>OZ024741.1:387048555-387071055 GCA_964016885.1 Eledone cirrhosa | reverse complement strand
CTTCAGAAAGCTCCTTGGCATCATCTACAGAGACCTCATCTCCAATGGAATGGTATGAAATGGATCCGTCTGAGACACATCTGATGGAAACATTCCAACTGTTTAAGGTGGTGTTGATATGTGACCCAGGTCTCGCAGGCATAAAGAAGAGAAGAGAGCACACATGCCTTGTACACCTTTACCTTTGTCTTCTTGCATATGTCTCGCTGACACCAGAGGCGTCTTTCTAGCTTTCTGAAAGCATCACTTGCTTTCTTAATCCTGTGTGGAATTTAATTATCAAGATTGCTGTATTGATTGACAGTGCTTCCCAGGTAGACAAACTGATCAACCACTCCAAGTTGTTTACCATACACATAGATATTTGGCTCACTGTACTGCTTACCAGGGGCAGGTTGGTACATGACGATAGTTTTCTTGGGACTGACAGTTAATCCCATGGCAGTGCAAGCATCAGAAAATGCATTCAAAATGTGTGCACTCATCTGCATACAGAAGATCTCTTATGATAGAGGTAAATACTTTTGTATTTACAGCAAAGCGCCTGATATTAGATATGCTGCCAGAGGTTCGATAGTAGATGTAAACACTATGCTTGCAATTTCTGAATGCAATATAGAAAATCATTGCAAAGTATATGGCAAATAGAGTCGATGCTAGAATATCCCCCTGTTTCACTCCATTTTTCACAGAGATAGGCTCTGATATTAATCCAAGCCTTCATGTCATCATGGAAAGACCTAACCAAAGCAAGGAACTTATCAAGGCAACTAAGTTTCTCGAGAACTTTCCACAATACGTTTTTGTTAACAGTATCGAAAGCTTTTGTCAGATCAACAAAAACCGGATACAGATCCAAACCTTGTTCCACACACTTATCCTGAAGCTGTCTAGCTGAGAAGATCATATCAGTAGTGCCACGTTCAGCACGAAAACCAGATTGACTTTCAGGAAGAACACAATCTGCAATGTGTGTCAGCAGACAGTCCAGAAGCATCCTACATAAACACTTTTTTTCCTATGACAGAAAGCAATGATATACCTCTGTAGTTTCCATAATCCTTCTTGTTACTCTTTCTCTTGTACAAGACTACCATTACTGCATCTCTCTAGTCCTCAGGCACGGATTCACTAGCCCATATCCTGCCAAACAAAGAGTGAAGATGTTGCAGAAGTTTCTCACCACCATATTGTAAGCGTTCCTCATGTATGGCATCCATACCTGGAGACCTTCCACTGTTCGGCTTTGAGATAGCTACTGCAACCTCCACAAGGAATGAGATTGAGGAAATATTCATTGATGACAGACTGCTGATTCAAAAGTTCATCAAAGTGTTCTCGCCACCTTTGCAGAATTCCCCGTGAGTCACAAAGAAGTTCCTTGCCATCCCTGCTGCAAAGTGGTGTCACCAGAGAAGAAGACGGTCTATAAACTTCATGCAAGAGATTGTACAGCAGCTTTGTGTTATTGGAATCTGATGCAGCTTGTATCTCATCAGCCTTCTCACTCCACCACTGATCCTTCATCGGGGAGAGCCTTCTTCTCATAAGTGATTTCACGTCCTTGAGTTCCTTATGCAACATATTTTTCTCCTGTGACTTTGCTGCCAAGTAGCGTGACAGAGCCAACAATTTATCTATATGTTCATCATTTTCTTTAAACCAGTCTTGATGCTTTCTTTGTACTAATCCCAGAAAACACCTGCCTACATCATTACCAATGGTAATATGTATGTATATAGTATGTATGTGTGTATGAATGTATATATATATATGTAGGTATGTATGGGCGGAAGAATTCACGAGAGTCAATGGCCATCCAGGATTGTGTATATATGTATATACTGTGTGGCTGTGTAAATGTATATATGTAGGTATGTGTGGGATTGGTTGTGTGTATGTGTGTATTTTTATTTACTTATTTTATTATTATTATTATTATAGGACGGATCCGGTTATTGACTGAGTCCATTGTGCAGATAGCCCCGCCATCCTCCTTTAAAGAGGAGGAAGGGCAAGCAGTCTTCATCTGCCTGGTGGCCATGGCGTAAGAGATTGTGAGGTGGACAAGGTTGAAAGGGTTGAAGACGGAGACTTTCCTCTCCGGCCAATCCCTGATTAACTTTTTCGAGTTTCACTTGAAGAGGAAAATCAGGGTAGGGAGGCAAGTGCTGTCTTCTTGTAAGTTTGTTGAAAGGTGGGTGAAAGTGGCCAGTCTGGTCCGAGAGTGCGCCTGTAGACTGAGGAGTGGAAAAACAGAGAGGGCGCTTGCCCTGGTGGTCAGGGTGGTCATGGTCTTATGTGTGGTTTTCTCCACGAGTGACCCCCGGTGGCTTCTCCCTTATTGGGGAATTTTTTGTTGTTTGAATTTTAATTTATTTTACACGTTTCTGTCTTTTATAACCTTTTTACACGGACAAAACCCACTTTGTATCGTCCTGTGCCATCTGTAATGTTTTTCTCCATGTTAGCCTTTGTGGCCAACAAAGAAACCATTATTATTATTATTATTATTATTAACGGTGGTGCATTGGCAGTATCGGTAGAGGGTCTGATGCCACGCTTTGCAGCAAAGAGTTATGTCCCTTTATTGTCTGAGTTCAAATCCTGCCGAGGTCAACTTTGCCTTTCATCCTTATGGGGTCGATAAAATAAAGTACCAGTAATACACTGGGATAATTGTTGGCCTTGTGCTAAAAGTAGAAAGAATTATTATTATTATTATTGTAGACACACATGTGTGAAGACGTACAAGTCTGCGGGAGAAAAGGTTCGTAATTTTAAACTGTTTTAAAGTATTATTTTTTTGTATTTTCTTCCACAGAAGGGAGACCTCTCAATATTCCGGCTTTAAGCCCGAATATTCAGATTTATTTTTTAAAACTTCGAAACAAAATTGCTTCCCCACCAAAAAAATATGGAATTTTTCGACCTTGAAACGGTAAACAATGTACAGGTCAAAAGTTAAAAAACAGCCACTGTAGATCCCACCAAGATTCCTACTACAACTACAGACGTGCCTGTGGTCTACTCCACTGGATGTGGAGGCAGGACACAAGAGTTACCATCACAACTGCTCCCTTCTGTGATAGAGGCAGTATCATCTCAAAACGACATCACCACCGCCACCACCACTGCCACCACCACCACCACCACCACCGCCACCACCACCACAATAACAACCCAGAATAACAACGACAATAACACTGACATGTAAACGCCGATGGTGGTGGCAACAACAACAACAACAAGAGCAACGGAGGCGCCACATTTGCAGCAGCCGCAGCGAAAACAAAGTGCTTCTTCAATGTAGATATTAGTGATAAGGAACAACAGTTGGCCCAGGCATGGAAGTTAATTAAACGAGAGAAGTCCTGGGCAAACCTGACCATCCCGGACGAGGCAATAGCAGCCATGCAAAGGAGGACGGTGTACTTTAGATGCATTTCAGTGCTGGCACGCAAAGTGGAACTCACCAGTCAAGCAGAAGTCAAGGCTGCTTTAAAGTGCATCGGAAATGACATCAAGTACAAAGCAAGGGCCAAACAGTTCGGTACCATCTCGGTACTGTTCAAAACCGAGGCCCTTGCTATTAACCACTCGGTGACCCCTGCAGAATGGAACACATTATTATGCACTCGTCCTACATGGGCAAACGGACAGTAAAGGCCCACATTCTCAGGATCCCACCAAGAATGAACATATGGTGGCTCCTGGGATGCAAAATCCTTAAGCACCTAATCAGCCAGTTCCAACTGTCTGACAGGTATCGAGTAGATTTCCCCAATGTGCTAGTGTGGACATAGACCAACCGCATAGGGTCATCTAGATCGTATATAGACAGGATCTTCTACGTGTGTGCTGAGAAACGAGGGAACCAAAGCTGTTCGATGGGCCCACGTGGCGGAGGCGCAGCGTGGTAATAAAACCACAACTCGGTCTTTGGCGAACCGAGATGGACATGAGATAAGCGATTCCAAGCGGATGTGTGAGGCCTTTCGCCAGCACTTTGCTCGGTTGTTCGGGGAGACTGGCGAGTCAGAGAGAGTAGTGGATTTCAGTCCCTACCTCAACAGCTTGCCGCACATCTCGACGGTCGACGCTGAGCGCTGCGAAAGGCAGATTACTTCAGCCGAAATTCAGGATACCCTTGTTGGCTGCATGAGGCAGTAGTCACCTGGTTTGGATGGCCTGCCCTACGAGCTTTACATAAATATGCCAGACTTATTCTCCGATCTCCTCGAAGCACTCTACTGCAACCGGCAGCAGAATGGGAGTATTCCCAATTCTGTGAGCAGGGGCGTGGTGATGCTGATAAGGAAAGACGAGAACAAGAGGGATACAATAGACAACTTCAGGCCCATAACTCTGCTCAACACAGAGTTTAAGATTTTGGCCAAGGTGTTAGCAAAGAGATTGGCGCTTGTCGTCAAGGATTTGGTTGGGGAGGCGCAAACTTGCACAATCCCAACCAGGTCCATACACGACAATCTCTACCTCATGCGATACATCATAGAGAGGGTAGGGTGTAAACCTGGCTTCGGTGGGGCACTGATCAATTTAGATCAATCGAAAGCATTCGATAGGGTCGACTATCGGTATTTGGAGGCTGTCCTCAAAGCAGCTGACTTCGGCCCTGTCTTCAGAAGCTGGATCGCTGCAATGCACAGCAGCACATGCTCGGTGGTCAAGGTTAATGGCCACTTCTCGGAACCATTTCGGCTCTCCCGTTTGAACCAGGATGTGGAAAGGCTGTGTTGGCTTATGTGGAAGACATCACCGTGATGGTGTCAAACACCTCGGAAATCGGGGTGGTCGGCACCTTATTGAATAATATGAAAGGTTGACAGAAGCCAAACTTAACCTGGAAAAGTCGGTGGGCTTGCAGCTTGGCACTTGGAGAGGCAAGTCCATGCCGTCTAACAGCGTCGTGGGGCGCTGGATGGATGGACCGGTAAAGTTGCTTGGGGTTTGGTTTGGACCAGACCTCCAGGTGGAAAAGAATTGGGATGAAGTAACGAGCAGGATAGCCAGTCTCACCCAAAAATTGGCTGCGAGGAAACTATTACTGAAAGGTCGCGTGGAGGTGGCGAATGCGTACATCGCGTCCGTCATCTACTACCGCCTGACCGTCGTGCCTTGTCCCCGTCCACGCCGCGCCAAGCTGGGGCGGCTCCTCTTCAAATTCTTGTGGAGGGGACAAGTCCCGTTGGTGAGGCGGTCCATCTGCTGCCAGCACCCTCTACGTGGAGCGCTGGGCATGCCATGGCTAATGATGCCCAGACATGCGCTGAGGCTGCAACATCTCCAGATATTCTGCCTAAACGGTGAACAGGTGTGGTCGGCGTTTATCAGACGAGCCTTTCCGCAGCTCATTTCTTTGACTGAGCTGCAGTCCTGGGTCAAGAAGAGACCGAAACTGGGTGACTGGCACCTGCAATGTTGCCAGGCACTCACTGCCCTCTACCAAGCGGGCAATGCGATCAGTGGAACTTCCACTCTAGAGTTCTATAGAGGATTAGTGGTGGGCAAGTGCGATGATGCCCTCGGAGAAGCTTCGGGCCTCGACGAAGTCGAACTGACCAGTCTGTTCCGGAGGACTTTTGAGTTGGGAACGATGGACAATTTTCAGAAATCCCTCGTTTGGCAGTGCTACTGGGAGGGGGGCACTGCCGTTTCGGGATAAACTCTACAGGCACGGAAGTGTTGTCAGACGGACTTGATGAAACAGTGATGAAACCGTTCTGTACACACTTGTCCAATGTCCGTGCATTACTGACTTGTGGAGTTATGTCGAACAGCTACTGTCGTGTATAGAACGGATCTGGCTATCGGCCGAGTCCATAGTGAAGATCGACCCGCTGCCTTCCTTTGGCCAGGAAGGGCAGGCAATTTTCCTCTGTCTGGTGGTAGTTGCGAAAGAGGTTATATGGTGGACCAGGTTAAAAGAACTGAAGACAGACACTTTTCTGTTCGGCCAATCCCTCATCAACTTCTTCAAGTTTCACCTGGAAAGGAAGATGAGGGTGGATAGAGCAGTGCTGCCCCCCAGTGGCGAGAATGGCCTGTGTGAGTGGGACTACTCTGACCATATGCCTATAGGCTAGCTAACTTGAGGAGAGGGGTGCTCTCCCTGGGTGCCCTAGAAGCGCAGGGTGGTTCAGGATTGGTGGGGTACCTGAGTCACCCCTGGGTCGTCCACCCCCTATAGGGGAATTTATTTTGTTATATTTATTTTATATTTTTATATCTTCATTGTTAAATTAGTATTGCCATTGTGCACTTTTACTCAACCTTATTCTAAACCCCACTGTCCCTGTCTTTGTATTGTCCTATACATGTCGGCCCTTGTGGCCAATAAATGAAATCATTATTATTATTATTATTATTATTATTGAATGCTATGGTTGACGGAGGCTCGGCTCTGTAAGGTATTGTAAATTTTGAACGCTATAACAATTGTAAATTGTTTAAAACTTTAACGAACTTGTAGACAAAAACACCCTCCTCCTCGTGAGAAGGGTCTTTCTGCCCGTTATTTGGCCCTTCGGGGTTAAATAACTGCTTATTGGGGTTTTGTGCCCAATATTTATTTTAAACAAAAAAAACAACATGGCTACGAAAAAGAATTTTCATAGGTCACTCCCACTCATTCCGTCTTCTTCTTCCTCAATCATCACTACAGCAGAGAGAAGATTGTCTCTCTCCCTCCCTTCTTTAAATGTGTCTCTCTCCCTCCCTTCTCTTTCGCAAGCGATGACAGAAAAAAAAAGTCTCGTGCAAAGCGTGCAAGATTTCTCCACGACGATGACGACAACGACGAAACAGGTGTGCGGGAAATACGAAAACCCATTTCATTCGTCTGACGCCAGGAATAATAGCAGTAGCAGCCGTAATAACAACAGCAACAGTGACAATGAAAACAACAGTAGCAGCCGCAACAGCATCACAAACAACAACAGCATTAGCAGCAGCAACACCAACAACAACCACAGCAACAGCGGCGAAGGCAGTAGTCGTAGTACCTGCAGCAACAACAAATGTAACAGCAGCTCTGACGACAACAACAACAACAGCAGCAAAGAAAAACCAATTTCGTTTGCAGGTATCGCGAAGAACCTGGAAACAATCCTCATAACAAATGAGGAATTAGAGGAAGCGAAGAAGATGGTGACAAAGACTGGACACCGAGCAATCTGCAAGGCAGCGGAAAAATTTTTCGAAACCCAACATCACTGTACGGTCACGTACCGTACAGTAAGTACAAAATCCCGTAGGGTTGAAAGAGCCACAGAGGCTCAAATACAAAAAGCCTTGGGGTCTGTGTGGCAGCGGAAAACGCACATCACCCGAGGCAAAAAATATGTCACCGTAGACGTACTTTTTGCCACACCCCAGGAGGCAAAGGCTCAATCCGTAGTGACCCTAAGGAGCGAGGAAATGGTGTTGGTGCCCTCCTACTGCGGGCAAAAAATTGTGAGGGTCAAACTGACCCACGTCCACCCCGGGATGGCCCCTTCTTGGCTGGCCGCGTCTGTCCTCGTCGGAATCGAGGACAAAACAACTGTACTGCAAGTACAGAAAAAAGTAAGAGAAGATTGGGTCGGCACCTCCATTGAGATGTTAATCCAAACCAACCAGGAGTGCATCGAAGCTATCCCGGATGTGATAGTCTTCGATAACGGCACTCAACTGCCCATAAGTGTTGAGGGCAAACGCTCGAAATGCTTTCGCTGTGGATCGAAGACTCACCTCAGGGCCTTCTGCAATGAGAAGACCCTGAGAAAGGAGAAAACCCCCCTCCTTCCGAAACCGGCTCCACGGCTACCAGCAACAGGACAAGCGGCAACCAGGAACGATAGGTCCGTGGCACCCATACCCACGCCATGGAAATCAAAAACAGCAGCAGCAGTGGAAATATTAACAACAACAACAGCAATACCAAATGCAGCTGCAACAGAGACTCCAGTGCAAACATCACCAACAACAACAAGTGAAAGAGTGGAGCTGGTACCCCTCCCCGACCTCACAGAATCAGACATGGAGTGTGAGGTGGGAGAGGGATGGCAAAAGGTCGTAAGAAGGCACAAACGCAGAAGCAGCGCATCGTCGCCTTTGAAAAGGGAGGAAAGAAATGAGAAAAGGGTAAAGTCTACTGCAAAGAGACTCACAGCAGCAACACCACCAACACCATCACCACCCACACTAGCACCACCATCACCACTGGTGACAACCCCACCGCCAACTACACCTTCAACACCACCACCACAAGCACCAACATCGCAAACACAACAACAAAACACACACACCCAGCAACAACGACAAGAAAATAGCAGAACCACACCCCACCCCCAGAAAAACAAATGCACGGCAATAAATACACACAACAAGAAACTAATGACTTACATAATTGAACACACAGACATTTCACAACACGACTACATAATACCAGCACCAATCAAAACGCTAACTAACATAAGACTGCTAAAAATAGCACAGAAACAATACACAAACATTAAAACGAAATTCCCCAACGCAGTTGGTGATTTCAGGGACCTAGGAGGAACTATCAATCGAAGAGTATATTCGGACATACTCATAGAAGAGCCGACGACCAGCCGAAGGGACGATTCAACGGTCCCTTCACCAGACGATCAAGTGAAAAGGGATGTAAAAACCATCCCTCCTCTACGAAAAGTACGGTAAGTGGTCTTTCCCATCTTTTCCACTCTATTTTAAACATGACCTCACTCAGAATAGGCAGCATAAATGCGCGTGGCTTGGGGTCGTCATGGAAGCAGGGTCACCTGCTCAACGACCTCAGGTCACTAAACATAGATGTAGTGGCCATCAGCGAGACCAGAATCTCCGAAGCACGGGCCTTCGCACCGATCGTCGGCGGCTACGATGTGTATGCATCTCCCAGCCGTCCTGGATCGGGGGGAGGAGTTGCTGTGCTTTTTCGGAGAGGTTTGGATCTCACCATACGGGCCATCTTCCTGGACCCAGAGGGTAAGCTGGTGGTGCTGGACGTGACCAGCGGAGACGGGCAAGCTTTCAGGCTAGTGGCCGTCTATGCCCCGACAGGAGCAGGGCGGCCTGATTTCTTCCAGCGTCTGGAGACCTTTCTTGGAACGTCCCGCTCTTTAGTGTTAGTGGGCGACTGGAACGGGATCTTAGATGCACGCTGGGACTGTGTGGGTTTAGCGGATAGGGGTGGAGGGTGCAAGAGCCTCACCAACCTGCTCAGGCGTTTTGAACTGTCTAGCATAGGCTGTCCACAATTCAAGATAGTCAGCTACACGGACCACAAATTCGTGATCTGTGTGCTTGACTTAGATAGGCTTCATAGACGAGGACCCGGCTACTGGAAGCTAAACGCGTCCTTACCAGCGCGCAAGGCCTACAGAGACCCGATTAGCGAACTAGTTAAGTGGGCGTTGACGGGAGCCATCGTCAACAACAAGTGGTGGTTTGCTCTGAAAAGAGCGATTAGAATAGAGTCCATTAGGTTTAGTAAGACTTTAGCAATAGAGAAAAATAGAGCAGAGGGAGAATTAGTTAGAAAATTAGACGAGGCGCTTAGCAAAGGCATCGCGACTGACGTGCTTGCGGCGATATTGGCCCTTGACCAATTCTTCAATGCAAAGCACGAAGGCTGCGTTGTCAGAGCTAGGGTGCGTGCTCTCAGACACGAGGGGACGAAAGCCGTTCAATGGGCCCGAGTGGCGGAGGCGCGTCGTGGCAACAAAGCCACGATCCGGTCTTTGGTGGACCACGGCGGGCACATGCTACTCGATCCCGGGCAAATGTGTGAAGCTTTTCAGCGACACTTCGCTCAGCTGTTCGGGGGCAGCGGTGGGCCGGGTCGAGGGATGGACTTTAGTGTCTAACTCGACGGACTGCCGCGGCTCTCGGCCACTGAGGCGAAGTGTTGCGAAAAGCCGATAACAGCCGCTGAAGTAAGGGAGGCAATGACTGGCTGCACAAGGGGTAAATCGCCTGGTTTGGATGGTCTGCCCTATGAACTTTACGTACAGATGCCAGACTTGTTCGGAGACCTCTTGGCGGACGTCTACTGCAACTGGCAACAGAACGGGAAAATTCCCAGTTCTGTGAGCCGAGGAGCGGTGGCACTGCTGAGAAAGGATCCGAACAAAGGGGATAACATAGATAATTTCAGGCCCATAACTCTGCTAAACACAGAGTTCAAGATTTTGGCCAAGGTGCTAGCAAAGAGGTTGGCGCTTGTCGTTGGTGGTCTGGTGGGAGAGGCGCAGACATGCGCCATTCCCGACAGATCCATCCACGACAACCTCCACCTCATGCGATACATCGTAGAGAGGGTAGCTAGGGAACCTGGCATGGGTGGGTCCTTGATCAATTTAGATCAGTCGAAAGCTTTCGATAGGGTCGACCATCGTTACCTAGCGGCAGTCCTGAGGGTGGCTGGCTTTGGGCCCGTCTTCAGAGGCTGGATCGCTGCCATGCACAGCGACATCTGCTCTGTGGTGAGAGTGAACGGTCACTTGTCGGAACCGTTCAACATTATGCGCTCGGTTCACCAAGGATGTCCCCTCTCGTCTCTCTTGTACGTATTGACTCTCGAGCCATTACTGCACAAACTGGAGACGTTGAGAGGCGTCCCGCGCGAACTAGGATGCGGAAGATCTGTGTCAGCATATGCGGACGATGTCACCGTAGTGGTGTCGAACGCCAAACACATCGAGGCGATCGGCACTACACTAAGAGAATACGAAACGGTGACAGGAGCAATGATCAACCAGGAAAAGTCAGTGGGCCTGCAGCTCGGCACCTGGAGAGGCAGGTCCATGCCGTCGAACAGCGTCGTCGGACGCTGGACGGACGGACCGGTTAAATTGCTAGGGGTCTGGTTCGGTCCGGACCTCCAGACGAACAAAAACTGGGACGGGGTGACGAGCAGGGTTGCTTCTCTCACCCAGAAATGGGCGGAGAGGAAGCTATCCTTGAAAGGTCGAGCGTAGGTGGCTAACGCGTACATCGCGTCTGTCATCTGCTACCGCCTGACCGTCGTACCTTGTCCTAAGCCTCGCCTGACTGCGCTGGAGCGTTTGCTCTTTCGCTTTTTGTGGAAGGGACGCGCTCCGATGGTCAGGCGGTCCATCTGTTGTCAACACCCGCTACGTGGAGGGCTGGGCATGCCGTGGCTGATGATGCGCAGGCACGCGCTCAGGCTACGACATCTCCACCTCTTCCTCGACGGTGATCAGGTGTGGTCGCCGTTTGCTAGACACGTATTTCCCCAGCTCGTTTCCTTGACGGAGTTGCAGTCCTGGGTCAAGCGAAGACCGAGAGGGAGCGCCTGGAGACTGGAATGTCTTCAGGCGCTCACAGCCCTCGACCAATCGGGCAATGTGATCGGTGGAAACTCCACCTCGGCGTTCTATAGAGGATTAGTGGAGGGGAAGAGCGATGACGTACTTGGGGAAACTCTAGGCGTCGACGAAAATCAACTAGCCAATCTCTTCGGAAGAACTTTCGGGCCAGGGCCTATGGACAACTTCCAGAAATCTCTGGCCTGGCAGTGCTACCGAGGAGCCTTTCCAGTTCGGGATAAACTCTACAGGCATGGAGGTGCCATCAGCCGGGCATGTCCGAGGTGCGCGCAGGGCGACGAAACCGTCCTGCACGCACTCGTCCAGTGTCCGAAAATTGCTGACTTGTGGGTTTATGTCGAACACCTGCTGTCGCGTTTAGGACGGATCCGGCTATCATCTGAGTCCATCGTGAGGATTGCCCCGCCCTCCTCCTTTAGCCGGGAAGGGCAGGCAGTTTTTATCTGTCTGGTGGCCATGGCGAAAGAGATAGTATGGTGGACACGTTTGAAAGGGCTGAAGACGAGCACTTACCTCTTCGGTGATGCTCTGATTGACTTTTTCAAATTTCATTTGAAAAGGAAAATCAGGGTAGAGAGGGAAGTGCTCTCTTCCCAGCATTTTGTTGAAAGATGGGTGAGAGAAGCAAGAATGGCCCGAGTGAATGGGCCTACTCTGAGTATATATCTGTAAATTAAAGGTGGAAAACTGGGAGAGGGCACTTGCCTTGGTGGTCAGGGTCATTGTGGCCTTTTACTAGGCTTTCTCCACAAATATCCCTCCGAAGTCTCCCCCTATTGGGGAATTTTTCATTGTTATTTTTTGTTACATCCTCTGTTTTTGTTTTTTACATGCAGAAATGCCCATTTGTACCGTCCTATATTGTCCTTAATGTCTACTTTATGTAAACCCTTGTGGTTAATAAAGAAATCATTATTATTATTATTATTATTATTATTATTATTATTATTATTATTTTAAATGTTTAATTGCATCTTATCTATCTATTTTACCTAGTTATTATTGATCTGGGAAAACCTATGGCTGCATGATATACATACATATATACATGGTGGCTGCCAACTCGTTTTCGAGTACGGCCACTACTTTATATCCATGTAGGAGAACCCCTACCGATGCGCTGAACGAGTGTGACTTTTTAGTCCATCCAGTGACTTGAAAACTCTGGTACAAACACTACACTTGTGACAATTATTGACACATAGTGCTGGGCCCATGGTACCATGTGACGACAAGTGCAGAGAGATCTCCAGATATAAAGCGATGCCTGTGCCGTGAAGCTTTTATAGTGAGCAAAGGCACTGCACAAAGCCAGTCCCACTCTCTTAACCAAGATGATATTTACCAAAAAGAAGAACAAGTCAACATCATTGGATACCATCAGAGTTGCAGTTGTTATATCAGAGTTTTCCTTCTCCTAGAATTCTGCCCTGACAAAGGCTAAGGGGTCATCTCTCCGGGTGATTTTGGATGGCCATTGACTCTTAAGAGCTCCTTTGCCCTTTGACAGGTTTTGTTTTTATTCCTGCAGGATGTCCAAAGTCACCCTCCTCACCAAGAAACCTTGGTGGGGTTGCCAGTTTAGTCGCCAACGACCCGACCATGAGTCTGGTTGTACTGGGATACATGTTACCAGTAGCACAAACTGGTGACCTGACATAATACATATATATATACATACATATACATATACATACATATATATACATGGAAATGTATATGTGTATATATATAATACATATATATACACATATATATACATACATATGGTGGCTGCCAACTCGTTTTCGAGTACGGCCACTACTTTATATCCATTAGGAGAACCCCTACCGATGCGCTGAACGAGTGTGACTTTTTAGTCCAGCCAGCGACTTGAAAACTCTGGTACAAACACTACACTTGTGACAATTATTGACACATAGTGCTTGGCCCATGGTACCATGTGACGACAAGTGCAGAGAGATCTCCAGATATAAAGCGATGCCTGTGCTGTGAAGCTTTTATAGTGAGCAAAGGCACTGCACAAAGCCAGTCCCACTCTCTTAACCAAGATGATATTTACCAAAAAGAACAAGTCAACATCATTGGATACCATCAGGGTTGCAGGTGTTATATCAGAGTTTTCCTACTCCTAGAATTCTGCCTTGACAAAGGCTAAGGGATCATCTCTCCTTTGCCTTTTGACAGGTTTTGTTTTTAGTCTTGCAGGATGTCCAAAGTCACCCTCCTCACCAAGAAACCTTGGTGGGGTTGCCAGTTCAGTCGCAATGACCCGACCATGAGACAGGTTGTACTGGGATACATGTTACCAGTAGCACCAACTGGTGACCTGACATATATACATACATACATATATACATACATACATATATACATACATATATACATACATATATATATATACTACGATAAAATTTTACAGTTAGAAATACAGTTCAGAAAACATTGTAGTCAGAAAAATACTTTTATACTGTATATTTATGTGTATTTATATATTTATGTTTCAGTATTTTAATTAAACTCTGATGACATCCACCATCTATAAAATGAATTGCTATATGTAGCATAACCTGGGTAGAAACAATTGGCAGTTATTAAATGCCATAAATTCTTAAATTCTTTGGTTTGTAAACAAACTAACTATATATCCATAGTCGATCGACTTTTGTCAAATTGGGCCGAGAAAACAATGTTTCCGTTGGTCTTTCCAATTGCTAATACTATCTATCGGTTGCAACTCTAGGTAGAAGGAGCAACATAAAATAAAGTGTTTTGCTTAAGAACATAACTAATGCATCGCCCGGCCCAGGAAGCAAACTCACAACCTCACGATTGCAAATCCAATTTTCTCATACCACTCAGCCACATGCCTTCACAAACTATATATATATATATATATATATGTAAATGTGGTTGGTCCACACTGTAAATGTGGTTGGTGTTAGGAAGGGCATCCAGCCGTAGAAAACCCGCCAGACAGTCCGATGTGAGCAAGACAACCACTCTTGCCTCAAGTGGAAAAACTCCCGTCCAAACCCATGCGAGCGTGGAATATGGACGTTAAACGATGATGATGATGATGATATACATATATATATATATATATACAATGGCTGTTTCTTTATACATGGCTTGTATAGCTCTCACAAGCCATTCATCAACACCTAGTTTTCTAAGGGCCCACCAGATAATCGAGCGGGGTACTCTGTCAAAGGCTTTCTCCAAGTCAACAAAAGCTAAGTATAGGGGTTTACTTTTAGCTAGGTACTTCTCCTGTAGTTGTCGTACAATGAAAAGAGCATCTGTTGTACTTTTACCTGACACATATATATATATTTATATATATATACATATATATATATATATATATATATAGTAATAAAATAAATTTGAAGACTAAAATCCAAAGAGGGCTCGATAAGGATAAATATATATCAAATATATATGAACCGTAGAGCAAATATTTATTAAAATAACAAGCAAAGAATCGCTGCTTTCACCCTTAACGGGATCTTCTGAAACGATTCTTTGCTTAAACTTTAATCTGTTATTTTAATAAAAAAATATATATATCCCGCGGAGTGGGGAGACCCAAGATGACCTGGGATGAGGTGATAAAAGCCGACCTTACCCAATTACACCTCACAAAGACAATGACACACGACCGTGACTTCTGGCGTCACGCAGTAATACAGAGTACCCGACCTCCCATGGGTACAAGCTGAAGCATATAGACAATATGCCCCCACACCCCCCACCGCAAAGTGGTCGTGGAGGTGCCACGGCAAAAAAGCACCCAGCCCACACTGTAAAGTGGACGTGTAGGCGCCACGAAAAAGCACCCAGCACTCACTTTAAATGAGGTTGGTGTTAGGAAGGGCATCCAGCTGTAGAAATCAAGCCAAATCAGTTCCTGTATGAGCAAGACATGGTCAGCCGACCAGACACTGCCCACAACAGGACAACCCGTCTAACCCATGCTAGCGTGAAAGAATGGACGTAAAATGGTGATGATGATGATGATGATGATGATAGTCCCACCCTTGCAAGCAGGGAAAAGCGGACGTAAAATGATGAGGATGATGATGATATATATATGCATATATATATATATATCATCATCATCATCATCATCAACGTTTAACGTCCGTGTTCCACGCTTGCATGGGTTTGGACGGAGGTAGTCCCACTTGAGGCAAGAGTGATTGTCTTGCTCGCATAGGACTGTCTGGCAGGTTTTCTACAGTTGGATGCCCTTCCTAACACCAACCACATTTACAGTGTGGGTCTGGGAGGTTTTTACCGTGTTGCCTACACGGCCACATTACAGCGTGGACTGTGTGTTTTTTTGTCGCGACACCTACACGATCTCATTTGTTTCGGCCTGGATGGTGTGGCACCAACATAACTTTACATAGAACGGGGTGGTGTGGATGGGGTGGGGGTGGTGGGACGGGGGCGGGGGGGGGGGGGATTTTGTTAGAGTTGCCTACTGGCTGTAGTAGGTTTTACTATGTATTTAGGTAAGGCGGGTCTTCTCTGTTACTGAGTACCGCCAAAGGTCTCGGTCCAGTGACATTGTCTTGGAGAGGTGTAAGTGTGTGAGGTCGGAGTTTATCAGCTCGTCCCAGGTTTTTCTAGGTCTGCCTATTCCGTGGCTACCGTCTATCTTTATTGCCCTGCACTTTGTTATACAGCTATCGACTTTCATGCGCATCACGTGTCCATACCAACGTAGCCTTCTCTCGAGTAAACAACATCTGATCGCTCTTATTTCTAATTTTTTCCTTAGTTCGTTTATGCTTTGCCGTTCACGTATATTACTGTTACACATCCAGCGGAGCATGCAAGCTTCGTTCCTCTCTAGTCTGCGTATATCCTCTGCACACAATGCCCAGGTCTCACTGCCATGCAACATTGCTGTTCGTATGCAGGCATCGTACAACCTGCCTTTCATTTTTAGGGAGAACCCTTTAGCAGCTAATAGTGGTATAAGCTCTCTGAACTTTTTCCAACCAGTTCTGACTCTAGCTACTGTACTTTCAGAGCACCCTCCCCCACTGCTGATTTTATCACCCAGGTAACGGAAGCTGTCCACTATTTCTATAGAACCCTCTGCGCAATTGAAAGAGCTAGTATTTTGTGAGCACTCGCTGCTACTTATTGCACCAGAGCACTGGCCACATGTAAAATCTATGTTCTTAGTTAGCTTACCTGTGATCCCACTACATCTTTTATGCACCCATACTTTGCATTTAGGACATAAAATGGAGTTTCTACCTACGCCTTTCCTACACACCAAGCACGACCATTTCCCAGAAGGGACCGCCGCCTTATTTTCTTTCCTACAAACTAGAACTTTAGTCTTAGCCAGGTTAATTTTAAGTCCTTTTGATTCTAGGCCGTGCTTCCATGTTTGGAATTTCTTCTCTAGCTCGGCCATTGATTCCGCTATGAGTGTCAGGTCGTCTGCGTATAGGAGTTCCCATGGGCAGCCGGTCTTGAACTCCTCTGTTATAGCCTGAAGGGCAATAATAAATAGTAGGGGGCTGAGAACAGAGCCCTGATGGACGCCAACTTTTACGCTAAACTCTTCACTATATTCGTTGTTAATTCTAACCTTGCTGACTGTTTCTTTATACATGGCTTGTATAGCTCTCACAAGCCATTCGTCAACACCTAGTTTTCTAAGAGCCCACCAGATAATGGAGCGGGGGACTCTGTTGAAGGCTTTCTCCAAGTCGACAAAAGCTAAGTAGAGGGGTTTACCTTTAGCTAGGTACTTCTCCTGTAGTTGTCGTACAATGAAAAGAGCGTCTGTGGTACCTTTGCCTGACACAAACCCGAACTGCATTTCATCTAGGTCAATTCTCTCTCTGATTAGTTGCGCTATTACTTTTTCCGTGACCTTCATGACCTGGTCGATTAATTTAATGCCTCTATAGTTACTTCTATCTAGGGCGTCTCCTTTACCCTTATAACAGTTAACGATGATGCTGCTATGCCAGTCCTTCGGAACAACCCCATTCTGTACGACTTGGTTAACTATGCGGGTGACCATGGTGTGTCCCACCGTGCCAGATGCCTTCAGCATCTCAGCAACTATTTCCGAAGGACCAGCCGCCTACCCGTCTTCATATCCTTGATTGCCTTACTTATTATACTCCCCTCGACTAACACTGCTGGTCCCTCTATTGGGTCGATATGGGGGAGACTGTCTTTCTCCCATTTATTCTCCTCATTTAGTAGCCTTTCATAGTGACACTTCCAAGCTACCTTCTTATCAGCGTCGGTGATGGCAAGTATGCCATCATCGTTAAGTACACACTTCTCCCCGACAATATCACGGTTTTCCTTGACGCATTGCCTAGCAATCCTGAACACCTCACGTTTTTGGTCCTCGCGTTGTAGAACATGCTTGAACTTTCTTTCCTCAGCTTCCCTTCTTGCTAAGTACACTTGTCTCCTAGCTTCCCTCCTGGCCACTTGATAGTCTTCTCTACTTCCCCCATCCCGCCATACTTTCCAAGCCTGCTTTTTGGCCTTAATTGACCCCTCCACCTTACTGTTCCACCACCATGTTACTCTCCTCCTGCCTACAGGCCTGCTCCAGCCACAGACTTCGTCTGTCGCCATCAGCAGGTTTGCTTTCAGAAATTCCCACTGTCCCTCTATATTGTCCAACTCTAAATGTTCTTCCTTACTGTCGAAAGCATCAAGTAATATGCTTTGAAATTTATTTCTGGCTGTGGGGTCCTTTAGCTTCCATATTTTTCTCCTGAGGATAGTCCTCTTCTGCTGTCGAGTACGTCTCGTCCTGACTGTGAGGTCGCTAATTATCAGTCTATGTTGGGAGGTGCATTCTTCATGGGGGAGGGATTTAGTGTTTACAACAGACACTCTGTCACGTCTTCTGGTAAGGATATAATCTACCTGGCTTGTGTGTTCCCCGGATCTATAGGTGATCAGGTGATTGTCACGTTTTTTGAAGTTAGTGTTACAGATAGTTAGGTTATTTGCATCACAGAATTCCAGGATTCTGGAGCCTTCCTCATTTCTAGTACCAAACCCATAGCCTCCATGGATTTCGTCGTAGCCGTCACAATGTTGTCCAATGTGACCGTTTAGGTCGCTTGCAATAATTATATAGTCACTGTCGGTTATTTGGGAGGTAGTGAGCATCAGTGTCTCATAGAATCTGTCTTTTATAGTGCTGGGCAGTCCGGATTGGGGTGCGTACGCGGATATTACTGTCACCGTAGTTCTATTGAGGACAAGTCTTATTTTAATTATTCTGTCGTTCACTCTATTTACGTCTATTATCTTATCTGCCCACTTTTCTGCTACCATGATTCCTACTCCACCCAGCCCATTGTCGTTTCCCACCCAGAAAAGCTTATAGCATCGTTTTTTACCCACAATGTATCTAGCAGATCCACCCCTCCACCTGGTCTCTTGAATACAACAAACATCGACCTCCTTACGTTCAAGCATTTCTACAACCTCGTTAGAGCGACCCTTTAAGGTGCCTACATTCAAGGTACCAAATCTGAAGTTTTGGATTGCGTTTGGGGGGTTGGAAAGGTGGGGAGCGGGGGGAGATGGGGTTATGTTAGCCATCCGCGGCCGAAACAAAGAGGCATGCTCGCATTTATATATATGTAATTGAATATATATATATATATGTTAAGGTTTGTTGGTTCACCACTGGATAGAACTGGTCATTCCGTATGGTCAATCCTGGTGTAATATTGTGAAGAGTACTCAACGCAGTGCAGTTCACCCATCTTCGTTTGTGTAGTTGGTGGTGCGAATATGGAGTTAATTATAAATGAAATAACAGGAGGCTGGACTGGTGTAAATCCTTGAAAGGTTTATTATACTTTGATCATTTCAATGACCGGGTTCCATATGAATCCGGTGATATCATCAGGTATTGGAATATAACAAAGGAATATGTAAAAAGCCATGGGTCCGAGAAACTTTGAGGGTGGCTGGCTGTGAAGCTAGTTAATCAGCCGCCCTCTCTGTCTCTGGTTTCTCGGACCCATGGTTTTTCGGACCCATGGCTTTTTACATATTCCTTTGTTATATTCCAATACCTGATGATATCACCCGGTATTTGAAATGATCATAGTATAATAAACCTTTCAAGGATTTACACCAGTCCAGCCTCCTGTTATTTCATTTATGTATATATATATATATATATATATATATATATATATATATATATATATATATATATGTATATATACATATATATATGTATATATATATATATATATAACGAAGGAAATGTGGTAAGGAACCAGGTGGACCATAACGCACCAAAGTACTCAATACTTAGGGTAGTAGAGTGGGTAATAGGAACCAGTAAGACCCCGACGGCTGAGCTCAAGCCGTTTCGACGGCTAATTCTGGACTAAATGAAAATTTATCCTGGTATTTAAATAGCCGAGCTTCTCAAGGGGTAATTCCATATATGGTCAAAGTGATTGTCAAAAGTCAGTAGTAATTCTGTGATTGCAGATTAGTAGGGGAGATGGTGGCTAAACCTGCCAGTGCAACGTGAGGACGGACACCTCCAACAAAGCTTATATAGGACTAACCGCATGTGATTTCAAGACCCGGCTATACCAACATAGACATACCTTCCGAAACCCGGCCCGGCGTCACGCCACTACACTTTCGGGCCACATATGGGACCTCAAGGACAACAACATCACATATGATCTCACTTGGAGATTACTGTCCAGAGCCAATTCTTACACCGGAGGACGCCGTCCGTGCAATTTATGCTCGGAGGAAACTTTACAAATGCTGTTTTCGACGGACCAACTCCTAAACAAGAAAGATGAACTGGTTACTGCATGTAAACACAGATTGCGTAGGACTTACCTCGCCCTCAAACCCCATAATGACCCGCAGGGGGTAGACTAGGGCTATAACACCCCACTTGCCGATTTTGCAATGGGTAACCCCTGCTTGCCAAGGGAGACGTAAGATCTTCTTTTTATTCTTTTATCGCTTCCTTTATTTCCTTCTTCCCCCCATCCCTCCTTAGTCCTTCAACCCCAGTTCTTCTTCTTTGCCGGCGTCTTTTCTCGCCCACCCGATGCTACCCTTTGGCCCCTTGTAGCCTCAGTACCCCCACCCCCTCCCCTAGTCTATGATAGATTTGGCGGACTCCGCTTTTTTAGCAGTTGTGTTAGACCTCGGATACTTGCCCCCTTTTCCGTCCGCTCCCACTATTTTCCGTGCCTTCTATATTTCTTAGTGGCACTTATGCCTTATTTTCTCGTTTCAGTATTTCTTTCTTCTCTTTTCTTTTGGGCGGGGTGGATTCTGAATTTATTTTTCCGTTTTCTACCTTTACTTCGTACGAACTTTCATGTAGCTTGTATAAGATCTTTTGTAGCGCGGCGGTACCTTTAGAGTTAGCATTAGTATATATTTTTTTCGGGACTCAGAATTATTATCTCGTACTAGTTTACTTTGCTGCACTGGGTGGTTGCTGGCCTTGTGTCCGGGATAGAAACCTTTATTATTTATTTCGTGGTAGTTTCTTTAGTATTTTGGTCCCATTTGTTGACCCGTCACCGTATCATTTACGTACTTATACCTCTTAAAAGGGTCCTTGCCTATTCCGTCCCACCTAATTTATTTACTTATTTCGTTATTTCTTTATTTCTTTCTTTCTTTCTTTATTTATTTATCTAGCCTAACAATAGCTAGAGACTTAGGTCGTAGAACTTGCTTTTATACTCTTTTTTCTTTACACTTATTCGCTTTTCATCACTCTCAGTATTTTTTCTTTCATATATATATTTTTACCCCTCATTGTTCTACCTACCGTTTCGACTTCCTCCCCCTCCCCCTCCCCAGTATCTTCTTTGACCTCATGCCCAGCTGTAGATGGCACTACCAACGCATGATTGGGTCTACTCCACCCCCTCCCCTTTTTCTCCTACTGGCAGGTTTAGCCACCATCTCCCCTACTAATTTGCAATCACAGAATTACTACTGACTTTTGACAATCACTTTGACCATACATGGAATTACCCCTTGAGAAGCTCGGCTATTTAAATACCAGGATAAATTTTCATTTAGTCCAGAATTAGCCGTCGAAATGGCTTGAGCTCAGCCGTCGGGGTCTTACTGGTTCCTATATATATATATATATATTTATTAAAATAACAGATTAAAGTTTAAGCAAAATCGCTGCTTTCACCCTTAACGGGATCTTCTGAAACTAACAAAGTCAATCTGTAAACGCAGAAGTGGATATTTCAAAAAACGTTGCAACCGGAGGAAGACAGAAAGACGATACTTTGGTTCATGGTGACGTTCGCTGGCAAAGAAGGGGAAAAAACGAATAAGATACGTCATTAATAGGAGCGGTGAAAAACAATTACGCGCAAAGACAGAACCACATTTATGGTATAAAAGAGGTTGAAGACTAATGTTCTCTTAGGTGGTGCATAGAGACGTTCTCTGGCAATGAACAAAAAAAACGAAGATAATACGTCATATGTGGAGCGTGGAGAACAATAGCACGCAAAGACAAAACCACGTAAATGGTATAGCAGAAGTCGTAGACTAAAATTCTAACTAGGAGACCGAATGAATCTCCGCTACAGAGTTAAGAACAAAGTAAATAAATACAATACAGAAGTAATAGAAACAAATAAATACATACACGCAAACAAATACGTACATACACAAGCATACGCAAAACAATTACCATATCGACAGACGATTGACTTTCGTCAAATCGGACCGAGGAAAAAATGTTTCCGTTGGTCTTTCCAATTGCTAATACTATCTATCGGTTGCAACTCCAAGTAGTAGGAGCAACGTGAAATAAAGTGTCTTGCTCAAGGACATAATGCATCGCCCGGCCCCGGAATCAAACTCACAACCTCACGATTGCGAATCCAATTCCCTAACCAGTCAGCCACACGCCGTCACCAATGTGTGTATATATATATATATATTATCATCATCATCATCATCATCATTTTACGTCCGCTTTTCCCTGCTTGCAAGGGTGGGACATATATATATATATATATATATATATATATATATATATATATATATATATATATATACATAT
>OZ024741.1:386858555-387046055 GCA_964016885.1 Eledone cirrhosa | reverse complement strand
ATTCCTGGGTTGGGTGTTATGTTCTTGAGCAAAACACTTCATTTCACATTGCTCCACTATACTCACCTGGAAATGTGTACTAGCAATAGCTGTGGCTTTAACCCTGCGATGGACTAGTGTCCTGTCCAGGGGGAAGTCTTGTACTCTCAGTCGCTTCATGCCATGAAACCAGAATAGGCACTGGCTAAATGAGCCTTCTGGCTTAAGACAGACTTTAGATTTTTAGATGCTATATGTATATATATATATATATATATATATATATATGAATGTGTATGTATATATATAGTTGAATATGTGTATATATTTGATTTGTCCTGTATTTTTTATTTGAAAAACTTAAAATATTATAACCTGTTTGTTCAATACGAATGTTTATATCTCATTACGCTTAATCTTAACCTTTGTGCTCATGTGTTTCCAAAATGTAATATTTACGAGGTAACAATTTATATTTTTATCATTTTAATGTGTGTATCATCATCATCATCATCATCATCATCATCATCATCATCATCATTTAATGTCTATCTATCACGCTATCATATGTTAGATGGGAATTGTCCCACTTGAGGCAAGATCGATTGGGTGACCGTGTCTCGCTCGTATAGGACTGTATCTAGCAGGTTTTCTATGGCTGGATGCCCTTCCTAATACCAACCACATTTACAGTGTGGACTGGGAGCCTTTTTACTGTGTCTCCTACATGACCACTTTACAGTGTGGACTGGGTACTTTTTGTCGTGACACCTACATGACCTTTTTAATATATATATATGTATATATATTATACATGTAAATATATTACTAAAACTCTGTGATTGCTTGCTTGCTTGCTTGTCTGTAATTTAATACAGCCAAAAGGGTGCATAATGGGAAAATACTTTGAAAGGAAGTTGCCCCTGAAATGGGAATACAAATGGAATAAAAGTCTCGCGTAAATCAGAGCACGGGTTCCCGAGATATTTGGTTTTTTCAGGTACCTTCATAAACAGAGAGAGAGAGAGAGAAAGAAAGAAAGAAAGAGATAGTGGTTGTGAGAGAGTAGATTGAAAGAGAGACATAGAGAGAGAGAGAGGAGACAGAGAAGGAAAATGGAAGAGAGCAGGTGGTGTTGCGTATCATCATCATCATCATCATCGTTTAACGTCCATGTTCCACGCTTGCATGGGTTTGGACGGGAGTTTTCCCACTTGAGGCAAGAGTGGTTGTCTTGCTCGCATAGGACTGTCTGGCGGGTTTTCTACAGTTGGATGCCCTTCCTAACACCAACCACATTTACAGTGTGGAACTGGGAGGTTTTTACCGTGTTACCTACACGGCCACATTACAGCGTGGACTGTGTGTTTTTTGTCGTGACACCTACACGATCTCATTTGTTTCGGCCTGGATGTTGTGGCACCAACATAACTTTACATTGAAAGGGGCGGTGTGGATGGGGTGGGGGTAGTGGGACGGGGGTGTATTTTGTTAGAGATGCCTACTGACTGTAGTAGGTTCTACTTTGTATTTAGATAAGGCGGGTCTTCTCTATTACTGAGTACCGCCAAAGGTCTCGGTCCAGTGACATTGTCTTGGAGAAGTGTAAGTGTGTGAGGATTGAATTTATCAGCTCGTCCCAGGTTTTTCTGGGTCTGTCTACTCCGTGGCTACTGTCTATCTTTATTGCCCTGCACTTTGCTATACAGCTGTCGTCTTTCATGCGCATCACGTGACCATACCAACGTAGCCTTCTCTCGAGTAAACAACATCTGATCCCTCTTATTTCTAATTTTTTCCTTAGTTCGTTTATGCTTTGCCGTTCGCGTATATTACTATTACACATCCAGCGGAGCATGCAAGCTTCGTTCCTCTCTAGTCTGCGTATATCCTCTGCACACAATGCCCAGGTCTCACTGACATGCAACATTGCTGTTCGTATGCAGGCATCATACAACCTGCCTTTCATTTTTAGGGAGAACCCTTTAGCGGCTAATAGTGGTATAAGCTCTCTGAACTTTTTCCATCCAGTTCTGACTCTAGCTACTGTACTTTCAGAGCACCCTCCCCCACTGCTGATTTTGTCACCCAGGTAACGGAAGCTGTCCACTATTTCTATAGAACCCTCTGCGCAGTTGAAAGAGCTAGTATTTTGTGGGCACTTGCTGCTACTTATTGCACCAGAGCACCGGCCACATGTAAAATCTGTGTTCTTAGTTAGCTTACCTGTGATCCCACTACATCTTTTATGCACCCATACTTTGCATTTGGGACATAAAATGGAGTTTCTACCTACGCCTTTCCTACACACTGAGCATGGCCATTTCCCGGAAGGGACCGGCGCCTTATTTTCTTTCCTACAAACTAGAACTTTAGTCTTAGCCAGGTTAATTTTAAGTCCTTTTGATTCTAGGCCGTGCTTCCATGTTTGGAATTTCTTCTCTAGCTCGGCCATTGATTCAGCTATGAGCGTTAGGTCATCTGCGTATAGGAGTTCCCATGGGCAGCCGGTCTTGAACTCCTCTGTTATAGCCTGAAGAGCAATAATAAATAGTAGGGGGCTAAGAACAGAGCCCTGATGGACACCAACTTTTACGCTAAACTCTTCACTATATTCGTTGTTAATTCTAACCTTGCTGACTGTTTCTTTATACATGGCTTGTATAGCTCTCACAAGCCATTTGTCAACACCTAGTTTTCTAAGAGACCACCAGATAATGGAACGGGGGACTCTGTCAAAGGCTTTCTCCAAGTCGACAAAGGCTAAGTATAGGGGTTTACTTTTAGCTAGGTACTTCTCCTGTAGTTGTCGTACAATGAAAAGAGCGTCTGTGGTACTTTTGCCTGACACAAACCCGAACTGCATTTCATCTAGATCGATTCTCTCTCTGATTAGTTGCACTATTACTTTTTCCGTGACCTTCATGACCTGGTCGATTAATTTAATGCCTCTATAGTTACTTCTATCTAGGGCGTCTCCTTTACCCTTGTAACAGTTAATGATGATGCTGCTACGCCAGTCCTTCGGAACAACCCCATTCTGAATGACTTGGTTTACTATCCGCGTGACCATGGCGTGTCCCACCGTTCCAGAGGCCTTCAGCATCTCAGCAACTATTTCCGAAGGCCCAGCCGCCTTACCCGTCTTCATATCTTTGATTGCCTTACTTATTATACTACCTTCAACTAACACTGCTGGTCCCTCTATTGGATCGATCTGGGGGAGACTATCCTTCTCCAATTTATTCTCCTCATTTAGTAGCCTCTCGTAGTGACACTTCCAAGCGACCTTCTTATCAGCGTCAGTGATGGCGAGTACGCCATCATCATTTAGTACACACTTCTCCCCAACAATATCACGGTTTTCCTTGACACATTGCCTAGCAATCCTGAACACCTCACGTTTTTGGTCCTCGCGTTGTAGAACATGCTTGAACTTTCTTTCCTCTGCTTCCCTTCTTGCGAAGTACACTTGTCTCCTAGCTTCCCTCCTGGCCACTTGATAGTCTTCTCTACTTCCCCCATCCCGCCATACTTTCCAAGCCTACTTTTTGGCCTTAATCGACTCCTCCACCTTACTGTTCCACCACCATGTTACTCTCCTCCTGCCTATAGGCCTGCTCCGGCCACAGACTTCGTCTGCCGCCCTCAGCAGGTTTGCTTTCAGGAATTCCCACTGTTCCTCGATATTGTACGACTCTAAATGCTCTTCCTTACTGTCGAAAGCATCAAGTAATATGCTTTGAAATTTATTTCTGGCTGTGGGGTCCTTTAGCTTCCATATTTTTCTCCTGAGGATAGTCCTCTTCTGCTGTCGAGTACGTCTCGTCCTGACTATGAGGTCGCTAATTATCAGTCTATGTTGGGAGGTGCATTCTTCATGGGGGAGGGATTTAGTGTTTACAACAGTCACTCTGTCATGTCTTCTGGTAAGGATATAATCTACCTGGCTGGTATGCTCCCCTGATCTGTAGGTGATCAAGTGATTGTCTCGTTTTTTGAAGTTAGTGTTACAGATTGTTAGGTTATTTGCGTCACAGAATTCCAGGATTCTGGAGCCTTCCTCATTTCTAGTACCAAACCCATAGCCTCCATGGATTTCATCACAGCCGTCACAATGTTGTCCAACGTGACCATTTAGGTCGCCAGCAATAATTATATAGTCACTGTCGGTTATTTGGGAGGTAGTGAGAATCAGTGTCTCATAGAAAGTGTCTTTTATAGCGCCAGGCAGTCCGGATTGGGGTGCGTACGCAGATATTATTGTCACAGTAGTTCTATTGAGGACAAGTCTTATTTTAATTATTCTGTCGTTTACTCTATTTACGTCTATTATCTTATCCACCCATTTTTCTGCTAACATGATTGCTACTCCACCCAGCCCATTGTCATTTCCCACCCAGAAAAGCTTATAGCATCGTTTTTTACCCACAATGAATCTAGCAGACCCGCGCCTCTACCTGGTCTCTTGGAGGCAGCAGACATCAACCTCCTTACGTTCAAGCATTTCTACAACCTCGTTTGAGCGGCCTTTTAAGGTCCCTACATTCATGGTACCAACTCTGAAATTTTGGATTGCGTTTGGTGGGTGGGGTGCAGGGAGGGGTGTGGTTGATGGGGTTGGGGTTATGTTGGCCATCCACGGCCGCAACAAAGAGGGTGGGGCTTTGCCCTTTCGTCCGGCAGCATGAGGTGAATTTGTCGTTATCTTTTGCATTGTCTTCGGGTGTCCAGATTCTTCTGACTCTCCAGAAATTCCCTAGTTCATCCATCATATCGAAAAAGCAACTTGAAGTGCTAGCATAGGTCGTTTACTTGTGATTGGTCCAAATAATAAGGTGGAGAGTGGCGGCGGGAGGGAGGGGTATGGGGTAGTTTGCGAGGAGCAGAATTATTTTTAGAACAACGGTGAGACAGAACAGAATTATAGAAAGCCAATTTTGAATACGATTTTTTGATTCTGGGGGATTGTAAGATATATAGATGAATGAACCGAATGTGGAGAGTTGATAAGAAATGAATATGTACGTTACATTTCGTAGAAGAAAACTGAACAAGCGACCATCAATAATAGGAGACAAATTCTGGGTTTAGTCCCCTGTAGCAAGACTTATTTATATTTGGTTGGCAAGGAGTGAGGGGGAGTGTGAGAGCAGCGTATATGATAGTGAGAGTGAGGGGGTGAGAGGCGATTTTAGCAGGCCGAGAGAGAGAGAGAGAGAGAGAGAGAGAGGGCAATCCCTAATTTAACCTGGCATAATTTTTTTTTTTTCGGCCAAAATGGTTGCGGGAATATTATTTAGAATTGTAGAAAGACAAACAATTATGAACATGAGGAGCAGAATTATTTTTAGAACAACGGTGAGACATATATATATATATATATATGTGAGTGTGTGTGTATGTATATATATGTGTGTATGTGTCTATGACTAGTGTGTATAGATCATAGACACCCATATATATATATATATATATATACATACACACACACACATACATATATATATATATATATATGGGCCTTCCAGTTTCATTTCACATTATATACATGTCTGTATATTTTAATTATTTAAAGATTATTTTAAAGTGAACATGATTTTAAAAAATATTTTAAAGTGAACGTGACCCAGCGGGTGGTCTAGTATATTATAAACGTAATGTATATAAATGAACACACATACACACACACATAAACACATATATTTATATCATCATCATCACACCACCTTTCATTTATCCATTGTTCGTATGGATTGCAACAGTTGTTACTGACCAAGACAATGTTTGATTGGAGCTACTGCCTTCTTAGATGGGTGAAAAGCCTCGTCAAGCTTATGTATGTTTTGGTGTGGTTTCTAGAGCTGGATGCCCTCCCTATCACCAACCACTTTACCTCACCAAACTCTATCTGTCAACACAAACCTATCACTATCATCACCTAACTTTCCCAGACACCACCTAACTCTGTTGTTACGAAACTCTGTCACCATCAAACTGTCATCACCACCACTGTCATTACCAAACTCTCTCTATTACCTAAAACTCTTTATATTGTTACTGAAACTCTATCTTCCCCCCCCCCCCCTCCCCCATATTCAACTTCTCCATAACCTTTTTCCTTCTTTCTACCTAATCTTTGACCTTGTCTAAATTCAATGTTTATGTTCATTACAGATAGTGTACAACCATATATAAAAGAACAAAACAGAAACCTCTTTATGTTGTTACTGGGTCATCTCTTTCCCCACCCCCATGTCAGCTCTTCCCTCCCCGTGTCATCTCTTTCCACCATACGTTCATATTCTCAACTAACCTTTTTCTTCTTTCTACATAATCCCAACTCTGTCAAAATTTAATGAATTTTGCTTGTTACAGACTGCCATACAACCATACATACAACAGTGCAGCCCCTCCATACTGTTATAGATGATGGAAGGTTCACTCAAGTTGACTCTCTACAATTTCGATGACCCCTTATATGACAACTGCAATTATGTGTTAACCAGCCCTCGCTCACTTGAGGCATGTTCCAGGGCTGGTGTGAAGGTAAGATTTGAACTCACGATCTCTTCTGCTTCCTTTCCTGAAATAATTAACACTTAACATGAAGATGATGATAATGATTAACATTCGGTAATGATTTAGCAAAACTGGTTTGATTATTTACCAGGGAAAAGCTATAGTTTAGGGCCACACACCCTTGGGGGCCTCATTTAAAAAATATATATTTC
Organism: Eledone cirrhosa; assembly: GCA_964016885.1. Lineage (NCBI taxonomy): Eukaryota > Metazoa > Mollusca > Cephalopoda > Octopoda > Eledonidae > Eledone > Eledone cirrhosa. The sequence continues at coordinate 387,039,342 of OZ024741.1, read as the reverse complement.
TATTTTAACATTAGTTTTTATTCTTTAATACTAAGTCATCAAAAATTATATATATATACACACACACACACACACATATGTATATATATATATATACACACACACACACACACACATATGTATATATATATATATACACACACACACACACACACACACACATGTATATATATATATATACACACACACACACACACACACATATGTATATATATATATAATAATACAAGGATGAATGGTTACTCCTTCATTACGTTTATTGTTTGGTGATGCACGTTTCGCTACTGATCAACTCAAGGTTCGATCTGTATTGATCTGTATCAATCTAGCCCGACTCTGGAATCAAAAGCTCGTTGAACCTCTGTGGTAGTAATGTTACACTCCTTGTTACACACCCTGTTACACTCCCTGGATATATATGTATATATACACCATATTTCCCGGTGTCGAAGACGCTACTTTTTCCTAAAATAACTCTCAAAAATCTACCATGCGTCCAGGAGACCGAAGGTTACTTATTATTTTTTCAAAATTTTTGGTTGTCAAAATTAGGGTGCGTCCTCGAGGATGAAGCGTCTTCAGCGCCAGGAAATACGGTATTTCTCTTATTTTTTCTTTATTATTAACATTAATATACAAAAATAATAATCCTGTATAATCATTAAACAGTTTTTTATCCAAGTATTTTTAGAGAAAGGCATCGAATTTTATATGGCCAAGGGTTTCAGCAGGTGAAAGTCTGGTCCTCGAAGTAGCCTTGCTCGATATGTAGAAAAGGAATAGCTAGAAGGTCTACAATGTACACCACCACCACATGTCATATAACTCTCCTCCTCTGTTCTACTTCTCTATCCAATCAAGAAGATGGTGGCCTGCTTGACGAGGAAGCGCTGTTAGGTGGAGGTGGCTGTTGCAGTGGGTGTCTTTAGCCATTCTTCACCTTTGCCATTTTGTCCATGGGGCACAGCTGAAACACTGCTCAGATTGGGCTGCAGTGTCTGTCTCAGCCCTTCTCCCTTTCATTGCTTAATTATTTTTTTCTTTTTCATTTCCTTTTTTGTTCCCTTTATTAGTGTGTTTTGTTTTTGTATAAACAGTTTTGTAAACATTTCTGATTGTTCCCTAATAGAGGAACACAACGGTACTCCAGCCCCCTAGTCCACAATACACCACCCCATCACATCATATAACTCCTCTGCTCCATCTCTGTCATTGCAGCCTGTTGACCTCCTCTACACACCCCCAACAGATCATGACGAAAAGTTGTGCATATATTTGCACCCTACCACACAGTGCAGTATTTATCACAGTGAAGGAGAACACATGAGACTAAGTAAGTAATAATGCAGCAGTAACAGCAGCTGCAGCTGGTGCAGCTATGATAGCAACAGCAGTAACAATTGTAACAATTCCAACAACAACAACAGCACCAACAACAATAATAGCAGCAGCAACAACAACAATAGCAATAGTAGCAGCAACAACAACAACAACGGTGGCAACAACAAAAGTAGCAATAGTAACAACAACAGTAGCAATAGCAACAACAACAAAAGTAGCAATAGCAACAACAACAAAAAGAGTAGCAATAGCAACAACAAGAGTAGCAATAGCAACAACAACAACAAGAGTAGCAATAGCAACAACAACAACAGTAGCAATAGCAACAACAACAGTGACAATAGCAACAACAACAACAATTGTAGCAATAGCAACAACAACAACAACAACAGTAGCAATAGCAACAACAGCAGTAGCAATAGCAACAACAAAAGTAGCAATAGCAACAGTAGCAACAACAACAGTAACAATAGCCACAACAGCAGTAACAATAGCAACAACAACAACAACAGTAGCAATAGCAACAAAAACAACAACAGTAGCAATAGCTACAAAACCAACAGTAGCAACAACAACAAAATCAGTAACAATAGCAGCAACAACAACAGTAACAATAGCAACAACAACGATAAAAATAGCAGTAACAACAGTAGCAATTGCAACAACAACAGTAGCAATACCAGCAACAACAACAGCAGTAGCAATAGCAACAACAATAACAGTAGCAATAACAACAACAGTAGAAATAGCAACAACAACAGTAGCAATAGCAACAAAATCAACAGTAGCAATAGCTGAAACAACAACAACAACAGTAGCAATAATAACAACAACAACAACAGTAGCAATAGCTATAACAACAACAGTAGCAATAGCAACAACAACAACAGTAAAAATAGTAGCAATAACAACAACAAAAAAAGTAGCAATAACAACAACAGTAGCAATAGCAACAACCACAATAGTAGCGATAACAACTACAACAACAGTAGCAATAGCAACAACAACAACAGTAGCAACAACAACAGTAACAATAGCAGCAACAACAGTAGCAATAACAACAACAACAACAGTAGCAATAGCTACAACAACAGTAGCAACAACAACAACAGTAAGAATAGCAACAACAAGAGTAGCAATAACAACAACACTAGCAATAGCAACAACAACAGTAACAATAGCGACAACAACAACAGTAACAATAGCAACAACAACAACAGTAGCAATAGCAACAACAACAGTAACAGTAACAATAGCAACAACAACATCAACAGTAGCAATTGCAACAACAACAGTAGTAACAGCAACAACAATAACAGTAGCAATAACAACAACAACAGTAGCAATAGCAACAACAAGAGTAGCAATAGCAACAACAACAACAGTAACAATAGCAGCAACAACAACAACAGTAGCAAGAGCAACAACAACAACAGTAACAATAGTAACAACAACAATAATAGCAATATCTACAACAATAACAACAGTAGCAATAGCAACAACAACAGTAGCAATAGCAACAACAACAATAGTAGCAATAACAACAACAACAAAAGTAGCAATAGCAACAACAACATCAGTAGCAACAACAACAGTAACAATAGCAGCAACAAAAACAGTAGCAATAACAACAAAAACTGTAGCAATAGCTACAACAACAGTAGCAACAACAACAACAGTAACAATAGAATCAACAACAGTAACAATAGCGACAAAAACAACAGTAACAATAGCAACAACAACAGTAACAATAGCAATTGCAACATCAACAGTAGCAATAGCAACAACAACAACAGTAGCAATACCAACAACAAGAAGAGTAGCAATAGCAACAGCAACAATAACAGTAGCAATAACAACAACAGTAGCAATAACAACAACAACAGTAGCAATAGCAACAACAACAGAAGCAATAACAAAAACAACAGAAGCAATAGCAACAATAACAGTAGCAATAGCAACAACAATAACAGTAGCAATAGCAATAACAGTAGCAATAGCTACAACAACAACGCTAGCAATAGCTAAAACAACAACACTAGCAATAACAACAAGAACAATAGAAATAGCTACAACAACAGTAGCAATAGCAACAACAACAGTAGCAATAGCAACAATAACAACATTGGCAACAACATCAACAACAACAGTAGCAATAGCTACAACAACAACAGTAACCATAGCAGCAATAACAACAGCAACAAAAGTAGCAAAAGTAACAACAACAACAGTAGCAATAGCAACAAGAACAATAGTAGCAATAACAACAACAACAACAGTAGCAATAGCATCAACAACAACAGTAACAATAGCAGCAACAACAACAGTAGCAATAGAAATAGCAACAACAACAACAACAACAGTAGCAATAGCAACAACAACAACAGTGACAATAGCAACAACAACAGTAGCAATAGCAACAACAACAGTAGCAATACCAACAACAACAGAAGTAGCAATAGCAACAACAATAACAGTAGCAATAACAACAACAACAACAGTAGCAATGGCAACAACAACAACAGTAGCAATAGCTAAATAACAACAACAGTAGCAATAGCAACAACAACAAAAGTAGCACTAACAATAACAACAGTAGCAATAGCAACAACAACAACAGAAACAATAGCAGCAATAACAACAACAACAACAGTAGCAATAGCAACAACAATAGTAGCAATAACAACAACAGTAGCAATAGCAACAACAACAACAACAGTAACAATAGCAGCAACAACAACAGTAGCAATAATAACAACAACAGTAGCAATAGCTACAACAACAGTAGCAACAACAACAGTAACAATAGCAGAAACAACAACAAGAGTAGCAATAGCAACAACAAGAGTAGCAAGAGCAACAACAACAACAACAGTAGCAATAGGAACAACAACAACAACAGTAACAATAGCAACAACAACAGTAACAATAGCAACAACAACAGTAGCAATTGCAACAACAACCGTAGCAATAGCAACAACTACAACAGCAACAGTAGCAACAACAACAAAAACAACAGTAGCAATAGCAACAACAACTGTAGCAATAGCAACAACAATAACAGTAACAGCAACAATAACAGTAACAATAGCTACAACAACAACAGTAGCAATAGCAACAACAACAACAACAACAACAGTAGCATTAGCAACGAAAACAGTAGCAATAGCAACAAGAACAACAGTAGCAATAGCAACAACAATAACAGTAGCAATAACAACAACAAAACAGTAGCAATAGCAACAATAAGAGTAGGAATAGCAACAACAACAACAGTAACAATTACAACAACAACAGTAACAATAGCAACAACAACAGTAACAATAGCAACAAAACCAACAGTAGCAAATGCAACAACAACATTAGCAATACTAACAACAACAACAACAGTAGTAGCAATAGCAACAAAATTAACAGTAGCAATAACAACAACAACACCAGTACAAATAGCAACAACAACAGTAGCAATAACAACAACAACAACAACAGTAGCAATAGCTACAACAACAGTAGCAACAACAACAGTAACAATAGCAGCAGCAACAACAACAGTAGCAATAGCAAAAACAACAACTCTAGCAATAGCAACAACAACAACAACAGTAACAATAGCGACAACAACAGTAACAATAGCAACAACAACAACAACAATAGCAATAGCAACAACCACAGTAACAATAGCAACAACATGAAAAGTAGCAATTGCAACAACAGTATCAATAGCAACAACAATAACAGTAGCAATAAAAACAACAAGAGTAGCAATAGCAACAAAAAGAGTAGCAATAGCAACAACAACAACAGTAGCAATAGCAACAACAACAGTAACAATAGCAACAACAACAAGAGTAACAATAGCAACAACAACAACAACAGTAGCAATAGCAACAACAATAACAGTAGCAACAACAATAACAGTAGCAATAGCTACAACAACAACAGTAGCAATAGCTACAGCAACAACAGTAGCAATAGCAACAAAAACAGTAGCAATAGTAACAACAACAACAGTAGCAATAGCTAAACAACAACAACAGTAGCAATAGCAACAACAACAAAAGTAGCAATAAGAACAACAACATTAGCAATAGCAGCAATAACAACAACAACAAAAGTAGCAATAGCAACAACAACAACAGTAGCAATAGCAACAACAAGAGTAGCAATAACCACAACAACAAGAGTAGCAATAGCAACAACAAGAACAACAGTAACAATAGCAATAACAACAAGAGTAGCAATAGCAACAACAATAACAGTAGCAATATCAACAACAACAGTAGCAATAGCAACAACAACAGCAGTAGCAATAGCAACAACAATAACAGTAGCAATAACAACAACAGTAGCAATAACAACAACAACAGTAGCAATAGCAACAGCAACAACAACAACACTAGCAATAGCAGCATCAATAAGAGTAGCAACAACAACAGTAGCAATATCAAAAACAACAGTAGCAATAGCACCAACATCAACAGTAGCAATTGCAACAACAACAGTAGCAATACCAACAACAGCAGTAGCAATAGCAACAACAATAACAGTAGCAATACCAACAACAACAACAGTAGCAATAGCAACAAAAACTAGCAATAGGATCAACAACAAAAGTAGCAATAGCAACAGTAACAATAGCAGCAATAACAACAACAACAACAAAATTAGCAATAGAAACAACAACAACAACAACAACAGTAGCAATAGCAACAACAACAATAGCAACAACAACAAGAGTAGCAATAGCAACAGCAACAACAGTAGCAACAACAACAACATTATCAATAGCAGCAACAACAGTATCAATAACAACAACAACAGTAGCAATAGCTACAACAACAGTAGCAACAACAACAACAACATTAGCAACAATAGCAACAATAGCAGCAATAGCAACAACAATAACAGTAGCAATAGCAACAACAAGAGTAGCAATAGCAACAACAACAACATTAGCAATATCAACAACAACAACAACAACAACAGTAACAATGGCAACAGCAACAACAACAGTAGCAATAACAACAACAAAAGTAACAATAGCAACAACATCAACAGTAGCAATTGCAACAAGAACAGTAGCAACAGCAACAACAATAACAGTAGCAATAACAACAACAACAACAACAGTAGCAATAGCAGCAACAACAACAACAGTAGCAATAGCAACAACAATAGTAGCAATAGCAACAACAACAATAGTAGCAATAGCAACAACAACAACAACAACAAAAGTAGCAATAGCAACAACAACAGTAGCCATAGCAACAAAAACAAAAGTACCAATAGCAACAACAATAACAGCAGCAATAATAACAACAACAACAACAGTAGCAATAGCAACAACAACAGTAGCAATTGCAACAACAATAACAGTAGCAATAGCTACAACAACAATAGTAGCAATTGCTACAACAACAACAGTAGCAATAGCAACAACGATAACAGTAGCAATAAAAACAACAAGAGTAGCAATAGCAACAACAAGAGTAGCAATAGCAACAACAATAACAGTAGCAATAGCTACAACAACATATGTAGCAATAGCTTCAACAACAACAGCAGTAGCAATAGCAATAACAACAAAAGTAGCAATAACAACAACAACAACAGTAGCAATAGCACCAACAACAACAGTAGCAACAACAGTAGCAATAGCTGCAACAACAACAACAACGACAGTAACAATAGCAGCAACAACAACAGTAGCAATGGCAACAACAACAGTAGCAACAACAACAAAAACAACAGTAGCAATAGCTGCAACAACAACAACAACAACGACAGTAACAATAGCAGCAACAACAACAGTAACAATAGCAACAACAACAACAGTAGCAATAGCAACAACAGTAGCAATATCACCAGCATCAACAGTAGCAATAACAACAACAACAGCAGTAGCACGAGCAACAACAATAACAGTAGCAATAACAACAACAACAGTAGCAATAGCAACAAAAACAGTAGCAATAGCAACAACAATAAAAGTAGCAAAACAACAACAACAGTAGCAATAACAACAACAACAGTAGCAATAGCAACAACAACAAGAGTAGCAATAGAAACAACAACACCAGTAACAACAACAACAGTATCAATAGCAGCAACAACAGTATCAATAACAACAACAACAGTAGCAATAGCTACAACAACAGTAGCAACAACAACAACAGTAACAATAGCAGCAACAACAATAACAGTAGCAATAGCAACAACAAGAGTAGCAATAGCAACAACAACAGCAGTAGCAATAGCAACAACAACAACAGTAACAATAGCGACAACAACAACAGTAACAATAGCAACAACAACAGTAGCAATAGCAACAACAACAGTAGCAATAGCAACAACAACACCAGTAGAATGATGATGATGGTTATTTGAATTGATGTGTATGTATGTGTGTATATATGTGTGTGAATGTTATGGTGTGCATCTGTGTGTTATTGTGTATATGTGTGTATGTGAGTGTGTGCATGTGTATGTAGGTATAAGTGTGATTGTGTGTTTCTCTATTTAGTTAGTGGGGATTCATTAGAATCACCCAATTGCTTGTGTTTGTTGACATCATTAGTGTTGAGTTAGTTTCTATCATCATCACCACCAACATCATTTTTCATTGCAGCTGTCATCTTTTTAATCTAGACTAACCCTGATATCTTAATTACATCCTTATCATCATCTTCAGCTGCTTTATATCTTTCATTGATTATCATTTTTGTTAGTTTGTCATTCTTTCTACCCCAAACCTCTCTCTGCCTTTGCTTTTTAGTTGTATAGTTCATATGAAGCATTGTGAGATGTATAATAAATGTATGGACTGTTTTTATATTTGACAAGAGGGTAGAGGCCTGAAATATCATGTTGAAATATACTGGGTAAAAAAAAAAAAAATTACTATGTTCTGTTTTATTTGTCATCGTTTGCTCTTTATATATTTCTACAGCATTGAACTGGCTTTCTTAAACTTAGTCATTTATTACACACACACACACATATATATCATCATCACCGTTTTACGTCCGTTCTTCCACGCCAGCATGGGTTAGACGGGTTGTCCTGTTGTGGGTAGTGTCTGGTCGGCTGACCATGCGTTGCTCATACAGGAACTGATTTGGCTTGATTTCTACAGCTGGATGCCCTTCCTAACACCAACCTCATTTACAGTGAGTGCTGGGTGCTTTTTTGTGGCGCCTACACGTCCACTTTACAGTGTGGGCTGGGTGCTTTTTTGCCGTGGCACCTCCACGACCACCTTGCGCTGGGGAGTGTGGGGGCATATTGTCTATATGCTTCTGCTTGTACCCATGGGAGGTCGGGTACTCTGTATTACTGCGTGACGCCAGAGGTCACGGTCGTGTGTCATTGCCTTTGAGAGGTGTAATTGGGTAAGGTCGGCTTTTATATATATATATATATATATATTTCTTTTCTTCAATACTAGTGAGACTAAAGCGATGTCTGGAAGAGAGAAGCGGGATTCTGGCAAAAGAACAACTTGACATGTTAAATAAAGAGGCGAGAAAATATACTTTGGACACTTCCTTTAACAATCACCAAATGGATTATATCGATAGCAACAGTGAGTGTTGTCTTCTGGCAGAAGGTATTCTTTTTGGGGGGGTGTTTTATTTTGTATTATATTTTTCATGTAACATACTTGAATAAATATGTGTGCATGTGTATCTATTGCAGGGGCTGTGTATGTATTTATTGCAGAGGGTAAATTAAATTCTTAAAGTAGTAAGTACCGCAAATGAAATAAATCAAATAGTAGTGTAGAGTCCTGAAAAATAGCATTATCCATTACTTTTAACCCAATATGGCTACCCTAGCTACCCTAACATACATTCTACCTCCCATACACCCCAACCACATTATTTTAAATGATATACAGGAAACTTGTAAAGAAATTACAGTGTATATGTATGTTTGTGTTGTAAATAAAGTATCAGTAAAGTACTAGGATTGTTATAATGAACTTGTCCTTCCCACAAATGGTTGGCCGTGTGCTTAAATTAGAAGCCACTATTTAACTCTTCCCCACTCTCTCCACAGGCAGACCTATCACTAAAAATCGTCCAGTCATAGCTGTCCATCTTTTATATCAGGACTGGTTTCTCTTGAACTATGGCTTAGTGGTTAGGGCGTTCGGCTTCCAATTATGAGTTCATAAGTTTGATTCTTAGCAGTGCCTGGTTCTTGAGTAAGAAACTTTATTTCATACATTTTCACTCCACTCAGTTGGAAAAAAAATGAGATGTACCAGTAGTTCAAAGACCAGCCATGTCCCACACTGTGTCAAATCTCTCTCAGAACTACATAAAGTGTACATGTATCTGGAGAATACTCAGCCAGTTGCATGTAAACTTAAGCTGTTCTGTTGAATGAACAACTGAAATACTCATCATTAGGACCGATAGAAGTCCAACAATAATACATCTAGGACTATATTTTATCTAATATGCTCTGCTGTTTGTTTTTGTGATTTGAGTGGAATTTGACTAACATGTTGAGTGATCACATAGAGGTTTACCTTGTCGCTTCATTACAGTGTCTGTATTTGTTGCATCATCATCATCTTTTAACGTCCATTTTTTCATGCTTGCATGGATGCTTTTTATTGTGGCACAGGGAGGACTGGATGCTTTTTGTTGTGTCACCAGTACGACCAATTTACAGGATGGATTAGGTGTTTTTGTTGTGGCACTGGATCAGAATACAGGGTTGACTTTGTGTTTTTGTCTTACAGGTGAAGATAATAAATTTCTGTATGAATCCAATAAATATCCAAAGACTGCTTGGATGGAACAAAATAACAATAACAAGGCGTCCAGTGACAAGGCGTCCAGTGACAAGGAGTCCAGTAACAAGGCGTCCAGTGACAAGGCGTCCAGTGACAAGGCGTCCAGTGACAAGGAATCCAGTGACAAGGAATCCAGTGACAAGGGGTTCAGGTTCAAATTCGAAGAGAGGTAATTGTTAATTGATTTATATATCTTACTCTTTTACAGAATTACTGTAATGTCTTTTGTAGCTTAATACTCTCCAGTAATTAACAACATTATTGCTATCGTATTTATCGTTAGGGAAGGTGGGGCTACCCAGAGGGAACTAAATGATGTTTTACCTCAACAAAGGCAACTAGTTGATGATTTGACCTTAACAGGGAAAGTGGGGCTACCCTGAGGGAATTAAATGATGGTTTACCTCAACTGGGAGGTGGGGCTACCCAGAGGGAACTAAATGAGAATTTACCTTGAAAGAGAAGTTGGGGCTACCCAGAGGTTCACTAAATGATAATTTACCTCAACAGAAGTTGTAGCTATACTAAGGTACACTAAACGATAATCTGCCTCAACGGAGAAGTTGGGCTACCCAGAGGGAACTAAATGATAATTTACCTCAACAGAAGTTGTAGCTACTCAGAGGTACACTAAATGATGATTTTACCTCAACAGAGAAGTTGGGGCTACCCAGAGGGAACTAAATGATGATTTACCTACCCAGAGGTACTAAAAAACGATGGTTTATCTCAACAGAAGGTGTGGTTACCCAAAGGTACATTAAATGATAATTTACCTTAACAGAAGGTCTGGCTACCCTGAGGTATACTAAATGATTGTTACCTCAACAGAGAAGGTGAGGCTACCCAATAATACACTGACTGATGGTTTATATCATTACTCTTACTTCCTTAGGATGAAAGAACTTCGTAAAGAAAGTTTGAAGATGAGGCTGGATTTAAAAAATCGCCAGAACTTGCTGAATACACTGTAAGTCAATTTTGAAATGTTTGAGAAGAGTTGCTGTTTGTAAGATTATAATTTACTGGGCAATTAACCCATTTAATACCAAATCACTTGAAACTGCACCTTGTTATATGATACAAAGCTGTTTGATTTAAAGTGTTTATATTTATCTGAAATGAAAGCCCATGGTTAAGTGGTTAGAATGATCATAAGGTCATGAGTTTAAATTCTGGCTTGAGTTGTATCAATAATTCTATGTCTCACTAAATCTCCCTGGGAGCTACATTAAGGGCACACATGCCTATAGATTTCTCAGCCACATGCATGTTAACTTCATGAGCAAGCTGTACTATTGAACACTCATTGTTAGGGCCAACTGAAGCATGCTTTCGATACAAAAGATAGTGGGTGGTCTGCGTTTGGTTTGCCGAACTTGGAGGGTGGGTTGCAGGTTAGTTTAGCAGGAATCATGAGTGTAGGTTAGAATTTGGTTTGGGATGTTTGCTCTGTATTTTGTGGACAGATTGAAGCAATAATGGTTTTATTTATGTGTTATATTACTAAATCCTCCAAATTCTTGAATACTTTCAAAATTGTTTGAAAATCATTGGCAGTGTCTTTCATTAGATATATGGTAATGAAAGTGTCAATCTCCTCTTTTGAGAGTATAATTACAATATTCAACCATCAATTGTCTTAATCTGAATAAGACATGGTCACCTGACCTGACTCGCCTCATAATGTGACATGTCTAACCCATGCAAGCATGGAAAATAGATGTTAAATGGTGATGATGATTGATTGCAGATTACTTTTAGATGTCTTTTCTGATATATATGTATGTATAGATATGTATGAGGTCTGTGTATATATATATCTTATATCCCAGTTTGGCGACTGAAACCAGTAAAATAATATATATATATATATAAATAGCTCGATTGTTTGTTTGTCTCCAATGCACTTAAAAACCAATTGACCAATCATGTTCAAACTGGGCATGTCAGTTCCTTAGACCAAGGAATAGGTTTTCCTCACTGAAATTAATACATGCAAGATTTCACAGTTCTAGCATCACTTCTTCACAGACAGCCTAAGAACTTTTCAGCCTACCCTCATGTGTGTGTGTGTGTGTATATATATATATATACATATATATATACAAAGATCGGAATTAAGAGTATTCCGCAGTTCACTGTAATAATAATAATAGTATTAGCTCAAAGAAGAATAGAGAATTTTCTTCTGAGCTCAAATGCAAATATATTACACAAAGAGAAGTGTGTTACACAGTGAGATGCGTGTAAAGAATTATTACAAGTGAGTTTTACCGTTACTGTATAGAGAACAATATCTACAGGTTTAGCAATTAAATAGAAAAAAACTAAGTCAGAATCAAATCTCTGGATTAGAGTTTTAAATTACCAACCTTATAACTATAAGTTTGCTGATACGAATCTCGCTTCGTTTCACCACTGATATGTGTAGTATAACAGGTCATAGGATCCTCAGTCAGCAAATGTGGACACTGTTCACGACACATCTAACCTCATGGATAGAGAGAAAGCTAATATATACGCTGCCCAGAGTAGGGGGAAATCACGTGTTATTTGCATCAAATAACGGCTCTCATGGATTGTATATATATATGCATCATCATCACCATTTAATGCCCATTTTTCCATGCTAGCATGGGTTAGATGAGTTGTCTCATTGTGAGACAAGCCAGGTCTGATGACCATGTCTTGCTCATACAGAACTGATTTTGGGTTGGTTTCTACAGCTGAATGCCCTTCCTAATGCCAACCACACATACAGTGTGTGTGTGTATATATATACATAAATGCTGTGTGCAGGAGAGGAGATTATGTTGGTATGGACATGTGAGACGTATGAAGGATGACAGCTGCATAAAAAAGTGCAGAGTGCTCAAAGTCGATAGAAGCCTTGGAGCAGGAAGACCTAGGAAGACTTGGGATGAGGTGGTAAAAGCCGACCTTGTCCCTCTCAAAGATCTCTGGCGATACGCAGTAATACAGAAAACCTGACTTCCCACAGGCACAAGCTGAAGTATATATAGTGTGCCCCAACCCACCCTCCCATACACCCCCATGAGGACAGGCTGATATAAATGCATCCAGTGAAGCCCCCAGCCCACACTGTAAAGTGGTCGTGATAGTGACACGGCAAAAAGTGGCTAGTCCCACTGTAAAGTGGTTGTGTAGGTGTCACAACAAAAAGCATCCAGCACTCACTGTAAATGAGGTTGGAGTTAGGAAGGGCATCCAGCTGTAGAAACCAAGCTAGAATCAGTTCTGTACGAGCAAGACATGGTCACCTGACTTGGAATTGTCCACAACAGGACAACTCGTCTAACCCATGCTAGTGTGGAAAATAGATGTAAAATGGTGGTGATGATGATGATGATATATGTATATACACACAAATATATATATATATATCATTATCATGATATATATATGTATCTCTCTCTCTCTCTATATATATATATATTATGTTGGCACCACAAAACATTCAGCCCACACTGTAAAGTGGTGTTAGGAAGGGCATCCAGCTGTAGAAAACCAGCCAGAAACAGTCATATATGAGCAAGACACGGTCACCTGACCCAACTTGCCTCTGAATGGGACAAACTCGTTCAACCCATGCTAGCGTGGAAGATAAACATTAAACGATGATGATGATGATGATGATATACATATATATATATATTTATCTCCAATGCACTTAAAAACTAATGGACCAGTCATGTTCAGACTTGGCATGTGAGTTCTTTTGTCTCAGGAAATGGTTTCCTCACACGTTTATTTATATGTTTGTTTGTCTGTTTGTCAATCTCTGGTCGTTGTGAGTTATCATCTTCACTACGATGGAATATGAAAACGAAGAGAATGAAGAAGTGAAAATTTGAGTGAAAGCACACTTGAAATTAAATAGAGCACTGAAAGCCAAAGATGGAACTAAGCAAGTAGGTTAACAATGCATGAATGAAGAGAGAAAGAAACAGAGATAAAGAAAGCAAAGAAAGTCAGCAACATGCATTCAACATAGTAGCCAACACTAAAGCAACAAACACACACTTGCTTCAGTATTGAATGCCCCCCTCTTTCTCTCCTGCATGAGCAACATGCATTCAATCAACTGAAAGCAACAACACATGCCTGCTTTAATATCAAAATCCACTCTCCCGTCATGGAGCTGCAGCTCATTTTGTCATACATTCTTTATATTTCTTCCATGTGTGTATATATATCATCTCTACTTTAAAAAAATTACCTCCATACAGTTTGACAGCATTGTGTTTGTATTCTAACGTATGCTTAGGGAAGAAACCCTGAGTAAGTCACGTTTGTAGTTGGCGGTGGCTGTGACACTGTTGATGTGTCAGCGTTACCATGACTATCAATGTTATTTTTCCAAACTCAAGAAAGCTTCTAGATATAAGCTTGAAAGCAGAGGCAATGAAGCAGAGTTCCAGCTAGATCCTGTCAAAGAAATCTCCATCTGACTTAAATGACCTGGATGCTGCCCGGACCCCATAGTTTAAGAAGTTAAGAGTCAAAACATGTGAGGGGTCTCTGCAGACCTTCTACTGTCCAGCTCACCCGAAAGTTTCTTACCACTATCTTCTTCATATCTTTCTTGTGTGTATATATATATATGCCACATTTTCTTATATAACTCCATGTGTATATGTGTATGTGTCAGCCTCTCATTAAATTTTGGGTTCTTTATTTGATTTATGGCAACACTACTAAAAATAACACGTTAACCTGTAATATTATTTTATATATCCATTTCCGTTAGTTTAGTTTGTTGTTTCCGAAAAATCACTAAAAGTTAATGCAGTGAGTCCCCATTCAATGAAATTTGATTTAACTTAGATCCATCATTAACAGAAAAGATAAATTTTTAGATAAATAATAGTAGCATTTGAAGGTGCAAGTAAAAAATGCCCCTGAAGAATAGACCTTCATTTGGAAGAATTCTCATAAAGCTATGGCAATGCAGCTAAAAAGGGAGAATGAAAGGGAAGAGCAGCGACAAGAAAGACTCCAAAAACAAAGAAAAACAACAGAGAAATATAGGTAAAATGAATCAGAAGAACAAAGATAAAAAATGTTTGCTGATGGCAGGACAATGAAAGCAATTAGATGTATGAAACTACAGCACAAGATGAATCAGATGCACAAAGATTATCAAGGCTTCAACCACAAAGAATAAGAAGTGTACATAATAGACAGGATGAATCAGAGGAGCAAAGATCAAACAGGCTTGCTGAAGATAGGACAATGAAAGCAACTATTCGTCAAGAAGAATCAAATATATGAAAATCACCAAGACAGCAAATGGAGCGAAATAGAACAGCTCAAAGGCGGCATGAAGAAACTGAAGCTAAAACAGAGAGCAAGAACAGAACATTTATGATTTTAAAAGGTTGCTGAATGGAACTTTGCTGCTTTTAGTTACAATCTACATCAAGACTATGCCTCAGAACCTTTAATTCAAATTTCCTCAATGGACAAAATTTGCCCAAATTGTGGTGCTAAAAAATGGAATGGTGAGTCAACTGGATTGTGCTGTTTAAATGGAAACATCAAGTTGAAACTATTACCTGAACAACCAGAACCCTTAAGGGGTACAACTACTGAATCAAGACACTTTCTTCAAAATATCCAGAAGTACAACAATGCATTCCAAATGACATCATTTGGTGCAAATGTCATCCGTGAAGGTGACTTTATACACACTTTCAAGATCCAAGGGCAAGTGTACCACAGAAATGGACCACTTCAGCTACTTTCAGAAGAAGAACCAATATATGTACAACTGTATTTCATCAGTGATATGAAAACCCAAACACAGACAAGATATGAAAGGAATAAAGAAATTAAGTATGAAATTATATTGCAGCTAAAAGATATGTTACATACAAGAAACAGCTATATTAGAAGTTTAAAATATACCTTAGAAAAAGTTTTGAATGAAATTTCATTATGTTCTTTAACCCGAGCAATGCCGGGTATGTATATAAAGTATTTTTGTAGAAAAGTGCTCTATGCATTGTACAAAGCTAGTTAATTACAAAATAAAAACGCAATATAATTATTCCATTACCAAAGGTTTCAAGAAACTAGACGATTCTTACAGAAACGCCTAACCTGTTCATCAGATAAAATAATTATCTTATATGATGAATGGACTAGGCGTTTCTGTAAGAATCATCTAGTTTCTTGAAACCTTTGGTAATGGAATAATTGTGAAATATTGTGTTATTTATTATGTAATATATTTATGTAAAAGGTAAACAAAAATAACGACACAGTCGATACAGCATATGGAAGGAATATATTAGATTAACACATGAAAATAGCAGGAAGAGGGTCTTAACGTGTGTGTGTAGATATATATACACACACATATATATATACATGCGTAAAAGAAATATTTCTTTGAACCTTAATAATGGATATGGATTATAATTATCCTTAACCCTTTTGATACCAACAAGACCAAAACCAGCTTTAGTTCTATGAAACAAAATTATCCATTTCAAAAAGGTGGTTTCTTATTTAAATCAAAATCTTCCACCCTTTGTTAAATTACTAACTTTTTAATGAAATAATTAATAATTTTAGTAAATCCCTTATAGAGTGTATTTCATCAGAAATATGATCATGGAAAACCTAACAAATATTTAAATTATATTGATAATCTATCCAAACACTCTAGAAACATCACTAAGAATTTAGTGAAGATTATTTCTTTTAGAACTAAATTTCAATAACTCTGCTCCATAATATAATGATGTCCTTACAGAAAGTGGTTTACATGATAAAATAGTTAAAAAAATTCCTTGTTATAAAGTTAGAATTATTCAGATCTAGAAGCATTAGTTAATACAGTAGAAGGCCTAACTAAGTGGGAGTTGTATCACACACACATAGTGATAAGGCTGGATCAGTGACTCAAGGGCATAGAGCTTCGTATTTAATGGCATTGGGGTTGGTGTTAGGATACCCTTGAATAATTGATTTTGACTGTTTTGGGCTATAATAATGTTTATATCACTCTACTCATGTATTTTGGGTTTTGTTTCTCCCATTTGTGAAAATAAGCCTATATGTACACACACGCGCGCACACACACACACGCACACACACACACACACACACACACACACACACACACACACACACACACACACACACACACACACACACACACACACACACACACACACACACACACATATATATATATATAGAGAGAGAGAGAGAAAAGAGAGAGAGAGAGACGTTATACATGTGTGTCTTGATAATTAAGTGCTTAAAGTACGTGGATTTAGTCATATTGTTAGTTACCCCACACACATTGCCACGTGTCTATTGAACCACACACATACACATCACATGTCTGTATGTGTTTGCTTGTGTGTATGTGTTTACTTTCGTGTATGTATATGTATTTAAGTCAATGTTTTAGGTGCTAATTACGCTAGCAGTGAAGGTGTTGATCAAAGTGGGAATAGTCAGTCAGCTACATACCTCTGTTATACTTTTGAGGGGATTAGTGTCACAGAAAATGTATTGGCATTTCTATTTCGCAATACCCACTATTATGACGTCTACCACCACCACCACTACCACTACTTTCACGATCTTCACAACAACGACGACGACCACCACCACCATGATGATCTCACCACAACGACGACCACCACCATGATGATCTCACCACGACGACGACAACCACAACCACCATCCTTCCGTATACTATAAATACCCTCTCACCAGACCACAATTATTCCTCACTAATCATGGCTTCTACGTTGTCGTTCGACGTTGCAAGAAATAACAGTGAAATCATGTAGGACAGTTTATTATGTAAGCATTAAGTTGGTTAATTGGCAAAGTCGTTAGAACATCAGATAGAATGCTTTGAAGTATTTGTTCTGGCTCTCTGCTCTGTGAGTTCAAATCCTGCCAAAGTCAATTTTGCTTTTCATCATTGCGAGGTCCATACAAAAAGTACCAGTCTAATACTGGGGTCGATTCTTCTTCTATATCTTTTTCTTATTTCCCTTCTCTCACTCTGGAAGAAATCTGCTGTATTCAAACCTGGAGAGAAGATAGGACCCGCCAGGCTTAAAATATCCACGAAACGCCCGTACGACTCCACCTTGAGTTATGGGATCATACCAAACCATTATAGCTTTAGTTAAACAAGCCCACAGACAATGATCTACACGATATATGTTATGCCCGGAAGAAAAGAGATGATGGTCATGGCAGGAACACCATTGATCATAAGTCTGCGTTGGACCCGGAATAAACATAAAATAGAACAGCCACTGACCTGAAAGGTCACAGAGAGTTCACTTTTATCATAAAACAGCACTTCTCTTTTTTTTCCTTCTCTACTTTTTGGTGAATAATACTATTATGGTGGTGTGAGTAGTGGTGGCGGTGGTGGTAGTGGTGGTTACAGTGGCGGTGGTATAGTGGTAGTGGCTATAGTATTACTGATGGTGGTAGTGGTTACAGTATTTGTTGTGATAGTGGTAGTTACAGTATTGGCGGTGGTGTAGTGGTAGTAGCTATAGTATTGGTAGTGGCTATAGTATTGGCAGTGGTGTAGTGGTAGTGGCTATAGTACAAGTGGTAGTTTCTTTGAAGTGGGAAATGTATTCTCCTGTTTTGGTGTTAGTTTTTATCCCTCCTCCCAAGCCTTGGCGGTATCATTAAGACATCGTTTAAGCACAACAGAGTTGTATATTTATACATACATAATATGCTTATATACAATAAACTTATGGGTAGCCTCGCTGTCGAAGAAAAGTATTATATATATACTAACCGAATTACCCGCGCCTTGCTGCGTTTCACACATTTTTTTTTGTAAGAAAATGATGATAAATTTTAAATCAGTGATATAATTTATGGAGAAAAACTCTGCATTTCAATATTACTCAATGTAAAATGTAATGCATGAAACATTGGAAAACATTATTTTTTGTAATATATCAAATCAAAATTACATTATTAAATCTTATTCTTATTTTGTTTCTTGTAAATAATTTTTTTCAAAATATCAATTCAAAACTTCTGTGAATAGGCATCATATCTTGTCATTTACCTATGGTTTAAATTTCATATAAATCGAAGGGAAAACATTTTCAGCGGGGTTTGTGCCCCTGGGGAACCCTTTGATTAAAATGAAATATACTTATCCAAGTACCCTGGGCAATGTAGCTTCAGAATATATCCTTCGAGGACCAACTATGGACCCGCACAACAACTTCGACATAACCATGGGATCTAGTGACTCGGCGCAGGTCACTGATTTGGTCGGCCTATACTTACTTAATGAAATCCATAAGGACCTCCCATACCTCAACGGTGGTTTGTACCGCGATGATGCACTTCTACTTATAGAATATAAAAAATTCAATATAGAAAGAACTAGAAAACTATTGCACAAGACATTCAAAAACTTTAACCTTAGTATCACCATGGACAAAAACACTAAAAATGTTAACTTCCTCGACGCCACACTATACCTAGACTCAAAAATATATACACCTTTCCATAAGCCTAACGAAAAACTCATTTACGTGGATACCAAGTCTAATCACCCTAGATCAATATTAAACTCTATCTCTAAGGGGGTATCCAATAGAATCTCTAATCTATCCTATGACGCAAACATATTTAGCAAAAACTCGCAATATTATAATCAAGCATTAGCTAGATCCGGCCATAATATAGAGATTGAGTTCCTACCTAAGAAAACACATAGCTACAACATCATCTCGCACAATATGTCCATGGGGAAACCTAGTAATATGAATAGCAACCACACACACACTAAAGTGGAGGGTGCCACCAAAAGTAACCATTACCACAGAAACTACCGTAGTACCTTAGGAGGAAACAACACACCAGACACTAAAAACAAAAATAGAAGAAGAAGAAGAAATAATACATTTTTCAACCCCCCTTTCAACCTAAACGTCTCCACCAACATACCTAGGGCTTTCTTCTCACTACTAGATAAAAACTTCCCTCTAGGACACAAGTACCATAACCTTTTAAACAAAAACACTATTAAAATCTCATACTCTACGACGCCTAACTTAGCATACCACATAGCTAGCAGCAATAAAAGTAAAATTAATTCTTGCTTCCAACAAACGAAATCACAACAGGAAGTAAACCTTCAAAATACCTCTGTAGCAAGCAACCCTAATAACGGCAGTAATAATAGAAATAACACTAGTATAAGAAATAACACCGGGGTCGACAACCCGAATGTCCAAAATCCTATAGCTACCACCCGAACTTCTGCACTGCATTATAACCAGCAGACTAACACCCAGGATAATTGTAACTGTAGAGCTAATAGAACCTGCCCTTTAGATAAAAAATGCCTAACCAAGGATATCATATACTCATGCACCGTCACAACTAGCAACTCTTCAGAAACCTATGTAGGCTCCACTTCTAGCTGCTTCAAAATCAGATATAATTCGCACATCCACTCGTTCAAAAAGCACAGTCTAGCCAACTCCACCTCACTATCTAGCTACATACACTATCTAAAAACTAAAAATAAATCTTACACACTCAAATGGGAAGTGATAGGTAGCGCGACTTCGTACAAACCACCTAATAAATTTTGTAACCTCTGTATACTAGAGACACACAATATTATCTTCTCTAACCGTAACCTACTTAACAAAAAATCTGAAGTGTTTGCAACTTGCCAGCACCGCTTCAGACATTCCTTCCAAAACTTTAAGCCCAATATATAGCAATGTCGGACTTGAACCAGACACCACCTCTAGCATCAAACACCAGGGGCACACCTTATACCACATCCCCACACTCATTGATCTAATATAACACAAATCGGGACATTCCTCTAGAACCCTTCACAGTGGGAATACCCCTTTGTACTTCTACTTTAGGTGTGACTACTTCCAGTTGCTTGAACTGCACTACACCACTTTATAGTTAATGTAAAATTTAAGCATTGAATTGATTGTATTGTTGGTGCTATGCGGAGGAAGTGCCATCGTTGGATAAATGGAAGACTAATTAATCTAGTAACGTTGATGAGCTGTACGACCGGTATGCTGAGTGCAGTGAATGTATTGCAAGTGGCGTATGGGTTGTACATATATGTATGATTTGATGGTCAGATTGGAGACATGAGGAGTGTGGATTGACCCCTGGTGATGATTATCTTTCGACATCCAATATAGCATGCACTGACCCGGAACTTACCAGGGATCATTGTGTGTTGAAGTGATTCTGCAATCACCTTGCATGGTTCTTTGAGTAGACTACAATCACAGTGATCATTAATTTAGAAATCTCGCTCGTCGTGTATAATATTCATTTGTGGCACTCTACGATGGAGGATAATCACCATAATAAGAACACCTTCAGCACAACTCAATAGACTACTTTATAGTTAAAACACTTTAAATTTTTAGAAATATTTTAGAAACTGCGCATAACCATATAAGTTAGGGACTATTTTGAGACACAATTTAATAGTTAGTAATAGAAACCACTGAGTTACCTCCCCTCATGCATTAACTCCCCTTAGCCACACACACACTTCCGGGTAATATTTCGATGTCGATTCTCGCAACGTAACATCCTCCTGTATTGAGCTAAAGAACATCAGACTACGATTCTCTAACTGGATTGTCAAACGCCCAATATCGAATCGTCGTGGATTATGTGAGGGGCATATAATCTGAAAAATACGCTCCCCAGACTATGAAATTGTCGCAGTGCATGAAATCCATATCATCGCTTCGCTACGCATTTCCAATATTTTTAATGCTTACATTATTTTTAATACTTATATTATTTCTCCACACACAGGCTATAACAATCATATAAAGAATTCATTACCAGATCAACCCCCTTAACACTCTTGATTACCTGCTTAAGTGCTTCTATTACACGTAACTCTCTGCCACACTATATAAACAAGACGCACGTGCTTGCCACACATATAACCATTGCACTCTATAACCGCTTAATTTCATGTTGTATTTTAACCTGTATTTTTGATTGTATCTTTTAATATGAATGTAATCTCTAAATGTGTACTGCCACACTAAATGCTGTAATGAATGTTGACCCACAATATTTGCATATGTATCTGTATGTCTCTCGGGTGAAAAGGAGGTCATATAAGTGTTCATTCAATAATAAATTGCTCCGAAGAACTCAAACCTCGGTTTGGAGGAAACAGTTGTAAGCATAAACATGTTTTGAACAGTTCTTTGATTCTTATAATTCATATATATATATATATATATATATATATATATTAATAAATAACAGATTAAAGTTTCAGAAGACCCCGTTAAGGGTGAAAGCAGCGATTCTTTGCTTAAACTTTAATCTGTTATTTAATAAATATCACACCACTCCCTACTGTCTTAACTTTAGAAAACACATATCCTCTATGAGGTCACTAAACCTGCTAGAAACAACAGCTAACTCTCCCTCATATCACAACCCTCCATACTGTCTTAAATTTAGAAAACACACAGACAACCATGCAGAACAACTCCATCGCAGCTCTGTTGTTCGGCTGGCATCGTCTACGCGCGTGTTGCGCAAGTACTGTGAAACAATAAATTTCAACACTTTTTTGCACAGAGATAATATCCATAGGCGAAACTACAATTGTCACTGCTGGCGCAGCTCCTGCTTCCAGGTCTACAATTCATTCACCCAGTGCCCGGCAGACAAAAAAGTGCTGCTATAAAATGGGTGGTGCAACCTAACTTTGGTAACTTAATGACCCCGAGCTTTAATGCTAGTATATAATAAAGCAAAATGGCACAAAAACACCAAAGGGAATATGGGAAATGAAAATACGGATTACATAATCAGTTGTCTATCGGACATCATTGCAGTTTCGCATGTCTTATACAACAATATTAAAAACTATTTTAACACTGTTCGGGGGAGATAAAAGGACTTATGCAGGAGAACGAAGCCAAAGCACCTAGATAAAAAACGAAGTCGTCGAACAAAGCGCGAATAGAAAATATATAAATATATGTTAAATTAATAATTGTTTCTACTTTTGGCACAAGGCCAGCAATTACTCATTGCATTACTGGTACTTTATTTTATCGACCCTGTAAGGATGAAAGACAAAGTTAATCTCGGCAGGATTTGAATTCAGAATGGCAAGGGCCGTAACTCTATGCGTCAAAGCATGGTGTCCGACCCTTTACCGATACTGCCAATCCACCGCATATGTTAAATTAGTAATGTAATTATATCACTCGTATTACAGTGTCTATTCACGAAAACTGACTTTCCCAGACGCCATAGCCCGGGACTCAGGGTTGGACATAAGGGGGCTGAGGACAGCAATGTAAGACCGAACAGCATGGAAAGGGATTGTCAAGAGAGTTCCGATTGCCCACAGAGGAGTCGAAGTATGATGATGATGATGAATAAAAAAGAAATGTGTGTAGTAGAATGGCCGAGAGGAAATATAGAGTCTAAGACGTACTGACTGTTGTTCTGGAGAGGTATGGGTTCCGCCATATTTAAATACTGAAGACACGATGGCGTCCCTACAACAACCCCAAGAGTCTTGTACCGATGGCATGGTAGCAGAACTGCCAACCTATAAAAACCCAAACGGGGAGTACCATGAAAAAAATGCCCCATAACGGGGAGAAATGAGGCAAAATGGGGAGATTTTACATAATGAAAGCTATACCGATTTTCACAAGAGAAGACACCTCTCACCCACGAGGAGAGTTGACAGGTCTGTGGTAGGTTTCTAGCAACCCTCCTCACAACATTAGTTTTATGGGGGTACCAGTTTAATCTCTAAAGACACACACAATCATATAACAGGTTGTACTGGATTTCATATTTCCTGTAGCACTTGCACACATACATTCACATTTATGTATCTAATCGGATTAGAGTGACAGTGGTAGTGTTTGTTGTTGTAGGACTGGTGCAGGTGGTGGTAGTGGTGATATTGGTTGTTGAGATGGTGATAATGGTGGTAGAGGTAGTAGTGGTGTTGGTAGTAGTAGTGATGGTGGTGGCGGTGGTAGAGGTGGTGGAGATGTTGGTAGTAGTAGTGGTGTTGGTGGCGATGGTAGGGGTGGTGATGATGCTGGAAGTAGTAGTGGTGTTGGTGGTGATGTTTATAGTAGTAGTGGTGGTGGCGGTAATAGCAGTGGTGGGTGTTGGCGGGGGTGGTGGAGGTAGTAGTGGCGCTGGTAGTGGTGCAGGTGTATTGGTAGTAGTAGTGGTGTTGGTGGCAGTGGTAGTGGTGGAGGTGGTGTTGGTAGTAGTAATGATGGTGGTGATGGTTGTGCTAGTTTTAGTCGTCTTGGTTGTAGTACTGGTCATTAGTTGTAATGTGTGCGTGTGTGTGTGTGTGTGTGTGTGTGTGTGTGTGTGTGTGTGTGTGTGTGTGTGTGTGTGTGTGTGTGACAATAATGAGGGTGCTGTGTTGCTTTACTTCAGATTGACCTGTAAGTTGTAGTAATGTATGTGACAGTGGTGTTAGCTGAAAGGAGGTGGTGTTGCTGGTTGTATGTGACAGTGGTGTTAGCCGAAAGGTGGTGGCGCTGTTTGTTGTATGTGACAGTGGTGTTAGCCGAAAGGTGGTGGCGCTGTTTGTTGTATGTGACAGTGGTGTTAACCGAAAGGTGGTGGCGCTGTTGGTTGTATGTGACAGTGGTGTTAGCCGAAAGGTGGTGGCGCTGTTTGTTGTATGTGACAGTGGTGTTAACCGAAAGGTGGTGGCGCTGTTTGTTGTATGTGACAGTGGTGTTAACCGAAAGGTGGTGGCGCTGTTTGTTGTATGTGACAGTGGTGTTAGCTGAAAGGTGGTGGCGCTGTTTGTTGTATGTGACAGTGGTGTTAGCGGAAAAGTGGTGGCGTTGTTTGTTGTATGTGACAGTGGTGTTAACCGAAAGGTGGTGGCGCTGTTTGTTGTATGTGACAGTGGTGTTAACCGAAAGGTGGTGGCGCTGTTTGTTGTATGTGACAGTGGTGTTAGCTGAAAGGTGGTGGCGCTGTTTGTTGTATGTGACAGTGGTGTTAGCGGAAAAGTGGTGGCGTTGTTTGTTGTATGTGACAGTGGTGTTAACCGAAAGGTGGTGGCGCTGTTTGTTGTATGTGACAGTGGTGTTAGCGGAAAAGTGGTGGCGTTGTTTGTTGTATGTGACAGTGGTGTTAACCGAAAGGTGGTGGCGCTGTTGGTTGTATGTGACAGTGGTGTTAGCCGAAAGGTGGTGGCGCTGTTTGTTGTATGTGACAGTGGTGTTAACCGAAAGGTGGTGGCGCTGTTGGTTGTATGTGACAGTGGTGTTAGCCGAAAGGTGGTGGCGCTGTTTGTTGTATGTGACAGTGGTGTTAACCGAAAGGTGGTGGCGCTGTTTGTTGTATGTGACAGTGGTGTTAGCGGAAAAGTGGTGGCGTTGTTTGTTGTATGTGACAGTGGTGTTAACCGAAAGGTGGTGGCGCTGTTGGTTGTATGTGACAGTGGTGTTAGCCGAAAGGTGGTGGCGCTGTTTGTTGTATGTGACAGTGGTGTTAACCGAAAGGTGGTGGCGCTGTTTGTTGTATGTGACAGTGGTGTTAGCGGAAAAGTGGTGGCGTTGTCTGTTGTATGTGACAGTGGTGTTAACCGAAAGGAGGTGGCGCTGTTTGTTGTATGTGACAGTGGTGTTAACCGAAAGGAGGTGGCGCTGTTTGTTGTATGTGACAGTGGTGTTAGCGGAAAAGTGGTGGCGTTGTTTGTTGTATGTGACAGTGGTGTTAGCTGAAAAGTGGTGGCGCTGTTTGTTGTATGTGACAGTGGTGTTAACCGAAAGGTGGTGGCGCTGTTGGTTGTATGTGACAGTGGTGTTAGCCGAAAGGTGGTGGCGCTGTTGGTTGTATGTGACAGTGGTGTTAGCCGAAAGGTGGTGGCGCTGTTTGTTGTATGTGACAGTGGTGTTAACCGAAAGGTGGTGGCGCTGTTGGTTGTATGTGACAGTGGTGTTAGCCGAAAGGTGGTGGCGCTGTTTGTTGTATGTGACAGTGGTGTTAACCGAAAGGAGGTGGAGCTGTTTGTTGTATGTGACAG
This sequence comes from Eledone cirrhosa, assembly GCA_964016885.1. Lineage (NCBI taxonomy): Eukaryota > Metazoa > Mollusca > Cephalopoda > Octopoda > Eledonidae > Eledone > Eledone cirrhosa. The sequence continues at coordinate 387,013,072 of OZ024741.1, read as the reverse complement.
TGGTGTTAGCGGAAAAGTGGTGGCGTTGTTTGTTGTATGTGACAGTGGTGTTAGCTGAAAAGTGGTGGCGCTGTTTGTTGTATGTGACAGTGGTGTTAGCCGAAAGGTGGTGGCGCTGTTTGTTGTATGTGACAGTGGTGTTAACCGAAAGGAGGTGGCGCTGTTTGTTGTATGTGACAGTGGTGTTAGCGGAAAAGTGGTGGCGTTGTTTGTTGTATGTGACAGTGGTGTTAGCTGAAAAGTGGTGGCGCTGTTTGTTGTATGTGACAGTGGTGTTAACCGAAAGGTGGTGGGGCTGTTTGTTGTATGTGACAGTGGTGTTAGCTGAAAGGTGGTGGCGCTGTTGGCTGTATGTGACAGTGGTGTTAGCCGAAAGGTGGTGGCGTTGTTGGTTGTATGTGACAGTGGTGTTAACCGAAAGGTGGTGGCGCTGTTGGTTGTATGTGAGAGTGGTGTTAACCGAAAGGTGGTGGCGCTGTTTGTTGTATGTGAGAGTGGTGTTAGCCGAAAGGTGGTGGCGCTGTTGGTTGTATGTGACAGTGGTGTTAGCCGAAAGGTGGTGGCGCTGTTTGTTGTATGTGACAGTGGTGTTAGCTGAAAGGAGGTAGCGCTGTTTGTTGTATGTGACAGTGGTGTTAGCTGAAAGTTGGTGGCGCTGTTTGTTGTATGTGACAGTGGTGTTAGCCGAAAGGCGGTGCGCTGTTGGTTGTATGTGACAGTGGTGTTAGCCGAAAGTGGTGGCGCTGTTGGTTGTATGTGACAGTGGTGTTAGCCGAAAGGTGGTGGTGTTGTTGGTTGTATGTGACAGTGGTGTTAGCTGAAATGTGGTGGCGCTGTTGGTTGTATGTGACAGTGGTGTTAGCTGAAAGGAGGTGGCGCTGTTGGTTGTATGTGACAGTGGTGTTAGCCGAAAGTGGTGGCGCTGTTGGTTGTATGTGACAGTGGTGTTAGCCGAAAGGTGGTGGTGTTGTTGGTTGTATGTGACAGTGGTGTTAGCTGAAATGTGGTGGCGCTGTTGGTTGTATGTGACAGTGGTGTTAGCTGAAAGGAGGTGGCGCTGTTGGTTGTATGTGACAGTGGTGTTAGCCGAAAGGTGGTGGCGCTGTTGGTTGTATGTGACAGTGGTGTTAGCTGAAAGGTGGTGGCGTTGTTGGTTGTATGTGACAGTGGTGTTAGCCGAAAGGTGGTGGCGTTGTTGGTTGTATGTGACAGTGGTGTTAGCCGAAAGTTGCTGGCGCTGTTGGTTGTATGTGACAGTGGTGTTAGCTGAAAGGAGGTGGCGCTGTTGGTTGTATGTGACAGTGGTGTTAGCCGAAAGGTGGAGGCTCTGTTGGTTGTATGTGACAGTGGTGTTAGCTGAAAAGTGGTGGCGTTGTTTGTAGTATGTGACAGTGGTGTTAACCGAAAGGTGGTGGCGCTGTTTGTTGTATGTGACAGTGGTGTTAGCTGAAAAGTGGTGACGCTGTTGGTTGTATGTGACAGTGGTGTTAACCGAAAGATGGTGGCGTTGTTTGTTGTATGTGACAGTGGTGTTAGCTGAAAGGTGCTGGCGCTGTTGGTTGTATGTGACAGTGGTGTTAGCTGAAAGGTGGTGGTGTTGTTGGTTGTATGTGACAGTGGTGTTAGCTGAAAGGTGGTGGTGTTCTTTGTGTATGTGACAGTGGTGTTAGCTGAAAGGAGGTGGCGCTGTTGGTTGTACGTGACAGTGGTGTTAGCCGAAAGGTGGTGGTGTTCTTTGTGTATGTGACAGTGGTGATAGCTGAAAAGTGGTGGCGCTGTTTGTTGTATGTGACAGTGGTGTTAGCTGAAAGGTGGTGGAGTTGTTGGTTGTATGTGACAGTGGTGTTAGCTGAAAGGAGGTGGCGCTGTTGGTTGTATGTGACAGTGGTGTTAGCCGAAAGGTGGTGGCGCTGTTTGTTGTATGTGACAGTGGTGTTAGCTGAAAGGAGGTGGCGCTGTTGGTTGTATGTGACAGTGGTGTTAGCTGAAAAGTGGTGGCGCTGTTGGTTGTATGTGACAGTGGTGTTAGCTGAAAAGTGGTGGCATTGTTTGTTGTATGTGACAGTGGTGTTAACTGAAAGGTGGTGGCGTTGTTGGTTGTATGTGACAGTGGTGTTAACTGAAAGGTGGTGGCGTTGTTGGTTGTATGTGACAGTGGTGTTAGCCGAAAGGAGGTGGCGCTGTTGGTTGTATGTGACAGTGGTGTTAGCTGAAAGGAGGTGGCGCTGTTGGTTGTATGTGACAGTGGTGTTAGCTGAAAGGTGGTGGCGTTGTTGGTTGTATGTGACAGTGGTGTTAGCCGAAAGGTGGTGGCGTTGTTGGTTGTATGTGACAGTGGTGTTAGCCGAAAGTTGCTGGCGCTGTTGGTTGTATGTGACAGTGGTGTTAGCTGAAAGGAGGTGGCGCTGTTGGTTGTATGTGACAGTGGTGTTAGCCGAAAGGTGGAGGCTCTGTTGGTTGTATGTGACAGTGGTGTTAGCTGAAAAGTGGTGGCGTTGTTTGTAGTATGTGACAGTGGTGTTAACCGAAAGGTGGTGGCGCTGTTTGTTGTATGTGACAGTGGTGTTAGCTGAAAAGTGGTGACGCTGTTGGTTGTATGTGACAGTGGTGTTAACCGAAAGGTGGTGGCGTTGTTTGTTGTATGTGACAGTGGTGTTAGCTGAAAGGTGCTGGCGCTGTTGGTTGTATGTGACAGTGGTGTTAGCTGAAAGGTGGTGGCGTTGTTGGTTGTATGTGACAGTGGTGTTAGCCGAAAGGAGGTGGCGCTGTTGGTTGTATGTGACAGTGGTGTTAGCCGAAAGGTGGTGGCGCTGTTGGTTGTATGTGACAGTGGTGTTAGCTGAAAGGTGGTGGCGTTGTTGGTTGTATGTGACAGTGGTGTTAGCCGAAAGGTGGTGGCGTTGTTGGTTGTATGTGACAGTGGTGTTAGCCGAAAGTTGCTGGCGCTGTTGGTTGTATGTGACAGTGGTGTTAGCTGAAAGGAGGTGGCGCTGTTGGTTGTATGTGACAGTGGTGTTAGCCGAAAGGTGGAGGCTCTGTTGGTTGTATGTGACAGTGGTGTTAGCTGAAAAGTGGTGGCGTTGTTTGTAGTATGTGACAGTGGTGTTAACCGAAAGGTGGTGGCGCTGTTTGTTGTATGTGACAGTGGTGTTAGCTGAAAAGTGGTGACGCTGTTGGTTGTATGTGACAGTGGTGTTAACCGAAAGGTGGTGGCGTTGTTTGTTGTATGTGACAGTGGTGTTAGCTGAAAGGTGCTGGCGCTGTTGGTTGTATGTGACAGTGGTGTTAGCTGAAAGGTGGTGGTGTTGTTGGTTGTATGTGACAGTGGTGTTAGCTGAAAGGTGGTGGTGTTCTTTGTGTATGTGACAGTGGTGTTAGCTGAAAGGAGGTGGCGCTGTTGGTTGTACGTGACAGTGGTGTTAGCCGAAAGGTGGTGGTGTTCTTTGTGTATGTGACAGTGGTGATAGCTGAAAAGTGGTGGCGCTGTTTGTTGTATGTGACAGTGGTGTTAGCTGAAAGGTGGTGGCGTTGTTGGTTGTATGTGACAGTGGTGTTAGCTGAAAGGAGGTGGCGCTGTTGGTTGTATGTGACAGTGGTGTTAGCTGAAAAGTGGTGGCGCTGTTGGTTGTATGTGACAGTGGTGTTAGCTGAAAAGTGGTGGCATTGTTTGTTGTATGTGACAGTGGTGTTAACTGAAAGGTGGTGGCGTTGTTGGTTGTATGTGACAGTGGTGTTAGCTGAAAGGAGGTGGCGCTGTTGGTTGTATGTGACAGTGGTGTTAGCCGAAAGGTGGTGGCGCTGTTTGTTGTATGTGACAGTGGTGTTAGCTGAAAGGAGGTGGCGCTGTTGGTTGTATGTGACAGTGGTGTTAGCTGAAAAGTGGTGGCGCTGTTGGTTGTATGTGACAGTGGTGTTAGCTGAAAAGTGGTGGCATTGTTTGTTGTATGTGACAGTGGTGTTAACTGAAAGGTGGTGGCGTTGTTGGTTGTATGTGACAGTGGTGTTAACTGAAAGGTGGTGGCGTTGTTGGTTGTATGTGACAGTGGTGTTAGCCGAAAGGAGGTGGCGCTGTTGGTTGTATGTGACAGTGGTGTTAGCTGAAAGGAGGTGGCGCTGTTGGTTGTATGTGACAGTGGTGTTAGCTGAAAGGTGGTGGCGTTGTTGGTTGTATGTGACAGTGGTGTTAGCCGAAAGGTGGTGGCGTTGTTGGTTGTATGTGACAGTGGTGTTAGCCGAAAGTTGCTGGCGCTGTTGGTTGTATGTGACAGTGGTGTTAGCTGAAAGGAGGTGGCGCTGTTGGTTGTATGTGACAGTGGTGTTAGCCGAAAGGTGGAGGCTCTGTTGGTTGTATGTGACAGTGGTGTTAGCTGAAAAGTGGTGGCGTTGTTTGTAGTATGTGACAGTGGTGTTAACCGAAAGGTGGTGGCGCTGTTTGTTGTATGTGACAGTGGTGTTAGCTGAAAAGTGGTGACGCTGTTGGTTGTATGTGACAGTGGTGTTAACCGAAAGGTGGTGGCGTTGTTTGTTGTATGTGACAGTGGTGTTAGCTGAAAGGTGCTGGCGCTGTTGGTTGTATGTGACAGTGGTGTTAGCTGAAAGGTGGTGGCGTTGTTGGTTGTATGTGACAGTGGTGTTAGCAGAAAGGAGGTGGCGCTGTTGGTTGTATGTGACAGTGGTGTTAGCCGAAAGGTGGTGGCGCTGTTGGTTGTATGTGACAGTGGTGTTAGCTGAAAGGTGGTGGCGTTGTTGGTTGTATGTGACAGTGGTGTTAGCCGAAAGGTGGTGGCGTTGTTGGTTGTATGTGACAGTGGTGTTAGCCGAAAGTTGCTGGCGCTGTTGGTTGTATGTGACAGTGGTGTTAGCTGAAAGGAGGTGGCGCTGTTGGTTGTATGTGACAGTGGTGTTAGCCGAAAGGTGGAGGCTCTGTTGGTTGTATGTGACAGTGGTGTTAGCTGAAAAGTGGTGGCGTTGTTTGTAGTATGTGACAGTGGTGTTAACCGAAAGGTGGTGGCGCTGTTTGTTGTATGTGACAGTGGTGTTAGCTGAAAAGTGGTGACGCTGTTGGTTGTATGTGACAGTGGTGTTAACCGAAAGGTGGTGGCGTTGTTTGTTGTATGTGACAGTGGTGTTAGCTGAAAGGTGCTGGCGCTGTTGGTTGTATGTGACAGTGGTGTTAGCTGAAAGGTGGTGGTGTTGTTGGTTGTATGTGACAGTGGTGTTAGCTGAAAGGTGGTGGTGTTCTTTGTGTATGTGACAGTGGTGTTAGCTGAAAGGAGGTGGCGCTGTTGGTTGTACGTGACAGTGGTGTTAGCCGAAAGGTGGTGGTGTTCTTTGTGTATGTGACAGTGGTGATAGCTGAAAAGTGGTGGCGCTGTTTGTTGTATGTGACAGTGGTGTTAGCTGAAAGGTGGTGGCGTTGTTGGTTGTATGTGACAGTGGTGTTAGCTGAAAGGAGGTGGCGCTGTTGGTTGTATGTGACAGTGGTGTTAGCCGAAAGGTGGTGGCGCTGTTTGTTGTATGTGACAGTGGTGTTAGCTGAAAGGAGGTGGCGCTGTTGGTTGTATGTGACAGTGGTGTTAGCTGAAAAGTGGTGGCGCTGTTGGTTGTATGTGACAGTGGTGTTAGCTGAAAAGTGGTGGCATTGTTTGTTGTATGTGACAGTGGTGTTAACTGAAAGGTGGTGGCGTTGTTGGTTGTATGTGACAGTGGTGTTAACTGAAAGGTGGTGGCGTTGTTGGTTGTATGTGACAGTGGTGTTAGCCGAAAGGAGGTGGCGCTGTTGGTTGTATGTGACAGTGGTGTTAGCTGAAAGGAGGTGGCGCTGTTGGTTGTATGTGACAGTGGTGTTAGCTGAAAAGTGGTGGCGTTGTTTGTTGTATGTGACAGTGGTGTTAGCTGAAAAGTGGTGGCGTTGTTTGTTGTATGTGACAGTGGTGTTAGCTGAAAGGTGGTGGCGTTGTTGGTTGTATGTGACAGTGGTGTTAACCGAAAGGTGGTGGCATTGTTGGTTGTATGTGACAGTGGTGTTAGCTGAAAGGTGGTGGCGTTGTTGGTTGTATGTGACAGTGGTGTTAGCCGAAAGGTGGTGGCGTTGTTTGTTGTATGTGACAGTGGTGTTAGCCGAAAGGTGGTGGCGCTGTTGGTTGTATGTGACAGTGGTGTTAGCTGAAAAGTGGTGGCGCTGTTTGTTGTATGTGACAGTGGTGTTAGCTGAAAGGTGGTGGCGCTGTTGGTTGTATGTGGCAGTGGTGTTAGCTGAAAGTTGGTGGTGTTGTTTGTTGTATGTGACAGTGGTGTTAGCTGAAAGGTGGTGGCGCTGTTGGTTGTATGTGACAGTGGTGTTAGCTGAAAGGTGGTGGCGTTGTTTGTTGTATGTGACAGTGGTGTTAGCTGAAAGGTGGTGGCGCTGTTGGTTGTATGTGACAGTGGTGTTAGCTGAAATATGGTGGCGCTGTTTGTTGTATGTGACAATGGTGTTAGCCGAAAGGTGGTGGCGTTGTTGGTTGTATGTGACAGTGGTGTTAGCTGAAAAGTGGTGGCGTTGTTTGTTGTATGTGACAGCGGTGTTAGCTGAAAGGTGGTGGCGCTGTTTGTTGTATGTGACAGTGGTGTTAACCGAAAGGTGGTGGCGCTGTTGGTTGTATGTGACAGTGGTGTTAGCTGAAAGGTGGTGGCGTTGTTGGTTGTATGTGACAGTGGTGTTAGCTGAAAAGTGGTGGCGTTGTTTGTTGTATGTGACAGTGGTGTTAGTCGAAATGTGGTGGCGCTGTTGGTTGTATGTGGCAGTGGTGTTAGCTGAAAGTTGGTGGTGTTGTTTGTTGTATGTGACAGTGGTGTTAGCTGAAAGGTGGTGGCGCTGTTGGTTGTATGTGACAGTGGTGTTAGCTGAAAGATGGTGGCGCTGTTTGTTGTATGTGACAGTGGTGTTAGCTGAAAGGTGATGGTGTTCTTTGTGTATGTGACAGTGGTGTTAGCTGAAAGGAGGTGGCGCTGTTGTTTGTATGTGACAGTGGTGTTAGCTGAAAGGTGGTGGCGCTGTTGGTTGTATGTGACAGTGGTGTTAGCTGAAAGGAGGTGGCGCTGTTGGTTGTATGTGACAGTGGTGTTAGCCGAAAGGTGGTGGCGCTGTTGGTTGTATGTGACAGTGGTGTTAGCCGAAAGGTGGTGGCGCTGTTGGTTGTATGTGACAGTGGTGTTAGCTGAAAAGTGGTGGCGTTGTTTGTTGTATGTGACAGTGGTGTTAGCTGAAAAGTGGTGGCGCTGTTGGTTGTATGTGACAGTGGTGTTAGCTGAAAAGGGGTGGCGTTGTTTGATGTATGTGACAGTGGTGTTAGCTGAAAAGTGGTTGCGCTGTTTGTTGTATGTGACAGTGGTGTTAACCGAAAGGTGATTGCGCTGTTTGTTGTATGTGACAGTGGTGTTAGCTGAAAAGTGGTGACGCTGTTTGTTGTATGTGACAGTGGTGTTAACCGAAAGTTGGTGGCGCTGTTTGTTGTATGTGACAGTGGTGTTAGCTGAAAAGTGGTGGCGTTGTTTGTTGTATGTGACAGTGGTGTTAGCTGAAAGGTGGTGATGTTCTTTGTGTATTTGACAGTGGTGTTAGCTGAAAGGAGGTGGCGCTGTTGGTTGTATGTGACAGTGGTGTTAGCTGAAAGGTGGTGGCGCTGTTGGTTGTATGTGACAGTGGTGTTAGCTGAAAGGTGGTGGTGTTCTTTGTGTATGTGACAGTGGTGTTAGCTGAAAGGAGGTGGCGCTGTTGGTTGTATGTGACAGTGGTGTTAGCCGAAAGGTGGTGGTGTTCTTTGTGTTTGTGACAGTGGTGTTAGCTGAAAGGTGGTGGCGCTGTTGGTTGTATGTGACAGTGGTGTTAGCTGAAAGTTGGTGGTGTTGTTTGTTGTATGTGACAGTGGTGTTAGCCGAAAGGTGGTGGCGTTGTTGGTCGTATGTGACAGTGGTGTTAGCTGAAAAGTGGTGGCGTTGTTTGTTGTATGTGACAGTGGTGTTAGCTGAAAGGTGGTGGCGTTATTGGTTGTATGTGACAGTGGTGTTAGCTGAAAGGTGGTGGCGCTGTTGGTTGTATGTGACAGTGGTGTTAGCTGAAAGGTGATGGCGCTGTTTGTTGTATGTGACAGTAGTGTTAACCGAAAGGTGGTGGCGCTGTTTGTTGTATGTGACAGTGGTGTTAGCTGAAAGGTGGTGGCGTTGTTGGTTGTATGTGACAGTGGTGTTAGTTGAAAGGTGGTGGCGCTGTTTGTTGTATGTGACAGTAGTGTTAACCGAAAGGTGGTGGCGCTGTTTGTTGTATGTGACAGTGGTGTTAGCTGAAAGGTGGTGGCGTTCTTGGTTGTATGTGACAGTGGTGTTAGCTGAAAGGTGGTGGCGCTGTTTGTTGTATGTGACAGTGGTGTTAACCGAAAGGTGGTGGCGCTGTTTGTTGTATGTGACAGTGGTGTTAACCGAAAGGTGGTGGCGCTGTTGGTTGTATGTGACAGTGGTGTTAGCTGAAAGATGGTGGCGCTGTTTGTTGTATGTGGCAGTGGTGTTAGCTGAAAGGTGGTGGTGTTCTTTGTGTATGTGACAGTGGTGTTAGCTGAAAGGAGGTGGCGCTGTTGGTTGTATGTGACAGTGGTGTTAGCTGAAAGGAGGTGGCGCTGTTGGTTGTATGTGACAGTGGTGTTAGCCGAAAGGTGGTGGCGCTGTTGGTTGTATGTGACAGTGGTGTTAGCCGAAAGGTGGTGGGGCTGTTGGTTGTATGTGACAGTGGTGTTAGCTGAAAAGTGGTGGCGTTGTTTGTTGTATGTGACAGTGGTGTTAGCTGAAAAGTGGTGGTGTTGTTAGTTGTATGTGACGGTGGTGTTAGCCGAAAAGTGGTGGCGCTGTTGGTTGTATGTGACAGTGGTGTTAGCTGAAAAGGGGTGGCGTTGTTTGATGTATGTGACAGTGGTGTTAGCTGAAAAGTGGTTGCGCTGTTTGTTGTATGTGACAGTGGTGTTAACTGAAAGGCGATTGCGCTGTTTGTTGTATGTGACAGTAGTGTTAGCTGAAAAGTGGTGACGCTGTTTGTTGTATGTGACAGTGGTGTTAACCGAAAGTTGGTGGCGCTGTTTGTTGCATGTGACAGTGGTGTTAGCTGAAAAGTGGTGGCGTTGTTTGTTGTATGTGACAGTGGTGTTAGCTGAAAGGTGGTGATGTTCTTTGTGTATTTGACAGTGGTGTTAGCTGAAAGGAGGTGGCGCTGTTGGTTGTATGTGACAGTGGTGTTAGCTGAAAGGTGGTGGCGCTGTTGGTTGTATGTGACAGTGGTGTTAGCTGAAAGGTGGTGGTGTTCTTTGTGTATGTGACAGTGGTGTTAGCTGAAAGGAGGTGGCGCTGTTGGTTGTATGTGACAGTGGTGTTAGCCGAAAGGTGGTGGTGTTCTTTGTGTTTGTGACAGTGGTGTTAGCTGAAAGGTGTTGGCGCTGTTGGTTGTATGTGACAGTGGTGTTAGCTGAAAGTCGCTGGTGTTGTTTGTTGTATGTGACAGAGGTGTTAGCCGAAAGGTGGTGGCGTTGTTGGTTGTATGTGACAGTGGTGTTAGCTGAAAAGTGGTGGCGTTGTTTGTTGTATGTGACAGTGGTGTTAGCTGAAAGGTGGTGGCGCTGTTTGTTGTATGTGACAGTGGTGTTAGCCGAAAGGTGGTGGCGTTGTTGGTTGTATGTGACAGTGGTGTTAGCTGAAAGGTGGTGGCGCTGTTTGTTGTATGTGACAGTAGTGTTAACCGAAAGGTGGTGGCGCTGTTTGTTGTATGTGACAGTGGTGTTAACCGAAAGGTGGTGGCGCTGTTGGTTGTATGTGACAGTGGTGTTAGCTGAAAGGTGGTGGCGCTGTTTGTTGTATGTGACAGTGGTGTTAGCTGAAAGGTGGTGGTGTTCTTTGTGTATGTGACAGTGGTGTTAGCTGAAAGGAGGTGGCGCTGTTGGTTGTATGTGACAGTGGTGTTAGCTGAAAGGTGGTGGCGCTGTTGGTTGTATGTGACAGTGGTGTTAGCTGAAAAGTGGTGGCGTTGTTTGTTGTATGTGACAGTGGTGTTAGCTGAAAGGTGGTGGTGTTCTTTGTGTATGTGACAGTGGTGTTAGCTGAAAGGTGGTGGCGCTGTTGGTTGTATGTGACAGTGGTGTTAGCTGAAAGGAGGTGGCGCTGTTGGTTGTATGTGACAGTGGTGTTAGCCGAAAGGTGGTGGCGCTGTTGGTCGTATGTGACAGTGGTGTTAGCCGAAAGTTGGTGGCGCTGTTGGTTGTATGTGAGAGTGGTGTTAGCCGAAAGGTGGTGGCGCTGTTGGTTGTATGTGACAGTGGTGTTAGCTGAAAAGTGGTGGCGTTGTTGGTTGTATGTGACAGTGGTGTTAGCTGAAAGGTGGTGGCGTTGTTGGTTGTATGTGACAGTGGTGTTAGCTGAAAGGTGGTGGCGCTGTTTGTTGTATGTGACAGTGGTGTTAGCTGAAAGGTGGTGGCGTTGTTGGTTGTATGTGACAGTGGTGTTAGCTGAAAGGTGGTGGCGCTGTTTGTTGTATGTGACAGTGGTGTTAGCCGAAAGGTGGTGGCGTTGTTGGTTGTATGTGACAGTGGTGTTAGCTGAAAAGTGGTGGCGTTGTTTGTTGTATGTGACAGTGGTGTTAGCTGAAAGGTGGTGGCGTTGTTGGTTGTATGTGACAGTGGTGTTAGCTGAAAGGTGGTGGGGCTGTTTGTTGTATGTGACAGTGGTGTTAACCGAAAGGTGGTGGCGCTGTTGGTTGTATGTGACAGTGGTGTTAGTTGAAAGATGGTGGCGCTGTTTGTTGTATGTGACAGTGGTGTTAGCTGAAAGGTGGTGGTGTTCTTTGTGTATGTGACAGTGGTGTTAGCTGAAAGGAGGTGTCGTTGTTTGTTGTATATGACAGTGGTGTTAGCTGAAAGGTGGTGGCGTTGTTGGTTGTATGTGACAGTGGTGTTAGCTGAAAAGTGGTGGCGTTGTTTGTTATATGTGACAGTGGTGTTATCTGAAAGGTGGTGGCGTTGTTGGTTGTATGTGACAGTGGTGTTAGCTGAATGGTGGTGGCGCTGTTGGTTGTATGTGACAGTAGTGTTAACCGAAAGGTGGAGGCGCTGTTTGTTGTATGTGACAGTGGTGTTAACCGAAAGGTGGTGGCGCTGTTGGTTGTATGTGACAGTGGTGTTAGCTGAAAAGTGGTGGCGTTGTTTGTTGTATGTGACAGTGGTGTTAGCTGAAAGGTGGTGGTGTTCTTTGTGTATGTGACAATGGTGTTAGCTGAAAGGTGGTGGCGCTGTTGGTTGTATGTGACAGTGGTGTTAGCTGAAAAGTGGTGGCGTTGTTGGTTGTATGTGACAGTGGTGTTAGCTGAAAGGTGGTGGCGTTGTTGGTTGTATGTGACAGTGGTGTTAGCTGAAAGGTAGTGGCGCTGTTTGTTGTATGTGACAGTGGTGTTAGCTGAAAGGTGGTGGCGTTGTTGGTTGTATGTGACAGTGGTGTTAGCTGAAAGGTGGTGGCGCTGTTTGTTGTATGTGACAGTGGTGTTAGCCGAAAGGTGGTGGCGTTGTTGGTTGTATGTGACAGTGGTGTTAGCTGAAAGGTGGTGGCGCTGTTTGTTGTACGTGACAGTAGTGTTAACCGAAAGGTGGTGGCGCTGTTTGTTGTATGTGACAGTGGTGTTAGCTGAAAGGTGGTGGTGTTCTTTGTGTATGTGACAGTGGTGTTAGCTGAAAGGAGGTGGCGCTGTTGGTTGTATGTGACAGTGGTGTTAGCTGAAAGGTGGTGGCGCTGTTGGTTGTATGTGACAGTGGTGTTAGCTGAAAAGTGTTGGCGTTGTTTGTTGTATGTGACAGTGGTGTTAGCTGAAAGGTGGTGGTGTTCTTTGTGTATGTGACAGTGGTGTTAGCTGAAAGGAGGTGGCGCTGTTGGTTGTATGTGACAGTGGTGTTAGCTGAAAGGTGGTGGCGTTGTTTGTTGTATGTGACAGTGGTGTTAGCTGAAAGGTGGTGGCGTTGTTGGTTGTATGTGACAGTGGTGTTAGCCGAAAGGTGGTGGCGCTGTTGGTTGTATGTGACAGTGGTGTTAGCTGAAAGGTGGTGGCGTTGTTTGTTGTATGTGACAGTGGTGTTAGCCGAAAGGTGGTGGTGTTCTTTGTGTATGTGACAGTGGTGTTAGCTGAAAGGATGTGGCGCTGTTGGTTGTATGTGACAGTGGTGTTAGCTGAAAAGTGGTGGCGTTGTTTGTTGTATGTGACAGTGGTGTTAGCTGAAAGGAGGTGGCGCTGTTTGTTGTATGTGACAGTTGTGTTAGCTGAAAGGAGGTGGCGCTGTTTGTTGTATGTGACAGTGGTGTTAGCTGAAAGGAGGTGGCGCTGTTTGTTGTATGTGACAGTGGTGTTAGCTGAAAGGTGGTGGCGCTGTTGGTTGTATGTGACAGTGGTGTTAGCCGAAAGGTGGGGGCGTTGTTTGTTGTATGTGACAGTGGTGTTAGCTGAAAGGAGGTGGCGTTGTTTGTTGTATGTGACAGTGGTGTTAGCTGAAAGGTGGTGGCGCTGTTTGTTGTATGTGACAGTTGTGTTAGCCGAAAGGTGGTGGCGCTGTTTGTTGTATGTGACAGTGGTGTTAACCGAAAGGTGGTGGCGCTGTTGGTTGTATGTGACAGTGGTGTTAGCTGAAAGGAGGTGGCGCTGTTTGTTGTATGTGACAGTGGTGTTAGCCGAAATGTGGTGGTGTTGTTGGTTGTATGTGACAGTGGTGTGAGTCGAAATGTGGTGGCGTTGTTGGTTGTATGTGACAGTGGTGTGAGCCGAAAGGTGGTGGCGCTGTTGGTTGTATGTGACAGTGGTGTGAGCCGAAAGGTGTTGGCGTTGTTTGTTGTATGTGACAGTGGTGTTAGCTGAAAGGTGGTGGCGCTGTTGGTTGTATGTGACAGTAGTGTTAGCCGAAAGGTGGTGGCGTTGTTTGTTGTATGTGACAGTGGTGTTAGCTGAAAGGTGGTGGCGCTGTTGCTTGTATGTGACAGTAGTGTTAGCCGAAAGGTGGTGGCGTTGTTTGTTGTATGTGACAGTGGTGTTAACCGAAAGGTGGTGGCGCTGTTGCTTGTATGTGACAGTAGTGTTAGCCGAAAGGTGGTGGCGTTGTTTGTTGTATGTGACAGTGGTGTTAACCGAAAGGTGGTGGTGTTGTTTGTTGTATGTGACAGTGGATTTAGTCGAAAGGTGGTGGCGCTGTTGGCTGGATCATAATAATTGTTTCTATTTTTGGCACAAGGCCAGCAAATACCCAGTACATTACTGGTACTTTATTTTATCGACCCCGTAAGGATGAAACGCAAAGTTAACCTCGGCGGGATAATAATGGTTTCAGATTTAGGCACACGGCCAGCAATTTGTGGGGAGGAGAAAGTCGATTAATTAGATCCCAGTGCGTTACTGGTACTTTATGTTATCGATCCCATAAGGATGAAAGGCAAAGTTAACTTCAGCGGTATTTGAACACAGAACGTAAAGGAGTGCAACTATATGACACAAAGCATGTTGTCTGATGCTCAACCAATGCTGTCCTTGTGCCTAACGTAGAAACAATCATTATTTTCTGTATTAATGTTAATGATTAATATATATATATACGTTCAATCATCTGACAGGAAGGTATACGATGCTGACGATAGCTAATAAGCTTGAAACTAGTACATCGTTCCTGTGTCAGTGTTGAACAAAAAGGCGACGATGGTTGCCTGAACACTGTACGGCGTAATTCGGGCTGTTTGTTTACAAGCAAACTGAACATTATAATAAATGTTCGGTAAACCCATACGTACATATATATATATATGTGTGCATGTATGTATATATATACATACTACTGTACGTCTGTATACATATATGTATGTACGTATACATACATACTTACACTTAAGTATCAGCCATACTAAGAGTGAGAAATGAAATTTCGTTTCATTCTTTTCCACTTATATATATATATATATATATATATATATATATATATATATATATATATATATATATAAATGAAAGGTATAGAATATATATATATATATATATATATATATATAAACAGTAAGTATTAGCCAACGGGTTGTAATTCTGACGTTCCGATCTTGCGAAGGAGCCCAACAGTACGCCTGAGATCTCGACGGTGACCTGTGTGAAGAGGAAGTGGTCGGACAATCCCCGATATTTATTTGTCTTCCTTTCCTCTGCATTGTGGGCCACAGTACCAGGATTTGTAGTCAAAACGACTAAGTTGAAGGCGGAGAACGTGTTACAACACATGGCATCCCACATGAGGGATCCACCTCCTTCGAATGGCAAAATGGTAATTCCGTCTAAAGCATCAGTGAATCCAAAGCTATGATAAACTGTCATTTGCCCAAGATGACCACGCAGTGGGATCGAACCCGGGACCTAATGATTGTGAAACGAACTTTGTTAACCACTCGACCATGTTGCGTTCAAATAGCAGGAATAATATGAGGAAGAGGAGGAGGTCAAGGTGAAGGTGGCGGATGAGTGAAAATCAGCTGGATCCGTCAGACAATAGATACACAGTCGGACAGACAGATAGACACACCGAATGACAAAACAAACAAAAAATAGAGAAAAAAGTAAAAGTTAAATTAATAGATATATATAAAGGAGAAAAAAACAACAACAAAAAGAAAACCAAAGCTTTTAATAACCCAAGCTGTTAATTTCTCCTTCTAGACAGTTCTTACCGGGTAGCATAACGATGTCACATCGACAGTGGAGATAGGTGCTGATTAACAGACAAGAAATGGACTGATGTATGGATGGACAGCATTATATTGCGTGATTACCAAGTAGACGATAACTGAGTGGATATATATGTATATATATGCATATAAATATATATATAATATATATATATATGTAAATAGAAAAAAAACAACAACAAACAAACAGAAAAAAAGAACGACTGGGTAGTCTGTGTTTATTTAGTAAAAACGTCGTAGAATCTTTGGAATGCGGAATGCACTGGAAAAATCTTCATTTTTTAGAATTGTTTCGCCTGTAACGAGACAGACGGACTATTTTGTGTATGCATACTTAAGTACATATATATCAACACGCACACAACAATATATACACTCATATTTAGATATATATATATATACTTGATCACATATGTTATCGAACGCGTGTATATTAGCTAAACCAAAGTGTACCTACACAACCATATTCATATATATATACTATATAAGTATACACGTATATAATATTTACATCTTTAGATCGCTATCTACACAGATTCATATACACAAATACAAACACATGTAGCCCTGCCTTACATGTACAGCATATACCCAACACATGTAGACCACCCTACACATACAACATACCCAATACATGTAGACCACCCTTACATATACAACATATACCCAACACATGCGTATGTACCCCTCCCCCCACACACAACAGCACATACGTGTTATTGTGTTGGAACACCGCTGATTTCAGCGACGAGTTCCTCCACTGTTGTTGGAACAACGGAAGAGCTTGCTCTTGCTGCTGGAATTAACACGAAAATGGCAGAGCATCCCACAGTCACGTAGTTCTCACGGAGAGACACGGACAGATTCACCGTGATACAGTATGTGGTGTGACAAGGCCAGTACTTTTGAATTGAATATCTACGACTGTGATGACTATGTCAGCTGGGAAAGTTAATATAACACATTTTTATTATCGTATAACAAATAAATAAGATTAAATAGAAATACATGCATATAATCAGTTAATTATTGCTGCTAGGAACCTTATAAATATAATACACAGAAACAACTCTGTTGTGGTATTGTGGGTAGTGGACTGGAGCAACGTGAAATAAAGTCACTTCTTCAAGGACACAGCACTACACATTGTGATGCCGAGTCCGGGAATCGAACTAATGACCTTACAACTGTGATTCGAACACCCCTTAACCACTAAGCCTTCAGAGAGGTACATATATATAGGTATATGTATTTACATACAGATACATGAACAATTAGGAACACAACAACAACATAACAGCAAAACGAAAGTAAAAGTACCAGGAAGACAAAAGCAATAAGAGAAAAAAGTGAAGATGGGGATTTTAATAACTTCTGAAGAATCTTCTGGTACTGCTTCACCTGTACTGTTGAGTGAACATACCGATACCGTCTCAGATTGGTAGGTAATAATGTCGTCGTTGTTGTCGTCGTTTTGGCCTTGTGGTGGTGTGTAGTGGAAGTGTTTTGTTGTTGCGGTGGTGGTGGTAGTGTGTTGTGGTAGTGGAAACGTTGTTGTTGTTGTTGTAGTAGTGGTGATGGTGGTGGTGTGTAGTGGAAGTGTTTTGTTGTTGTGGTGGTAGTGTGTTGTGGTAGTGTGTAGTGGAAACGTGTTGTTGTTGTGGTAGTAGTGGTGCTGGTGGTGGTGTATAGTGGAAGTGTTTTGTTGTTGTTGTGGTGGTAGTGTGTTGTGGCAGTGGTAGTGTGTAGTGGAAACGTGTTGTGATGGTGGTGGTAGTGTGTAGTGGAAATGTGTTGTTGTTGTTGTGGTGGTGCTATGTAGTTGTGGGGTTGGTTTGGTGGAGGTTTGTAGTTGTAGTAGTAAATCACCTAATACAATGTTGTTGTTTGTGTAGTAGTGTTGTATAGTACAGTGTTGTAATAGTAGTAATAGTTGTCGCTGTTGTGGTGGTGATGGTGCAGTAGGGGTAGTATAATACAGTGTGGCTGGTGTTGTACTTCTGTAGTTGTGGTAGTTGTATCTAGTTATTATGGTAGTGGTGGTGATGGTGTATAATTGTTGTGGCAGTGTTTGGTGGTGGTGTGTCTTTGATCACAAGATAGAATGAGGACATCTGGAGCACATTTGATCACAAGATCGAGTGAGGACATCTGGAACACATTTGATCTTGTGATCAAATGAGGACATCTGGAACAAATTTGATCACGAGATGGAATGAGGACATCTGGAAGACATTTGATCACAAGATGGGGTGAGGACTGCTGGGACACATTTGATCACAAGATGGAGTGAGCAGTACCTTTGATCACAAGGGGGAATGATCACAGTTGGAGTACCTTTGATCACAAGATGACTGAAACAACTTTGATCACAAGGTCTATGTAATCAAGGTTGATCCAAGCCTAAGCAACTAAAACTTAACCTTGACTTGGGGAAAGAATCAATTTGATAATTAAATGAATAACAAATGGCTTAATGAAAATGTTTTAAATCTGTTTAGACGCAATTTATGATAATCTTTCCACTTGATATAATCCCCCCACATACTGGAGATAACTCCCTGTGACTTCTTTTCACAATAGTTTTTTGTTTGTGTTATTATTATTTTAAATATCTCCATTTCTTTGGTGGTAACACTGTTTAGTGAGCAAGTGTTTGTGTGTATATATATCACGACTAAAAGCACCCAGCCCACACTGTAAATTGGTTGTGTAGGAGACACAACAAAAAGCACAGAGCACACACAGTAAATGTGGTTGGTGTTAGGAAGAGCACCCAGCCGTAAACATCTAGCCAGACCTATATGAGCAAGACACAGTCACCTGACTCAACTTGCCTCTAATGTGCCAAACCCGTCTA
The DNA here is from genome assembly GCA_964016885.1 of Eledone cirrhosa. NCBI lineage: Eukaryota > Metazoa > Mollusca > Cephalopoda > Octopoda > Eledonidae > Eledone > Eledone cirrhosa. Next base: position 386,995,452 of record OZ024741.1, on the reverse strand, counting down.
ACCCATGCTAGCGTTAAATGATGATGATGATGACGATATGTATAAATATACATATACATATGGTAGATATGTGCGTAACTATAGTTACAGGTGGTTCACAGGATAAAGCAAGGGTCCATAACATGCGGGGTTTATATTTCAGTGTATTCCAGGGCTAACACACACACAGTGTAAATACAAGTAAGCAGGAAGGAAGTGAAGGATGAACCATAAATAAACTTTATTGCATATGACAATTGTTTCAATATGGATCAGCTCAGGGTTAAATCATAATGGGGCACGACTCAGCATTGGCATCTCATCAGATATGTGAGTTCGAGTTTGTGGGCATGGAACAATATATATATATAAAATGGTTGTGTTGATGACATAACAAAAAAGCACCTCATCCACACTGTAAAGTGGTCGTGTAGGTGTCACAACAAAAAGCAGCCAACCCATACTGTAAAGTGTTTGTGTAGTTATTACAACAAAAAGCATCCAGTACACACTAAATCAGTTCTGTATGAGCAAGACATAGTCATCTGACCTGGCCTATCTCACAAAGGACTACTCATCTAACCCATGCTAGCATGGACGTTAAAAAGTGGTGATGATGATGATATATATATATATATATATATATATATATATATATAAATATGACCCTCCCCATATATATATATATATATATATATATATGTCCCACCCTTGCAAGCAGGGAAAAGCGGACGTAAAATGATGATGATGATGACGATGATGATGATGATAGATAGTGATGCATCTGAAGTCAATTTATTGTGTGTTACAATTGTTTCCCCGGTGGACAGCTCGAGACGTGATCATTGTGTGGATCTGTCTGATTCTGTTGTTTTATATTCTATCATACTCTGCTCTGTAAGAGCATAGAGTGCTCAACCAGCATACCGCCTATGTAAGCATCTTAGCTACCATCAGACACACACACACACACACACACACACACACACACACACACACACACACACACACACACACACACACACACACACACACACACACACACACACACACACACACACACACACACACACACACACACACACACACACACACACACACACACACACACACACACACACACACACACACACACACACACACACACACACACACACACACACACACACACACACACACACACACACACACACACACACACATATATAAAAGACGTAAAATAAGAAAATTTTAAAAAATTTTTAAAAAATTAACTTACTTACTAAAATTTTCACTCCAACTAATTAGTATTTGCTAGCATTAGCGTACATCTGTACGCATATGTTAGTAGATATACTAAATTCTCTCTCTCTCTATATATATAGACATATTTGTACTTAATTACTGTTCTAAAATAGAAAATATTCTGTGTACATATGCATGTTTGTCTGACAGTCAATCTATCATTCACTCCCTGTGTTGTTGGTATTGTAGTTGTTGTTGTTGTTGTTGTTGTTTAGCCCCAGATCAGTCCTGAATGAGCTGATAGCCTGTCAAAGAATGTCCAGTTGTTTCCATGCCAACATTTCATTATCCAATACATCTTTTCTATGATACTAAGTTGTGATTTTAGGTACATTTGACTGCTATTTCTAACAGGTTAAGCAACCATGTTATTTTGTTGTTCTTACTATTATTGTTGTTGTTATTTGATACAGCTGTATAAGAATTTCATTGGTGGGATCGGTGAAGATGTGAACAATATATCTTGTCTACCTTTACCTTCTTTGTTCAAAGGTTGACTTGGCCTGGGGTCAATAAAATAAAGTACCAGCCACATACTGGGGTCAATTTAACTATGGAGGCACATGACTTAGTGGTTAAAGCATTGGCCTTGCAACCGAAAGGTTGTGAGTTCAATTCTCAGACCGGGTGATGTGTTGTTTCCTTGAGCAAGACACTTTATTTCACATTGCTCCAGTTTACTCAGCTGTAGAAATGAGATGATAGGGACTGGGGTCCCTATCATTGCACTGTAAAATGGTCGTGGCGGTGCCACGGCAAAAAAGCACCCAGCACTCACTGTAAATGAGGTTGGTGTTAGGAAGGGCATCCAGCTGTAGAAATCAAGCCAGAATCAGTTCCCGTCCCACCCTTGCAAGCATGGAAAAGCGGACGTAAAATGAAATGATGAAATGATGAAGCCCTCTGGCCTTGTGCCTATGTAAGGAACAGGGCGGAAACCATTAACTCTTTAGTATTTACATTACTCTATATTTACTATTGTATTTTCATGGTAAAAGCTTTATCTCACATAATATTGAATCTATAAGATTTTGATGTTATTTATTTTGAGAATAATACCTTATATGAGTGGCCAGTTACGGCTAGCTTGAACAGAAAGAGGTGAGAGAATCCAAGCTGGATACAGTCAGTTTAAATGCTAAAGGGTTAAAGTGTCAGACAAACTACTTTAGGTGTTTAGTTACAACTTTTTACGTTCTGAGTTCGAATTGCACCAAAGTCAGTTGCCTCAATAAAATAAAGTACCTGTAAAGTATTTGGGTTGATATAATAAACTTTCCCCTTCCCCCAAATTGCTGGCATTAGAAAGAATTATTATTATTAATCATTATTCGGCGGATTGGCAGTATCGGTAGAGGGTCGGACGTTATGCTTTCCAGCATAGTTATGTCCCTTTACGATCTGAGTTCAAATCCCGCCGAGGTTGACTTTGCCTTTCATCCTTACGGGGTCGATGAAATAAAGTACCAGTAACGCACTGGGTAATTGCTGGCCTTGTGCCTAAAGTAGAAACAATTATTATTATTATTGTTGACTTTGCCTTTGCCTTTCATCCTTACGGGGTCGATAAAATAAAGTACCAGTAATGTACTGAGTAATTGCTGGCCTTGTGCCTAACGTAGAAACAATTATTATTATTATTGTTATTCTTGGAGTGTTAGTCATTGATGTTACAACTTTCTGAAACTCCCTCCTCCTTGTCTATGATTTTCCTACAGACATCTTCAGCATGCAGATGTTCAGTTAGGGTCATGATGACCTTGTGACCTTTAACATGCAGATGTTCAGTTAGGGTCATGTTGACCTTGTGATCTTCACCTTCAAGATGAGGATGTTTAGTTAGGCTCATGCTGAGCTTGTGACCTTTACCTTCAACATGCAAATGTTCAGTTAGGGTCATGAGGGCATTGGGACCTTCACCATCGACATACAGATGTTCAATGTCCTGTTAACCTTGTGACCTTCACTTTCAACATACAGATGTTCAATGTCAGTCATGTTGACCTTGTGACCTTCACATTTAACATGCTGATGTTCAATGTTGGTCATGTAGACATTGTGACCTTAATCTTTAGTATGCAGATGTTAAATGAGACTCATGTTAACCTTGTGACCTTCACCTTCAACATGCAAATGTTCAACATTGGTCAATACACCATTTTCACAATCATCATGCAGATATATCTCCCTACAGTTGGTTGAATGATACAATGGTTCCAGTACATATTCTGAAAAGTGGCTGGCATTCAGAAAGGCATCTAGATGTAGAACCCATGCCAAAAAAATAGTTGAGAGAACTCTTCAGTTGTGTTAAAGACGAGACAACCTCACTAGTGCTAGTGTCATGATAAAATTCCTCCAGTACACTTTATACAGTAACTGGCATTAAGAAGGACATCTAGTTGTAGAACCCATGCCAAAAAATTGTTGAGAGAACTCTTCACTTGTGTTAAGAACATGACAACCTCTTTAGTGCTGGTGCCATGATAAAATGCCTCCAGTACACTTTATAAAATGGTTGACATTAGGAAGGGCATCCAGCCAGAGAAATCATACCAAAACTGCAATGTGAGACGTATTCCCCCAGCCCCTCTAGAAAGGCAGTAGCTCTGATTAACTACTAACATAGTCTTTAATTATCCAACCAACACATGGTAGTATAGAAAAGTAGATGTAAAATGATGATGATAATGTGATACACCATTAAAAGGTTAGAAAATTAAAGAATTCTGCACATATCACATTATACAGGAAAACTAATACTAAGGAGTTGAAGATGAACCTAATGTTTTTTTAAAAATAATTACATGCAGATTTACAGTACACAAAGAAAAGAAATTAGTTCATACAAAATAAATTATATATTCTTTTTAAAATTGGGGTCTGCAGAAATCATCATATATATATGATAGGCATCTACACTATTTCTGTCTACCAAATTTTATTTAGAAGTCTTCAGTCGACTCAACGTTTGAAGTCATAGGTTAACTCAGCCACATGGTAATGTATAAAGAATATATAATAAAGGTTTTTGATTTAGGCAGAAGGCCAACAATTTTCGGGTAGGGGAAAGTCGATTAAATTGACCTCAATGCGTTACTGGTATTTTATTTTATCAACCCCCTGAGGATGAAAGGTAAAGCTAACCTTGGCAGGATTTGAAATCGGAATGTAAAAAGACGTAACTCTATGCCTTGAAGCATGTTGTCTGATGTTGCCCTAAGGAATAAATAACAATAATGATTTTCAAATATGGTGAAACAATATGCCAGTCATTTTTTTTCTTGATGCAGGAAAAGTGCTGCTGAGAGTTCTCTGATGTCTAGTGCACCACCATCTCCCAAGAGGGACCCATTACTGAGCAGTCTTCCAAAGAAAAGTATACCACTGAACAGCTGCAACAGTAGGAAAGAGAAATTAACATCAAGTTCAAAAAGAAAACTGAAATTGTCTCCAAAGGTAATTTGTTTTTTTGTTTGTTGTTTTAACCCTTTAGCATTTAAACAGCCATATCCGGCCAGAACTCTTTCACTTGTTTCTGTTCAAACTGGCCATAACCAGCCGCTCATAGATATCTTAATGGTATTTTTTTCAAAAAAGATAACAAAAATCTTATAGATTCAATATTATATGAGATAATTATGTAAGCTAAAGCCTTTACCATAAAAATACAATAGTAAATATAGAGTAATGTAAATGCTAAAGGATTAAAGGTTTTTCTAGTTTTTCACAGAATCTGCTCCCAAAATGTATACACACTTCTGGAAAAGAAAAACTTGTATAAATATTTAACTTGTTTAAGTACCTCTATAAATATAAATACTTCTTTCGAAGTTTGATGAAATTACAATAATACTGTTTACTGTAGTAAATTAGTATTAAAATATTTATACAATTTTTTTCTTTTCTTGAAGTGTGTATACATTTTATTGGTGGACTCTAGTAACTTTTGCCAGTATATATACCTACTTCTCTAAGATCTGCTCTGTATACATCTCTCTCTCATATATTATATATGTTATGTATAATTATGAACTCTGTATACCTTCAGTATTATCATATGTGCTTTTACCATTATATATCCACTATCCAACAATAGTTTATATCACTATATAGTTACTAATCATTCTCGCAATATACATTATACTAGTGGTCGCCAACCTTTTGGACCTCATGGATCACTAAATTCATAATTTTAAATCCCGCAGACCACTTATATGAATTAATGGTTAAAATAATACTGAAGTGTCATATTGTCGATAGATGATACATATGTGTAAAATTCTTTCATGGATGTTAGTTATTTACTGAGGAGAAACATGTTTTAGGGATGTTATAAAATATATTTTATCTGAATATTTTTGTTTTATTATTAATAAAACATAAAAATTGCAAATAATGTCCACATTTTTCTGTGGACCACCAAAGTTTTCTCTCAGACCACCAGTGGTCCACAGACCACTGGTTGGCAACCGCTGTATTATACACTAAATTAGACTATACATTGCTATATTACCAACTATATAACCAAATACATATCTGTTTCTGTACAGGACCAGAAAATTCTGGAAATGATGAGAATCAAAGGGGAAAATGAAAGAGCTTGTCGCCAGAGAAGACAGATGTTGCATGAAAAATGGGAGAAAGAAAAGAAACAGGAAGAAATAGTGAAGAATACTTTGGAAAGCATCAGAAGAAAAATGACTAGAGTTAATGATTTACAATCTGAGAAGAGTCTAAATGTAAGCTGTTTAACCTTTTTGATATTTTGATACCAACCTTGCTAAAAACCAGCTCTGGTTCCGTGAAACAAAATCACCCAATTTAAAGGTCTCCCCCCTCCTCCTCCTCCTCCTCCTCCTCTTCTTCTTCTTCTTCTTCTCACACTCCTCCTCCTTCTTGAGACCAGCCAAGATGTTATCCAACCATTTTGCTTGGCGTCTACCCCTAGGTCTCCTACTTGTTGGTTTTGTCAGTAAAATCTCTCCAGTGATTCTTTACTGAGACATTCTAACCACATGCCCATAGCATCAGAGCTGTCATCTCTCAATTCGGAGAAGTTGTGGCTCTACCCAGAAGTACTCTCTGATCTCCAAGCTACGCACTCTATCGAGTAACCCCATTTCAGTTGCTTGTATTTGCAATCAGTCATTACCCAAGATTCATGACCATAGGTAAGGGTTGGCACAAATACTGAATTGAAGATACCAAGTTTGGCTTTTACACCTACCTCCCTTCTTCTGATTACCTAATGCTGAGCTGGTGCATTACTGCACCAGCTCCTGCAGTTCTTGCAATTAATTCAGCCTCTTGCCTTCCATCACTCATGAACATGGCCCCAAGATACTTGAACGTCTGCACCTGCTTCAGTAGAACTCCATTCACATGTAAAGTGCACCACACAGGCATCCTTGAAAGGACGAGTGTCTCAGTTTTTGCAGCAGTGATTTTCATTCTAGCCACGCGGCACTCAGCGTCAAAACTACCAAAGGCCTGTCAGAGATGATGATGGTGATTATGGTGGTGATGGTGATGATGATGGTGATGATGATGAGGATGATGGTGATGATGATGGTGATGATGATGATGATGATGATGATGATGATGATGATGAGGGTGAGGGCGGTGGATTGGCAGTATTGGTAGAGGATCGGACGCCATGCTTTGACGTATAGAGTTACGGCCCTTGCCTTTCTGAGTTCAAATCCCGCCAAGGTTAACTTTGCCTTTCATCCTTACGGGGTCGATAAAATAAAGTACCAGTAATGCACTGGGTTATTGCTGGCCTTGTGCCAAATGTAGAAACAATTATGAAGATGGTGGTGGTGATGATGATGTGATGATGAGGGTGATGGTGATGATGGTGATGATGGTGATGATGATGGTGATGGTGATGGTAGTGATGATGGTGATGATGGTGATGGTGATGGTGATGGTGATGATGAAAGTTATGATGAAAGTGATGATGATGATGATGATGATGACATTCATCATCATCACTTTCATCATCACCATCACTATCATCATCATCATCATCACCATCATCACCCTCATCATCACATCATCACCACCACCACCATCCTCATAATTGTTTCTGATGATGATGATGATATTCATCATCATCATCATCATTATCATCATGGAGGCACATGGCTTAGTGGTTAGAGCATTGGCCTTGCAATCGAAAGGTTGTGAGTTCAATTCTCAGGCCGGGTGATGTGTTGTTTCCTTGAGCAAGACACTTTATTTCACATTGCTCCAGTTTACTCAGCTGTAGAAATGAGATGATAGGGACTGGGGTCCCTATCATTCCACTGTAAAGTGGTCGTGGAGGTGCGACGGCAAAAAAGCACCCAGCACTCACTGTAAATGAGGTTGGTGTTAGGAAGGGCATCCAGCTGTAGAAATCAAGCCAGCATCAGTTCCCGTCCCACCCTTGCAAGCAGGGAAAAGTGGACGTAAAATGATGATGATAATGATGATGATTTACATTTGCTTTTCCATGCTTGACAGGGTTGGAAAGGTCTTTGACACCACAGCAACCCCGGTTCAGTATATTTGACTGTTATTTCTTTAACTAATCATCAACCATCAATTTGTTTTGAAGGAGATTTGGGAAGAAGAAAGCAAAATATTTGAAGACATAGATGGTTCTACAGATGCAGATAGTGGTTGCATGGTGCACAGGAGTGACCAGCTACTGGAGGAATTGATAAGGAAGGTCAGTGGTTGGTGCAGCTGATGTTGTAGTGGTGGTTGTTGTTGTTGCAGAGGTTGTTGTTGTAGTGGTTGTTGTTGTTGTAGTGGTTGTTGTTGTAGTGGTTGTTGTTGTAGTGGTTGTTGTTGTTGTTGTTGTTGTAGTGGTGGTTGTTGTTGTTGCAGTGGTTGTTGTTGTTGTAGTGGTTGTTGTTGTAGTGGCTGTTGGTGTTGTGGTTGTTGTTGTTGCAGAGGTTGTTGTTGTAGTGGTTGTTGTAGTTGTTGTTGTTGTAGTGGTTGTTGTTGTTGTAGTGGTTGTTGTTGTAGTGGTTGTTGGTGTTGTGGTTGTTGTTGTTGCAGAGGTTGTTGTTGTAGTGGTTGTTGTTGCAGAGGTTGTTGTTGTAGTGGTTGTTGTAGTTGTTGTTGTTGTAGTGGTTGTTGTTGTTGTTGCAGAGGTTGTTATTGTTGTGGTTGTTGTTGTTGCACAGGTTGTTGTTGCAGTGGTTGTTGTTGTAGTGGTTGTTGTTGTTGTGGTTGTTGTTGTTGCAGAGGTTGTTGTTATAGTGGTTGTTGTTGTTGTAGTGGTTGTTGTTGTAGTGGTTGTTGTTGTTGTAGTTGTTGTTGTTGTAGTGGTTGTTGTTGTTGTTGTAGTGGTTGTGGTTGTTGTAGTTGTAGTGGTTCTTGTTGTAGTGGTTGTTGTGGTTGTTGTTGTAGTGGTCGTTGTTGTTGTTGTAGTGCTTGTTGTTGTAATGGTTGTTGTTGTAGTGGTTGTTGTTGTTGTAGTTGTTGTTGTAGAGATTAATGTTATTGTTGTTATTATAATTGTTAATGCTGTGTTGTAGTTGTTAATGCTGTTGTTAATGGTGTTGGTGTTGTAGTTGTTACAACTGCTGTAGTTGTTGTTGCAGTGTTTATTAGTGTAGGTTGTTGTTACAGCTGTTGTAGTTGTCATTGTTGTTGTAACTGTTACTGATATTACTACTTCTGTTTTAGTAGTTGTTGTAGTGGCTACTGCTGCTGTTTCCTTCTGTTTTTAAGATGGTAGAACATGAGTTGAAGAAGATTTATCTGTTATTTCTAGCAGGTTGAAGCAGCTCTGTCTTTGTTATGCAACTCTCCCTGTCCAATTAAAACCACATTCAGTATTGTATGATAACGTGATCCCTTTGAGATGACACCCTGGTTCTTTTGGGTTATCTTGATTCATTTTGTAACACACCAACCATATTGTAACTGTCCGACAGTATTGTGACAGCCTGACACACTATATTGTGACACTGTGACCATATTATGTCACCTAAATCAATTTGACACCTTGATTGTTTTGTGACACCAGAATCAATTTGACATCTTGATTGTGTTGTGACACCTTGGATCAATTTGACATCTTGATTGTATTGTGACACCTTGGATCAGTTTGACATCTTGATTGTCTTGTGACACCTTGGCTCAGTTTGACATTTTGATTGTATTGTGGAACCTTGGATCAATTTGACATCTTGATTGTGTTGGGGCACCTCGGATCAGTTTGATATCTTGATTGTGTTGTGACACCTTGGATCATTGGATCAATTTGATATCTTGATTGTATTGAGACATCTCGGATCAATTTGACATCTTGATTATCTTGTGACACCTGAAACAATTTGACATCCTAATCCTTTTGTGATTCTTTGACAACCTAGTGACAGCATTATATTTTTGTGATGGTGTATTCCTTTTATAACTGCTTTTTTATGCTTGTATGGGTTGGATTGTTGTTTGCCAGTGCAGCCTCCCTCCACTCATTGCATAATTTTGTCATCTCTACTGTGAGGTTCAGAGTTTTGAGATCAGCTCTAACTCCTTCTGCCCAGATATTACTCTACTGCAGCTTCCTTTTAATGGGGTCTCTCAGCACTTTTTCACACAATGATCATTATCCATATGCCTTACATCTCCATACCAGAGAAGTTTTCTGTGTTTCACATTTCATCTGATTCCACTTATATTCAATTCTTCTCCCTTCCCTGTACTCTGTCATTCATGCACATTAACATAACACATTCAACAGAGGATGCTCGCTTCACTTCTCTTCTGTTTCACACACTCTGACCATATTGTAGCAGCTATACCATATTTGACACCCTAAACATATTGTGACAGGCTTTATTCTTTTGCAGGAGGTGGAGAGGGTCCAAATAAGAAGCAGTCGAAACCAGAAGAAAAGACATCAGGTAAACATAAGAATATTTATATATTTCAGAGTGATACTTGCCAGGTAAGTGACTTGATCTGAGACTGTGTTGAAATTAAAGCAATTTCATAATGGAAGAGTCATTTTAGCCACAGTTGTACTTGTGTGTATGTATGTATGTGTATGTATCTGTGTGTGTGTGTATGTATGTGTGTTTGCATGCTTGTGTGTGTTTGTATGTGCGTGTGTGTGTATGTGTATGTTTGTATGTGTATGTGTATCTATGTGTGTGTTTGTATGTGTGTGTATGTGTGTGTATGTATGTATGTGTGCGTTTGCATGCTTGTGTGTGTTTGTATGTGTGCGTGTATGTGTTTGTGTATGTATGTGTGTGTATGCCTGTGTATGTATGTGTGTGTATGTGTGTGTTTGTATTTGTATGTGTATGTATGTATGTGTTTGTATCTTGTGTCACAGTATCTCCCTTGATTATTGTGTAGGAGGAAAAACTGCAAGACTTGACCAAAGAGGAGGAACTGATGAAGAAGATGCTACAAAGGAAACAAGAATCAGACATTATGAGAGCTTCACAGAAGAAACAAACCATGGTTGCCGAAAATGTTGCTGTATGTTAAGTTTAATCCCTTGTTTATTGTTTTGGGTTCTTTTGTTTCTACAGTCAGCTCCATTGATCAAACAACTGAATCCCATGTCGTGAGAACTGTTGGAGGTCCAACACTACCAACTGTAGTCTGGTAACCCTTTAGCATTTATATTACTCTATATTTACTATTGTATTTTCATGCTGTCTGCCAGGGCTGTGGGGAGGCCAGCATGTGGGACCCCATTTGCTCACCATACGGAGAGATGGGGAGGGTGAGAGAGATGGAGGCGATGACAGTGGGAGTTCGGCTGTTCTTTCATGTTTACTTACCTCAAAAATATATTAGTTGGAAAGAAATATATTGTTGTTTGTGTTTTAGTGTTTGTGTTTTAGAGTTGCGAATTGTTGAATAAAATGATTCGCTTTAGGTAGCATAACACAAGTAGAAACAATTGCCAGTTAATAAAAACCTTAAATTCTTTTGTTTGTAAATAAAAATATAACTATGTCACATAATATCGAATCTACAAGATTTTGATATTATCTATTTTGAGAAAAAATACCTTAATGTCAGTATAAGCAGCTGGTTATGGCCAGTTTGAACAGAAAGAGGTGAGAGAATTCTGGCCGGATATGACCGGTTTAAATGCTAAAGGGTTAAACCGGCTGTATCCGGCCAGAATTCCTTCACCTCTTTCTGTTCAAACCGGCCATAACCAGCTGCTCATACCTATGTTAAAGTATTGTTCTCAAAATAAATAATTGTTTCTATTTTAGGCACAAGGCCAGCAATTACCCAGTACATTACTGGTACTTTATTTTATCAACCCCATAAGGATGAAAGGCAAAGTTAACCTCGGCAGGATTTGAACTCAGATCGTAAAGGGACGTAACTATGCTGGAAAGCATGTCCGTCCCTCTACCGATACTGCCAATTCACCGCCCTTAAAATAAATAATATCAAAATATCAGATTCGATACTATGTGAGATAATTATGTAAAACAAAATGTTTACCATGAAAATACAATAGTAAATATAGTGTAATGTAAAGGCTAAAAGGTTAAGAGAGATAACAGTAAAACAGATAACATATATTTAGTTGTTACGATATGTGGGTTCAGCCCGAGGTTTGGACTGTCCGATATAGTTAAACTACAACTTCTTTGTGTATAAAACATGTTTATGGTATAATATAATATTATAGAGGCAATGAATTGCCAGAGACGCTAGAACAAATAGATGCTTTGTGGTACTCGTTCCGGCTTTCTGTTCTCTGAGTTCAAATCCCGCCGAGGTCAACTTTGCCTTTCATCCTTTCAAGGTCGATAAAAAAAGCACCAGTCCAATACTGGGGTTGATTCTTCCACTATATCTCTTTCTTACTGCCTCTCTCTCTATCCTTCTCTGAAATGAATAGGCTATGTTCAGACCTGGAGAGGAGATGGGATTTGCCTGGTTTAAAAATGTCCTAAGAAACACTGTATGTCAATATGGCATCCCTACGACTCCATCAGCAGTCACGCATTCATACATACTTAGTATCATAATGAAGGCATGTGGCTTAATGGTTAGAGAATTGGATTCACAATTGAGACGTTGTGAGTTCATTTCCCAGACCGAGTGATGCATTATGTCCTTGAGTAAGATACTTTATTTCATGTTGCTCTTCCTGCCATGAGCTGCAACCAATTTGAGGAGTTCCACCTGACACAGTAAGTAAATGAGGTCCGGGATTTTATCGATCGATTCCTTTTTATTGGTTTCAGTCATTAGACTGCAGCCATACTGGAACAACCTTAAAGGGAATGTAAACAGTTAAATCAGCTCCAGTATTTAATTTCCTCAAGGTCAGGGTACTTATTTTATTGATCTCTTTTTGTTGAACTGCTAAGTTATGGGATATAAATACAGACACAGACATAATATATAATATATTAAATTGTGTGCAAACATTTTGCTGGTTTGAGAGCTGATGAGGGTGCAGATGTGTGTGTGTAAACTTGTCTTGTACGTTGCCTTTTTTTATTTCCTTCTTCCAATCACTTCTCCTTTTCTATATTTTCTATATTTCATCTGCCTGTCACCCACCTTGTGGAGTGTCTCTCTGTTGGCCACTGGCCACTGGTCTCTGACACATGTTTGCCCCCTTGCTGTCTTTGACAGCATTTAGGTATTTTAACTGCTGTCCTAGCAGTTAAAACTGATAATGACAACAATAGCATGAAATCCAACCCAATTTCTTATAGTTTTCTGATGAAGAGTTTTATATCCAAAATATTAGGAGAGGGAAATAAAATAACAGGTGATGCACCAACATCTTTGTTGCCTTTAATTTATTCTGAAATCTACCATTCATTTTGCATTGCCATAGCCTTTAAATGACCTACTGCTATATATATATATATATATGTATGTATAGGTTTTGGCAAATTTGAGAAGGAGTACATTAGAAGTAGTTCTTTATGATGGATGATTCAGTAGCTGGTTACTTTGGAGTTTCTCTCAACATGTGGTGGGTTCCTGTCTGAGGAACTGCCCACAAGTTGAGGACATATGTACACACACATACACACCACACAAATATGTTTCTATGTGTATGACTGCATAGTTCAACAGCTTGAAATAGATAATCGATTTTTAATGATTAAAATGCATCTAGTCCTCTCTGTAAATTGGCAGTGCTGGTGTCACAGTAAAATGCATGTAGTCTACTCTGTAAATTGGTAGTGATAGTGCCACAAGAAAATGCATCCAGTCCACTCTGTAACTTGGTAGTGCTGGTACACACCCAGCACATGCTGTAAAGAGGTTAGCATTAAGAAGGGCCCCAGCTGTAAAAAACATGCCAGATTGAGCAAAGCATGGTAATTTGACTTGTCTAGTTTCAGAATGTGACAACCTGTCCTATGCTTGTGTAGAAAATGGCCATAAAATGATTATGATGATGATATCTTTTAGCTCATGTAAAGATTTAATCAGCAATTCTACTTGTTACAGAAAATGAAGAAAAGCAACACAGAACGGTTTAACAAGTGTAAAACACAGAAACAGATTTTAAATACAGAGGAAAGGTTTGTGATCCTTTTTATTATTTGTGGTACAAGAGATGGGAACATAGCTTACCTACCTCACGGGATGTTTCACTGGATAATTTTATCCAGAATGGAGTATATCCATTGTCTGTAAGTGCCCAGCCCGACTCTTCCCTCTGGCTAGATAATATAGCCACATGACCCCTACATAGGAGCAAACACCACAACCTGGTCCCCAAACAATCGTCAACTACAGTGAGAGAGAAAGAGCCCCCAACTCTGCTGTTACTTCCTGCTTCCTGATGTCACAGTGCCCTTTTGCTTCCGGCAAGGCCCTCTAACCACTTGTCATCACTGGCTCTTCTATTTCTGGTAAGGACCTTTGGCTCCATGACATCGCTAGCCTTTATACATCTGGCAAGGCTCTCTGTCCCCTCATTATTCTTCCTTTTTATTTTTTAAATTCCTGTTTGTGTGTTTCCAATTTAGAATAGTTTACACTGCATCCCTGCACGTTGCAAGAAGGGACAAAAAGTGTTAGTGCCAGGAATAGCATCCAGCTGTAAAACATTGCCTTAAAAAAAGGACCCCATAATGAATATCAAGTATACGATGAGACCCACAAAGTTAGCCCCTGTTTTAGTAAGAAAAATGGCCTTAAAAATGTATGTTGCAATTATTGATATTCTGTTTTTAATTCCAAGGGCAATATACATTAACAAAATCAATAGAGAGCCTGAGGAAATACTTTCCAGTATTTCATAACATCCCTTTATATTCTGTGGAGATGCATGGCCTAACAGTAAGGGTGTTGGGCTTAGGATTATAATGTCATGGGTTCGATTCCTGGACTGGGTTGTGTGTTGTGTTTTTTGAGCAAAGAAGTTGCCATCAGCCACTATGAGGCAACATCTTTTCCATCTTTAAGGGTCTTCACCCTATTTTATAAGCTGTTTTATAGCATCTTCACACATGAACACATCACTCTTTATATCAAATTAAATATAGTTGTCATTCCAAAAATAACTTTTTTTGCAGAGTATATATATGGAGAGCATCATAATCCTTTAAGTGCTTAGGGCCTCAAAAAGGTTTAATCTGGCCCTGGCTTCATATTAATAAACTTTCTGGTTGGCTTTTAGGAATATGTGTACAAATCTGTCACAAACCATTGAACAACAACAGGGACAAGTGATGGGAAATCTGGAAAAAATGGCCAATGAACGTATTGCTTTACAGAAATACAAACGGTAAACTGTTGAAGTAGAAATTATATCATTGTTATTTGTTTACAAGAAGATGTAGGAAGCCCAGGACAGAAAATAACTGCAAGTACAGTCTAAAAAGAAAAAGAAGTCTTCAGTCTTGAGCCTCGAGGCTCATCAGGCCGGTGCTTATCCTGGTTTTTGTGGTATTAAGCGACTGAGAGTACAAGACTCCCCACTGGACAGAATGCCACTTCATCACATAGTGAAGCCCCTAATTATTGCTGGTACTCAATTTCAGCTGAATATAATGGAGCAATGTGAGATGAAGTGTATTGCTCCAGAACACAACACACAACCCAGTCCAGGAATGAAACCCACAACATTATGATTGTAAATTCAACACACTTCCCATTAGGCCAAGTGCCTCCACAGTGTTGCTATATAGAAGCTTATAAAAATCAGATAAAGAGCCTGAGAGATGGAAAAAATAACCCCAATCCTAACCCTAACTCCATATTTTCCTGAGTTCAATTCTTTGCAGCGGCTGCAGGCAACATCGTTTTTAGCCTCTAGAGGTCTTTAGCCTATTTTTATAAGCAATTTTACAGCAACTGACTGTAATTGCCATTATTTTCTGTGTCTGAGCTTTCTACATGTTTTTATGAATTTATTACCTCAGCAATCCATAAGTTCAAATGTTCCAGCTTCACACACAACGTTTGTTTATTGTTATTTGTGGTTTTCTTTACTGCGAGCTAAATGTCTTTATTTAAAAAAAAATTAGTATTGGCATGGATGATGATGATGGTGGTGGTAGTGGTGAGGATGATGGTGGTGGGGATGATAGTGGTAGTTATGATGATGTTGATGGTGGTGGAGTTGTTGGGAGAGATGGCGGTGGTGGAGTTGTTGGTGGTGATGATGATGGTAGTGATGGTGATGATAATGATAGTGGTGGTGGCAGTGTTGGTAATGATGATGATGGTGGTGGCAGTGTTGGTAAGGATGATGGTGCTAGTGGTAGTGAGGGTGATGATGATGCTGGTGGTGGTGGTGGCTGTATTGATGAGGATGATGATGGTGGTGATGGTGATGATAATGATGGTGGTGTTGGTGATAATGATGGTGCTGGTGGTAGTGAGGGTTATGATGATGGTGGTGGTGGTGGTGGTGGCTGTGTTGATGAGGATGATGATGGTGGTGATGATGATGATAATGATGGTGGGGTTGGGGATGATGATATTGGTGGTGATGATTCTGGAGTGGTTTGCTCGCTGTTGACGGCTGTAGCAATGTAGATGATGATGATGGTGATGGTGGTAGTGGTGATGAAAAGAGGGGGGCATGTACCACATGATGCGTAATATTAGTGTATATCAGAGGTTCTCAAAGTGTGGACAACCGCCCCCCTGTGGGTGTTGAGAAGGCGGGGATATGACTTAAGGGGACAGTGGGAGATGGGAGAGATGATATAATAGTATATTAAATATTAAATGATATATATATATATAGTTGAGGGAGCTACTACCACTGCTAGCTGTGGAAGGCTTTTCCCTCAAAATGAAAGGTAGACTGTATGATGTGTGCATACAAATAGCAATGTTACATGGTAGTGAGACCTGGGCGTTGTATGTAGAAGACTTGCGTAGATTAGAAATGAAGCTTGCATGCACAAACAAATTGAGAGAGAAACTGAGCATAAGAGGAATCAAATGCTGTGTGCAGGAGAGGAGGTTGCATTGGTATGGACATGTGATGCGTATGAAGGGTGACAGCTGCATAAACAGGTGCAGAACACTAGAAGTCGATGGAGGCCGCGGAGTGGGGAGACCCAAGAAGACCTGGGATGAGGTGTTAAAAGCTGTCATTGCCCAATTGCACCTCTTAAAGGCAAGACCCGACTCCCCACGGGTACAAGCCGAAGCTGAAGGATATAGACAGTATGCTCCCACCCCCTCCCCCTGTAAAGTGGTTGTGTAGGTGTCATGACAAAAAGCACCCAGCCCACACTGTAAGGTGGTTATGTAAGCGCCACAGTAAAAAAAGCACCCAGTACTCCCAAATGAGGTTGGTGTTAGGAAGGGCATCCAGCTGTAGAAATCAAGCCAAAATCAGTTCTGTATGAGCAAGACATGGTCACCTACCTGGTATTGCCCACAACAGGACAACCCATCTAACCTATGTTATCGTGGAAGAATGGACATAAAATGGTGATGATGATGACATATATAAATATAGTAAAATAAGAAATATATAATATTTATTTGTACATTGTACATATTATATATAAATTAACGATTTTATTTATCATATATTATTTACAATTTGCATGTAGCCATGTCTCTCTGGAAATAGGGTGGGTGGGGGTGGGGGCTCTGGTGTATAAAGACTAGAGCACAAATAAGGTGAGAGGAAACACAAGTTATAGGATGAGTCAGATGTAGTGTGCAATGACTGAAACCAGTAAAAAAGCTAAAATCCGATATTGCTAACTACCATATTCCGGGGAAACGCCTTCTCCATTCTGTCCACCGGGCCCATGGGGTGGCCAGCACACGGGACCCCATTTGCTCATCATACAGAGAGATGGGCAGGGCAAGAGAGATGGAAGCGATGACTGTGGGAGCTCGGCTCTTCCGTGTTCAGACCTGGTGTGCAGCGTCAGTTGTCCGTAAGGAGGAAGTGGTTTGTACTTAGCGAAGGTTTTTTTAGAACCTTGTGTTTGCGATTTCTGTATGTATTATTATATGTTTGGGTTGCACATCTGATGGTTTTTCGTCTATTCAAATCAATATCTAAGCCCTGTATTAGATTACACTTACCAGGTATTTAGTTGTTAAATAATGTACGTGACTATGAAAATCTAAACTATAATAAAGTAAGGAGCACTGTACTGCGTACGGTTTATAATTTTTCATCCCCTTAGTAAAATAAGTTGGATTACTTTGAATAAATAATTGTTTCTACTTTTGGCACAAGGCCAGCAATTACTCAGTACATTACTGGTACTTTATTTTATCGACCCCCGTAAGGATGAAAGGCAAAATTTCGTGACTGTTGATTAAATATATTTTATTTATTTAAAGATTCACTTCTTTAAAATTTCTGAAATGTTAACACTTCTGGTTGGCCATCGCTTAAATAAACATACTAATTTTCTGTCACTAATTTTCTCCTAATGCAGTTTCTTTTTGAATGTATCATGGATTACGTTACTGATTAAATAAGACAGTGTAATGCAGTCTTCGTTCAATTTCTATGTATTATATATTGTCAATTACGAAGAGTGGTTTTTCTGCTAGTTTCTATAACTATATAATCAATGATTCTGATTTCTTTCAACTCCCTATACTCCTCCTGTCTTTCCAGAAAAGTCTTTGATAAAATATTTGAAAGAGGCCAAAATCTCAAACATCCGGTGGAAGACGAGAAGTGTGGTGGTAGAAAGATGGCGGAAGAACTTGCTGGAGAGGTATTGCTGTTGTTGTTGTTAATGCTGTTGTTACAGTTGTTGTTGTTATAGTTGTTATTGTTGTTGTTGTTGTGGTTATAGTTGATGATGTTATAGTTTTTATTATAGTTGTTGTTATAGTTGTTGTTATGGTTGTTGTTATAGTTGTTGTTATAGTTGTTATTGTAGTTATTGTTGTTATTGTTGTTGTTGTTATTGTTGTTGTTATTGTTGTTATAGTTATTATTGTTGTTATTGTTGTTGTTAGAGTTGTTGTTATAGTTGTTGTTATTGTTTTGTCGTTGTTGTTGTTATAGTTATTATAGTTGTTATTGTTTTTGTTGTTGTTGTTATAGTTATTATAGTTGTTGTTGTTATACTAGTTGTTGATTGAGCAGACCCATGCTTGATGACATTCTAGCCATGGCCTTCTCATTCTAACTTTTTTATTTTTAATGAAATACTTTATTTTAATTAATTAATGAAGAATTTAGAATTTACAAAAATTGTTAATTGTTTCATTATTTGGATAGCATTTGTAACATAACAGAAGATTCTTATATAAGGTTGGAAGGTTTTAATTTAAATAGGAACCTTTTAATATTAATAGTTTTGTCTCATAGAAACAGAGGCAGTTTTGGGCAGGATGGTTTCAAAAGGGTTGTATGGCTTTTCATGAATTTTTGGAGATTAGAATTAGAATATGGTAAAATGGTTTCCTATTGGTGAGGATTTCTCCATCTCTGGCATACAAACATAGTTGTAGTGGTAATGTTGGTATTGGTGTTGTTGTTGGAACTTGTGGTGTTGGTGATGTTGGTAGTGTTAGTGTTGGTGGTGTTGGTAGTGTTAGTGTTGGTGGTGTTCGTAGTGTTAGTGTTGGTGATGTTGGTGATGTTGGTGGTGTTGGTAGTGTTAGTGTTTGTGGTGTTATTAGTGTTAGTGTTGGTGATGTTGGTAGTGTTAGTGTTGGTGGTGTTGGTAGTGCTAGTGTTGGTGGTGTTATTAGTGGTGTTGGTAGTGTTAGTGTTGGTGGTGTTGGTAGTGTTAGTGTTGGTGGTGTTGGTGATGTTAGTGGTGTTGGTGGTGTTGCTGGTGTTGGTAGTGTTAGTGTTTGTGGTGTTATTAGTGTTAGTGTTGGTGATGTTGGTAGTGTTAGTGTTGGTGGTGTTGGTAGTGCTAGTGTTGGTGGTGTTATTAGTGTTAGTGTTAGTGGTGTTGGTAGTGTTAGTGTTGGTGGTGTTATTAGTGTTAGTGTTAGTGGTGTTGGTAGTGCTAGTGTTGGTGGTGTTATTAGTGTTAGTGTTGGTGGTGTTGGTAGTGTTAGTGTTGGTGGGGTTGGTAGTGTTAGTGTTGGTGGTGTTGGTAGTGTTAGTGTTGGTGGTGTTGGTAGTGCTAGTGTTGGTGGTGTTATTAGTGTTAGTGGTGTTGGTAGTGTTAGTGTTGTTGGTGTTATTAGTGTTAGTGTTGGTGGTGATGGTAGTGTTAGTGTTGGTGGTGTTGGTAGTGTTAGTGTTGGTGGTGTTGGTAGAGCTAGTGTTGGTGGTGTTATTAGTGTTAGTGTTGGTGGTGTTATTAGTGTTAGTGTTAGTGGTGTTGGTAGAGTTAGTGTTGGTGGTGTTATTAGTGTTAGTGGTGTTGGTAGTGTTAGTGTTGGTGGTGTTGGTAGTGTTAGTGTTGGTGGTGTTGGTAGTGTTAGTGTTGGTGGTGTTGGTAGTGCTAGTGTTGGTGGTGTTATTAGTGTTAGTGGTGTTGGTAGTGTTAGTGTTGTTGGTGTTGGTAGTGTTGTGTTTGTGGTGTTATTAGTGTTATTGTTGGTGGTGTTGGTAGTGTTGGTAGTGCTAGTGTTGGTAGTGCTAGTGTTGGTGGTGTTGGTAGTGTTAGTGTTGCTGGTGTTGGTAGTGTTAGTGTTGGTGGTGTTGGTAGTGCTAGTGTTAGTGGTGTTGGTAGTGTTAGTGTTGGTAGTGTTGGTAGTGCTAGTGTTGGTGGTGTTGGTAGTGTTAGTGTTGGTGGTGTTGGTAGTGTTAGTGTTGGTGGTGTTGGTAGTGTTAGTGTTGGTGGTGTTGGTGGTGTTAGTGTTGGTGGTGTTATTATTGTTAGTGTTGGTGGTGTTGGTAGTGTTAGTGTTGGTGGTGTTATTATTGTTAGTGTTGGTGATGTTGGTGGTGTTATTAGTGTTAGAGATGGTGGCGTTGGTGGTGTTAGTGTTGGTGGTGTTGGTAGTGTTAGTGTTGGTGGTGTTGGTAGTGCCGGTGATGGTAGTGTTAGTGTTGGTGGTGTTGGTGTGTGTGTGTTGGTGGTGTTGCTAGTGTTAGTATTGGTAGTGTCATTAGTGTTAGTGTTGGTGGTGTTGTTAGTGTTGGTGGTGTTGGTAGTGTTAGTGTTTGTGGTGGTGGTAGTGCTAGTGTTGGTGGTGTTGGTAGTGTTAGTGTTGGTGGTGTTGGTAGTGTTAGTGTTGGTGGTGTTATTAGTGTTAGTGTTAGTGGTGTTGGTAGAGTTAGTGTTGGTGGTGTTATTAGTGTTAGTGGTGTTGGTAGTGTTAGTGTTGGTGGTGTTGGTAGTGTTAGTGTTGGTGGTGTTGGTAGTGTTAGTGTTGGTGGTGTTGGTAGTGCTAGTGTTGGTGGTGTTATTAGTGTTAGTGGTGTTGGTAGTGTTAGTGTTGTTGGTGTTGGTAGTGTTGTGTTTGTGGTGTTATTAGTGTTATTGTTGGTGGTGTTGGTAGTGTTAGACTTGGTGGTGTTGGTAGTGTTGGTAGTGCTAGTGTTGGTAGTGCTAGTGTTGGGGGTGTTGGTAGTGTTAGTGTTGCTGGTGTTGGTAGTGTTAGTGTTGGTGGTGTTGGTAGTGCTAGTGTTAGTGGTGTTGGTAGTGTTAGTGTTGGTAGTGTTGGTAGTGCTAGTGTTGGTGGTGTTGGTAGTGTTAGTGTTGGTGGTGTTGGTAGTGTTAGTGTTGGTGGTGTTAGTGTTGGTGGTGTTATTATTGTTAGTGTTGGTGGTGTTGGTAGTGTTAGTGTTGGTGGTGTTATTATTGTTAGTGTTGGTGATGTTGGTGGTGTTATTAGTGTTAGAGATGGTGGCGTTGGTGGTGTTAGTGTTGGTGGTGTTGGTAGTGTTAGTGTTGGTGGTGTTGGTAGTGCCGGTGATGGTAGTGATAGTGTTGGTGGTGTTGGTGTGTGTGTTGGTGGTGTTGCTAGTGTTAGTATTGGTAGTGTCATTAGTGTTAGTGTTGGTGGTGTTGTTAGTGTTGGTGGTGTTGGTAGTGTTAGTGTTTGTGGTGGTGGTAGTGCTAGTGTTGGTGGTGTTGGTAGTGTTAGTGTTGGTGGTGTTGGTAGTGTTAGTGTTGGTGGTGTTATTAGTGTTAGTGTTGGTGGTGTTGGTAGTGTTAGTGTTGGTGGTGGTGGTAGTGCTAGTGTTGGTGGCTTTATTAGTGTTAGTGTTGGTGGTGTTGGTAGTGTTAGTGTTGGTGGTGTTGGTAGTGTTAGTGTTGGTGGTGTTGGTGATGTTAGTGGTGTTGGTGGTGTTGCTGGTGTTGGTAGTGTTAGTGTTTGTGGTGTTATTAGTGTTAGTGTTGGTGATGTTGGTAGTGTTAGTGTTGGTGGTGTTGGTAGTGCTAGTGTTGGTGGTGTTATTAGTGTTAGTGTTAGTGGTGTTGGTAGTGTTAGTGTTGGTGGTGTTATTAGTGTTAGTGTTAGTGGTGTTGGTAGTGCTAGTGTTGGTGGTGTTATTAGTGTTAGTGTTGGTGGTGTTGGTAGTGTTAGTGTTGGTGGGGTTGGTGGTGTTAGTGTTGGTGGTGTTGGTAGTGTTAGTGTTGGTGGTGTTGGTAGTGCTAGTGTTGGTGGTGTTATTAGTGTTAGTGGTGTTGGTAGTGTTAGTGTTGTTGGTGTTGGTAGTGTTGTGTTTGTGGTGTTATTAGTGTTATTGTTGGTGGTGTTGGTAGTGTTAGTCTTGGTGGTGTTGGTAGTGTTGGTAGTGCTAGTGTTGGTAGTGCTAGTGTTGGTGGTGTTGGTAGTGTTAGTGTTGCTGGTGTTGGTAGTGTTAGTGTTGGTGGTGTTGGTAGTGCTAGTGTTAGTGGTGTTGGTAGTGTTAGTGTTGGTAGTGTTGGTAGTGCTAGTGTTGGTGGTGTTGGTAGTGTTAGTGTTGGTGGTGTTGGTAGTGTTAGTGTTGGTGGTGTTGGTAGTGTTAGTGTTGGTGGTGTTGGTGGTGTTAGTGTTGGTGGTGTTATTATTGTTAGTGTTGGTGGTGTTGGTAGTGTTAGTGTTGGTGGTGTTATTATTGTTAGTGTTGGTGATGTTGGTGGTGTTATTAGTGTTAGAGATGGTGGCGTTGGTGGTGTTAGTGTTGGTGGTGTGGGTAGTGTTAGTGTTGGTGGTGTTGGTAGTGCCGGTGATGGTAGTGTTAGTATTGGTAGTGTCATTAGTGTTAGTGTTGGTGGTGTTGTTAGTGTTGTTGGTGTTGGTAGTGTTGTGTTTGTGGTGTTATTAGTGTTATTGTTGGTGGTGTTGGTAGTGTTAGTCTTGGTGGTGTTGGTAGTGTTGGTAGTGCTAGTGTTGGTAGTGCTAGTGTTGGTGGTGCTGGTAGTGTTAGTGTTGCTGGTGTTGGTAGTGTTAGTGTTGGTGGTGTTGGTAGTGTTAGTGTTGGTGGTGTTGGTGGTGTTAGTGTTGGTGGTGTTATTATTGTTAGTGTTGGTGGTGTTGGTAGTGTTAGTGTTGGTGGTGTTATTATTGTTAGTGTTGGTGATGTTGGTGGTGTTATTAGTGTTAGAGATGGTGGCGTTGGTGGTGTTAGTGTTGGTGGTGTGGGTAGTGTTAGTGTTGGTGGTGTTGGTAGTGCCGGTGATGGTAGTGTTAGTATTGGTAGTGTCATTAGTGTTAGTGTTGGTGGTGTTGTTAGTGTTGGTGGTGTTGGTAGTGTTAGTGTTTGTGGTGGTGGTAGTGCTAGTGGTGGTGGTGTTGGTAGTGTTAGTGTTGGTGGTGTTGGTAGTGTTAGTGTTGGTGGTGTTATTAGTGTTAGTGTTGGTGGTGTTGGTAGTGTTAGTGTTGGTGGTGGTGGTAGTGCTAGTGTTGGTGGTGTTGGTAGTGTTAGTGTTGGTGGTGTTGGTAGTGTTAGTGTTGGTGGTGTTGGTAGTGTTAGTGTATGTGGTGTTATTAGTGTTATTGTTGGTGGTGTTGGTGATGTTGGTGATGTTGGTGTTGGTAGTGTTGGTAGTGCTAGTGTTGCTGGTGTTCTGAGTGTTGGTAGTGTTAGTGTTGGTGGTGTTGGTAGTGTTAGTGTTGATGGTGTTGGTAGTGTTAGTGTTGGTGGTGTTGGTAGTGTTAGTGTTGGTGGTGTTAGTAGTGCTAGTGTTGGTGGTGTTCGTAGTGCTAGTGTTTGTGGTGTTGCTAGTGTTAGTGTTGGTAGTGTAGTGTTGGTAGTGTTAGTGTTGGTGGTGTTGGTAGTGTTAGTCTTGGTGGTGTTGGTAATGTTAGTGTTGGTGGTGTTATTAGTGTTATTGTTGGTGGTGTTGGTAGTGTTAGTATTTGTGGTGTTATTAGTGTTATTGTTGGTAGTGTTGGTAGTGTTAGTCTTGGTGGTGTTGGTGGTGTTATTAGTGTTAGTGTTGGTAGTGTTAGTGTTGGTGGTGTTGGTAGTGCTAGTGTTGGTGGTGTTGGTAGTGCTAGTGTTGGTGGTGTTGGTAGTGTTAGTGTTGGTGGTGTTGCTAGTGTTAGTGGGGTTGGTAGTGTTAGTGTTGGTAGTGTTAGTGTTGGTGGTGTTGGTAGTGCTAGTATTGATGGTGTTGGTAGTGTTAGTGTTGGTGGTGTTGGTAGTGTTAGTGTTGGTGGTGTTGGTAGTGTTAGTGTTGGTGGTGTTGGTAGTGCGAGTGTTGGTGGTGTTGGTAGTGCTAGTGTTGGTGGTGTTGGTAGTGTTAGTGTTGGTGGTGTTGCTAGTGTTAGTGTTGGTGGTGTTGGTAGTACTAGTGTTGGTGGTGTTGGTAGTGTTAGTGTTGGTGGTGTTGGTAGTGTTAGTGTTGGTGGTGTTGGTAGTGTCAGTGTTGGTGGTGTTAGTGTTGGTAGTGTTAGTCTAGGTGGTGTTGGTAGTGTTAGTGTTGGTGGTGTTGGTAGTGTTAGTGATGGTGGTGTTGGTCGTGTTAGTGTTGGTGGTGTTAGTAGTGTTAGTGTTGGTGGTGTTGGGAGTGGTAGTGTTTGTGATGTTGGTAGTGTTAGTGTTGGTGGTGCTGGTAGTGCTAGTGTTGATGGTGTTGATAGTGCTAGTATTGATGGTGTTGGTAGTGTTAGTGTTGGTGGTGTTGGTAGTGCTAGTGTTGGTGGTGTTGGCAGCGTTAGTGTTGGTTGTGTTGTTAGTGTTAGTGTTGGTGGTGTTGGTAGTGTTAGTGTTGGTGGTGTTGGTAGTGTTAGTGTTGGTGGTGCTGGTAGTGTTAGTGTTGGTGGTGTTGGTAGTGTTAGTGTTGGTGGTGTTGGTAGTGTTAGTGTTGGTGGTGTTAGTAGTGCTAGTGTTGGTGGTGTTGGTAGTGTTAGTGTTGGTGGTGTTGGTAGTGTTAGTGTTGGTGGTGTTGGTAGTGTTAGTGTTGGTGGTGTTGGTAGTGTTAGTGTTGGTGGTGTTGGTAGTGCTAGTGTTGGAGGTGTTGGTAGTGTTAGTGTTGGTGGTGTTGGTAGTGCTAGTGTTTGTGGGGTTGGTAGTGTTGGTAGTGTTAGTGTTGGTGGTGTTGGTAGTGCTAGTGTTGGTAGTGTTGGTAGTGCTAGTGTTGGTGGTGTTGGTAGTGTTAGTGTATGTGGTGTTATTAGTGTTATTGTTGGTGGTGTTGGTAGTGTTAGTCTTTGTGGTGTTGGTAGTGTTGGTAGTGCTAGTGTTGCTGGTGTTCTGAGTGTTGGTAGTGTTAGTGTTGGTGGTGTTGGTAGTGTTAGTGTTGATGGTGTTGGTAGTGTTAGTGTTGGTGGTGTTGGTAGTGTTAGTGTTGGTGGTGTTGGTAGTACTAGTGTAGGTGGTGTTGGTAGTGTTAGTCTTGGTGATGTTGGTAGTGTTAGTGTTGGCGGTGTTGGTAGTGTTAGTGTTGGTGGTGTTGGTAGTGTCTTAGAGTTGGTGGTGTTGGTAGTGCTAGTGTTGGTGGTGTTGGTAGTGTTAGTGTTTGTGGTGTTGGTAGTGTTAGCGTTGGTGGTGTTGGTAGTGTCTTAGTGTTGGTGGTGTTGGTAGTGCTAGTGTTGGTGATGTTGGTAGTGTTAGTGTTGGTGCTGTTGGTAGTGTGTTAGTGTTGGTGGTGTTGGTAGTGCTAGTGTTGGTGGTGTTGGTAGTGCTAGTGTTGGTGCTGTTGGTAGTGCTAGTGTTGGTGCTGTTGGTAGTGTCTTAGTGTTGGTGGTGTTGGTGTTGGTGGTGTTGGTAGTGTTAGTGTTGGTGGTGTTGGTAGTGTTAGTGTTGGTGCTGTTGGTAGTGTCTTAGTGTTAGTGGTGTTGGTGTTGATGGTGTTGGTAGTGTTAGTGTTGGTGGTGTTGGTAGTGTTAGTGTTGGTGCTGTTGGTAGTGTCTTAGTGTTAGTGGTGTTGGTGTTGATGGTGTTGGTAGTGTTAGTGTTGGCGGTGTTGGTAGCGTTAGTGTTGGTGCTGTTGGTAGTGTCTTAGTGTTGGTGGTGTTGGTGTTGGTGGTGTTGGTAGTGTTAGTGTTGGCAGTGTTGGTAGTGTTAGTGTTGGTGCTGTTGGTAGTGTTAGTGTTGGTGCTGTTGGTAGTGTCTTAGTGTTGGTGGTGTTGGTAGTGTTAGTGTTGGTGGTGTTGGTAGTGCTAGTGTTGGTGCTGTTGGTAGTGTCTTAGTGTTGGTGGTGTTGGTGTTGGTGGTGTTGGTAGTGTTAGTGTTGGTGGTGTTGGTAGTGTTAGTGTTGGCGGTGTTGGTAGTATCTTAGTGTTGGTGTTGTTGGTGTTGGTGGTGTTGGTAGGGTTAGTGTTGGTGGTGTTGGTAGTGCTAGTGTTGGTGATGTTGGTAGTGTTAGTGTTGGTGCTGTTGGTAGTGTCTTAGTGTTGGTGGTGTTGGTAGTGTTAGTGTTGGTGGTGTTGGTAGTACTAGTGTTAGTGGTGTTGGTAGTGCTAGTGTTGGTGGTGTTGGTAGTACTAGTGTTGGTGGTGTTGGTAGTGCTAGTGTTGGTGATGTTGGTAGTGTTAGTGTTGGTGGTGTTGGTAGTGTTAGTGTTGGCGGTGTTGGTAGTGTTAGTGTTAGTGCTGTTGGTAGTGTCTTAGTGTTGGTGGTGTTGGTAGTGTTAGTGTAGGTCGTGTTGGTAGTGTTAGTGTTGGTGGTGTTGGTAGTGCTAGTGTTGGTGGTGTTGGTAGTACTAGTGTTGGTGGTGTTGGTAGTGTTAGTGTTGGTGGTGTTCGTAGTGTTAGTGTTGGTGGTGTTGGTAGTGTTAGTGTTGGTGGTGCTGGTAGTGTTAGTGTTGGTGGTGTTGGTAGTACTAGTGTTGGTGGTGTTGGTAGTGTTAGTGTTGGTGGTGTTGGTAGTGTTAGTTTTGGTGGTGTTGGTAGTGTTAGTGTTGGTGGTGCTGGTAGTGTTAGTGTTGGTGGTGTTGGTAGTGTTAGTGTTGGTGGTGTTGGTAGTGTTAGTGTTGGTGGTGTTGGTAGTGTTAGTGTTGGTGGTGTTGGTAGTGCGAGTGTTGGTGGTGTTGGTAGTGCTAGTGTTGGTGGTGTTGGTAGTGTTAGTGTTGGTGGTGTTGCTAGTGTTAGTGTTGGTGGTGTTGGTAGTACTAGTGTTGGTGGTGTTGGCAGTGTTAGTGTTGGTGGTGTTGGTAGTGTTAGTGTTGGTGGTGTTGGTAGTGTCAGTGTTGGTGGTGTTGGTAGTGCGAGTGTTGGTGGTGTTGGTAGTGCTAGTGTTGGTGGTGTTGGTAGTGTTAGTGTGGTGGTGTTGGTGGTGTTGGTAGTGTTGGTGGTGTTGGTAGTGTTAGTGTTGGTGGTGTTGGTAGTGCTAGTGTTGGTGGTGTTGGTAGTGTTAGTGTTGGTGGTGTTGGTAGTGCTAGTGTTGGTGGTGTTGGCAGTGTTAGTGTTGGTGGTGTTGGTAGTGCTAGTGTTGGTGGTGTTGGTAGTGTTAGTGTTGGTGGTGTTGGTAGTGCGAGTGTTGGTGGTGTTGGTAGTGTCAGTGTTGGTGGTGTAGGTAGTGCTAGTGTTGGTGGTGTTGGTAGTGTTAGTGTTGGTGGTGTTGGTAGTGTTAGTGTGGGTGGTGTTGGTAGTGTTAGTGTTGGTGGTGTTGGTAGTGTTAGTGTTGGTGGTGTTGGTAGTGCGAGTGTTGGTGGTGTTGGTAGTACTAGTGTTGGTGGTGTTGGTAGTGTCAGTGTTGGTGGTGTTGGTAGTGCGAGTGTTGGTGGTCTCGGTAGTGCTAGTGTTGGTGGTGTTGGTAGTGTTAGTGTTGGTGGTGTTGGTAGTGTTAGTGTTGGTGGTGTTGGTAGTGCTAGTGTTGGTGGTGTTGGTAGTGTTGTTAGTGTTGGTGGTGTTGGTAGTGTTAGTGTTGGTGGTGTTGGTAGTGTCAGTGTTGGTGGTGTTGGTAGTGCGAGTGTTGGTGGTGTCGGTAGTGCTAGTGTTGGTGGTGTTGGTAGTGTTGTTAGTGTTGGTGGTGTTGGTAATGCTAGTGTTGGTGGTGTTGGTAGTGTCAGTGTTGGTGGTGTTGGTAGTGCGAGTGTTGGTGGTGTCGGTAGTGTTAGTGTTGGTGGTGTTGGTAGTGTTGTTAGTGTTGGTGGTGTTGGTAGTGTTAGTGTTGATGGTGTTGGTAGTGTTAGTGTTGGTGATGTTGTTAGTGTTGGTGGTGTTGGTAGTGTTAGTGTTGATGGTGTCGGTAGTGCTAGTGTTGGTGGTGTTGGTAGTGTTAGTGTTGGTGGTGTTGGTAGTGCTAGTGTTGGTGGTGTTGGCAGTGTTAGTGTTGGTGGTGTTGGTGGTGTTGTTAGTGTTGGTGGTGTTGGTAGTGTTAGTGTTGGTGGTGTTGGTAGTGTTAGTGTTGGTGGTGTTGGTAGTGCTATTGTTGGTGGTGTTGGTAGTGCGAGTGTTGGTGGTGTTGGTAGTGCTAGTATTGATTGTGTCGGTAGTGTCAGTGTTGGTGGTGTTGGTAGTGCTAGTGTTGGTGGTGTTGGTAGTGTTAGTGTTGGTGGTGTTGGTAGTGTTAGTGTTGGTGGTGTTGGTAGTGTTAGTGTTGGTGGTGTTAGTAGTGCTAGTGTTGGTGGTGTTGGTAGTGTTAGTGTTGGTAGTGTTGGTAGTGCTAGTGTTGGTGGTGTTGGTAGTGTTAGTGTTGATGGTGTTGGTAGTGTTAGTGTTGGTGATGTTGGTAGTGTTAGTGTTGGTAGTGTTGGTAGTGCTAGTGTTGGTGGTGTTGGTAGTGTTAGTGTTGATGGTGTTGGTAGTGTTAGTGTTGGTGGTGTTGGTAGTGTTAGTGTTGGTGGTGTTGGTGGTGTTAGTGTTGGTGGTGTTATTATTGTTAGTGTTGGTGGTGTTCGTAGTGCTAGTGTTTGTGGTGTTGCTAGTGTTAGTGTTGGTAGTGTAGTGTTGGTAGTGTTAGTGTTGGTGGTGTTGGTAGTGTTAGTCTTGGTGGTGTTGGTAGTGTTAGTGTTGTTGGTGTTATTAGTGTTATTGTTGGTGGTGTTGGTAGTGTTAGTATTTGTGGTGTTATTAGTGTTATTGTTGTTAGTGTTGGTAGTGTTAGTCTTGGTGGTGTTGGTAGTGCTAGTGTTGGTGGTGTTATTAGTGTTAGTGTTGGTAGTGTTAGTGTTGGTTGTGTTGGTAGTGCTAGTGTTGGTGGTGTTGGTAGTGCTAGTGTTGGTGGTGTTGGTAGTGTTAGTGTTGGTGGTGTTGGTAGTGCTAGTGTTAGTGGGGTTGGTAGTGTTAGTGTTGGTAGTGTTAGTGTTGGTGGTGTTGGTAGTGCTAGTATTGATGGTGTTGGTAGTGTTAGTGTTGGTGGTGTTGGTAGTGTTAATGTTGGTGGTGTTGTTAGTGTTAGTGTTGGAGGTGTAGGTGGTGTTGGTTGTGCTAGTGTCGGTGGTGGTGGTAGTGCTAGTGTTGATGGTGTTGGTAGTGCTAGTATTGATGGTGTTGGTAGTGTTAATGTTGGTGGTGTTGTTAGTGTTAGTGTTGGTGGTGTTGGTGGTGTTGGTTGGTACTAGTGTCGGTGGTGGTGGTAGGGTTAGTGTTGGTGGTGTTGGTAGTACTAGTGTAGGTGGTGTTGGTAGTGTTAGTCTTGGTGATGTTGGTAGTGTTAGTGTTGGCGGTGTTGGTAGTGTTAGTGTTGGTGCTGTTGGTAGTGTCTTAGAGTTGCTGGTGTTGGTAGTGCTAGTGTTGGTGGTGTTGGTAGTGCTAGTGTTGGTGATGTTGGTAGTGTTAGTGTTGGTGCTGTTGGTAGTGTCTTAGTGTTGGTGGTGTTGGTGTTGGTGGTGTTGGTAGTGTTAGTGTTGGCGGTGTTGGTAGTGATAGTGTTGGCGGTGTTGGTAGTATTAGTGTTGGTGCTGTTGGTAGTGTCTTAGTGTTGGTGGTGTTGGTGTTGGTGGTGTTGGTAGTGTTAGTGTTGGTGGTGTTGGTAGTGTTAGTGTTGGCGGTGTTGGTAGTGTTAGTGTTGATGCTGTTGGTAGTGTTAGTGTTGGTGCTGTTGGGAGTGTCTTAATGTTGGTGGTGTTGGTGTTGGTGGTGTTGGTAGTGTTGGTGTTGGTGGTGTTGGTAGTGTTAGTGTTGGTGGTGTTGGTAGTGTTAGTGTTGGCGGTGTTGGTAGTGTTAGTGTTGGTGCTGTTGGTAGTGTCTTAGTGTTGGTGGTGTTGGTAGTGTTAGTGTTGGTGGTGTTGGTAGTGCTAGTGTTGGTGCTGTTGGTAGTGTCTTAGTGTTGGTGGTGTTGATAGTGCTTGTGTTGGTGATGTTGGTAGTGTTAGTGTTGGCGGTGTTGGTAGTATCTTAGTGTTGGTGGTGTTGGTGTTGGTGGTGTTGGTAGTGCTAGTGTTGGTGATGTTGGTAGTGTTAGTGTTGGTGCTGTTGGTAGTGTCTTAGTGTTGGTGGTGTTGGTGTTGGTGGTGTTGGTAGTGTTAGTGTTGGTGGTGTTGGTAGTGTTAGTGTTGGCGGTGTTGTTAGTGTTAGTGTTGGTGCTGTTGGTAGTGTCTTAGTGTTGGTGGTGTAGGTAGTGTTAGTGTTGGTGGTGTAGGTAGTGCTAGTGTTGGTGGTGTTGCTAGTGTTAGTGTTGGTGCTGTTGGTAGTGTCTTAGTGTTGGTGGTGTTGGTAGTGTTAGTGTTGGTGGTGTTGGTAGTGCTAGTGTTGGTGCTGTTGGTAGTGTCTTAGTGTTGGTGGTGTTGGTGTTGGTGGTGTTGGTAGTGCGAGTGTTGGTGGTGTTGGTAGTGCTAGTGTTGGTGGTGTTGGTAGTGCTAGTGTTGGTGGTGTTGGTAGTGCGAGTGTTGGTGGTGTTGGTAGTGCTAGTGTTGGTGGTGTTGGTAGTGCTAGTGTTGGTGGTGTTGGTAGTGTTAGTGTTGGTGGTGTTGGTAGTGTTAGTGTTGGTGGTGTTGGTAGTGTCAGTGTTGGTGGTGTTGGTAGTGTTAGTGTTGTTGGTAGTGTTAGTGTTGGTGGTGTTGGTAGTACTAGTGTTGGTGGTGTTGGTAGTGTCAGTGTTGGTGGTGTTGGTAGTGCTAATGTTAGTGGTGTTGGTAGTGCGAGTGTTGGTGGTGTTGGTAGTGCTAGTGTTGGTGGTGTTGGTAGTGCTAATGTTGGTGGTGTTGGTAGTGCGAGTGTTGGTGGTATCGGTAGTGCTAGTGTTGGTGGTGTTGGTAGTGTTAGTGTTGGTGGTGTTGGTAGTGTCAGTGTTGGTGGTGTTGGTAGTGCGAGTGTTGGTGGTGTTGGTAGTGTTAGTGTTGGTGGTGTTGGTGGTGTTGTTAGTGTTGGTGGTGTTGGTAGTGTTAGTGTTGGTGGTGTTGGTAGTACTAGTGTTGGTGGTGTTGGTAGTACTAGTGTTGGTGGTGTTGGTAGTGTTAGTGTTGGTGGTGTTGGTAGTGCTAGTGTTGGTGGTGTTGGTAGTACTAGTGTTGGTGGTGTTCGTAGTGTTAGTGTTGGTGGTGTTGGTAGTGCTAGTGTTGGTGGTGTTGGTAGTACTAGTGTTGGTGGTGTTGGTAGTGTTAGTGTTGGTGGTGTTGGTAGTGCTAGTGTTGGTGGTGTTCGTAGTGTTAGTGTTGGTGGTGTTGGTAGTGCTAGTGTTGGTGGTGTTGGTAGTACTAGTGTTGGTGGTGTTGGTAGTGTTAGTGTTGGTGGTGTTGGTAGTGCGAGTGTTGGTGGTGTTGGTAGTGCTAGTGTTGGTGGTGTTGGTAGTGCTAATGTTGGTGTGTGTTGGTAGTGCGAGTGTTGGTGGTGTCGGTAGTGCTAGTGTTGGTGGTGTTGGTAGTGTTAGTGTTGGTGGTGTTGGTAGTGTCAGTGTTGGTGGTGTTGGTAGTGTTAGTGTTGGTGGTGTTGGTGGTGTTGTTAGTGTTGGTGGTGTTGGTAGTGTTAGTATTGGTGGTGTTGGTAGTACTAGTGTTGGTGGTGTTGGTCGTACTAGTGTTGGTGGTGTTGGTAGTGTTAGTGTTGGTGGTGTTGGTAGTGCTAGTGTTGGTGGTGTTCGTAGTGTTAGTGTTGGTGGTGTTGGTAGTGCTAGTGTTGGTGGTGTTGGTAGTACTAGTGTTGGTGGTGTTGGTAGTGTCAGTGTTGGTGGTGTTGGTAGTGCTTGTGTTGGTGGTGTTGGTAGTGTTAGTGTTGGTGGTGTTGGTAGTGCGAGTGTTGGTGGTGTTGGTAGTACTAGTGTTGGTGGTGTTGGTAGTGTTAGTGTTGGTGGTGTTGGTAGTGCGAGTGTTGGTGGTGTTGGTAGTGCTAGTGTTGGTGGTGTTGGTAGTGCTAATGTTGGTGGTGTTGGTAGTGCGAGTGTTGGTGGTGTCGGTAGTGCTAGTGTTGGTGGTGTTGGTAGTGTTAGTGTTGGTGGTGTTGGTAGTGTCAGTGTTGGTGGTGTTGGTAGTGTTAGTGTTGGTGGTGTTGGTGGTGTTGTTAGTGTTGGTGGTGTTGGTAGTGTTAGTGTTGGTGGTGTTGGTAGTACTAGTGTTGGTGGTGTTGGTAGTACTAGTGTTGGTGGTGTGGGTAGTGTTAGTGTTGGTGGTGTTGGTAGTGCTAGTGTTGGTGGTGTTCGTAGTGTTAGTGTTGGTGGTGTTGGTAGTGCTAGTGTTGGTGGTGTTGGTAGTACTAGTGTTGCTGGTGTTGGTAGTGTCAGTGTTGGTGGTGTTGGTAGTGCTAGTGTTGGTGGTGTTGGTAGTGTTAGTGTTGGTGGTGTTGGTAGTGCGAGTGTTGGTGGTGTTGGTAGTACTAGTGTTGGTGGTGTTGGTAGTGTTAGTGTTGGTGGTGTTGGTAGTGCGAGTGTTGGTGGTGTTGGTAGTGCTAGTGTTGGTGGTGTTGGTAGTGCTAATGTTGGTGGTGTTGGTAGTGCGAGTGTTGGTGGTGTCGGTAGTGCTAGTGTTGGTGGTGTTGGTAGTGTTAGTGTTGGTGGTGTTGGTAGTGTCAGTGTTGGTGGTGTTGGTAGTGTTAGTGTTGGTGGTGTTGGTGGTGTTGTTAGTGTTGGTGGTGTTGGTAGTGTTAGTGTTGGTGGTGTTGGTAGTACTAGTGTTGGTGGTGTTGGTAGTACTAGTGTTGGTGGTGTTGGTAGTGTTAGTGTTGGTGGTGTTGGTAGTGCTAGTGTTGGTGGTGTTCGTAGTGTTAGTGTTGGTGGTGTTGGTAGTGCTAGTGTTGGTGGTGTTGGTAGTACTAGTGTTGGTGGTGTTGGTAGTGTCAGTGTTGGTGGTGTTGGTAGTGTTAGTGTTGGTGGTGTTGGTAGTGTCAGTGTTGGTGGTGTTGGTAGTGTCAGTGTTGGTGGTGTTGGTAGTGCGAGTGTTGGTGGTGTTGGTAGTACTAGTGTTGGTGGTGTTGGTAGTGTTAGTGTTGGTGGTGTTGGTAGTGCGAGTGTTGGTGGTGTTGGTAGTACTAGTGTTGGTGGTGTTGGTAGTACTAGTGTTGGTGGTGTTGGTAGTGTCAGTGTTGGTGGTGTTGGTAGTGCTAGTGTTGGTGGTGTTGGTAGTGTTAGTGTTGGTGGTGTTGGTAGTGCGAGTGTTGGTGGTGTTGGTAGTACTAGTGTTGGTGGTGTTGGTAGTACTAGTGTTGGTGGTGTTGGTAGTGCTAGTGTTGGTGGTGTTGGTAGTACTAGTGTTGGTGGTGTTGGTAGTGTTAGTGTTGGTGGTGTTGGTAGTGCTAGTGTTGGTGGTGTTGGTAGTACTAGTGTTGGTGGTGTTGGTAGTGTCAGTGTTGGTGGTGTTGGTAGTGCTAGTGTTGATGGTGTTGGTAGTGTTAGTGTTGGTGGTGTTGGTAGTGCGAGTGTTGGTGGTGTTGGTAGTATCAGTGTTGGTGGTGTTGGTAGTGCGAGTGTTGGTGGTGTTGGTAGTGCTAGTGTTGGTGGTGTTGGTAGTGTTAGTGTTGGTGGTGTTGGTAGTACTAGTGTTGGTGGTGTTGGTAGTACTAGTGTTGGTGGTGTTGGTAGTGTTAGTGTTGGTGGTGTTTGTAGTGCTAGTGTTGGTGGTGTTGGTAGTACTAGTGTTGGTGGTGTTGGTAGTGTCAGTGTTGGTGGTGTTGGTAGTGTTAGTGTTGGTGGTGTTGGTAGTGTTAGTGTTGGTGGTCTTGGTAGTGTTAGTGTTGGTGGTGTTGGTAGTACTAGTGTTGGTGGTGTTGGTAGTGTTAGTGTTGGTGGTGTTGGTAGTGTTAGTGTTGGTGGTCTTGGTAGTGTTAGTGTTGGTGGTGTTGGTAGTGTTAGTGTTGGTGGTGTTGGTAGTGTTAGTGTTGGTGGTGTTGGTAGTGCTAGTGTTGGTGCTGTTGGTAGTGCTAGTGTTGGTGGTGTTGGTAGTGCTAGTGTTGGTGGTGTTGGTAGTGTTAGTGTTGGTGGTGTTGGTAGTGTTAGTGTTGGTGGTGTTAGTAGTACTAGTGTTGGTAGTGTTAGTGATGGTGGTGTTGGTAGTGTCAGTGTTGGTGGTGTTGGTAGTGTTAGTGTTGGTGGTGTTGGTAGTGCGAGTGTTGGTGGTGTTGGTAGTGCTAGTGTTGGTGGTGTTGGTAGTGTTAGTGTTGATTGGTGTTGGTAGTGTTAGTGTTGGTGGTGTTGGTAGTGTTAGTGTTGGTGATGTTGGTAGTGTTAGTGTTGGTTGTGTTGGTAGTGCTATTGTTGGTGGTGTTGGTAGTGCGAGTGTTGGTGCTGTTGGTAGTGCTAGTATTGATGGTGTTGGTAGTGTCAGTGTTGGTGGTGTTGGTAGTGCTAGTGTTGGTGGTGTTGGTAGTGTTAGTGTTGGTGGTGTTGGTAGTGTTAGTGTTGGTGGTGTTGGTAGTGTTAGTGTTGGTGGTGTTGGTAGTGCTGGTGTTGGTGGTGTTGGTAGTGTTAGTGTTGGTAGTGTTGGTAGTGCTAGTGTTGGTGGTGTTGGTAGTGTTAGTGTTGATGGTGTTGGTAGTGTTAGTGTTGGTGGTGTTGGTAGTGTTAGTGTTGGTGGTGTTGGTGGTGTTAGTGTTGGTGGTGTTATTATTGTTAGTGTTGGTGGTGTTATTATTGTTAGTGGTGTTGGTAGTGTTAGTGTTGGTGGTGTTAGTAGTGCTAGTGTTGGTGGTGTTCGTAGTGCTAGTGTTTGTGGTGTTGCTAGTGTTAGTGTTGGTAGTGTAGTGTTGGTAGTGTTAGTGTTGGTGGTGTTGGTAGTGTTAGTCTTGGTGGTGTTGGTGGTGTTAGTGTTGGTGGTGTTATTATTGTTAGTGTTGGTGGTGTTGGTAGTGTTAGTGTTGGTGGTGTTGGTAGTGTTAGTGTTGGTGGTGCTGGTAGTGTTAGTGTTGGTGGTGTTGGTAGTACTAGTGTTGGTGGTGTTGGTAGTGTTAGTGTTGGTGGTGTTGGTAGTGTTAATGTTGGTGGTGTTGGTAGTGTTAGTGTTGGTGGTGCTGGTAATGTTAGTGTTGGTGGTGTTGGTAGTACTAGTGTTTGTGGTGTTGGTAGTGTTAGTGTTGGTAGTGTTAGTGTTGGTGGTGTTGGTAGTACTAGTGTTGGTGGTGTTGGTAGTGTTAGTGTTGGTGGTGTTGGTAGTGTTAGTGTTGGTGGTGTTGGTAGTGCTAGTGTTGGTGGTGTTGGTAGTGCTAGTGTTGGTGGTGTTGGTAGTGTTAGTGTTGGTGGTGTTGGTAGTGTTAGTGTTGGTGGTGTTGGTAGTACTAGTGTTGGTGGTGTTGGTAGTGTTAGTGTTGGTGGTGTTGGTAGTGTTAGTGTTGGTGGTGTTGGTAGTGTCAGTGTTGGTGGTGTTGGTAGTGCGAGTGTTGGTGGTGTTGGTAGTGCTAGTGTTGGTGGTGTTGGTAGTGTTAGTGTTGGTGGTGTTCGTGGTGTTGGTAGTGTTGGTGGTGTTGGTAGTGTTAGTGTTGGTGGTGTTGGTAGTGCTAGTGTTGGTGGTGTTGGTAGTGTTAGTGTTGGTGGTGTTGGTAGTGCTAGTGTTGGTGTTGTTGGTAGTGTTAGTGTTGGTGGTGTTGGTAGTGCTAGTGTTGGTGGTGTTGGTAGTGTTAGTGTTTGTGGTGTTGGTAGTGCGAGTGTTGGTGGTGTTGGTAGTGTCAGTGTTGGTGGTGTTGGTAGTGCTAGTGTTGGTGGTGTTGGTAGTGTTAGTGTTGGTGGTGTTGGTAGTGTTAGTGTTGGTGGTGTTGGTAGTGTTAGTGTTGGTGGTGTTGGTAGTGTTAGTGTTGGTGGTGTTGGTGGTGTTGGTAGTGTTGGTGGTGTTGGTAGTGTTAGTGTTGATGGTGTTGGTAGTGTCAGTGTTGGTGGTGTTGGTAGTGTTAGTGTTGGTGATGTTGGTGGTGTTGGTGTTGGTGGTGTTGGTAGTGTTAGTGTTTGTGGTGTTGGTAGTGCGAGTGTTGGTGGTATTGGTAGTGTCAGTGTTGGTGGTGTTGGTAGTGCGAGTGTTGGTGGTGTTGGTAGTGTTAGTGTTGGTGGTGTTGGTAGTGTTAGTGTTGGTGGTGTTGGTAGTGCTAGTGTTGGTGGTGTTGGTAGTGTTAGTGTTTGTGCTGTTGGTAGTGCGAGTGTTGGTGGTGTTGGTAGTGTCAGTGTTGGTGGTGTTGGTAGTGCGAGTGTTGGTGGTGTTGGTAGTGTCAGTGTTGATGGTGTTGGTAGTGCGAGTGTTGGTGGTGTTGGTAGTGCTAGTGTTGGTGGTGTTGGTAGTGTTAGTGTTGGTGGTGTTGGTAGTACTAGTGTTGGTGGTGTTGGTAGTACTAGTGTTGGTGGTGTTGGTAGTGCTAGCGTTGGTGGTGTTGGCAGTGTTAGTGTTGGTGGTGTTGGTAGTGTTAGTGTTGGTGGTGTTGGTAGTACTAGTGTTGGTGGTGTTGGTAGTACTAGTGTTGGTGGTGTTGGTAGTGTTAGTGTTGGTGGTGTTGGTAGTGTTAGTGTTGGTGGTGTTGGTAGTGTTAGTGTTGGTGGTGTTGGTAGTGTTAGTGTTGGTGGTGTTGGTAGTGTTAGTGTTGGTGGTGTTGGTAGTGCGAGTGTTGGTGGTGTTGGTAGTGCTAGTGTTGGTGGTGTTGGTAGTGTTAGTGTTGATTGGTGTTGGTAGTGTTAGTGTTGGTGGTGTTGGTAGTGTTAGTGTTGGTGGTGTTGTTAGTGTTGGTGGTGTTGGGAGTGCTATTGTTGGTGGTGTTGGTAGTGCTAGTGTTGGTGGTGTTGGTAGTGTTAGTGTTGGTGGTGTTGGTAGTGTCAGTGTTGGTGGTGTTGGTAGTGTTAGTGTTGGTGGTGTTGGTAGTGCTAATGTTGGTGGTGTTGGTAGTGTTAGTGTTGGTGGTGTTGGTAGTGCGAGTGTTGGTGGTGTTGGTAGTGCTAGTGTTGGTGGTGTTGGTAGTGCTAGTGTTGGTGGTGTTGGTAGTGTTAGTGTTGGTGGTGTTGGTAGTGTTAGTGTTGGTGGTGTTAGTAGTGCTAGTGTTGGTAGTGTTAGTGTTGGTGGTGTTGGTAGTGTCACTGTTGGTGGTGTTGGTGGTGTTAGTGTTGTTGGTAGTGTTAGTGTTGGTGGTGTTGGTAGTACTAGTGTTGGTGTTGTTGGTAGTGTTAGTGTTGGTGGTGTTGGTAGTGTTAGTGTTGGTGGTGTTGGTAGTACTAGTGTTGGTGGTGTTGGTAGTGTTAGTGTTGGTGGTGTTGGTAGTGTTAGTGTTGGTGGTGTTGGTAGTGTCAGTGTTGGTGGTGTTGGTAGTGCGAGTGTTGGTGGTGTTGGTAGTGCTAGTGTTGGTGGTG
Source organism: Eledone cirrhosa (assembly GCA_964016885.1). Lineage (NCBI taxonomy): Eukaryota > Metazoa > Mollusca > Cephalopoda > Octopoda > Eledonidae > Eledone > Eledone cirrhosa. The sequence continues at coordinate 386,957,804 of OZ024741.1, read as the reverse complement.
TTGGTAGTGTTAGTGTTGGTGGTGTTCGTGGTGTTGGTAGTGTTGGTGGTGTTGGTAGTGTTAGTGTTGGTGGTGTTGGTAGTGCTAGTGTTGGTGGTGTTGGTAGTGTTAGTGTTGGTGGTGTTGGTAGTGCTAGTGTTGGTGTTGTTGGTAGTGTTAGTGTTGGTGGTGTTGGTAGTGCTAGTGTTGGTGGTGTTGGTAGTGTTAGTGTTTGTGGTGTTGGTAGTGCGAGTGTTGGTGGTGTTGGTAGTGTCAGTGTTGGTGGTGTTGGTAGTGCTAGTGTTGGTGGTGTTGGTAGTGTTAGTGTTGGTGGTGTTGGTAGTGTTAGTGTTGGTGGTGTTGGTAGTGTTAGTGTTGGTGGTGTTGGTAGTGTTAGTGTTGGTGGTGTTGGTGGTGTTGGTAGTGTTGGTGGTGTTGGTAGTGTTAGTGTTGATGGTGTTGGTAGTGTCAGTGTTGGTGGTGTTGGTAGTGTTAGTGTTGGTGATGTTGGTGGTGTTGGTGTTGGTGGTGTTGGTAGTGTTAGTGTTTGTGGTGTTGGTAGTGCGAGTGTTGGTGGTATTGGTAGTGTCAGTGTTGGTGGTGTTGGTAGTGCGAGTGTTGGTGGTGTTGGTAGTGTTAGTGTTGGTGGTGTTGGTAGTGTTAGTGTTGGTGGTGTTGGTAGTGCTAGTGTTGGTGGTGTTGGTAGTGTTAGTGTTTGTGCTGTTGGTAGTGCGAGTGTTGGTGGTGTTGGTAGTGTCAGTGTTGGTGGTGTTGGTAGTGCGAGTGTTGGTGGTGTTGGTAGTGTCAGTGTTGATGGTGTTGGTAGTGCGAGTGTTGGTGGTGTTGGTAGTGCTAGTGTTGGTGGTGTTGGTAGTGTTAGTGTTGGTGGTGTTGGTAGTACTAGTGTTGGTGGTGTTGGTAGTACTAGTGTTGGTGGTGTTGGTAGTGCTAGCGTTGGTGGTGTTGGCAGTGTTAGTGTTGGTGGTGTTGGTAGTGTTAGTGTTGGTGGTGTTGGTAGTGTTAGTGTTGGTGGTGTTGGTAGTACTAGTGTTGGTGGTGTTGGTAGTACTAGTGTTGGTGGTGTTGGTAGTGTTAGTGTTGGTGGTGTTGGTAGTGTTAGTGTTGGTGGTGTTGGTAGTACTAGTGTTGGTGGTGTTGGTAGTGTTAGTGTTGGTGGTGTTGGTAGTGTTAGTGTTGGTGGTGTTGGTAGTACTAGTGTTGGTGGTGTTGGTAGTGTTAGTGTTGGTGGTGTTGGTAGTGTTAGTGTTGGTGGTGTTGGTAGTGTTAGTGTTGGTGGTGTTGGTAGTACTAGTGTTGGTGGTGTTGGTAGTACTAGTGTTGGTGGTGTTGGTAGTGCTAGCGTTGGTGGTGTTGGCAGTGTTAGTGTTGGTGGTGTTGGTAGTGTTAGTGTTGGTGGTGTTGGTAGTGTTAGTGTTGGTGGTGTTGGTAGTACTAGTGTTGGTGGTGTTGGTAGTACTAGTGTTGGTGGTGTTGGCAGTGTTAGTGTTGGTGGTGTTGGTAGTGTTAGTGTTGGTGGTGTTGGTAGTACTAGTGTTGGTGGTGTTGGTAGTACTAGTGTTGGTGGTGTTGGTAGTGTTAGTGTTGGTGGTGTTGGTAGTGTTAGTGTTGGTGGTGTTGGTAGTGTTAGTGTTGGTGGTGTTGGTAGTGTTAGTGTTGGTGGTGTTGGTAGTGTTAGTGTTGGTGGTGTTGGTAGTGCGAGTGTTGGTGGTGTTGGTAGTGCTAGTGTTGGTGGTGTTGGTAGTGTTAGTGTTGATTGGTGTTGGTAGTGTTAGTGTTGGTGGTGTTGGTAGTGTTAGTGTTGGTGGTGTTGTTAGTGTTGGTGGTGTTGGGAGTGCTATTGTTGGTGGTGTTGGTAGTGCTAGTGTTGGTGGTGTTGGTAGTGTTAGTGTTGGTGGTGTTGGTAGTGTCAGTGTTGGTGGTGTTGGTAGTGTTAGTGTTGGTGGTGTTGGTAGTGCTAATGTTGGTGGTGTTGGTAGTGTTAGTGTTGGTGGTGTTGGTAGTGCGAGTGTTGGTGGTGTTGGTAGTGCTAGTGTTGGTGGTGTTGGTAGTGCTAGTGTTGGTGGTGTTGGTAGTGTTAGTGTTGGTGGTGTTGGTAGTGTTAGTGTTGGTGGTGTTAGTAGTGCTAGTGTTGGTAGTGTTAGTGTTGGTGGTGTTGGTAGTGTCACTGTTGGTGGTGTTGGTGGTGTTAGTGTTGTTGGTAGTGTTAGTGTTGGTGGTGTTGGTAGTACTAGTGTTGGTGTTGTTGGTAGTGTTAGTGTTGGTGGTGTTGGTAGTGTTAGTGTTGGTGGTGTTGGTAGTACTAGTGTTGGTGGTGTTGGTAGTGTTAGTGTTGGTGGTGTTGGTAGTGTTAGTGTTGGTGGTGTTGGTAGTGTCAGTGTTGGTGGTGTTGGTAGTGCGAGTGTTGGTGGTGTTGGTAGTGCTAGTGTTGGTGGTGTTGGTAGTGTTAGTGTTGGTGGTGTTCGTGGTGTTGGTAGTGTTGGTGGTGTTGGTAGTGTTAGTGTTGGTGGTGTTGGTAGTGCTAGTGTTGGTGGTGTTGGTAGTGTTAGTGTTGGTGGTGTTGGTAGTGCTAGTGTTGGTGTTGTTGGTAGTGTTAGTGTTGGTGGTGTTGGTAGTGCTAGTGTTGGTGGTGTTGGTAGTGTTAGTGTTTGTGGTGTTGGTAGTGCGAGTGTTGGTGGTGTTGGTAGTGTCAGTGTTGGTGGTGTTGGTAGTGCTAGTGTTGGTGGTGTTGGTAGTGTTAGTGTTGGTGGTGTTGGTAGTGTTAGTGTTGGTGGTGTTGGTAGTGTTAGTGTTGGTGGTGTTGGTAGTGTTAGTGTTGGTGGTGTTGGTGGTGTTGGTAGTGTTGGTGGTGTTGGTAGTGTTAGTGTTGATGGTGTTGGTAGTGTCAGTGTTGGTGGTGTTGGTAGTGTTAGTGTTGGTGATGTTGGTGGTGTTGGTGTTGGTGGTGTTGGTAGTGTTAGTGTTTGTGGTGTTGGTAGTGCGAGTGTTGGTGGTATTGGTAGTGTCAGTGTTGGTGGTGTTGGTAGTGCGAGTGTTGGTGGTGTTGGTAGTGTTAGTGTTGGTGGTGTTGGTAGTGTTAGTGTTGGTGGTGTTGGTAGTGCTAGTGTTGGTGGTGTTGGTAGTGTTAGTGTTTGTGCTGTTGGTAGTGCGAGTGTTGGTGGTGTTGGTAGTGTCAGTGTTGGTGGTGTTGGTAGTGCGAGTGTTGGTGGTGTTGGTAGTGTCAGTGTTGATGGTGTTGGTAGTGCGAGTGTTGGTGGTGTTGGTAGTGCTAGTGTTGGTGGTGTTGGTAGTGTTAGTGTTGGTGGTGTTGGTAGTACTAGTGTTGGTGGTGTTGGTAGTACTAGTGTTGGTGGTGTTGGTAGTGCTAGCGTTGGTGGTGTTGGCAGTGTTAGTGTTGGTGGTGTTGGTAGTGTTAGTGTTGGTGGTGTTGGTAGTACTAGTGTTGGTGGTGTTGGTAGTACTAGTGTTGGTGGTGTTGGTAGTGTTAGTGTTGGTGGTGTTGGTAGTGTTAGTGTTGGTGGTGTTGGTAGTGTTAGTGTTGGTGGTGTTGGTAGTGTTAGTGTTGGTGGTGTTGGTAGTGTTAGTGTTGGTGGTGTTGGTAGTGCGAGTGTTGGTGGTGTTGGTAGTGCTAGTGTTGGTGGTGTTGGTAGTGTTAGTGTTGATTGGTGTTGGTAGTGTTAGTGTTGGTGGTGTTGGTAGTGTTAGTGTTGGTGGTGTTGTTAGTGTTGGTGGTGTTGGGAGTGCTATTGTTGGTGGTGTTGGTAGTGCTAGTGTTGGTGGTGTTGGTAGTGTTAGTGTTGGTGGTGTTGGTAGTGTCAGTGTTGGTGGTGTTGGTAGTGTTAGTGTTGGTGGTGTTGGTAGTGCTAATGTTGGTGGTGTTGGTAGTGTTAGTGTTGGTGGTGTTGGTAGTGCGAGTGTTGGTGGTGTTGGTAGTGCTAGTGTTGGTGGTGTTGGTAGTGCTAGTGTTGGTGGTGTTGGTAGTGTTAGTGTTGGTGGTGTTGGTAGTGTTAGTGTTGGTGGTGTTAGTAGTGCTAGTGTTGGTAGTGTTAGTGTTGGTGGTGTTGGTAGTGTCACTGTTGGTGGTGTTGGTGGTGTTAGTGTTGTTGGTAGTGTTAGTGTTGGTGGTGTTGGTAGTACTAGTGTTGGTGTTGTTGGTAGTGTTAGTGTTGGTGGTGTTGGTAGTGTTAGTGTTGGTGGTGTTGATAGTGTCAGTGTTGGTGGTGTTGGTAGTGCTAGTGTTGATGGTGTTGGTAGTGTTAGTGTTGGTGGTGTTGGTGGTGTTGTCAGTGTTGGTGGTGTTGGTATTGTTAGTGTTGGTGGTGTTGGTAGTGCTAGTGTTGGTGGTGTTGGTAGTGTTATTGTTGGTGGTGTTGGTAGTGGTAGTGTTGGTGGTGTTGGTAGTGTTAGTGTTGGTGGTGTTGGTAGTGCGAGTGTTGGTGGTGTTGGTAGTGTCAGTGTTGGTGGTGTTGGTAGTGCGAGTGTTGGTGGTGTTGGTAGTGCTAGTGTTGGTGGTGTTGGTAGTGTTAGTGTTGGTGGTGTTGGTAGTACTAGTGTTGGTGGTGTTGGTAGTACTAGTGTTGGTGGTGTTGGTAGTGCTAGTGTTGGTGGTGTTGGTAGTGTTAGTGTTGGTGGTGTTGGTAGTGTTAGTGTTGGTGGTGTTGGTAGTGTTAGTGTTGGTGGTGTTGGTAGTACTAGTGTTGGTGGTGTTGGTAGTGTTAGTGTTGGTGGTGTTGGTAGTGTTAGTGTTGGTGGTGTTGGTAGTGTTAGTGTTGGTGGTGTTGGTAGTGTTAGTGTTGGTGGTGTTGGTAGTGTTAGTGTTGGTGGTGTTGGTAGTGTTAGTGTTGGTGGTGTTGGTAGTGTTAGTGTTGGTGGTGTTGGTAGTGTTAGTGTTGGTGGTGTTGGTAGTACTAGTGTTGGTGGTGTTGGTAGTGTTAGTGTTGGTGGTGTTGGTAGTGTTAGTGTTGGTGGTGTTGGTAGTGTTAGTGTTGGTGGTGTTGGTAGTGTTAGTGTTGGTGGTGTTGGTAGTGTTAGTGTTGGTGGTGTTGGTAGTGTTAGTGTTGGTGGTGTTGGTAGTGTTAGTGTTGATTGGTGTTGGTAGTGTTAGTGTTGGTGGTGTTGGTAGTGTTAGTATTGGTGGTGTTGGTAGTGTTAGTGTTGGTGGTGTTGGTAGTGTTAGTGTTGATTGGTGTTGGTAGTGTTAGTGTTGGTGGTGTTGGTAGTGTTAGTATTGGTGGTGTTGGTAGTGTTAGTGTTGGTGGTGTTGGTAGTGTTAGTGTTGGTGGTGTTGGTAGTGTTAGTGTTGATTGGTGTTGGTAGTGTTAGTGTTGGAGGTGTTGGTAGTGTTAGTGTTGGTGGTGTTGGTAGTGTTAGTGTTGGTGGTGTTGGTAGTGTTAGTGTTGGTGGTGTTGGTAGTGCTATTGTTGGTGGTGTTGGTAGTGCGAGTGTTGGTGGTGTTGGTAATGCTAGTATTGATGGTGTTGGTAGTGTCAGTGTTGGTGGTGTTGGTAGTGCTAGTGTTGGTGGTGTTGGTAGTGTTAGTGTTGGTGGTGTTGGTAGTGTTAGTGTTGGTGGTGTTGGTAGTGCTAGTGTTGCTGGTGTTGGTAGTGTTAGTGTTGGTGGTGTTGTTAGTGCGAGTGTTGGTGGTGTTGTTAGTGTTAGTGTTGGAGGTGTTGGTGGTGTTGGTTGTGCTAGTGTCGGTGGTGGTGGTAGTGCTAGTGTTGATGGTGTTGGTAGTGCTAGTATTGATGGTGTTGGTAGTGTTAGTGTTTGTGGTGTTGGTAGTGTTAGCGTTGGTGGTGTTGGTAGTGTCTTAGTGTTGGTGGTGTTGGTAGTGCTAGTGTTGGTGATGTTGGTAGTGTTAGTGTTGGTGCTGTTGGTAGTGTCTTAGTGTTGGTGGTGTTGGTGTTGGTGGTGTTGGTAGTGTTAGTGTTGGCGGTGTTGGTAGTGATAGTGTTGGCGGTGTTGGTAGTATTAGTGTTGGTGCTGTTGGTAGTGTCTTAGTGTTGGTGGTGTTGGTGTTGGTGGTGTTGGTAGTGTTAATATTGATGCTGTTGGTAGTGTTAGTGTTGGTGCTGTTGGTAGTGTCTTAATGTTGGTGGTGTTGGTGTTGGTGGTGTTGGTAGTGTTGGTGTTGGTGGTGTTGGTAGTGTTAGTGTTGGTGGTGTTGGTAGTGCTAGTGTTGGTGGTGTTTGTAGTGTTAGTGTTGGTGCTGTTGGTAGTGTCTTAGTGTTGGTGGTGTTGGTAGTGTTAGTGTTGGTTTTTGTTGGTAGTGCTAGTGTTGGTGCTGTTGGTAGTGTCTTAGTGTTGGTGGTGTTGGTGTTGGTGGTGTTGGTAGTGTTAGTGTTGGTGGTGTTGGTAGTGTTAGTGTTGGTGCTGTTGGTAGTGTCTTAGTGTTGGTGGTGTTGGTGTTGGTGGTGTTGGTAGTGTTAGTGTTGGTGGTGTTGGTAGTGTTAGTGTTGGCGGTGTTGTTAGTGTTAGTGTTGGTGCTGTTGGTAGTATCTTAGTGTTGGTGGTGTTGGTAGTGTTAGTGTTGGGGGTGTTGGTAGTGCTAGTGTTGGTGGTGTTGGTAGTACTAGTGTTGGTGGTGTTGGTAGTGTTAGTGTTGGTGGTGTTGGTAGTGTTAGTGTTGGTGGTGTTGGTAGTGCTAGTGTTGGTGATGTTGGTAGTGTTAGTGTTGGTGGTGTTGGTAGTGTTAGTGTTGGCGGTGTTGGTAGTGTTAGTGTTGGTGCTGTTGGTAGTGTCTTAGTGTTGGTGGTGTTTGTAGTATTAGTGTAGGTGGTGTTGGTAGTGTTAGTGTTGGTGGTGTTGGTGGTGTTGGTAGTACTAGTGTTGGTGGTGTTGGTAGTGTTAGTGTTGGTGGTGTTGGTAGTGTTAGTGTTGGTGGTGTTGGTAGTGTTAGTGTTGGTGGTGCTGGTAGTGTTAGTGTTGGTGGTGTTGGTAGTACTAGTGTTGGTGGTGTTGGTAGTGTTAGTGTTGGTGGTGTTGGTAGTGTTAGTGTTGGTGGTGTTGGTAGTGTTAGTGTTGGTGGTGCTAGTAGTGTTAGTGTTGGTGGTGTTGGTAGTACTAGTGTTTGTGGTGTTGGTAGTGTTAGTGTTGGTGGTGTTGGTAGTACTAGTGTTGGTGGTGTTGGTAGTGTTAGTGTTGGTGGTGTTGGTAGTGTTAGTGTTGGTGGTGTTGGTAGTGCGAGTGTTGGTGGTGTTGGTAGTGCTAGTGTTGGTGGTGTTGGTAGTGTTAGTGTTGGTGGTGTTGGTAGTGTTAGTGTTGGTGGTGTTGGTAGTACTAGTGTTGGTGGTGTTGGTAGTGTTAGTGTTGGTGGTGTTGGTAGTGTTAGTGTTGGTGGTGTTGGTAGTGTCAGTGTTGGTGGTGTTGGTAGTGCGAGTGTTGGTGGTGTTGGTAGTGCTAGTGTTGGTGGTGTTGGTAGTGTTAGTGTTGGTGGTGTTCGTGGTGTTGGTAGTGTTGGTGGTGTTGGTAGTGTTAGTGTTGGTGGTGTTGGTAGTGCTAGTGTTGGTGGTGTTGGTAGTGTTAGTGTTGGTGGTGTTGGTAGTGCTAGTGTTGGTGTTGTTGGTAGTGTTAGTGTTGGTGGTGTTGGTTGCGCTAGTGTTGGTGGTGTTGGTAGTGTTAGTGTTGGTGTTGTTGGTAGTGTTAGTGTTGGTGGTGTTGGTAGTACTAGTGTTGGTGGTGTTGGTAGTACTAGTGTTGGTGGTGTTGGTAGTGTTAGTGTTGGTGGTGTTGGTAGTGTTAGTGTTGGTGGTGTTGGTAGTGTTAGTGTTGGTGGTGTTGGTAGTGTTAGTGTTGGTGGTGTTGGTAGTGTTAGTGTTGGTGGTGTTGGTAGTGCGAGTGTTGGTGGTGTTGGTAGTGCTAGTGTTGGTGGTGTTGGTAGTGTTAGTGTTGATTGGTGTTGGTAGTGTTAGTGTTGGTGGTGTTGGTAGTGTTAGTGTTGGTGGTGTTGGTAGTGTTAGTGTTGGTGGTGTTGGGAGTGCTGTTGTTGGTGGTGTTGGTAGTGCTAGTGTTGGTGGTGTTGGTAGTGTCAGTGTTGGTGGTGTTGGTAGTGTCAGTGTTGGTGGTGTTGGTAGTGTTAGTGTTGGTGGTGTTGGTAGTGCTAATGTTGGTGGTGTTGGTAGTGTTAGTGTTGGTGGTGTTGGTAGTGCGAGTGTTGGTGGTGTTGGTAGTGCTAGTGTTGGTGGTGTTGGTAGTGCTAGTGTTGGTGGTGTTGGTAGTGTTAGTGTTGGTGGTGTTGGTAGTGTTAGTGTTGGTGGTGTTGGTAGTGTTAGTGTTGGTGGTGTTGGTAGTGTTAGTGTTGTTGGTAGTGTTAGTGTTGGTGGTGTTGGTAGTACTAGTGTTGGTGTTGTTGGTAGTGTTAGTGTTGGTGGTGTTGGTAGTGTTAGTGTTGGTGGTGTTGGTAGTGTCAGTGTTGGTGGTGTTGGTAGTGTGAGTGTTGGTGGTGTCGGTAGTGCTAGTGTTGGTGGTGTTGGTAGTGTTAGTGTTGGTGGTGTTGGTGGTGTTGTTAGTGTTGGTGGTGTTGGTATTGTTAGTGTTGGTGGTGTTGGTAGTGTTAGTGTTGGTGGTGTTGGTATTGTTAGTGTTGGTGGTGTTGGTAGTGCTAGTGTTGGTGGTGTTGGTAGTGCTAGTGTTGGTGGTGTTGGTAGTGTTATTGTTGGTGGTGTTGGTAGTGCTAGTGTTGGTGGTGTTGATAGTGTTAGTGTTGGTGGTGTTGGTATTGTTAGTGTTGGTGGTGTTGGTAGTGCTAGTGTTGGTGGTGTTGGTAGTGTTATTGTTGGTGGTGTTGGTAGTGCTAGTGTTGGTGGTGTTGGTAGTGTTATTGTTGGTGGTGTTGGTAGTGCTAGTGTTGGTGGTGTTGTTAGTGTTGGTGGTGTTGGTAGTGCTAGTGTTGGTGGTGTTGGTAGTGTTATTGTTGGTGGTGTTGGTAGTGCTAGTGTTGGTGGTGTTGGTAGTGTTAGTGTTGGTAGTGTTAGTGTTGGTGGTGTTGGTAGTACTAGTGTTGGTGGTGTTGGTAGTGTTAGTGTTGGTGGTGTTGGTATTGTTAGTGTTGGTGGTGTTGGTAGTGCTAGTGTTGGTGGTGTTGGTAGTGCTAGTGTTGGTGGTGTTGGTAGTGTTATTGTTGGTGGTGTTGGTAGTGCTAGTGTTGGTGGTGTTGGTAGTGTTAGTGTTGGTGGTGTTGGTAGTGCGAGTGTTGGTGGTGTTGGTAGTGTCAGTGTTGGTGGTGTTGGTAGTACTAGTGTTTGTGGTGTTGGTAGTGTTAGTGTTGGTAGTGTTAGTGTTGGTGGTGTTGGTAGTACTAGTGTTGGTGGTGTTGGTAGTGTTAGTGTTGGTGGTGTTGGTAGTGTTAGTGTTGGTGGTGTTGGTAGTGCGAGTGTTGGTGGTGTTGGTAGTGTTAGTGTTGGTGGTGTTGGTAGTGTTAGTGTTGGTGGTGTTGGTAGTACTAGTGTTGTTGGTGTTGGTAGTGTTAGTGTTGGTGGTGTTGGTAGTGTTAGTGTTGGTGGTGTTGGTAGTGTCAGTGTTGGTGGTGTTGGTAGTGCGAGTGTTGGTGGTGTTGGTAGTGCTAGTGTTGGTGGTGTTGGTAGTGTTAGTGTTGGTGGTGTTCGTGGTGTTGGTAGTGTTGGTGGTGTTGGTAGTGTCAGTGTTGGTGGTGTTGGTAGTGCGAGTGTTGGTGGTGTTGGTAGTGCTAGTGTTGGTGGTGTTGGTAGTGCTAGTGTTGGTGGTGTTGGTAGTGTTAGTGTTGGTGGTGTTGGTAGTGCTAGTGTTGGTGTTGTTGGTAGTGTTAGTGTTGGTGGTGTTGGTAGTGCTAGTGTTGGTGGTGTTGGTAGTGTTAGTGTTGGTGGTGTTGGTAGTGCGAGTGTTGGTGGTGTTGGTAGTGTCAGTGTTGGTGGTGTTGGTAGTGCTAGTGTTGGTGGTGTTGGTAGTGTTAGTGTTGGTGGTGTTGGTAGTGTTAGTGTTGGTGGTGTTGGTAGTGTTAGTGTTGGTGGTGTTGGTAGTGTTAGTGTTGGTGGTGTTGGTGGTGTTGGTAGTGTTGGTGGTGTTGGTAGTGTTAGTGTTGATGGTGTTGGTAGTGTCAGTGTTGGTGGTGTTGGTAGTGTTAGTGTTGGTGGTGTTGGTAGTGCGAGTGTTGGTGGTGTTGGTAGTGTCAGTGTTGGTGGTGTTGGTAGTGCGAGTGTTGGTGGTGTTGGTAGTGCTAGTGTTGGTGGTGTTGGTAGTGTTAGTGTTGGTGGTGTTGGTAGTACTAGTGTTGGTGGTGTTGGTAGTACTAGTGTTGGTGGTGTTGGTAGTGCTAGTGTTGGTGGTGTTGGTAGTGTTAGTGTTGGTGGTGTTGGTAGTGTTAGTGTTGGTGGTGTTGGTAGTACTAGTGTTGGTGGTGTTGGTAGTACTAGTGTTGGTGGTGTTGGTAGTGTTAGTGTTGGTGGTGTTGGTAGTGTTAGTGTTGGTGGTGTTGTTAGTGTTGGTGGTGTTGGTAGTGTTAGTGTTGGTGGTGTTGGTAGTGTTAGTGTTGGTGGTGTTGGTAGTGCGAGTGTTGGTGGTGTTGGTAGTGCTAGTGTTGGTGGTGTTGGTAGTGTTAGTGTTGATTGGTGTTGGTAGTGTTAGTGTTGGTGGTGTTGGTAGTGTTAGTGTTGGTGGTGTTGGTAGTGTTAGTGTTGGTGGTGTTGGGAGTGCTATTGTTGGTGGTGTTGGTAGTGCTAGTGTTGGTGGTGTTGGTAGTGTCAGTGTTGGTGGTGTTGGTAGTGTCAGTGTTGGTGGTGTTGGTAGTGTTAGTGTTGGTGGTGTTGGTAGTGCTAATGTTGGTGGTGTTGGTAGTGTTAGTGTTGGTGGTGTTGATAGTGCGAGTGTTGGTGGTGTTAGTAGTGCTAGTGTTGGTGGTGTTGGTAGTGTTAGTGTTGTTGGTAGTGTTAGTGTTGGTGGTGTTGGTAGTACTAGTGTTGGTGTTGTTCGTAGTGTTAGTGTTGGTGGTGTTGGTAGTGTTAGTGTTGGTGGTGTTGGTAGTGTCAGTGTTGGTGGTGTTGGTAGTGTGAGTGTTGGTGGTGTCGGTAGTGCTAGTGTTGGTGGTGTTGGTAGTGTTAGTGTTGGTGGTGTTGGTAGTGTTAGTGTTGGTGGTGTTGGTAGTGCGAGTGTTGGTGGTGTTGGTAGTGTTAGTGTTGGTGGTGTTGGTAGTGTTAGTGTTGGTGGTGTTGGTAGTACTAGTGTTGTTGGTGTTGGTAGTGTTAGTGTTGGTGGTGTTGGTAGTGTTAGTGTTGGTGGTGTTGGTAGTGTCAGTGTTGGTGGTGTTGGTAGTGCGAGTGTTGGTGGTGTTGGTAGTGCTAGTGTTGGTGGTGTTGGTAGTGTTAGTGTTGGTGGTGTTCGTGGTGTTGGTAGTGTTGGTGGTGTTGGTAGTGTCAGTGTTGGTGGTGTTGGTAGTGCGAGTGTTGGTGGTGTTGGTAGTGCTAGTGTTGGTGGTGTTGGTAGTGCTAGTGTTGGTGGTGTTGGTAGTGTTAGTGTTGGTGGTGTTGGTAGTGCTAGTGTTGGTGTTGTTGGTAGTGTTAGTGTTGGTGGTGTTGGTAGTGCTAGTGTTGGTGGTGTTGGTAGTGTTAGTGTTGGTGGTGTTGGTAGTGCGAGTGTTGGTGGTGTTGGTAGTGTCAGTGTTGGTGGTGTTGGTAGTGTTAGTGTTGGTGGTGTTGGTAGTGTTAGTGTTGGTGGTGTTGGTAGTGTTAGTGTTGGTGGTGTTGGTGGTGTTGGTAGTGTTGGTGGTGTTGGTAGTGTTAGTGTTGATGGTGTTGGTAGTGTCAGTGTTGGTGGTGTTGGTAGTGTTAGTGTTGGTGGTGTTGGTAGTGCGAGTGTTGGTGGTGTTGGTAGTGTCAGTGTTGGTGGTGTTGGTAGTGCGAGTGTTGGTGGTGTTGGTAGTGCTAGTGTTGGTGGTGTTGGTAGTGTTAGTGTTGGTGGTGTTGGTAGTGTTAGTGTTGGTGGTGTTGGTAGTACTAGTGTTGGTGGTGTTGGTAGTACTAGTGTTGGTGGTGTTGGTAGTGTTAGTGTTGGTGGTGTTGGTAGTGTTAGTGTTGGTGGTGTTGGTAGTGTTAGTGTTGGTGGTGTTGGTAGTGTTAGTGTTGGTGGTGTTGGTAGTGTTAGTGTTGGTGGTGTTGGTAGTGCGAGTGTTGGTGGTGTTGGTAGTGCTAGTGTTGGTGGTGTTGGTAGTGTTAGTGTTGATTGGTGTTGGTAGTGTTAGTGTTGGTGGTGTTGGTAGTGTTAGTGTTGGTGGTGTTGGTAGTGTTAGTGTTGGTGGTGTTGGGAGTGCTATTGTTGGTGGTGTTGGTAGTGCTAGTGTTGGTGGTGTTGGTAGTGTCAGTGTTGGTGGTGTTGGTAGTGTCAGTGTTGGTGGTGTTGGTAGTGTTAGTGTTGGTGGTGTTGGTAGTGCTAATGTTGGTGGTGTTGGTAGTGTTAGTGTTGGTGGTGTTGATAGTGCGAGTGTTGGTGGTGTTGGTAGTGCTAGTGTTGGTGGTGTTGGTAGTGTTAGTGTTGTTGGTAGTGTTAGTGTTGGTGGTGTTGGTAGTACTAGTGTTGGTGTTGTTCGTAGTGTTAGTGTTGGTGGTGTTGGTAGTGTTAGTGTTGGTGGTGTTGGTAGTGTCAGTGTTGGTGGTGTTGGTAGTGTGAGTGTTGGTGGTGTCGGTAGTGCTAGTGTTGGTGGTGTTGGTAGTATTAGTGTTGGTGGTGTTGGTAGTGTTAGTGTTGGTGGTGTTGGTAGTGCGAGTGTTGGTGGTGTTGGTAGTGTTAGTGTTGGTGGTGTTGGTAGTGTTAGTGTTGGTGGTGTTGGTAGTACTAGTGTTGTTGGGGTTGGTAGTGTTAGTGTTGGTGGTGTTGGTAGTGTTAGTGTTGGTGGTGTTGGTAGTGTCAGTGTTGGTGGTGTTGGTAGTGCGAGTGTTGGTGGTGTTGGTAGTGCTAGTGTTGGTGGTGTTGGTAGTGTTAGTGTTGGTGGTGTTCGTGGTGTTGGTAGTGTTGGTGGTGTTGGTAGTGTCAGTGTTGGTGGTGTTGGTAGTGCGAGTGTTGGTGGTGTTGGTAGTGCTAGTGTTGGTGGTGTTGGTAGTGCTAGTGTTGGTGGTGTTGGTAGTGTTAGTGTTGGTGGTGTTGGTAGTGCTAGTGTTGGTGTTGTTGGTAGTGTTAGTGTTGGTGGTGTTGGTAGTGCTAGTGTTGGTGGTGTTGGTAGTGTTAGTGTTGGTGGTGTTGGTAGTGCGAGTGTTGGTGGTGTTGGTAGTGTCAGTGTTGGTGGTGTTGGTAGTGCTAGTGTTGGTGGTGTTGGTAGTGTTAGTGTTGGTGGTGTTGGTAGTGTTAGTGTTGGTGGTGTTGGTAGTGTTAGTGTTGGTGGTGTTGGTAGTGTTAGTGTTGGTGGTGTTGGTGGTGTTGGTAGTGTTGGTGGTGTTGGTAGTGTTAGTGTTGATGGTGTTGGTAGTGTCAGTGTTGGTGGTGTTGGTAGTGTTAGTGTTGGTGGTGTTGGTAGTGCGAGTGTTGGTGGTGTTGGTAGTGTCAGTGTTGGTGGTGTTGGTAGTGCGAGTGTTGGTGGTGTTGGTAGTGCTAGTGTTGGTGGTGTTGGTAGTGTTAGTGTTGGTGGTGTTGGTAGTACTAGTGTTGGTGGTGTTGGTAGTACTAGTGTTGGTGGTGTTGGTAGTGCTAGTGTTGGTGGTGTTGGTAGTGTTAGTGTTGGTGGTGTTGGTAGTGTTAGTGTTGGTGGTGTTGGTAGTACTAGTGTTGGTGGTGTTGGTAGTACTAGTGTTGGTGGTGTTGGTAGTGTTAGTGTTGGTGGTGTTGGTAGTGTTAGTGTTGGTGGTGTTGGTAGTGTTAGTGTTGGTGGTGTTGGTAGTGTTAGTGTTGGTGGTGTTGGTAGTGTTAGTGTTGGTGGTGTTGGTAGTGCGAGTGTTGGTGGTGTTGGTAGTGCTAGTGTTGGTGGTGTTGGTAGTGTTAGTGTTGATTGGTGTTGGTAGTGTTAGTGTTGGTGGTTTTGGTAGTGTTAGTGTTGGTGGTGTTGGTAGTGTTAGTGTTGGTGGTGTTGGGAGTGCTATTGTTGGTGGTGTTGGTAGTGCTAGTGTTGGTGGTGTTGGTAGTGTCAGTGTTGGTGGTGTTGGTAGTGTCAGTGTTGGTGGTGTTGGTAGTGTTAGTGTTGGTGGTGTTGGTAGTGCTAATGTTGGTGGTGTTGGTAGTGTTAGTGTTGGTGGTGTTGATAGTGCGAGTGTTGGTGGTGTTGGTAGTGCTAGTGTTGGTGGTGTTGGTAGTGTTAGTGTTGTTGGTAGTGTTAGTGTTGGTGGTGTTGGTAGTACTAGTGTTGGTGTTGTTCGTAGTGTTAGTGTTGGTGGTGTTGGTAGTGTTAGTGTTGGTGGTGTTGGTAGTGTCAGTGTTGGTGGTGTTGGTAGTGTGAGTGTTGGTGGTGTCGGTAGTGCTAATGTTGGTGGTGTTGGTAGTGTTAGTGTTGGTGGTGTTGGTGGTGTCGTTAGTGTTGGTGGTGTTGGTATTGTTAGTGTTGGTGGTGTTGGTAGTGCTAGTGTTGGTGGTGTTGGTAGTGTTATTGTTGGTGGTGTTGGTAGTGCTAGTGTTGGTGGTGTTGGTAGTGTTAGTGTTGGTGCTGTTGGTAGTGTCTTAGTGTTGGTGGTGTTGGTAGTGTTAGTGTTGGTGGTGTTGGTAGTGCTAGTGTTGGTGCTGTTGGTAGTGTCTTAGTGTTGGTCGTGTTGGTGTTGGTGGTGTTGATAGTGCTAGTGTTGGTGATGTTGGTAGTGTTAGTGTTGGCGGTGTTGGTAGTATCTTAGTGTTGGTGGTGTTGGTGTTGGTGGTGTTGGTAGTGCTAGTGTTGGTGATGTTGGTAGTGTTAGTGTTGGTGCTGTTGGTAGTGTCTTAGTGTTGGTGGTGTTGGTGTTGGTGGTGTTGGTAGTGTTAGTGTTGGTGGTGTTGGTAGTGTTAGTGTTGGCGGTGTTGTTAGTGTTAGTGTTGGTGCTGTTGGTAGTGTCTTAGTGTTGGTGGTGTTGGTAGTGTTAGTGTTGGTGGTGTAGGTAGTGCTAGTGTTGGTGGTGTTGCTAGTGTTAGTGTTGGTGCTGTTGGTAGTGTCTTAGTGTTGGTAGTGTTGGTAGTGTTAGTGTTGGTGGTGTTGGTAGTGCTAGTGTTGGTGCTGTTGGTAGTGTCTTAGTGTTGGTGGTGTTGGTGTTGGTGGTGTTGGTAGTGTTAGTGTTGGTTGTGTTGGTAGTGTTAGTGTTGGCGGTGTTGGTAGTATCTTAGTGTTGGTGGTGTTGGTGTTGGTGGTGTTGGTAGTGCTAGTGTTGGTGATGTTGGTAGTGTTAGTGTTGGTAGTGTTAGTGTTGGTGCTGTTGGTAGTGTCTTAGTGTTGGTGGTGTTGGTGTTGGAGGTGTTGGTAGTGTTAGTGTTGGTGGTGTTAGTAGTGTTAGTGTTGGCGGTGTTGTTAGTGTTAGTGTTGGTGCTGTTGGTAGTGTCTTAGTGTTGGTGGTGTTGGTAGTGTTAGTGTTGGTGGTGTTGGTAGTGCTAGTGTTGGTGGTGTTGGTAGTACTAGTGTTGGTGGTGTTGGTAGTGTTAGTGTTGGTGGTGTTGGTAGTGTTAGTGTTGGTGGTGTTGGTAGTGTTAGTGTTGGTGGTGTTGGTAGTGCTAATGTTGGTGGTGTTGGTAGTGCAAGTGTTGGTGGTGTTGGTAGTGCTAGTGTTGGTGGTGTTGGTAGTGCTAGTGTTGGTGGTGTTGGTAGTGCGAGTGTTGGTGGTGTTGGTAGTGCTAGTGTTGGTGGTGTTGGTAGTGCTAGTGTTGGTGGTGTTGGTAGTGTTAGTGTTGGTGGTGTTGGTAGTGTTAGTGTTGGTGGTGTTGGTAGTGTCAGTGTTGGTGGTGTTGGTAGTGTTAGTGTTGTTGGTAGTGTTAGTGTTGGTGGTGTTGGTAGTACTAGTGTTGGTGGTGTTGGTAGTGTCAGTGTTGGTGGTGTTGGTAGTGCTAATGTTGGTGGTGTTGGTAGTGCGAGTGTTGGTGGTGTTGGTAGTGCTAGTGTTGGTGGTGTTGGTAGTGCTAATGTTGGTGGTGTTGGTAGTGCGAGTGTTGGTGGTGTCGGTAGTGCTAGTGTTGGTGGTGTTGGCAGTGTTAGTGTTGGTGGTGTTGGTAGTGTCAGTGTTGGTGGTGTTGGTAGTGCGAGTGTTGGTGGTGTTGGTAGTGTTAGTGTTGGTGGTGTTGTTAGTGTTGGTGGTGTTGGTAGTGTTAGTGTTGGTGGTGTTGGTAGTACTAGTGTTGGTGGTGTTGGTAGTACTAGTGTTGGTGGTGTTGGTAGTGTTAGTGTTGGTGGTGTTGGTAGTGCTAGTGTTGGTGGTGTTGGTAGTACTAGTGTTGGTGGTGTTCGTAGTGTTAGTGTTGGTGGTGTTGGTAGTGCTAGTGTTGGTGGTGTTGGTAGTACTAGTGTTGGTGGTGTTGGTAGTGTTAGTGTTGGTGGTGTTGGTAGTGCTAGTGTTGGTGGTGTTCGTAGTGTTATTGTTGGTGGTGTTGGTAGTGCTAGTGTTGGTGGTGTTGGTAGTACTAGTGTTGGTGGTGTTGGTAGTGTTAGTGTTGGTGGTGTTGGTAGTGCTAGTGTTGGTGGTGTTGGTAGTGCTAATGTTGGTGGTGTTGGTAGTGCGAGTGTTGGTGGTGTCCGTAGTGCTAGTGTTGGTGGTGTTGGTAGTGTTAGTGTTGGTGGTGTTGGTAGTGTCAGTGTTGGTGGTGTTGGTAGTGTTAGTGTTGGTGGTGTTGGTGGTGTTGTTAGTGTTGGTGGTGTTGGTAGTGTTAGTATTGGTGGTGTTGGTAGTACTAGTGTTGGTGGTGTTGGTAGTACTAGTGTTGGTGGTGTTGGTAGTGTTAGTGTTGGTGGTGTTGGTAGTGCTAGTGTTGGTGGTGTTCGTAGTGTTAGTGTTGGTGGTGTTGGTAGTGCTAGTGTTGGTGGTGTTGGTAGTACTAGTGTTGGTGGTGTTGGTAGTGTCAGTGTTGGTGGTGTTGGTAGTGCTAGTGTTGGTGGTGTTGGTAGTGTTAGTGTTGGTGGTGTTGGTAGTGCGAGTGTTGGTGGTGTTGGTAGTACTAGTGTTGGTGGTGTTGGTAGTGTTAGTGTTGGTGGTGTTGGTAGTGCGAGTGTTGGTGGTGTTGGTAGTGCTAGTGTTGGTGGTGTTGGTAGTGCTAATGTTGGTGGTGTTGGTAGTGCGAGTGTTGGTGGTTTTGGTAGTGTTAGTGTTGGTGGTGTTGGTAGTGCTAATGTTGGTGGTGTTGGTAGTGCGAGTGTTGGTGGTGTTGGTAGTGCTAGTGTTGGTGGTGTTGGTAGTGTTAGTGTTGGTGGTGTTGGTAGTGTCAGTGTTGGTGGTGTTGGTAGTGTTAGTGTTGGTGGTGTTGGTGGTGTTGTTAGTGTTGGTGGTGTTGGTAGTGTTAGTGTTGGTGGTGTTGGTAGTACTAGTGTTGGTGGTGTTGGTAGTACTAGTGTTGGTGGTGTTGGTAGTGTTAGTGTTGGTGGTGTTGGTAGTGCTAGTGTTGGTGGTGTTCGTAGTGTTAGTGTTGGTGGTGTTGGTAGTGCTAGTGTTGGTGGTGTTGGTAGTACTAGTGTTGGTGGTGTTGGTAGTGTCAGTGTTGGTGGTGTTGGTAGTGCTAGTGTTGGTGGTGTTGGTAGTGTTAGTGTTGGTGGTGTTGGTAGTGCGAGTGTTGGTGGTGTTGGTAGTACTAGTGTTGGTGGTGTTGGTAGTGTTAGTGTTGGTGGTGTTGGTAGTGCGAGTGTTGGTGGTGTTGGTAGTGCTAGTGTTGGTGGTGTTGGTAGTGTTAGTGTTGGTGGTGTTGGTAGTGTTAGTGTTGGTGGTGTTGGTAGTGTTAGTGTTGGTGGTGTTGGTAGTGCTAATGTTGGTGGTGTTGGTAGTGCGAGTGTTGGTGGTGTCGGTAGTGCTAGTGTTGGTGGTGTTGGTAGTGTTAGTGTTGGTGGTGTTGGTAGTGTCAGTGTTGGTGGTGTTGGTAGTGTTAGTGTTGGTGGTGTTGGTGGTGTTGTTAGTGTTGGTGGTGTTGGTAGTGTTAGTGTTGGTGGTGTTGGTAGTACTAGTGTTGGTGGTGTTGGTAGTACTAGTGTTGGTGGTGTTGGTAGTGTTAGTGTTGGTGGTGTTGGTAGTGCTAGTGTTGGTGGTGTTCGTAGTGTTAGTGTTGGTGGTGTTGGTAGTGCTAGTGTTGGTGGTGTTGGTAGTACTAGTGTTGGTGGTGTTGGTAGTGTCAGTGTTGGTGGTGTTGGTAGTGCTAGTGTTGGTGGTGTTGGTAGTGTTAGTGTTGGTGGTGTTGGTAGTGCGAGTTTTGGTGGTGTTGGTAGTACTAGTGTTGGTGGTGTTGGTAGTGTTAGTGTTGGTGGTGTTGGTAGTGCGAGTGTTGGTGGTGTTGGTAGTACTAGTGTTGGTGGTGTTGGTAGTACTAGTGTTGGTGGTGTTGGTAGTGTCAGTGTTGGTGGTGTTGGTAGTGCTAGTGTTGGTGGTGTTGGTAGTGTTAGTGTTGGTGGTGTTGGTAGTGCGAGTGTTGGTGGTGTTGGTAGTACTAGTGTTGGTGGTGTTGGTAGTACTAGTGTTGGTGGTGTTGGTAGTGCTAGTGTTGGTGGTGTTGGTAGTACTAGTGTTGGTGGTGTTGGTAGTGTTAGTGTTGGTGGTGTTGGTAGTGCTAGTGTTGGTGGTGTTGGTAGTACTAGTGTTGGTGGTGTTGGTAGTGTCAGTGTTGGTGGTGTTGGTAGTGCTAGTGTTGGTGGTGTTGGTAGTGTTAGTGTTGGTGGTGTTGGTAGTGCGAGTGTTGGTGGTGTTGGTAGTATCAGTGTTGGTGGTGTTGGTAGTGCGAGTGTTGGTGGTGTTGGTAGTGCTAGTGTTGGTGGTGTTGGTAGTGTTAGTGTTGGTGGTGTTGGTAGTACTAGTGTTGGTGGTGTTGGTAGTACTAGTGTTGGTGGTGTTGGTAGTGCTAGTGTTGGTGGTGTTGGTAGTGTTAGTGTTGGTGGTGTTGGTAGTGTTAGTGTTGGTGGTCTTGGTAGTGTTAGTGTTGGTGGTGTTGGTAGTACTAGTGTTGGTGGTGTTGGTAGTGTTAGTGTTGGTGGTGTTGGTAGTGTTAGTGTTGGTGGTCTTGGTAGTGTTAGTGTTGGTGGTGTTGGTAGTGTTAGTGTTGGTGGTGTTGGTAGTGTTAGTGTTGGTGGTGTTGGTAGTGCTAGTGTTGGTGCTGTTGGTAGTGCTAGTGTTGGTGGTGTTGGTAGTGCTAGTGTTGGTGGTGTTGGTAGTGTTAGTGTTGGTGGTGTTGGTAGTGTTAGTGTTGGTGGTGTTAGTAGTACTAGTGTTGGTAGTGTTAGTGATGGTGGTGTTGGTAGTGTCAGTGTTGGTGGTGTTGGTAGTGTTAGTGTTGGTGGTGTTGGTAGTGCGAGTGTTGGTGGTGTTGGTAGTGCTAGTGTTGGTGGTGTTGGTAGTGTTAGTGTTGTTTGGTGTTGGTAGTGTTAGTGTTGGTGGTGTTGGTAGTGTTAGTGTTGGTGATGTTGGTAGTGTTAGTGTTGGTTGTGTTGGTAGTGCTATTGTTGGTGGTGTTGGTAGTGCGAGTGTTGGTGCTGTTGGTAGTGCTAGTATTGATGGTGTTGGTAGTGTCAGTGTTGGTGGTGTTGGTAGTGCTAGTGTTGGTGGTGTTGGTAGTGTTAGTGTTGGTGGTGTTGGTAGTGTTAGTGTTGGTGGTGTTGGTAGTGTTAGTGTTGGTGGTGTTGGTAGTGCTGGTGTTGGTGGTGTTGGTAGTGTTAGTGTTGGTAGTGTTGGTAGTGCTAGTGTTGGTGGTGTTGGTAGTGTTAGTGTTGATGGTGTTGGTAGTGTTAGTGTTGGTGGTGTTGGTAGTGTTAGTGTTGGTGGTGTTGGTGGTGTTAGTGTTGGTGGTGTTATTATTGTTAGTGTTGGTGGTGTTATTATTGTTAGTGGTGTTGGTAGTGTTAGTGTTGGTGGTGTTAGTAGTGCTAGTGTTGGTGGTGTTCGTAGTGCTAGTGTTTGTGGTGTTGCTAGTGTTAGTGTTGGTAGTGTAGTGTTGGTAGTGTTAGTGTTGGTGGTGTTGGTAGTGTTAGTCTTGGTGGTGTTGGTAGTGTTAGTGTTGGTGGTGTTATTAGTGTTATTGTTGGTGGTGTTGGTAGTGTTAGTATTTGTGGTGTTATTAGTGTTATTGTTGTTAGTGTTGGTAGTGTTAGTCTTGGTGGTGTTGGTAGTGCTAGTGTTGGTGGTGTTGGTAGTACTAGTGTTGGTGGTGTTGGTAGTGTTAGTGTTGGTGGTGTTGGTAGTGTTAGTGTTGGTGGTGTTGGTAGTGTTAGTGTTGGTGGTGCTGGTAGTGTTAGTGTTGGTGGTGTTGGTAGTACTAGTGTTGGTGGTGTTGGTAGTGTTAGTGTTGGTGGTGTTGGTAGTGTTAATGTTGGTGGTGTTGGTAGTGTTAGTGTTGGTGGTGCTGGTAATGTTAGTGTTGGTGGTGTTGGTAGTACTAGTGTTTGTGGTGTTGGTAGTGTTAGTGTTGGTAGTGTTAGTGTTGGTGGTGTTGGTAGTACTATTGTTGGTGGTGTTGGTAGTGTTAGTGTTGGTGGTGTTGGTAGTGTTAGTGTTGGTGGTGTTGGTAGTGCGAGTGTTGGTGGTGTTGGTAGTGCTAGTGTTGGTGGTGTTGGTAGTGTTAGTGTTGGTGGTGTTGGTAGTGTTAGTGATGGTGGTGTTGGTAGTACTAGTGTTGGTGGTGTTGGTAGTGTTAGTGTTGGTGGTGTTGGTAGTGTTAGTGTTGGTGGTGTTGGTAGTGTCAGTGTTGGTGGTGTTGGTAGTGCGAGTGTTGGTGGTGTTGGTAGTGCTAGTGTTGGTGGTGTTGGTAGTGTTAGTGTTGGTGGTGTTCGTGGTGTTGGTAGTGTTGGTGGTGTTGGTAGTGTTAGTGTTGGTGGTGTTGGTAGTGCTAGTGTTGGTGGTGTTGGTAGTGTTAGTGTTGGTGGTGTTGGTAGTGCTAGTGTTGGTGCTGTTGGTAGTGTTAGTGTTTGTGGTGTTGGTAGTGCGAGTGTTGGTGGTGTTGGTAGTGTCAGTGTTGGTGGTGTTGGTAGTGCTAGTGTTGGTGGTGTTGGTAGTGTTAGTGTTGGTGGTGTTGGTAGTGTTAGTGTTGGTGGTGTTGGTAGTGTTAGTGTTGGTGGTGTTGGTAGTGTTAGTGTTGGTGGTGTTGGTGGTGTTGGTAGTGTTGGTGGTGTTGGTAGTGTTAGTGTTGATGGTGTTTGTAGTGTCAGTGTTGGTGGTGTTGGTAGTGTTAGTGTTGGTGATGTTGGTGGTGTTGGTGTTGGTGGTGTTGGTAGTGTTAGTGTTTGTGGTGTTGGTAGTGCGAGTGTTGGTGGTATTGGTAGTGTCAGTGTTGGTGGTGTTGGTAGTGCGAGTGTTGGTGGTGTTGGTAGTGTTAGTGTTGGTGGTGTTGGTAGTGTTAGTGTTGGTGGTGTTGGTAGTGCTAGTGTTGGTGGTGTTGGTAGTGTTAGTGTTTGTGCTGTTGGTAGTGCGAGTGTTGGTGGTGTTGGTAGTGTCAGTGTTGGTGGTGTTGGTAGTGCGAGTGTTGGTGGTGTTGGTAGTGTCAGTGTTGATGGTGTTGGTAGTGCGAGTGTTGGTGGTGTTGGTAGTGCTAGTGTTGGTGGTGTTGGTAGTGTTAGTGTTGGTGGTGTTGGTAGTACTAGTGTTGGTGGTGTTGGTAGTACTAGTGTTGGTGGTGTTGGTAGTGCTAGCGTTGGTGGTGTTGGCAGTGTTAGTGTTGGTGGTGTTGGTAGTGTTAGTGTTGGTGGTGTTGGTAGTACTAGTGTTGGTGGTGTTGGTAGTACTAGTGTTGGTGGTGTTGGTAGTGTTAGTGTTGGTGGTGTTGGTAGTGTTAGTGTTGGTGGTGTTGGTAGTGTTAGTGTTGGTGGTGTTGGTAGTGTTAGTGTTGGTGGTGTTGGTAGTGTTAGTGTTGGTGGTGTTGGTAGTGCGAGTGTTGGTGGTGTTGGTAGTGCTAGTGTTGGTGGTGTTGGTAGTGTTAGTGTTGATTGGTGTTGGTAGTGTTAGTGTTGGTGGTGTTGGTAGTGTTAGTGTTGGTGGTGTTGGTAGTGTTTGTGTTGGTGGTGTTGGGAGTGCTATTGTTGGTGGTGTTGGTAGTGCTAGTGTTGGTGGTGTTGGTAGTGTTAGTGTTGGTGGTGTTGGTAGTGTCAGTGTTGGTGGTGTTGGTAGTGTTAGTGTTGGTGGTGTTGGTAGTGCTAATGTTGGTGGTGTTGGTAGTGTTAGTGTTGGTGGTGTTGGTAGTGCGAGTGTTGGTGGTGTTGGTAGTGCTAGTGTTGGTGGTGTTGGTAGTGCTAGTGTTGGTGGTGTTGGTAGTGTTAGTGTTGGTGGTGTTGGTAGTGTTAGTGTTGGTGGTGTTAGTAGTGCTAGTGTTGGTAGTGTTAGTGTTGGTGGTGTTGGTAGTGTCACTGTTGGTGGTGTTGGTGGTGTTAGTGTTGTTGGTAGTGTTAGTGTTGGTGGTGTTGGTAGTACTAGTGTTGGTGTTGTTGGTAGTGTTAGTGTTGGTGGTGTTGGTAGTGTTAGTGTTGGTGGTGTTGATAGTGTCAGTGTTGGTGGTGTTGGTAGTGCTAGTGTTGATGGTGTTGGTAGTGTTAGTGTTGGTGGTGTTGGTGGTGTTGTCAGTGTTGGTGGTGTTGGTATTGTTAGTGTTGGTGGTGTTGGTAGTGCTAGTGTTGGTGGTGTTGGTAGTGTTATTGTTGGTGGTGTTGGTAGTGGTAGTGTTGGTGGTGTTGGTAGTGTTAGTGTTGGTGGTGTTGGTAGTGCGAGTGTTGGTGGTGTTGGTAGTGTCAGTGTTGGTGGTGTTGGTAGTGCGAGTGTTGGTGGTGTTGGTAGTGCTAGTGTTGGTGGTGTTGGTAGTGTTAGTGTTGGTGGTGTTGGTAGTACTAGTGTTGGTGGTGTTGGTAGTACTAGTGTTGGTGGTGTTGGTAGTGCTAGTGTTGGTGGTGTTGGTAGTGTTAGTGTTGGTGGTGTTGGTAGTGTTAGTGTTGGTGGTGTTGGTAGTGTTAGTGTTGGTGGTGTTGGTAGTACTAGTGTTGGTGGTGTTGGTAGTGTTAGTGTTGGTGGTGTTGGTAGTGTTAGTGTTGGTGGTGTTGGTAGTGTTAGTGTTGGTGGTGTTGGTAGTGTTAGTGTTGGTGGTGTTGGTAGTGTTAGTGTTGGTGGTGTTGGTAGTGTTAGTGTTGGTGGTGTTGGTAGTGTTAGTGTTGGTGGTGTTGGTAGTGTTAGTGTTGGTGGTGTTGGTAGTACTAGTGTTGGTGGTGTTGGTAGTGTTAGTGTTGGTGGTGTTGGTAGTGTTAGTGTTGGTGGTGTTGGTAGTGTTAGTGTTGGTGGTGTTGGTAGTGTTAGTGTTGATTGGTGTTGGTAGTGTTAGTGTTGGTGGTGTTGGTAGTGTTAGTATTGGTGGTGTTGGTAGTGTTAGTGTTGGTGGTGTTGGTAGTGTTAGTGTTGATTGGTGTTGGTAGTGTTAGTGTTGGTGGTGTTGGTAGTGTTAGTATTGGTGGTGTTGGTAGTGTTAGTGTTGGTGGTGTTGGTAGTGTTAGTGTTGGTGGTGTTGGTAGTGTTAGTGTTGATTGGTGTTGGTAGTGTTAGTGTTGGTGGTGTTGGTAGTGTTAGTGTTGGTGGTGTTGGTAGTGTTAGTGTTGGTGGTGTTGGTAGTGTTAGTGTTGGTGGTGTTGGTAGTGCTATTGTTGGTGGTGTTGGTAGTGCGAGTGTTGGTGGTGTTGGTAATGCTAGTATTGATGGTGTTGGTAGTGTCAGTGTTGGTGGTGTTGGTAGTGCTAGTGTTGGTGGTGTTGGTAGTGTTAGTGTTGGTGGTGTTGGTAGTGTTAGTGTTGGTGGTGTTGGTAGTGCTAGTGTTGCTGGTGTTGGTAGTGTTAGTGTTGGTGGTGTTGTTAGTGCGAGTGTTGGTGGTGTTGTTAGTGTTAGTGTTGGAGGTGTTGGTGGTGTTGGTTGTGCTAGTGTCGGTGGTGGTGGTAGTGCTAGTATTGATGGTGTTGGTAGTGTTAATGTTGGTGGTGTTGTTAGTGTTAGTGTTGGTGGTGTTGGTGGTGTTGGTTGTGCTAGTGTCGGTGGTGGTGGTAGTGTTAGTGTTGGTGGTGTTGGTAGTACTAGTGTAGGTGGTGTTGGTAGTGTTAGTCTTGGTGATGTTGGTAGTGTTAGTGTTGGCGGTGTTGGTAGTGTTAGTGTTGGTGCTGTTGGTAGTGTCTTAGAGTTGCTGGTGTTGGTAGTGTTAGTGTTGGTGGTGTTGGTAGTGTTAGTGTTGGTGGTGTTGGTAGTGTTAGCGTTGGTGGTGTTGGTAGTGTCTTAGTGTTGGTGGTGTTGGTAGTGCTAGTGTTGGTGATGTTGGTAGTGTTAGTGTTGGTGCTGTTGGTAGTGTCTTAGTGTTGGTGGTGTTGGTGTTGGTGGTGTTGGTAGTGTTAGTGTTGGCGGTGTTGGTAGTGATAGTGTTGGCGGTGTTGGTAGTATTAGTGTTGGTGCTGTTGGTAGTGTCTTAGTGTTGGTGGTGTTGGTGTTGGTGGTGTTGGTAGTGTTAGTGTTGATGCTGTTGGTAGTGTTAGTGTTGGCGGTGTTGGTAGTGTTAGTGTTGATGCTGTTGGTAGTGTTAGTGTTGATGCTGTTGGTAGTGTTAGTGTTGGTGCTGTTGGTAGTGTCTTAATGTTGGTGGTGTTGGTGTTGGTGGTGTTGGTAGTGTTGGTGTTGGTGGTGTTGGTAGTGTTAGTGTTGATGCTGTTGGTAGTGTTAGTGTTGGCGGTGTTGGTAGTGTTAGTGTTGATGCTGTTGGTAGTGTTAGTGTTGATGCTGTTGGTAGTGTTAGTGTTGGTGCTGTTGGTAGTGTCTTAATGTTGGTGGTGTTGGTGTTGGTGGTGTTGGTAGTGTTGGTGTTGGTGGTGTTGGTAGTGTTAGTGTTGGTGGTGTTGGTAGTGCTAGTGTTGGTGGTGTTTGTAGTGTTAGTGTTGGTGCTGTTGGTAGTGTCTTAGTGTTGGTGGTGTTGGTAGTGTTAGTGTTGGTTTTTGTTGGTAGTGCTAGTGTTGGTGCTGTTGGTAGTGTCTTAGTGTTGGTGGTGTTGGTGTTGGTGGTGTTGGTAGTGTTAGTGTTGGTGGTGTTGGTAGTGTTAGTGTTGGCGGTGTTGGTAGTATCTTAGTGTTGGTGGTGTTGGTATTGGTGGTGTTGGTAGTGCTAGTGTTGGTGCTGTTGGTAGTGTCTTAGTGTTGGTGGTGTTGGTGTTGGTGGTGTTGGTAGTGTTAGTGTTGGTGGTGTTGGTAGTGTTAGTGTTGGCGGTGTTGTTAGTGTTAGTGTTGGTGCTGTTGGTAGTGTCTTAGTGTTGGTGGTGTTGGTAGTGTTAGTGTTGGGGGTGTTGGTAGTGCTAGTGTTGGTGGTGTTGGTAGTGTTAGTGTTGGTGGTGTTGGTAGTGCTATTGTTGGTGGTGTTGGTAGTGCGAGTGTTGGTGGTGTTGGTAATGCTAGTATTGATGGCGTTGGTAGTGTTAGTGTTGGTGGTGTTGGTAGTGTTTGTGTTGGTGGTGTTGGTAGTGCTAGTGTTGCTGGTGTTGGTAGTGTTAGTGTTGGTGGTGTTGGTAGTGCGAGTGTTGGTGGTGTTGGTAGTGTTAGTGTTGGTGGTGTTGGTAGTGTTTGTGTTGGTGGTGTTGGTAGTGCTAGTGTTGCTGGTGTTGGTAGTGTTAGTGTTGGTGGTGTTGGTAGTGCTAGTGTTGGTGGTGTTGGTAGTGTTAGTGTTGGTGGTGTTGGTAGTGTTTGTGTTGGTGGTGTTGGTAGTGCTAGTTTTGCTGGTGTTGGTAGTGTTAGTGTTGGTGGTGTTGGTAGTGCGAGTGTTGGTGGTGTTGGTAGTGCTAGTGTTGGTGGTGTTGGTAGTGCTAGTGTTGGTGGTGTTGGTAGTGTTAGTGTTGGTGGTGTTGGTAGTGTCAGTGTTGGTGGTGTTGGTAGTGTTAGTGTTGGTGGTGTTGGTAGTGCTAATGTTGGTGGTGTTGGTAGTGTTAGTGTTGGTGGTGTTGGTAGTGCGAGTGTTGGTGGTGTTGGTAGTGCTAGTGTTGGTGGTGTTGGTAGTGCTAGTGTTGGTGGTGTTGGTAGTGTTAGTGTTGGTGGTGTTGGTAGTGTCAGTGTTGGTGGTGTTGGTAGTGTTAGTGTTGTTGGTAGTGCTAGTGTTGGTGGTGTTGGTAGTGTTAGTGTTGGTGGTGTTGGTAGTGTTAGTGTTGGTGGTGTTGGTAGTGTTAGTGTTGGTGGTGTTGGTAGTGTTAGTGTTGGTGGTGCTGGTAGTGTTAGTGTTGGTGGTGTTTGTAGTGTTAGTGTTGGTGGTGTGGGTAGTGTTAGTGTTGGTGGTGTTTGTAGTGTTAGTGTTGGTGGTGTGGGTAGTGTTAGTGTTGGTGGTGTTGGTAGTGTTAGTGTTGGTGGTGTTAGTAGTGCTAGTGTTGGTAGTGTTAGTGTTGGTGGTGTTGGTAGTGTCAGTGTTGGTGGTGTTGGTAGTGTTAGTGTTGTTGGTAGTGCTAGTGTTGGTGGTGTTGGTAGTGTTAGTGTTGGTTGTGTTGGTAGTGTTAGTGTTGGTGGTGTTGGTAGTGTTAGTGTTGGTGGTGTTAGTAGTGCTAGTGTTGGTAGTGTTAGTGTTGGTGGTGTTGGTAGTGTCAGTGTTGGTGGTGTTGGTAGTGTTAGTGTTGTTGGTAGTGCTAGTGTTGGTGGTGTTGGTAGTGTTAGTGTTGGTGGTGTTGGTAGTGTTAGTGTTGGTGGTGTTGGTAGTGTTAGTGTTGGCGGTGTTGGTAGTGTTAGTGTTGGTGCTGTTGGTAGTGTTAGTGTTGGTGGTGTTTGTAGTGTTAGTGTTGGTGGTGTGGGTAGTGTTAGTGTTGGTGCTGTTGGTAGTGTGTTAGTGTTGGTGGTGTAGGTGGTGTTGGTAGTGTTAGCGTTGGAGGTGTTGGTAGTGTTAATGTTGGTGGTGTTGGTAGTGCTAGTGTTTGTGGAGTTGGTAGTGTTGGTAGTGCTAGTGTTGGTGGTGTTGTTAGTGTTGGTAGTGCTAGTGTTGGTGGTGTTGGTAGTGTTAGTGTATGTAGTGTTATTAGTGTTATTGTTGGTGGTGTTATTAGTGTTAGTGTTGGTGGTGTTTGAAGTGTTGGTGGTGTTATTAGTGTTAGTGGTGTTGGTAGAGTTAGTGTTGGTGATGTTGGTGGTGTTATTAGTGTTAGTGTTGGTGGTGTTGGTAGTGTTAGTGTTGGTGGTGTTGGTAGTGCCGGTGATGGTAGTGTTGGTGGTGTTGGTGTGTGTGTGTTGGTGGTGTTGCTAGTGTTAGTATTGGTAGTGTCATTAGTGTTAGTTTTGCTGGTGTTGGTAGTGTTAGTGTTTCTGGTGGTGGTAGTGCTAGTGTTGGTGGTGTTGGTAGTGTTAGTGTTGGTGGTGTTGGTAGTGTTAGTGTTGGTGGTGTGGGTAGTGTCAGTGTTGGTTGTGGTGGTGGTAGTGCTAGTGTTGGTGGTGTTGGTAGTGCTAGTGTTGGTGGTGTTGGTAGTGTTAGTGTTGGTGGTGTTGATAGTATTAGTGTTGGTGGTGTTATTAGTGTTAGTGTTGGTGGTGTTGGTAGTGTTAGTGTTGGTGGTGTTGGTAGTGTTAGTGTTTGTGGTGTTGGTAGTGTTAGTGTTGGTAGTGTTAGTGTTGGTAGTGTTAGTGTTGGTGGTGTTGGTAGTGTTGGTGGAGTTGGTAGTGTTAGTCTTGGTGGTGTTGGTAGTGTTAGAGTTGGTGGTGTTGGTAGTGTTAGTGTTGGTGGTGTTGGTAGTGCGAGTGTTGGTGGTGTTGGTAGTGCTAGTGTTGGTGGTGTTGGTAGTGCTAGTGTTGGTGGTGTTGGTAGTGCTAGTGTTTGTGGTGTTGGTAGTGTTGGTGTTGGTAGTGTTAGTGTTGGTGGTGTTGGTAGTGCTAGTGTTGATAGTGTTGATAGTGCTAGTAATGATGGTGTTGGTAGTGTTAGTGTTGGTGGTGTTGGTAGTGCTAGTGTTGGTGGTGTTGGTAGTGTTAGTGTTGATTGGTGTTGGTAGTGTTAGTGTTGGTGGTGTTGGTAGTGTTAGTGTTGGTGGTGTTGGTAGTGTTAGTGTTGGTGGTGTTGGTAGTGCTATTGTTGGTGGTGTTGGTAGTGCGAGTGTTGGTGGTGTTGGTAATGCTAGTTTTGATGGCGTTGGTAGTGTCAGTGTTGGTGGTGTTGGTAGTGCTAGTGTTGGTGGTGTTGGTAGTGTTAGTGTTGGTGGTGTTGGTAGTGTTTGTGTTGGTGGTGTTGGTAGTGCTAGTGTTGCTGGTGTTGGTAGTGTTAGTGTTGGTGGTGTTGGTAGTGCGAGTGTTGGTGGTGTTGGTAGTGCTAGTGTTGGTGGTGTTGGTAGTGCTAGTGTTGGTGGTGTTGGTAGTGTTAGTGTTGGTGGTGTTGGTAGTGTCAGTGTTGGTGGTGTTGGTAGTGTTAGTGTTGGTGGTGTTGGTAGTGCTAATGTTGGTGGTGTTGTTAGTGTTAGTGTTGGTGGTGTTGGTAGTGCGAGTGTTGGTGGTGTTGGTAGTGCTAGTGTTGGTGGTGTTGGTAGTGCTAGTGTTGGTGGTGTTGGTAGTGTTAGTGTTGGTGGTGTTGGTAGTGTCAGTGTTGGTGGTGTTGGTAGTGTTAGTGTTGTTGGTAGTGCTAGTGTTGGTGGTGTTGGTAGTGTTAGTGTTCGTGGTGTTGGTAGTGTTAGTGTTGGTGGTGTTGGTAGTGTTAGTGTTGGTGGTGTTGGTAGTGTTAGTGTTGGTGGTGTTGGTAGTGTTAGTGTTGGTGGTGCTGGTAGTGTTAGTGTTGGTGGTGTTTGTAGTGTTAGTGTTGGTGGTGTGGGTAGTGTTAGTGTTGGTGGTGTTTGTAGTGTTAGTGTTGGTGGTGTGGGTAGTGTTAGTGTTGGTGGTGTTGGTAGTGTTAGTGTTGGTGGTGTTAGTAGTGCTAGTGTTGGTAGTGTTAGTGTTGGTGGTGTTGGTAGTGTCAGTGTTGGTGGTGTTGGTAGTGTTAGTGTTGTTGGTAGTGCTAGTGTTGGTGGTGTTGGTAGTGTTAGTGTTGGTTGTGTTGGTAGTGTTAGTGTTGGTGGTGTTGGTAGTGTTAGTGTTGGTGGTGTTAGTAGTGCTAGTGTTGGTAGTGTTAGTGTTGGTGGTGTTGGTAGTGTCAGTGTTGGTGGTGTTGGTAGTGTTAGTGTTGTTGGTAGTGCTAGTGTTGGTGGTGTTGGTAGTGTTAGTGTTGGTGGTGTTGGTAGTGTTAGTGTTGGTGGTGTTGGTAGTGTTAGTGTTGGCGGTGTTGGTAGTGTTAGTGTTGGTGCTGTTGGTAGTGTTAGTGTTGGTGGTGTTTGTAGTGTTAGTGTTGGTGGTGTGGGTAGTGTTAGTGTTGGTGCTGTTGGTAGTGTGTTAGTGTTGGTGGAGTAGGTGGTGTTGGTAGTGTTAGCGTTGGAGGTGTTGGTAGTGTTAATGTTGGTGGTGTTGGTAGTGCTAGTGTTGGAGGTGTTGGTAGTGTTAGTGTTGGTGGTGTTGGTAGTGCTAGTGTTTGTGGAGTTGGTAGTGTTGGTAGTGCTAGTGTTGGTGGTGTTGTTAGTGTTGGTAGTGCTAGTGTTGGTGGTGTTGGTAGTGTTAGTGTATGTAGTGTTATTAGTGTTATTGTTGGTGGTGTTATTAGTGTTAGTGTTGGTGGTGTTATTAGTGTTAGTGTTAGTGGTGTTGGTAGAGTTAGTGTTGGTGATGTTGGTGGTGTTATTAGTGTTAGTGTTGGTGGTGTTGGTAGTGTTAGTGTTGGTGGTGTTGGTAGTGCCGGTGATGGTAGTGTTGGTGGTGTTGGTGTGTGTGTGTTGGTGGTGTTGCTAGTGTTAGTATTGGTAGTGTCATTAGTGTTAGTTTTGGTGGTGTTGGTAGTGTTAGTGTTTCTGGTGGTGGTAGTGCTAGTGTAGTGGTGTTGGTAGTGTTAGTGTTGGTGGTGTTGGTAGTGTTAGTGTTGGTGGTGTGGGTAGTGTCAGTGTTGGTTGTGGTGGTGGTAGTGCTAGTGTTGGTGGTGTTGGTAGTGCTAATGTTGGTGGTGTTGGTAGTGTTAGTGTTGGTGGTGTTGGTAGTATTAGTGTTGGTGGTGTTATTAGTGTTAGTGTTGGTGGTGTTGGTAGTGTTAGTGTTGGTGGTGTTGGTAGTGTTAGTGTTTGTGGTGTTGGTAGTGTTAGTGTTGGTAGTGTTAGTGTTGGTAGTGTTAGTGTTGGTGGTGTTGGTAGTGTTGGTGGAGTTGGTAGTGTTAGTCTTGGTGGTGTTGGTAGTGTTAGAGTTGGTGGTGTTGGTAGTGTTAGTGTTGGTGGTGTTGGGAGTGCTAGTGTTTGTGGTGTTGGTAGTGTTGGTGTTGGTAGTGTTAGTGTTGGTGGTGTTGGTAGTGCTAGTGTTGATAGTGTTGATAGTGCTAGTAATGATGGTGTTGGTAGTGTTAGTGTTGGTGGTGTTGGTAGTGCTAGTGTTGGTGGTGTTGGTAGTGTTAGTGTTGGTGGTGTTGGTGGTGTTGGTAGTACTAGTGTTGGTGGTGTTGGTAGTGTTAGTGTTGGTGGTGTTGGTAGTGTTAGTGTTAGTGGTGTTGATAGTGTTAATGTTGGTGGCGTTGGTAGTGTTAGTGTTGGTGGTGCTGGGAGTGTTAGTGTTGGTGGTGTTGGTAGTGTTAGTGTTGGTGGTGTTGGTAGTGTTAGTGTTGGTGGTGTTAGTAGTGCTAGTGTTGGTGGTGTTGGTAGTGTTAGTGTTGGCAGTGTTGGTAGTGTTAGTGTTGGTGCTGTTGGTAGTGTGTTAGTGTTGGTGGTGTAGGTGGTGTTGGTAGTGTTAGCGTTGGTGGTGTTATTAGTGTTAGTGTTGGTGGTGTTGGTAGTGTTAGTGTTGGTGGTGTTG
Organism: Eledone cirrhosa; assembly: GCA_964016885.1. Lineage (NCBI taxonomy): Eukaryota > Metazoa > Mollusca > Cephalopoda > Octopoda > Eledonidae > Eledone > Eledone cirrhosa. Next base: position 386,926,942 of record OZ024741.1, on the reverse strand, counting down.
GTAGTGTTAGTGTTTGTGGTGTTGGTAGTGTTAGTGTTGGTAGTGTTAGTGTTGGTAGTGTTAGTGTTGGTGGTGTTGGTAGTGTTGGTGGAGTTGGTAGTGTTAGTCTTGGTGGTGTTGGTAGTGTTAGAGTTGGTGGTGTTGGTAGTGTTAGTGTTGGTGGTGTTGGGAGTGCTAGTGTTTGTGGTGTTGGTAGTGTTGGTGTTGGTAGTGTTAGTGTTGGTGGTGTTGGTAGTGCTAGTGTTGATAGTGTTGATAGTGCTAGTAATGATGGTGTTGGTAGTGTTAGTGTTGGTGGTGTTGGTAGTGCTAGTGTTGGTGGTGTTGGTAGTGTTAGTGTTGGTGGTGTTGGTGGTGTTGGTAGTACTAGTGTTGGTGGTGTTGGTAGTGTTAGTGTTGGTGGTGTTGGTAGTGTTAGTGTTAGTGGTGTTGATAGTGTTAATGTTGGTGGCGTTGGTAGTGTTAGTGTTGGTGGTGCTGGGAGTGTTAGTGTTGGTGGTGTTGGTAGTGTTAGTCTTGGTGGTGTTGGAAGTGTTAAAGTTGGTAGTGTTGGTAGTGCTAGTGTTGGAGGTGTTGGTAGTGCTAGTGTTGGTGGTGTTGGTAGTGTTAGTGTTGGAGGTGTTGGTAGTGTTAGTGTTTGTGGTGTTGGTAGTGTTAGTGTTGGTGGTGTTGGTAGTGTTAGTGTTGGTGGTGTTGGTAGTGTTAGTGTTGGTGGTGTTGGTAGTGTTAGTGTTGGTGGTGTTGGTAGTGTTAGTGTTTGTGGAGTTGGTAGTGTTAGTGTTGGTGGTGTTGGTAGTGTTAGTGTTGGTGGAGTTGGTAGTGTTAGTCTTGGTGGTGTTAGTAGTGTTAGTGTTGGTGGTGTCATTAGTGTTGGTGGTGTTGGTAGTGTTAGTGTTGGTGGTGTTATTATTGTTAGTGTTGGTGGTGTTGGTAGTGTTAGTGTTGGTGGTGTTCGTAGTGCTAGTCTTAGTGTTGGTAGTGTAGTGTTGGTAGTGTTAGTGTTGGTGGTGTTGGTAGTGTTGGTGGAGTTGGTAGTGTTAGTCTTGGTGGTGGTGTTAGTAGTGTTAGTATTTGTGGTGTTATTAGTGTTATTGTTGGTAGTGTTGGTAGTGTTAGTCTTGGTGGTGTTGGTAGTGCTAGTGGTGGTGGTGTTATTAGTGTTAGTGTTGGTAGTGTTAGTGTTGGTGGTGTTGGTAGTGATAGTGTTGGTGGTGTTGGTAGTGCTAGTGTTGGTGGTGTTGGTAGTGTTAGTGTTGGTGGTGTTGGTAGTGTTAGTGTTGGTAGTGTTAGTGTTGGTGGTGTTGGTAGTGCTAGTATTGATGGTGTTGGTAGTGTTAGTGTTGGTGGTGTTGGTAGTGCTAGTGTTGGTGGTGTTGGTAGTGTTAGTGTTGATGGTGTTGGTAGTGCTAGTATTGATGGTGTTGGTAGTGTTAGTGTTGGTGGTGTTGGTAGTGCTAGTGTTGATGGTGTTGGTAGTGCTAGTATTGATGGTGTTGGTAGTGTTAGTGTTGGTGGTGTTGGTAGTGTTAGTGCTGGTGGTGTTGGTAGTGCTAGTGTTGATGGTGTTGTTAGTGTTGGTGGTGTTGGTGGTGTTGGTTGTGCTAGTGTTAGTGGTGTTGGTAGTGTTAGTGTTGGTGGTGTTGGTATGTTAGTGTTGGTCGTGTTAGTAGTGCTAGTGTTGGTGGTGCTGGTAGTGTTAGTGTTGGTGGTGTTGGTAGTGTTAGTGTTGGTGGTGTTGGTAGTACTAGTGTAGGTGGTGTTGGTAGTGTTAGTCTTGGTGGTGTTGGTAGTGTTAGTGTTGGTGGTGTTGGTATGTTAGTGTTGGTCGTATTAGTAGTGCTAGTGTTGGTGGTGTTGGTAGTGTTAGTGTTGGCGGTGTTGGTAGTGTTAGTGTTGGTGCTGTTGGTAGTGTGTTAGTGTTGGTGGTGTTGGTAGTGTTGATAGTGTTAACGTTGGTGGTGTTGGAAGTGTTAGAGTTGGTGGTGTTGGTAGTGTTAGTGTTGGTGGTGTTGGTAGTGTTAGTGTTGGTGGTGTAGGTAGTGTTAGTGTTGGTGGTGCTGGTAGTGTTAGTGTTGGTGCTGTTGGTAGTGCGAGTGTTGGTGGTATTGGTAGTGCTAGTGTTGGTGGTTTTGGTAGTGTTAGTGTTGGTGGTGTTGGTAGTGTTAGTGTTGGTGGTGTTGGTAGTGTTAGTGTTGGTTGTGGTGGTGGTAGTGCTAGTGTTGGTGGTGTTGGTAGTGCTAGTGTTGGTGGTGTTGGTAGTGTTAGTGTTGGTGGTGTTGGTAGTATTAGTGTTGGTGGTGTTATTAGTGTTAGTGTTGGTGGTGTTGGTAGTGTTAGTGTTGGTGGTGTTGGTAGTGTTAGTGTTTGTGGTGTTGGTAGTGTGTTGGTGTTGGTGGTGTTATTAGTGTTAGTGTTGGTGGTGTTGGTAGTGTTAGTGTTGGTGGTGTTGGTTGTGTTAGTGTTGGTGGTGTTGGTTGTGTTAGTGTTGGTGGTGTTGGTAGTGTTAGTGTTGGTGGTGTTGGTAGTGTTAGTGTTGGTGGTTTTGGTAGTGTTAGTGTTGGTTGTGTTGGTAGTGTTAGTGTTTGTGGTGTTGGTAGTGTGTTGGTGTTGGTGGTGTTATTAGTGTTACTGTTGGTGGTGTTGGTAGTGTTAGTGTTGTTGGTGTTGGTTGTGTTAGTGTTGGTGGTGTTGGTAGTGTTAGTGTTGGTGGTGTTGGTAGTGTTAGTGTCGGTGGTGTTGGTAGTGCTAGTGTTGGTGGTGTTGGTAGTGTTAGTGTTGGTGGTGTTGGTTGTGTTAGTGTTGGTGGTGTTGGTAGTGTTAGTGTTGGTGGTGTTGGTAGTGTTAGTGTTTGTGGTGTTGGTAGTGTTAGTGTTGGTAGTGTTAGTGTTGGTAGTGTTAGTGTTGGTAGTGTTAGTGTTGGTGGTGTTGGTAGTGTTAGTGTTGGTGGTGTTGGTAGTGTTGGTGGAGTTGGTAGTGTTAGTCTTGGTGGTGTTGGTAGTGTTAGTGTTGGTGGTGTTGGTAGTGCTAGTGTTGGTGGAGTTGGTAGTGTTAGTGTTGGTGGTGTTGGTAGTGTTAGTGTTGGTGGTGTTGGTAGTGTTAGTGTTGGTGGAGTTGGTAGTGTTAGTCTTGGTGGTGTTGGTAGTGTTAGTGTTGGTAGTGGTGGTAGTGTTAGTGTTGGTGGTGTTGGTAGTGTTAGTGTTGGTGGAGTTGGTAGTGTTAGTCTTGGTGGTGTTGGTAGTGTTAGTGTTGGTGGTGTTGGTAGTGTTAGTGTTGGTGGTGTTGGTAGTGTTAGTGTTGGTGGAGTTGGTAGTGTTAGTGTTGGTAGTGTTGGTAGTGTTAGTGTTGGTGGTGTTGGTAGTGTTAGTGTTGGTGGTGTCATTAGTGTTAGTGTTGGTGGTGTTGGTAGTGTTAGTGTTGGTGGTGTTGGTAGTGTTAGTGTTGGTGGTGTTAGTAGTGTTAGTGTTGGAGGTGTCATTAGTGTTGGTGGTGTTGGCAGTGTTTGCATTGGTGGTGTTGTTAGTGTTGGTGGTGTTATTAGTGTTAGTGTTGGTGGTGTTGGCAGTGTTAGTGTTGGTGGTGTTGGTAGTGTTAGTGTTGGTGGTGTTGGTAGTGTTAGTGTTGGTGGTGTTGGTAGTGTTGGTGGAGTTGGTAGTGTTAGTGTTGGTGGTGGTGTTAGTAGTGTTAGTGTTGGTGGTGTTGGTAGTGTTAATATTTGTGGTGTTATTAGTGTTATTGTTGGTGGTGTTGGTAGTGTTAGTCGTGGTGGTGTTGGTAGTGCTAGTGTTGGTGGTGTTGGTAGTGCTAGTGTTGGTGGTGTTGGTGGTGTTAGTGTTGGTGGTGTTGGTAGTGTTAGTGTTGGTGGTGTTGGTAGTGTTAGTGTTGGTAGTGTTAGTGTTGGTGGTGTTGGTAGTGCTAGTATTGACGGTGTTGGTAGTGTTAGTGTTGGTGGTGTTGGTAGTGCTAGTGTAGGTGGTGTTGGTAGTGTTAGTCTTGGTGGTGTTGGTAGTGTTAGTGTTGGTGGTGTTGGTATGTTAGTGTTGGTCGTGTTAGTAGTGCTAGTGTTGGTGGTGTTGGTAATGTTAGTGTTGGCGGTATTGGTAGTATTAGTGTTGGTGCTGTTGGTTGTGTGTTAGTGTTGGTGGTGTTGGTAGTGTTGGTATTGTTAGCGTTGGTGGTGTTGGAAGTGTTAGAGTTGGTGGTGTTTGTAGTGCTAGTGTTGGTGGTGTTGGTAGTACTAGTGTTGGTGGTGTTGGTAGTGTTAGTGTTGGTGGTGTTGGTAGTGTTAGTGTTGGTGGTGTTGGTAGTGTTAGTGTTGGTGGTGCTGGTAGTGTTAGTGTTGGTGGTGTTGGTAGTGCGAGCGTTGGTGGTGTTGGTAGTGCTAGTGTTGGTGGTATTGGTAGTGTTAGTGTTGGTGCTGTTGGTAGTGTTAGTGTTGGTGGTGTTGGTACTGCGAGTCTTGGTGTTGTTGGTAGTGCTAGTGTTGGTGGTCTTGGTAGTGTTAGTGTTGGTGGTGTTGATAGTGTTAGTGTTGGTGGTGTTAGTAGTGCTAGTATTGATGGTGTTGGTAGTGTCAGTGTTGGTGGTGTTGGTAGTGTTGGTGGTGTTGGTAGTGTTAGTGTTGGCGGTGTTGGTAGTGTTAGTGTTGGTGGTGTTGGTAGTGTTAGTGTTGGTGGTGTTGGTAGTGTTAGTGTTGGTTTGTGTTAATAGTGCTAGTGTTGGTGGTGTTGGTAGTGTTAGTGTTGGTGGTGTTAGTAGTGCTAGTGTTGGTGGTGTTGGTAGTGTTAGTGTTGGTGGTGTTGGTAGTACTAGTGTTGGTGGTGTTGGTAGTGTTAGTGTTGGTAGTGTTAGTGTTGGTGGTGTTAGTGTTGGTGGTGTTGGTAGTGTGAGTGTTGGTGGTGTTGGTAGTGTTAGTCTTGGTGGTGTTGGTAGTGTTAGTGTTGGTGGTTTTTGTAGTGTTAGTGTTGGTGGAGTTGGTAGTGTTAGTGTTGGTGGTGTTGGTAGTGTTAGTGTTGGTGGTGTTGGTAGTGTTAGTGTTGGTGGTGTTGGAAGTGTTAAAGTTGGTGGTGTTGGTAGTGTTATTGTTGGTGGTGTTGGTAGTGTTAGTGTTGGTGGTGTTATTAGTGTTAGTGTTGGTGGTGTTGGTAGTGTTAGTGTTGGTGGTGTTGGTAGTGTTAGTGTTGGTGGTGTTGGTAGTGCTAGTGTTGGTAGTGTTGGTGTTGGTGGTGTTGGTAGTGCTAGTATTGATGGTGTTGGTAGTGTTAGTGTTGGTGGTGTTGGTGGTGTTAGTGTTAGTGTTGGTGGTATTGGTAGTATTGATGGTGTTGGCAGTGCTAGTGTTGATGGTGTTGGTAGTGCTAGTATTGATGGTGTTGGTAGTGCTAGTGTTGATGGTGTTGGTAGTGCTAGTGTTGATGGTGTTGGTAGTGCTAGTATTGATGGTGTTGGTAGTGCTAGTGTTGATGGTGTTGGTAGTGCTAGTTTTGATGGTGTTGGTAGTGCTAGTATTGATGGTGTTGGTAGTGCTAGTGTTGATGGTGTTGGTAGTGATAGTGTTGATGGTGTTGGTAGTGCTAGTATTGATGGTGTTGGTAGTGCTAGTGTTGGTGGTGTTGGTAGTGTTAATGTTGGTGGTGTTGTTAGTGTTAGTGTTGGTGGTGTTGGTGGTGTTGGTGGTGTTGGTTCTGCTAGTGTTGGTGGTGGTGGTAGTGTTAGTGTTGGTGGTGTTGGTAGTGTTAGTGTTGGTGGTGTTGGTAGTGTTAGTGTTTGTGGTGTTGGTAGTGCTAGTGTTGGTGGTGTTGGTAGTGTTAGTGTTGGTGGTGTTGGTAGTGCTAGTATTGATGGTGTTGGTAGTGTTAGTGTTGGTGGTGTTGGTAGTGCTAGTGTTTGTGGTGTTGGTAGTGTTAGTGTTGGTGGTGTTAGTAGTGCTAGTGTTGGTGGTGTTGGTAGTGTTAGTGTTGATGGTGTTGGTAGTGCGAGTGTTGGTGGTGTTGGTAGTGCTAGTGTTGATGGTGTTGGTAGTGTTAGTGTTGGTGGTGTTGGTAGTGTTAGTGTTGGTGGTGTTAGTAGTGCTAGTGTTGGTGGTGTTGGTAGTGTTAGTGTTGGTGGTGTTGGTAGTGCGAGTGTTGGTGGTGTTGGTAGTGTGTTAGTGTTGGTGGTGTAGGTGGTGTTGGTAGTGTTAGCGTTGGTGGTGTTGGAAGTGTTAAAGTTGGTGGTGTTGGTAGTGCTAGTGTTGGTGGTGTTGGTAGTGTTAGTGTTTGTGGGGTTGGTAGTGTTGGTAGTGTTAGTGTTGGTGGTGTTGGTAGTGCTAGTGTTAGTGGTGTTGGTAGTGCTAGTGTTGGTGGTGTTGGTAGTGTTAGTGTATGTGGTGTTATTAGTGTTAGTGTTGGTGGTGTTGGTAGTGTTAGTGTTGGTGGTGTTGGTAGTGTTAGTGTTGGTTGTGTTGGTAGTGCTAGTGTTTGTGGGGTTGGTAGTGTTGGTAGTGTTAGTGTTGGTGGTGTTGGTAGTGCTAGTGTTAGTGGTGTTGGTAGTGCTAGTGTTGGTGGTGTTGGTAGTGTTAGTGTATGTGGTGTTATTAGTGTTAGTGTTGGTGGTGTTGGTAGTGTTAGTGTTGGTGGTGTTGGTAGTGTTAATGTTGGTGGTGTTGGTAGTGCTAGTGTTGGTGGTGTTGGTGTTGGTGGTGTTGGTAGTGCTAGTATTGATGGTGTTGGTAGTGTTAGTGTTGGTGGTGTTGGTAGTGCTAGTATTGATGGTGTTGATAGTGCTAGTGTGGGTGGTGTTGGTAGTGTTAATGTTGGTGGTCTTGTTAGTGTTAGTGTTGGTGGTGTTGGTGGTGTTGGTTGTGCTAGTATTGGTGGTGGTGGTGTTATTAGTGTGTGTTGGTGGTGTTGGTAGTTTTAATGTTGGTGGTGTTGGTAGTGTTAGTGTTGGTGGTGTTGGAAGTGTTAGTGTTGGCGGTGTTGGTAGTGTTAGTGTTGGTGGTGTTAGTAGTGTTAGTGTTGGAGGTGTCATTAGTGTTGGTGGTGTTGGCAGTGTTTGCATTGGTGGTGTTGTTAGTGTTGGTGGTGTTATTAGTGTTAGTGTTGGTGGTGTTGGCAGTGTTAGTGTTGGTGGTGTTGGTAGTGTTAGTGTTGGTGGTGTTGGTAGTGTTAGTGTTGGTGGTGTTGGTAGTGTTGGTGGAGTTGGTAGTGTTAGTGTTGGTGGTGGTGTTAGTAGTGTTAGTGTTGGTGGTGTTGGTAGTGTTAATATTTGTGGTGTTATTAGTGTTATTGTTGGTGGTGTTGGTAGTGTTAGTCGTGGTGGTGTTGGTAGTGCTAGTGTTGGTGGTGTTGGTAGTGCTAGTGTTGGTGGTGTTGGTGGTGTTAGTGTTGGTGGTGTTGGTAGTGTTAGTGTTGGTGGTGTTGGTAGTGTTAGTGTTGGTAGTGTTAGTGTTGGTGGTGTTGGTAGTGCTAGTATTGACGGTGTTGGTAGTGTTAGTGTTGGTGGTGTTGGTAGTGCTAGTGTAGGTGGTGTTGGTAGTGTTAGTCTTGGTGGTGTTGGTAGTGTTAGTGTTGGTGGTGTTGGTATGTTAGTGTTGGTCGTGTTAGTAGTGCTAGTGTTGGTGGTGTTGGTAATGTTAGTGTTGGCGGTATTGGTAGTATTAGTGTTGGTGCTGTTGGTAGTGTGTTAGTGTTGGTGGTGTTGGTAGTGTTGGTAGTGTTAGCGTTGGTGGTGTTGGAAGTGTTAGAGTTGGTGGTGTTGGTAGTGCTAGTGTTGGTGGTGTTGGTAGTGTTAGTGTTGGTGGTGTTGGTAGTACTAGTGTTGGTGGTGTTGGTAGTGTTAGTGTTGGTGGTGTTGGTAGTGTTAGTGTTGGTGGTGTTGGTAGTGTTAGTGTTGGTGGTGCTGGTAGTGTTAGTGTTGGTGGTGTTGGTAGTGCGAGCGTTGGTGGTGTTGGTAGTGCTAGTGTTGGTGGTATTGGTAGTGTTAGTGTTGGTGCTGTTGGTAGTGTTAGTGTTGGTGGTGTTGGTAGTGCGAGACTTGGTGTTGTTGGTAGTGCTAGTGTTGGTGGTCTTGGTAGTGTTAGTGTTGGTGGTGTTGATAGTGTTAGTGTTGGTGGTGTTAGTAGTGCTAGTATTGATGGTGTTGGTAGTGTCAGTGTTGGTGGTGTTGGTAGTGTTGGCGGTGTTGGTAGTGTTAGTGTTGGTGGTGTTGGTAGTGTTAGTGTTGGTGGTGTTGGTAGTGTTAGTGTTGGTGGTGTTAATAGTGCTAGTGTTGGTGGTGTTGGTAGTGTTAGTGTTGGTGGTGTTAGTAGTGCTAGTGTTGGTGGTGTTGGTAGTGTTAGTGTTGGTGGTGTTGGTAGTACTAGTGTTGGTGGTGTTGGTAGTGTTAGTGTTGGTAGTGTTAGTGTTGGTAGTGTTAGTGTTGGTGGTGTTAGTGTTGTTGGTGTTGGTAGTGTGAGTGTTGGTGGTGTTGGTAGTGTTAGTCTTGGTGGTGTTGGTAGTGTTAGTGTTGGTGGTTTTTGTAGTGTTAGTGTTGGTGGAGTTGGTAGTGTTAGTGTTGGTGGTGTTGGTAGTGTTAGTGTTGGTGGTGTTGGTAGTGTTAGTGTTGGTGGTGTTGGAAGTGTTAAAGTTGGTGGTGTTGGTAGTGTTATTGTTGGTGGTGTTGGTAGTGTTAGTGTTGGTGGTGTTATTAGTGTTAGTGTTGGTGGTGTTGGTAGTGTTAGTGTTGGTGGTGTTGGTAGTGTTAGTGTTGGTGGTGTTGGTAGTGCTAGTGTTGGTAGTGTTGGTGTTGGTGGTGTTGGTAGTGCTAGTATTGATGGTGTTGGTAGTGTTAGTGTTGGTGGTGTTGGTGGTGTTAGTGTTAGTGTTGGTGGTATTGGTAGTATTGATGGTGTTGGCAGTGCTAGTGTTGATGGTGTTGGTAGTGCTAGTATTGATGGTGTTGGTAGTGCTAGTGTTGATGGTGTTGGTAGTGCTAGTGTTGATGGTGTTGGTAGTGCTAGTATTGATGGTGTTGGTAGTGCTAGTGTTGATGGTGTTGGTAGTGCTAGTGTTGATGGTGTTGGTAGTGCTAGTATTGATGGTGTTGGTAGTGCTAGTGTTGATGGTGTTGGTAGTGATAGTGTTGATGGTGTTGGTAGTGCTAGTATTGATGGTGTTGGTAGTGCTAGTGTTGGTGGTGTTGGTAGTGTTAATGTTGGTGGTGTTGTTAGTGTTAGTGTTGGTGGTGTTGGTGGTGTTGGTGGTGTTGGTTCTGCTAGTGTTGGTGGTGGTGGTAGTGTGAGTGTTGGTGGTGTTGGTAGTGTTAGTGTTGGTGGTGTTGGTAGTGTTAGTGTTTGTGGTGTTGGTAGTGCTAGTGTTGGTGGTGTTGGTAGTGTTAGTGTTGGTGGTGTTGGTAGTGCTAGTATTGATGGTGTTGGTAGTGTTAGTGTTGGTGGTGTTGGTAGTGCTAGTGTTTGTGGTGTTGGTAGTGTTAGTGTTGGTGGTGTTAGTAGTGCTAGTGTTGGTGGTGTTGGTAGTGTTAGTGTTGATGGTGTTGGTAGTGCGAGTGTTGGTGGTGTTGGTAGTGCTAGTGTTGATGGTGTTGGTAGTGTTAGTGTTGGTGGTGTTGGTAGTGTTAGTGTTGGTGGTGTTAGTAGTGCTAGTGTTGGTGGTGTTGGTAGTGTTAGTGTTGGTGGTGTTGGTAGTGTTAGTGTTGGTGGTGTTAGTAGTGCTAGTGTTGGTGGTGTTGGTAGTGTTAGTGTTGGTGGTGTTGGTAGTGCGAGTGTTGGTGGTGTTGGTAGTGTGTTAGTGTTGGTGGTGTAGGTGGTGTTGGTAGTGTTAGCGTTGGTGGTGTTGGAAGTGTTAAAGTTGGTGGTGTTGGTAGTGCTAGTGTTGGTGGTGTTGGTAGTGTTAGTGTTTGTGGGGTTGGTAGTGTTGGTAGTGTTAGTGTTGGTGGTGTTGGTAGTGCTAGTGTTAGTGGTGTTGGTAGTGCTAGTGTTGGTGGTGTTGGTAGTGTTAGTGTATGTGGTGTTATTAGTGTTAGTGTTGGTGGTGTTGGTAGTGTTAGTGATGGTGGTGTTGGTAGTGTTAGTGTTGGTGGTGTTGGTAGTGCTAGTGTTTGTGGGGTTGGTAGTGTTGGTAGTGTTAGTGTTGGTGGTGTTGGTAGTGCTAGTGTTAGTGGTGTTGGTAGTGCTAGTGTTGGTGGTGTTGGTAGTGTTAGTGTATGTGGTGTTATTAGTGTTAGTGTTGGTGGTGTTGGTAGTGTTAGTGTTGGTGGTGTTGGTAGTGTTAATGTTGGTGGTGTTGGTAGTGCTAGTGTTGGTGGTGTTGGTGTTGGTGGTGTTGGTAGTGCTAGTATTGATGGTGTTGGTAGTGTTAGTGTTGGTGGTGTTGGTAGTGCTAGTATTGATGGTGTTGATAGTGCTAGTGTTGGTGGTGTTGGTAGTGTTAATGTTGGTGGTCTTGTTAGTGTTAGTGTTGGTGGTGTTGGTGGTGTTGGTTGTGCTAGTATTGGTGGTGGTGGTGTTATTAGTGTGTGTTGGTGGTGTTGGTAGTTTTAATGTTGGTGGTGTTGGTAGTGTTAGTGTTGGTGGTGTTGGTAGTGTTAGTGTTGGCGGTGTTGGTAGTTTTAGTGTTGGTGGTGTTGGTAGTGTTAGTGTTGGTGGTGTTGGTGGTGTTGGTAGTGTTAGTGTTGGTGGTGTTGGTATGTTAGTGTTGGTGGTGTTGGTAGTGTCAGTGTTGGTGGTGTTGGTAGTGTTAGTGTTGATGGTGTTGGTAGTGCGAGTGTTGGTGGTGTTGGTAGTGCTAGTGTTGGTGGTGTTGGTAGTGTTAGTGTTGGTGGTGTTGGTAGGGTTAGTGTTGGTGCTGTTGGTAGTGCGAGTGTTGGTGGTGTTGGTAGTGCTAGTGTTGGGGGTGTTGGTAGTGTTAGTGTTGGTGGTGTTGGTAGTGTCAGTGTTAGTGGTGTTGGTAGTGCTAGTGTTGGTGGTGTTGGTAGTGTTAGTGTTGGTGGTGTTAGTAGTGCTAGTGTTGGTGGTGTTGGTAGTGTTAGTGTTGGTGGTGTTGGTAGTGTTAGTGTTGGTGGTGTTAGTAGTGCTAGTGTTGGTGGTGTTGGTGGTGTTAGTGTTGGTGGTGTTGGTAGTGTTAGTGTTGGTGATGTTGGTAGTGTTAGTGTTGGTGGTGTTGGTAGTGTTAGTGTTGGTGGTGTTGGTATTGTTAGTGTTGGTGGTGTTGGTAGTGTTAGTGTTGGTGGTGTTGGTAGTGTTAGTGTTGGTGGTGTTGGTAGTGTTGGTGGTGTTGGTAGTGTTAGTGTTGGTGGTGTTGGTAGTGTTAGTGTTGGTGGTGTTGGTAGTGTTAGTGTTGGTGGTGTTGGTAGTGTTAGTGTTGGTGGTGTTGGTAGTGTTAGTGTTGGTGGTGCTGGTAGTGTTAGTGTTGGTGGTGTTGGTAGTACTAGTGTTGGTGGTGTTGGTAGTGTTAGTGTGGGTGGTGTTGGTAGTGCGAGTGTTGGTGGTGTTGGTAGTGTTAGTGTTGGTGGTGTTGGTAGTGTTAGTGTTGGTGGTGTTGGTAGTGCGAGTGTTGGTGGTGTTGGTAGTGTTAGTGCTGGTGGTGTTAGTAGTGTTAGTGTTGGTGGTGTTGGTGTTGGTGGTGTTGGTAGTACTAGTGTTGGTGGTGTTGGTAGTGTTAGTGTTAGTGGTGTTGGTAGTGCTAGTGTTGGTGGTGTTGGTAGTGTTAGTGTTAGTGGTGTTAGTAGTGTTAGTGTTGGTGGTGTTGGTGTTGGTGGTGTTGGTAGTACTAGTGTTGGTGGTGTTGGTAGTGTTAGTGTTAGTGGTGTTGGTAGTGCTAGTGTTGGTGGTGTTGGTAGTGCTAGTGTTGGTGGTGTTGGTAGTGCTAGTGTTGGTGGTGTTGGTAGTGTTAGTGTTGGTGGTGTTGGTAGTGTTAGAGTTGGTGCTGTTGGTAGTGCGAGTGTTGGTGGTGTTGGTAGTGCTAGTGTTGGTGGTGTTGGTAGTGTTAGTGTTGGTGCTGTTGGTAGTGTTAGTGTTGGTGGTGTTGGTAGTGCTAGTTTTGGTGGTGTTGGTAGTGTTAGTGTTGGTGCTGTTGGTAGTGTTAGTGTTGGTGGTGTCGGTAGTGTTAGTGTTGGTGGTGTTGGTAGTGCGAGTGTTGGTGGTGTTGGTAGTGCGAGTGTTGGTGGTGTTGGTAGTGTTAGTGTTGGTGCTGTTGGTAGAGCGAGTGTTGGTGGTGTTGGTATTGTTAGTGTTGGTAGTGTTAGTGTTGGTGGTGTTGGTAGTGTTAGTGTTGATGGTGCTGGTAGTGTTAGTGTTGATGGTGCTGGTAGTGTTAGTGTTGGTGGTGTTGGTAGTGTTAGTGTTGGTGGTGTTGGTAGTGTTAGTGTTGGTGGTGTTGGTAGTGCGAGTGTTGGTAGTGTTGGTAGTGCTAGTGTTGATGGTGCTGGTAGTGTTAGTGTTGATGGTGCTGGTAGTGTTAGTGTTGGTGCTGTTGGTAGTGTTAGTGTTGGTGGTGTTGGTAGTGTTAGTGTTGGTGGTGTTGGTAGTGTTAGTGTTGGTGGTGTTGGTAGTACTAGTGTTGGTGGTGTTGGTAGTGTTAGTGTTGGTGCTGTTGGTAGTGCGAGTGTTGGTGGTGTTGGTAGTGTTAGTGTTGATGGTGTTGGTAGTGCTAGTGTTGGTGGTGTTGGTAGTGTTAGTGTTGGTGGTGTTGGTAGTGTTAGTGTTGGTGGTGTTGGTAGTGCTAGTGTTGGTGGTGTTGGTAGTGTTAGTGTTGGTGGTGTTGGTAATGTTAGTGTTGGTGGTGTTGGTAGTGTTAGTGTTGGTGGTGTTGGTAGTGTTAGTGTTGGTGGTGTTGGTAGTGTTAGTGTTGGTGGTGTTGGTAGTGCGAGTGTTGGTAGTGTTGGTAGTGCTAGTGTTGATGGTGCTGGTAGTGTTAGTGTTGATGGTGCTGGTAGTGTTAGTGTTGGTGGTGTTGGTAGTGTTAGTGTTGGTGATGTTGGTAGTGTTAGTGTTGGTAGTGTTGGTAGTGTTAGTGTTGATGGTGCTGGTAGTGTTAGTGTTGGTGGTGTTGGTAGTGCTAGTGTTGATGGTGCTGGTAGTGTTAGTTTTGGTGGTGTTGGTAGTGCTAGTGTTGGTGGTGTTGGTAGTGTTAGTGTTGGTGGTGTTGGTAGTACTAGTGTTGGTGGTGTTGGTAGTGCTAGTTTTGGTGGTGTTGGTAGTGTTTGTGTTGGTTGTGTTGGTAGTGTTAGTGTTGGTGGTGTTGATAGTGTTAGTGTTGGTGGTGTTGGTAGTGTTAGTGTTGGTGGTGTTGGTAGTGTTAGTGTTGGTGGTGTTGGTAGTACTAGTGCTGGTGGTGTTGGTAGTGTTAGTGTTGGTGCTGTTGGTAGTGCGAGTGTTGGTGGTGTTGGTAGTGTTAGTGTTGATGGTGTTGGTAGTGCTAGTGTTGGTGGTGTTGGTAGTGTTTGTGTTGGTTGTGTTGGTAGTGTTAGTGTTGGTGGTGTTGGTAGTGTTAGTGTTGGTGGTGTTGGTAGTGCTAGTGTTGGTGGTGTTGGTAGTGTTAGTGTTTGTGGTGTTGGTAGTGTGTTGGTGTTGGTGGTGTTATTAGTGTTAGTGTTGGTGGTGTTGGTAGTGTTAGTGTTGGTGGTGTTGGTTGTGTTAGTGTTGGTGGTGTTGGTTGTGTTAGTGTTGGTGGTGTTGGTAGTGTTAGTGTAGGTGGTGTTGGTAGTGTTAGTGTTGGTGGTTTTGGTAGTGTTAGTGTTGGTTGTGTTGGTAGTGTTAGTGTTTGTGGTGTTGGTAGTGTGTTGGTGTTGGTGGTGTTATTAGTGTTACTGTTGGTGGTGTTGGTAGTGTTAGTGTTGGTGGTGTTGGTTGTGTTAGTGTTGGTGGTGTTGGTTGTGTTAGTGTTGGTGGTGTTGGTAGTGTTAGTGTAGGTGGTGTTGGTAGTGTTAGTGTTGGTGGTTTTGGTAGTGTTAGTGTTGGTTGTGTTGGTAGTGTTAGTGTTTGTGGTGTTGGTAGTGTGTTGGTGTTGGTGGTGTTATTAGTGTTACTGTTGGTGGTGTTGGTAGTGTTAGTGTTGTTGGTGTTGGTTGTGTTAGTGTTGGTGGTGTTGGTAGTGTTAGTGTAGTGTTGGTGGTGTTGGTAGTGTTAGTGTCGGTGGTGTTGGTAGTGCTAGTGTTGGTGGTGTTGGTAGTGTTAGTGTTGGTGGTGTTGGTTGTGTTAGTGTTGGTGGTGTTGGTAGTGTTAGTGTTGGTGGTGTTGGTAGTGTTAGTGTTTGTGGTGTTGGTAGTGTTAGTGTTGGTAGTGTTAGTGTTGGTAGTGTTAGTGTTGGTGGTGTTGGTAGTGTTGGTGGAGTTGGTAGTGTTAGTCTTGGTGGTGTTGGTAGTGTTAGAGTTGGTGGTGTTGGTAGTGTTAGTGTTGGTGGTGTTGGTAGTGTTAGTGTTGGTGGTGTTAGTAGTGCTAGTGTTGGTGGTGTTGGTAGTGTTAGTGTTGGCGGTGTTGGTAGTGTTAGTGTTGGTGGTGTTCGTAGTGCTAGTGTTGGTGGTGTTGGTAGTGTTAGTGTTGGCGGTGTTGGTAGTGTTAGTGTTGGTGCTGTTGGTAGTGTGTTAGTGTTGGTGGTGTAGGTGGTGTTGGTAGTGTTAGCGTTGGTGGTGTTGGAAGTGTTAAATTTGGTGGTGTTGGTAGTGCTAGTGTTGGAGGTGTTGGTACTGTTAGTGTTGGTGGTGTTGGTAATGTTAGTGTTGGTGGTGTTGGTAGTGTTAGTGTTGGTGGTGTTGGTAGTGTTAGTGTTGGTGGTGTTGGTAGTGTTAGTGTTGGTGGTGTTGGTAGTGTTGGTGGAGTTGGTAGTGTTAGTCTTGGTGGTGTTGGTAGTGTTAGTGTTGGTGGTGTTGGTAGTGCTAGTGTTGGTGGAGTTGGTAGTGTTAGTGTTGGTGGTGTTGGTAGTGTTAGTGTTGGTGGTGTTGGTAGTGTTAGTGTTGGTGGAGTTGGTAGTGTTAGTCTTGGTGGTGTTGTTAGTGTTGGTGGTGGTGGTAGTGTTAGTGTTGGTGGTGTTGGTAGTGTTAGTGTTGGTGGAGTTGGTAGTGTTAGTCTTGGTGGTGTTGGTAGTGTTAGTGTTGGTGGTGTTGGTAGTGTTAGTGTTGGTGGTGTAGGTGGTGTTGGTAGTGTTAGCGTTGGTGGTGTTGGAAGTGTTAAAGTTGGTGGTGTTGGTAGTGCTAGTGTTGGAGGTGTTGGTAGTGCTAGTGTTGGTGGAGTTGGTAGTGTTAGTGTTGGTGGTGTTGGTAATGTTAGTGTTGGTGGTGTTGGTAGTGTTAGTGTTGGTGGTGTTGGTAGTGTTAGTGTTGGTGGTGTTGGTAGTGTTGGTGGAGTTGGTAGTGTTAGTCTTGGTGGTGTTGGTAGTGTTAGTGTTGGTGGTGTTGGTAGTGCTAGTGTTGGTGGAGTTGGTAGTGTTAGTGTTGGTGGTGTTGGTAGTGTTAGTGTTGGTGGTGTTGGTAGTGTTAGTGTTGGTGGAGTTGGTAGTGTTAGTGTTGGTAGTGTTGGTAGTGTTAGTGTTGGTGGTGTTGGTAGTGTTAGTGTTGGTGGTGTCATTAGTGTTAGTGTTGGTGGTGTTGGTAGTGTTAGTGTTGGTGGTGTTGGTAGTGTTAGTGTTGGTGGTGTTGGCAGTGTTAGTGTTGGTGGTGTTGGTAGTGTTAGTGTTGGTGGTGTTGGTAGTGTTAGTGTTGGTGGTGTTGGTAGTGTTGGTGGAGTTGGTAGTGTTAGTGTTGGTGGTGGTGTTAGTAGTGTTAGTGTTGGTGGTGTTGGTAGTGTTAATATTTGTGGTGTTATTAGTGTTATTGTTGGTGGTGTTGGTAGTGTTAGTCGTGGTGGTGTTGGTAGTGCTAGTGTTGGTGGTGTTGGTAGTGCTAGTGTTGGTGGTGTTGGTGGTGTTAGTGTTGGTGGTGTTGGTAGTGTTAGTGTTGGTGGTGTTAGTAGTGCTAGTGTTGGTGGTGTTGGTAGTGTTAGTGTTGGTGGTGTTGGTAGTGCTAGTATTGATGGTGTTGGTAGTGTTAGTGTTGGTGGTGTTGGTAGTGCTAGTGTTTGTGGTGTTGGTAGTGTTAGTGTTGGTGGTGTTAGTAGTGCTAGTGTTGGTGGTGTTGGTAGTGTTAGTGTTGATGGAGTTGGTAGTGCGAGTGTTGGTGGTGTTGGTAGTGCTAGTGTTGGTGGTGTTGGTAGTGTTAGTGTTGGTGGTGTTGGTAGTGTTAGTGTTGGTGGTATTAGTAGTGCTAGTGTTGGTGGTGTTGGTAGTGTTAGTGTTGGTGGTGTTGGTAGTGTTAGTGTTGGTGGTGTTAGTAGTGCTAGTGTTGGTGGTGTTGGTAGTGTTAGTGTTGGTGGTGTTGGTAGTGCGAGTGTTGGTGGTGTTGGTAGTGTGTTAGTGTTGGTGGTGTAGGTGGTGTTGGTAGTGTTAGCGTTGGTAGTGTTGGAAGTGTTAAAGTTGGTGGTGTTGGTAGTGCTAGTGTTGGTGGTGTTGGTAGTGTTAGTGTTTGTAGGGTTGGTAGTGTTGGTAGTGTTAGTGTTGGTGGTGTTGGTAGTGCTAGTGTTAGTGGTTTTGGTAGTGCTAGTGTTGGTGGTGTTGGTAGTGTTAGTGTATGTGGTGTTATTAGTGTTAGTGTTGGTGGTGTTGGTAGTGTTAGTGTTGGTGGTGTTGGTAGTGTTAGTGTTGGTGGTGTTGGTAGTGCTAGTGTTTGTGGGGTTGGTAGTGTTGGTAGTGTTAGTGTTGGTGGTGTTGGTAGTGCTAGTGTTAGTGGTGTTGGTAGTGCTAGTGTTGGTGGTGTTGGTAGTGTTAGTGTATGTGGTGTTATTAGTGTTAGTGTTGGTGGTGTTGGTACTGTTAGTGTTGGTGGTGTTGGTAGTGTTAGTGTTGGTGGTGTTGGTAGTGCTAGTGTTGGTTGTGTTGGTGTTGGTGGTGTTGGTAGTGCTAGTATTGATGGTGTTGGTAGTGTTAGTGTTGGTGGTGTTGGTAGTGCTAGTATTGATGGTGTTGATAGTGCTAGTGTTGGTGGTGTTGGTTGTGCTAGTTTTGGTGGTGGTGGTGTTATTAGTGTGTGTTGGTGGTGTTGGTAGTTTTAGTGTTGGTGGTGTTGGTAGTGTTAGTGTTGGTGGTGTTGGTGGTGTTGGTAGTGTTAGTGTTGGTGGTGTTGGTAGTTTTAGTGTTGGTGGTGTTGGTAGTGTTAGTGTTGGTGGTGTTGGTATGTTAGTGTTGGTGGTGTTGGTAGTGTTAGTTTTGGTGGTGTTGGTAGTGTTAGTGTTGATGGTGTTGGTAGTGCGAGTGTTGGTGGTGTTGGTAGTGCTAGTGTTGGTGGTGTTGGTAGTGTTAGTGTTGGTGGTGTTGGTAGTGTTAGTGTTGGTGCTGTTGGTAGTGCGAGTGTTGGTGGTGTTGGTAGTGTTAGTGTTGGTGCTGTTGGTAGTGCGAGTGTTGGTGGTGTTGGTAGTGTTAGTGTTGGTGGTGTTGATAGTGTTAGTGTTGGTGGTGTTAGTAGTGATAGTATTGATGGTGTTGGTAGTGTCAGTGTTAGTGGTGTTGGTAGTGCTAGTGTTGGTGGTGTTGGTAGTGTTAGTGTTGGTGGTGTTAGTAGTGCTAGTGTTGGTGGTGTTGGTAGTGTTAGTGTTGGTGGTGTTGGTAGTGTTAGTGTTGGTGGTGTTAGTAGTGCTAGTGTTGGTGGTGTTGGTAGTGTTAGTGTTGGTGGTGTTGGTAGTGCGAGTGTTGGTGGTGTTGGTAGTGCTAGTGTTTGTGGGGTTGGTAGTGTTGGTAGTGTTAGTGTTGGTGGTGTTGGTAGAGTTAGTGTTGGTAGTGTTATTAGTGTTATTGTTGGTGGTGTTGGTAGTGTTAGTGTTGGTGGTGTTGGTAGTGCGAGTGTTGGTGGTGTTGGTAGTGTTAGTGTTGGTGGTGCTGGTAGTGTTAGTGTTGGTGGTGTTGGTAGTACTAGTGTTGGTGGTGTTGGTAGTGTTAGTGTTGGTGGTGTTGGTAGTGTTAGTGTTGGTGGTGTTGGTAGTGTTAGTGTTGGTGGTGTTGGTAGTGTTAGTGTTGGTGGTGTTGGTAGTGTTAGTGTTGGTGGTGTTGGTAGTGTTAGTGTTGGTGGTGTTGGTAGTGTTAGTGTTGGTGGTGTTGGTAGTGTTAGTGTTGGTGGTGTTGGTAGTGTTATTGTTGGTGGTGTTGGTAGTATTAGTGTTGGTGGTGTTGGTAGTGTTAGTGTTGGTGGTGTTGGTAGTGTTAGTGTTGGTGGTGTTGGTAGTGTTAGTGTTGGTGGTGCTGGTAGTGTTAGTGTTGGTGGTGTTGGTAGTACTAGTGTTGGTGGTGTTGGTAGTGTTAGTGTTGGTGGTGTTGGTAGTGCGAGTGTTGGTGGTGTTGGTAGTGTTAGTGTTGGTGGTGTTGGTAGTGTTAGTGTTGGTGGTGTTGGTAGTGCGAGTGTTGGTGGTGTTGGTAGTGTTAGTGCTGGTGGTGTTAGTAGTGTTAGTGTTGGTGGTGTTGGTGTTGGTGGTGTTGGTAGTACTAGTGTTGGTGGTGTTGGTAGTGTTAGTGTTAGTGGTGTTGGTAGTGCTAGTGTTGGTGGTGTTGGTAGTGCTAGTGTTGGTGGTGTTGGTAGTGCTAGTGTTGGTGGTGTTGGTAGTGTTAGTGTTGGTGGTGTTGGTAGTGTTAGTGTTGGTGCTGTTGGTAGTGCGAGTGTTGGTGATGTTGGTAGTGCTAGTGTTGGTGGTGTTAGTAGTGTTAGTGTTGGTGCTGTTGGTAGTGTTGGTGGTGTTGGTAGTGCTAGTGTTGGTGGTGTTGGTAGTGTTAGTGTTGGTGCTGTTGGTAGTGTTAGTGTTGGTGGTGTCGGTAGTGTTAGTGTTGGTGGTGTTGGTAGTGCGAGTGTTGCTGGTGTTGGTAGTGCGAGTGTTGGTGGTGTTGGTAGTGTTAGTGTTGGTGCTGTTGGTAGAGCGAGTGTTGGTGGTGTTGGTAGTGTTAGTGTTGGTAGTGTCAGTGTTGGTGGTGTCGGTAGTGTTAGTGTTGGTGGTGTTGGTAGTGCTAGTGTTGGTGGTGTTGGTAGTGCGAGTGTTGGTGGTGTTGGTAGTGTTAGTGTTGGTGCTGTTGGTAGAGCGAGTGTTGGTGGTGTTGGTAGTGTTAGTGTTGGTAGTGTTAGTGTTGGTGGTGTTGGTAGTGTCAGTGTTGGTGGTGTTGGTAGTGTTAGTGTTGATGGTGCTGGTAGTGTTAGTGTTGGTGGTGTTGGTAGTGTCAGTGTTGGTGGTGTTGGTAGTGTTAGTGTTGATGGTGCTGGTAGTGTTAGTGTTGGTGGTGTTGGTAGTGTGTTAGTGTTGGTGGTGTAGGTGGTGTTGGTAGTGTTAGCGTTGGTAGTGTTGGAAGTGTTAAAGTTGGTGGTGTTGGTAGTGCTAGTGTTGGTGGTGTTGGTAGTGTTAGTGTTTGTAGGGTTGGTAGTGTTGGTAGTGTTAGTGTTGGTGGTGTTGGTAGTGCTAGTGTTAGTGGTGTTGGTAGTGCTAGTGTTGGTGGTGTTGGTAGTGTTAGTGTATGTGGTGTTATTAGTGTTAGTGTTGGTGGTGTTGGTAGTGTTAGTGTTGGTGGTGTTGGTAGTGTTAGTGTTGGTGGTGTTGGTAGTGCTAGTGTTTGTGGGGTTGGTAGTGTTGGTAGTGTTAGTGTTGGTGGTGTTGGTAGTGCTAGTGTTAGTGGTGTTGGTAGTGCTAGTGTTGGTGGTGTTGGTAGTGTTAGTGTATGTGGTGATATTAGTGTTAGTGTTGGTGGTGTTGGTACTGTTAGTGTTGGTGGTGTTGGTAGTGTTAGTGTTGGTGGTGTTGGTAGTGCTAGTGTTGGTGGTGTTGGTAGTGCTAGTGTTGGTGGTGTTGGTGTTGGTGGTGTTGGTAGTGCTAGTATTGATGGTGTTGATAGTGCTAGTGTTGGTGGTGTTGGTTGTGCTAGTTTTGGTGGTGGTGGTGTTATTAGTGTGTGTTGGTGGTGTTGGTAGTTTTAGTGTTGGTGGTGTTGGTAGTGTTAGTGTTGGTGGTGTTGGTGGTGTTGGTAGTGTTAGTGTTGGTGGTGTTGGTAGTTTTAGTGTTGGTGGTGTTGGTAGTGTTAGTATTGGTGGTGTTGGTGGTGTTGGTAGTGTTAGTGTTGGTGGTGTTGGTATGTTAGTGTTGGTGGTGTTGGTAGTGTTAGTTTTGGTGGTGTTGGTAGTGTTAGTGTTGATGGTGTTGGTAGTGCGAGTGTTGGTGGTGTTGGTAGTGCTAGTGTTGGTGGTGTTGGTAGTGTTAGTGTTGGTGGTGTTGGTAGTGTTAGTGTTGGTGCTGTTGGTAGTGCGAGTGTTGGTTGTGTTGGTAGTGCTAGTGTTGGGGGTGTTGGTAGTGTTAGTGTTGGTGGTGTTGATAGTGTTAGTGTTGGTGGTGTTAGTAGTGATAGTATTGATGGTGTTGGTAGTGTCAGTGTTAGTGGTGTTGGTAGTGCTAGTGTTGGTGGTGTTGGTAGTGTTAGTGTTGGTGGTGTTAGTAGTGCTAGTGTTGGTGGTGTTGGTAGTGTTAGTGTTGGTGGTGTTGGTAGTGTTAGTGTTGGTGGTGTTAGTAGTGCTAGTGTTGGTGGTGTTGGTAGTGTTAGTGTTGGTGGTGTTGGTAGTGCGAGTGTTGGTGGTGTTGGTAGTGCTAGTGTTTGTGGGGTTGGTAGTGTTGGTAGTGTTAGTGTTGGTGGTGTTGGTAGAGTTAGTGTTGGTAGTGTTATTAGTGTTATTGTTGGTGGTGTTGGTAGTGTTAGTGTTGGTGGTGTTGGTAGTGCGAGTGTTGGTGGTGTTGGTAGTGTTAGTGTTGGTGGTGTTGGTAGTGTTAGTGTTGGTGGTGTTGGTAGTGCGAGTGTTGGTGGTGTTGGTAGTGTTAGTGTTGGTGGTGTTGGTAGTGTTAGTGTTGGTGATGTTGGTAGTGTTAGTGTTGGTGGTGTTGGTAGTGCGAGTGTTGGTGGTGTTGGTAGTGTTAGTGTTGGTGGTGTTGGTAGTGTTAGTGTTGGTAGTGTTGGTAGTGTCAGTGTTGGTGGTGCTGGTAGTGTTAGTGTTGGTGGTGTTGGTAGTGTTAGTGTTGGTGGTGTTGGTAGTGTTAGTGTTGGTGGTGTTGGTAGTGTTAGTGTTGGTGGTGTTGGTAGTGTTAGTGTTGGTGGTGTTGGTAGTGTTAGTGTTGGTGGTGTTGGTAGTGTTAGTGTTGGTGGTGTTGGTAGTGTTAGTGTTGGTGGTGTTGGTAGTGTTAGTGTTGGTGGTGTTGGTAGTGTTATTGTTGGTGGTGTTGGTAGTATTAGTGTTGGTGGTGTTGGTAGTGTTAGTGTTGGTGGTGTTGGTAGTGTTAGTGTTGGTGGTGTTGGTAGTGTTAGTGTTGGTGGTGCTGGTAGTGTTAGTGTTGGTGGTGTTGGTAGTACTAGTGTTGTTGGTGTTGGTAGTGTTAGTGTTGGTGGTGTTGGTGGTGTTGGTAGTGTTAGTGTTGGTGGTGTTGGTAGTGCGAGTGTTGGTGGTGTTGGTAGTGTTAGTGTTGGTGGTGTTGGTAGTGCTATTGTTGGTGGTGTTGGTAGTGTTAGTGTTGGTGGTGTTGGTAGTGTTAGTGTTGGTGGTGTTGGTAGTGCGAGTGTTGGTGGTGTTGGTAGTGTTAGTGCTGGTGGTGTTAGTAGTGTTAGTGTTGGTGGTGTTGGTGTTGGTGGTGTTGGTAGTACTAGTGTTGGTGGTGTTGGTAGTGTTAGTGTTAGTGGTGTTGGTAGTGCTAGTGTTGGTGGTGTTGGTAGTGCTAGTGTTGGTGGTGTTGGTAGTGCTAGTGTTGGTGGTGTTGGTAGTGTTAGTGTTGGTGGTGTTGGTAGTGTTAGTGTTGGTGCTGTTGGTAGTGCGAGTGTTGGTGGTGTTGGTAGTGCTAGTGTTGGTGGTGTTAGTAGTGTTAGTGTTGGTGCTGTTGGTAGTGTTGGTGGTGTTGGTAGTGCTAGTGTTGGTGGTGTTGGTAGTGTTAGTGTTGGTGCTGTTGGTAGTGTTAGTGTTGGTGGTGTCGGTAGTGTTAGTGTTGGTGGTGTTGGTAGTGCGAGTGTTGGTGGTGTTGGTAGTGCGAGTGTTGGTGGTGTTGGTAGTGTTAGTGTTGGTGCTGTTGGTAGAGCGAGTGTTGGTGGTGTTGGTAGTGTTAGTGTTGGTAGTGTCAGTGTTGGTGGTGTCGGTAGTGTTAGTGTTGGTGGTGTTGGTAGTGCTAGTGTTGGTGGTGTTGGTAGTGCGAGTGTTGGTGGTGTTGGTAGTGTTAGTGTTGGTGCTGTTGGTAGAGCGAGTGTTGGTGGTGTTGGTAGTGTTAGTGTTGGTAGTGTTAGTGTTGGTGGTGTTGGTAGTGTCAGTGTTGGTGGTGTTGGTAGTGTTAGTGTTGATGGTGCTGGTAGTGTTAGTGTTGGTGGTGTTGGTAGTGTCAGTGTTGGTGGTGTTGGTAGTGTTAGTGTTGATGGTGCTGGTAGTGTTAGTGTTGGTGGTGTTGGTAGTGTTAGTGTTGGTGGTGTTGGTAGTGTTAGTGTTGGTGGTGCTGGTAGTGTTAGTGTTGGTGGTGTTGGTAGTACTAGTGTTGGTGGTGTTGGTAGTGTTAGTGTTGGTGGTGTTGGTAGTGTTAGTGTTGGTGGTGTTGTTAGTGTTAGTGTTGGTGGTGTTGGTAGTGTTAGTGTTGATGGTGCTGGTAGTGTTAGTGTTGGTGGTGTTGGTAGTGTTAGTGTTGGTGGTGTTGGTGGTGTTGTTAGTGTTGGTGGTGTTGGTACTGTTAGTGTTGGTGTTGTTGGTAGTGTTAGTGTTGGTGGTGTTGGTAGTGTTAGTGTTGGTGGTGTTGGTAGTGTTAGTGTTGGTGGTGTTGGTAGTACTAGTGTTGGTGGTGTTGGTAGTGTTAGTGTTGGTGCTGTTGGTAGTGCGAGTGTTGGTGGTGTTGGTAGTGTTAGTGTTGATGGTGTTGGTAGTGCTAGTGTTGGTGGTGTTGGTAGTGTTAGTGTTGGTAGTGTTAGTGTTGGTGGTGTTGGTAGTGCTAGTGTTGGTGGTGTTGGTAGTGTTAGTGTTGGTGGTGTTGGTAATGTTAGTGTTGGTGGTGTTGGTAGTGTTAGTGTTGGTGGTGTTGGTAGTGTTAGTGTTGGTGGTGTTGGTAGTGTTAGTGTTGGTGGTGTTGGTAGTGCGAGTGTTGGTAGTGTTGGTAGTGCTAGTGTTGATGGTGCTGGTAGTGTTAGTGTTGATGGTGCTGGTAGTGTTAGTGTTGGTGGTGTTGGTAGTGTTAGTGTTGGTGATGTTGGTAGTGTTAGTGTTGGTAGTGTTGGTAGTGTTAGTGTTGATGGTGCTGGTAGTGTTAGTGTTGGTGGTGTTGGTAGTGCTAGTGTTGATGGTGCTGGTAGTGTTAGTTTTGGTGGTGTTGGTAGTGCTAGTGTTGGTGGTGTTGGTAGTGTTAGTGTTGGTGGTGTTGGTAGTACTAGTGTTGGTGGTGTTGGTAGTGCTAGTTTTGGTGGTGTTGGTAGTGTTTGTGTTGGTTGTGTTGGTAGTGTTAGTGTTGGTGGTGTTGATAGTGTTAGTGTTGGTGGTGTTGGTAGTGTTAGTGTTGGTGGTGTTGGTAGTGTTAGTGTTGGTGGTGTTGGTAGTACTAGTGTTGGTGGTGTTGGTAGTGTTAGTGTTGGTGCTGTTGGTAGTGCGAGTGTTGGTGGTGTTGGTAGTGTTAGTGTTGATGGTGTTGGTAGTGCTAGTGTTGGTGGTGTTGGTAGTGTTAGTGTTGGTGGTGTTGGTAGTGTTAGTGTTGGTGGTGTTGGTAGTGCTAGTGTTGGTGGTGTTGGTAGCGTTAGTGTTGGTGGTGTTGGTAATGTTAGTGTTGGTGGTGTTGGTAGTGCGAGTGTTGGTAGTGTTGGTAGTGCTAGTGTTGATGGTGCTGGTAGTGTTAGTGTTGATGGTGCTGGTAGTGTTAGTGTTGGTGATGTTGGTAGTGTTAGTGTTGGTAGTGTTGGTAGTGTTAGTGTTGATGGTGCTGGTAGTGTTAGTGTTGATGGTGCTGGTAGTGTTAGTGTTGGTGATGTTGGTAGTGTTAGTGTTGGTAGTGTTGGTAGTGTTAGTGTTGATGGTGCTGGTAGTGTTAGTGTTGGTGGTGTTGGTAGTGTCAGTGTTGGTGGTGTTGATAGTGTTAGTGTTGGTGGTGTTGGTAATGTTAGTGTTGGTGGTGTTGGTAGTGCTAGTGTTGGTGGTGTTGGTAGTGTTAGTGTTGGTGGTGTTGGTAGTGTTAGTGTTGGTGGTGTTGATAGTGTTAGTGTTGGTGGTGTTGGTAGTGTTAGTGTTGGTGGTGTTGATAGTGTTAGTGTTGGTGTTGTTGGTAGTGTTAGTGTTGGTGGTGTTGGTAGTGTTAGTGTTGGTGGTGTTGGTAGTGTTATTGTTGGTGGTGTTGGTAGTGCTAGTGTTGGTGGTATTGGTAGTGCTAGTGTTGGTGGTATTGATAGTGTTAGTGTTGGTGGTGTTGGTAGTGCTAGTGTTGGTGGTGTTGGTAGTGCTAGTGTTGGTGGTGTTGGTAATGTTAGTGTTGGTGGTGTTGGTAGTGCTAGTGTTGGTGGTGTTGGTAGTGTTAGTGTTGGTGGTGTTGGTAGTGTTAGTGTTGGTGGTGTTGATAGTGTTAGTGTTGGTGGTGTTGGTAGTGTTAGTGTTGGTGGTGTTGATAGTGTTAGTGTTGGTGTTGTTGGTAGTGTTAGTGTTGGTGGTGTTGGTAGTGTTAGTGTTGGTGGTGTTGGTAGGGTTATTGTTGGTGGTGTTGGTAGTGCTAGTGTTGGTGGTATTGGTAGTGCTAGTGTTGGTGGTATTGATAGTGTTAGTGTTGGTGGTGTTGGTAGTGCTAGTGCTGGTGGTGTTGGTAGTGCTAGTGTTGGTGGTATTGGTAGTGCTAGTGTTGATGGTGTTGGTAGTGTTAGTGTTGGTGGTGTTGGTAGTGCTAGTGTTGGTGGTGTTGGTATTGTTATTGTTGGTGGTGTTGGTAGTGTTATTGTTGGTGGTGTTGGTAGTGCTAGTGTTGGTGGTATTGGTAGTGCTAGTGTTGGTGGTGTTGATAGTGTTAGTGTTGGTGGTGTTGGTAGTGCTAGTGTTGGTGGTGTTGGTAGTGCTAGTGTTGGTGCTATTGGTAGTGCTAGTGTTGATGGTGTTGGTAGTGTTAGTGTTGGTGGTGTTGGTGGTGTTGGTAGTGTTAGTGTTGGTGGTGTTGGTAGTGTTATTGTTGGTGGTGTTGGTAGTGCTAGTGTTGGTGGTATTGGTAGTGCTAGTGTTGGTGGTGTTGATAGTGTTAGTGTTGGTGGTGTTGGTAGTGCTAGTGTTGGTGGTGTTGGTAGTGCTAGTGTTGGTGGTATTGGTAGTGCTAATGTTGATGGTGTTGGTAGTGTTAGTGTTGGTGGTGTTGGTGGTGTTGGTAGTGCTAGTGTTGGTGGTGTTGGTGGTGTTGGTAGTGTTATTGTTGGTGGTGTTGGTAGTGCTAGTGTTGGTGGTGTTGGTAGTGTTAGTGTTGGTGGTGTTGGTAGTGTTAGTGTTAGTGGTGTTGGTGGTGTTGGTAGTGAAAGTGTTGGTAGTGTTGGTAGTGCTAGTGTTGATGGTGTTGGTAGTGTTAGTGTTGGTGGTGTTGGTAGTGTTATTGTTGGTGGTGTTGGTAGTTCTAGTGTTGGTGGTGTTGGTAGTGTTAGTGTTGGTGGTGTTGGTAGTGTTAGTGTTAGTGGTGTTGGTGGTGTTGGTAGTGAAAGTGTTGGTAGTGCTAGTGTTGATGGTGTTGGTAGTGTTAGTGTTGGTGGTGTTGGTGGTGTTTTTAGTGTTAGTGTTGGTGGTGTTGGTAGTGTTAGTGTTGGTGGTGATATTAGTGTTAGTGTTGGTGGTGTTGGTAGTGTTAGTGTTGGTGGTGTTGGTAGTGTTAGTGTAGGTGGTGTTGGTAGTGTTAGTGTTGGTAGTGTTGGTAGTGTTAGTGTTGTTGGTGGTGTTGGTATTGCTAGTGTTGGTGGTGTTGGTAGTGCTAGTATTGATGGTGTTGCTAGTGTTAGTGTTGGTGGTGTTGGTAGTGTTAATGTTGGTGGTGTTGTTGGTGTTGGTGGTGTTGGTAGTGTTGGTGTTGGTGGTGTTGGTAGTGTTGCTGGAGTTGGTAGTGTTAGTGTTGGTGGTGTTGGTAGTGCTAGTGTTGCTGGTGTTGGTAGTGTTAGTGTTGGTGGTGTTGGTAGTGTTAGTGTTGGTAGTGTTAGTGTTGGTGGTGTTGGTAGTGTTAGTGTTGGTGGTGTTGGTAGTGTTAGTGTTGATGGTGTTGGTAGTGTTAGTGTTGGTGGTGTTGGTAGTGCTAGTGTTGGTGGTGTTGGTAGTGTTAGTGTTGGTGGTGTTGGTGGTGTTAGTAGTGCTAGTGTTGGTGGTGTTAGTAGTGTTAGTTTTGGCGGTGTTGGTAGTGTTAGTGTTGGTGCTGTTGGTAGTGTTAGTGTTGGTAGTGTTAGTGTAGGTGGTGTTGGTAGTGTTGGTGGTGTTGGTAGTGTTAGTGTTGGTGGTGTTGGTAGTGCTAGTGTTGGTGGTGTTAGTGTTGGTGGTGTTGGTAGTGTTAGTGTTGGTGGTGTTGGTAGTGCTCGTGTTGGTGGTGTTAGTAGTGCTAGTGTTGGTGGTATTAGTAGTGTTAGTGTTGATGGTGTTGGTAGTGTTAGTGTTGGTGGTGTTGGTAGTATTAGTGTTGGTGGTGTTGGTAGTGTTAGTGTTGGTGGTGTTGGTGGTGTTGGTAGTGTTGGTAGTGCTAGTGTTGATGATGTTGGTAGTGTTAGTGTTGGTGGTGTTGGTGGTGTTGGTAGTGAAAGTGTTGGTAGTGTTGGTAGTCTTAGTGTTGGTGCTGTTGTTAGTGTGTTAGTGTTGGTGGTGTTGGTGGTGTTGGTAGTGCTATTGTTGGTGGTGTTGGTAGTGCTAGTGTTGTTGGTGTTGGTAGTGTTAGTGTTGGTGGTGTTGGTAGTGTTAGTGTTGGTGGTGTTGGTAGTGTTAGTGTTGGTAGTGTTGGTGGTGTTGGTAGTGCTAGTGTTGATGGTGTTGGTAGTGTTAGTGTTGGTGGTGTTGGCATTGTTAGTGTTGGTGGTGTTGGTGGTGTTGGTAGTGTTAGCGTTGGTGGTGTTGGTAGTGTTAGTGTTGGTGGTGTTGTTAGTGTTAGTGTTAGTGTTGGTGGTGTTGATAGTGTTAGTGTTGGTGGTGTTGGTAGTGTTAGTGTTCTTGGTGTTGGTAGTGCTAGTATTGATGGTGTTGGTAGTGTCAGTGTTGGTGGTGTTGGTAGTGTTAGTGTTGGTGGTGTTGGTAGTGCTAATGTTGGTGGTGTTGGTAGTGTTATTGTTGGTGGTGTTGTTAGTGTTAGGGCTGGTGGTGTTGGTAGTGCTAATGTTGGTGGTGTTGGTAGTGTTATTGTTGGTGGTGTTGTTAGTATTAGGGCTGGTGGTGTTGGTAGTGTTAGTGTTGATGTTGTTGGTAGTGTTTGTGTTGGTGGTGTTGATAGTGCTAGTGTTGGTGGTGTTGGTAGTGTTAGTGTTGGTGGTGTTGGTAGTGTTAGTGTTGGTGGTGTTGGTAGTGCTAATGTTGGTGGTGTTGGTAGTGTTATTGTTGGTGGTGTTGTTAGTGTTAGGACGGGTGGTGTTGGTAGTGTTAGTGTTGATGTTGTTGGTAGTGTTTGTGTTGGTGGTGTTGGTAGTGCTAGTGTTGGTGGTGTTGTTAGTGTTAGTGTTGGTGGTGTTGTTAGTGTTAGTGTTAGTGTTGGTGGTGTTGGTAGTGTTTGTGTTTGTGGTGTTGGTAGTGTTAGTGTTGGTGGTGTTAGTAGTGCTAGTGTTGGTGGTGTTGTTAGTGTTAGTGTTGGTGGTGTTGTTAGTGTTAGTGTTAGTGTTGGTGGTGTTGGTAGTGTTTGTGTTTGTGGTGTTGGTAGTGTTAGTGTTCTTGGTGTTGGTAGTGCTAGTATTGATGGTGTTGGTAGTGTCAGTGTTGGTGGTGTTGGTAGTGCTAGTGTTGGTGGTGTTGGTAGTGTTAGTGTTGGTGGTGTTGTTAGTGCTGGTTGTGTTGGTAGTGTTAGTGTTGATGTTGTTGGTAGTGTTTGTGTTGGTGGTGTTGGTAGTGCTAGTGTTGGTGGTGTTGTTAGTGTTAGTGTTGGTGGTGTTGTTAGTGTTAGTGTTAGTGTTGGTGGTAGTGTTTGTGTTGGTGGTGTTGGTAGTGCTAGTGTTGGTGGTGTTGGTAGTGTTAGTGTTGGTGGTGTTGGTAGTGTTAGTGTTGGTGGTGTTGGTAGTGTTAGTGTTGGTGGTGTTGGTAGTGTTAGTGTTGGTGGTGTTGGTAGTGCTAGTGTTGGTGGTGTTGGTAGTGTTAGTGTTGGTGGTGTTTGTAGTGTTAGTGTTGGTGGTGTTGGTAGTGCTAATGTTGGTGGTGTTGGTAGTGTTAGTGTTGGTGGTGTTGGTAGTGTTAGTGTTGGTGGTGTTGGCAGTGTTAGTGTTGGTGGTGTTGGTAGTGCTAGTGTTGGTGGTGTTGGTAGTGTTAGTGTTGGTGGTGTTGGTAGTGTTAGTGTTGGTGGTGTTGGTAGTGTTAGTGTTGGTGGTGTTGGTAGTGTTAGTGTTGGTGGTGTTGGTAGTGCGAGTGTTGGTGGTGTTGGTAGTGTTAGTGTTGGTGGTGTTGGTAGTGCTAGTGTTGGTGGTGTTGGTAATGTTAGTGTTGCTGGTGTTGGTAGTGTTAGTGTTGGTGGTGTTGGTAGTGTTAGTGTTGGTGGTGTTGGTAGTCATATTATTGGTGGTGTTGGTAGTGTTAGTGTTGGTGGTGTTGGTAGTGTTAGTGTTGGTGGTGTTGGTAGTGTTAGTGATGGTGGCGTTGGTAGTCGTAGTATTGGTGGTGTTGGTAGTGATAGTGTTGCTGGTGTTGGTAGTGTTAGTGTTGGTGGTGTTAGTAGTGCTAGTGTTGGTGGTGTTGGTGGTGTTGGTAGTGTTAGTGTTGGTGGTGTTGGTAGTGTTAGTGTTGGTGGTGTTGGTAGTGTTATTATTGGTGGTGTTAGTAGTGCCAGTGTTGGTTGTGTTGGTAGTGTTAGTGTTGGTGGTGTTGTTAGTGTTAGTGTTAGTGTTGGTGGTGTTGATAGTGTTAGTGTTGGTGGTGTTGGTAGTGTTAGTGTTCTTGGTGTTGGTAGTGCTAGTATTGATGGTGTTGGTAGTGTCAGTGTTGGTGGTGTTGGTAGAGCTAGTGTTTGTGGTGTTGGTAGTGTTAGTGTTGGTGGTGTTGTTAGTGTTAGTGCTGGTGGTGTTGGTAGTGTTAGTGTTGATGTTGTTGGTAGTGTTTGTGTTGGTGGTGTTGGTAGTGATTGTGTTGGTGGTGTTGGTAGTGCTAGTGTTGGTGGTGTTGGTAGTGTTAGTGTTGGTGGTGTTGGTAGTGTTAGTGTTGGTGGTGTTGGCAGTGTTAGTGTTGGTGGTGTTGTTAGTGTTAGTGTTAGTGTTGGTGGTGTTGGTAGTGTTTGTGTTAGTGGTGTTGGTAGTGCTAGTGTTGGTGGTGTTGGTAGTGTTAGTGTTGGTGGTGTTGGTAGTGTTAGTGTTGGTGGTGTTGGTAGTGCTAATGTTGGTGGTGTTGGTAGTGTTAGTGTTGGTGGTGTTGGTAGTGTTAGTGTTGGTGGTGTTGGCAGTGTTAGTGTTGGTGGTGTTGGTAGTGCTAGTGCTGGTGGTGTTGGTAGTGTTAGTGTTGGTGGTGTTGGTAGTGTTAGTGTTGGTGGTGTTGGTAGTGTTAGTGTTGGTGGTGTTGGTAGTGTTAGTGTTGGTGGTGTTGGTAGTGCGAGTATTGGTTGTGTTGGTAGTGTTAGTGTTGGTGGTGTTGGTAGTGCTAGTGTTGGTGGTGTTGGTAATGTTAGTGTTGCTGGTGTTGTTAGTGTTGGTGGTGTTGGTAGTGTTAGTGTTGGTGGTGTTGGTAGTGTTAGTGTTGGTGGTGTTGGTAGTGCTAATGTTGGTGGTGTTGGTAGTGTTAGTGTTGGTGGTGTTGGTAGTGTTAGTGTTGGTGGTGTTGGTAGTGCTAATGTTGGTGGTGTTGGTAGTGTTAGTGTTGGTGGTGTTGGTAGTGCTAGTGTTGGTGGTGTTGGTAGTGTTAGTGTTGGTCGTGTTGGTAGTGTTAGTGTTGGTGGTGTTGGTAGTGTTAGTGTTGGTGGTGTTGGTAGTGTTAGTGTTGGTGTTGTTGGCAGTGTTAGTGTTGGTGGTGTTGGTAGTGCTAGTGTTGGTGGTGTTGGTAGTGTTAGTGTTGGTGGTGTTGGTAGTGTTAGTGTTGGTGGTGTTGGTAGTGTTAGTGTTGGTGGTGTTGGTAGCGTTAGTGTTGGTGGTGTTGGTAGTGCGAGTGTTGGTGGTGTTGGTAGTGTTACTGTTGGTGGTGTTGGTAGTGCTAGTGTTGGTGGTGTTGGTAATGTTAGTGTTGCTGGTGTTGGTAGTGTTAGTGTTGGTGGTGTTGGTAGTGTTAGTGTTGGTGGTGTTGGTAGTCGTAGTATTGGTGGTGTTGGTAGTGTTAGTGTTGGTGGTGTTGGTAGTGTTAGTGTTGGTGGTGTTAGTAGTGCTAGTGTTGGTGGAGTTGGTAGTGTTAGTGTTGGTGGTGTTGGTAGTGTTAGTGATGGTGGTGTTGGTAGTCGTAGTATTGGTGGTGTTGGTAGTGTTAGTGTTGGTGGTGTTGGTAGTGTTAGTGTTGGTGGTGTTAGTAGTGCTAGTGTTGGTGGTGTTGGTAGTGTTAGTGTTGGTGGTGTTGGTAGTGTTAGTGTTGGTGGTGTTGGTAGTCTTATTATTGGTGGTGTTGGTAGTGCCAGTGTTGGTTGTGTTGGTAATGTTAGTATTGGTTGTGTTGTTAGTGTTAGTGTTGGTGGTGTTGATAGTGTTAGTGTTGGTGGTGTTGGTAGTGTTAGTGTTCTTGGTGTTGGTAGTGCTAGTATTTTTGGTGTTGGTAGTGTCAGTGTTGGTGGTGTTGGTAGTGCTAGTGTTGGTGGTGTTGGTAGTGTTAGTGTTGGTGGTGTTGTTAGTGCTGGTGGTGTTGGTAGTGTTAGTGTTGATGTTGTTGGTAGTGTTTGTGTTGGTGGTGTTGGTAGTGCTAGTGTTGGTGGTGTTGTTAGTGTTAGTGTTGGTGGTGTTGTTAGTGTTAGTGTTAGTGTTGGTGGTAGTGTTTGTGTTGGTGGTGTTGGTAGTGCTAGTGTTGGTGGTGTTGGTAGTGTTAGTGTTGGTGGTGTTGGTAGTGTTAGTGTTGGTGGTGTTGGTAGTGCTAATGTTGGTGGTGTTGGTAGTGTTAGTGTTGGTGGTGTTGGTAGTGTTATTGTTGGTGGTGTTGGCAGTGTTAGTGTTGGTGGTGTTGGTAGTGCTAGTGTTGGTGGTGTTGGTAGTGTTAGTGTTGGTCGTGTTGGTAGTGTTAGTGTTGGTGGTGTTGGTAGTGTTAGTGTTGGTGGTGTTGGTAGTGTTAGTGTTGGTGTTGTTGGCAGTGTTAGTGTTGGTGGAGTTGGTAGTGTTAGTGTTGGTGGTGTTGGTAGTGCTAGTGTGGGTGGTGTTGGTAATGTTAGTGTTGCTGGTGTTGTTAGTGCTGGTGGTGTTGGTAGTGTTAGTGTTGGTGGTGTTGGTAGTCGTAGTATTGGTGTTGTTGGTAGTGTTAGTGTTGGTGGTGTTGGTAGTGTTAGTGTTGGTGGTGTTAGTAGTGCTAGTGTTGGTGGAGTTGGTAGTGTTAGTGTTGGTGGTGTTGGTAGTGTTAGTGTTGGTGGTGTTGGTAGTCGTAGTATTGGTGGTGTTGGTAGCGTTAGTGTTGGTGGTGTTGGTAGTGTTAGTGTTGGTGGTGTTAGTAGTGCTAGTGTTGGTGGTGTTGGTAGTGTTAGTGTTGGTGGTGTTGGTAGTGTTAGTGTTGGTGGTGTTGGTAGTCTTATTATTGGTGGTGTTGGTAGTGCCAGTGTTGGTGGTGTTGGTAGTGTTAGTGTTGGTGGTGTTGGTAGTGCTAATGTTGGTGGTGTTGGTAGTGTTATTGTTGGTGGTGTTGTTAGTGTTAGGGCTGGTGGTGTTGGTAGTGTTAGTGTTGATGTTGTTGGTAGTGTTTGTGTTGGTGGTGTTGGTAGTGCTAGTGTTGGTGGTGTTGGTAGTGTTAGTGTTGGTGGTGTTGGTAGTGTTAGTGTTGGTGGTGTTGGTAGTGCTAATGTTGGTGGTGTTGGTAGTGTTATTGTTGGTGGTGTTGTTAGTGTTAGGGCTGGTGGTGTTGGTAGTGTTAGTGTTGATGTTGTTGGTAGTGTTTGTGTTGGTGGTGTTGGTAGTGCTAGTGTTGGTGGTGTTGTTAGTGTTAGTGTTGGTGGTGTTGTTAGTGTTAATGTTAGTGTTGGTGGTGTTGGTAGTGTTTGTGTTTGTGGTGTTGGTAGTGTTAGTGTTGGTGGTGTTAGTAGTGCTAGTGTTGGTGGTGTTGTTAGTGTTAGTGTTGGTGGTGTTGTTAGTGTTAGTGTTGGTGGTGTTGGTAGTGTTTGTGTTTGTGGTGTTGGTAGTGTTAGTGTTCTTGGTGTTGGTAGTGCTAGTATTGATGGTGTTGGTAGTGTCAGTGTTGTTGGTGTTGGTAGTGCTAGTGTTGGTGGTGTTGGTAGTGTTAGTGTTGGTGGTGTTGTTAGTGCTGGTGGTGTTGGTAGTGTTAGTGTTGATGTTGTTGGTAGTGTTTGTGTTGGTGGTGTTGGTAGTGCTAGTGTTGGTGGTGTTGTTAGTGTTAGTGTTGGTGGTGTTGTTAGTGTTAGTGTTAGTGGTAGTGTTTGTGTTGGTGGTGTTGGTAGTGCTAGTGTTGGTGGTGTTGGTAGTGTTAGTGTTGGTGGTGTTGGTAGTGTTAGTGTTGGTGGTGTTGGTAGTGTTAGTGTTGGTGGTGTTGGTAGTGTTACTGTTGGTGGTGTTGGTAGTGCGAGTATTGGTGGTGTTGGTAGTGTTAGTGTTGGTGGTGTTGGTAGTGCTAGTGTTGGTGGTGTTGATAATGTTAGTGTTGCTGGTGTTGTTAGTGTTGGTGGTGTTGGTAGTGTTAGTGTTGGTGGTGTTGGTAGTCGTAGTATTGGTGTTGTTGGTAGTGTTAGTGTTGGTGGTGTTGGTAGTGTTAGTGTTGGTGGTGTTAGTAGTGCTAGTGTTGGTGGAGTTGGTAGTGTTAGTGTTGGTGGTGTTGGTAGTGTTAGTGTTGGTGGTGTTGGTAGTCTTATTATTGGTGGTGTTGGTAGCGTTAGTGTTGATGGTGTTGGTAGTGTTAGTGTTGGTGGTGTTGGTAGTCGTAGTATTGGTGGTGTTGGTAGCGTTAGTGTTGGTGGTGTTGGTAGTGTTAGTGTTGGTGGTGTTAGTAGTGCTAGTGTTGGTGGTGTTGGTAGTGTTAGTGTTGGTGGTGTTGGTAGTGTTAGTG
This sequence comes from Eledone cirrhosa, assembly GCA_964016885.1. Classification (NCBI taxonomy): domain Eukaryota; kingdom Metazoa; phylum Mollusca; class Cephalopoda; order Octopoda; family Eledonidae; genus Eledone; species Eledone cirrhosa. The sequence goes on along the minus strand of OZ024741.1, from coordinate 386,893,660 downwards.
TTGGTGGTGTTGGTAGTCTTATTATTGGTGGTGTTGGTAGTGCCAGTGTTGGTTGTGTTGGTAGTGTTAGTGTTGGTGGTGTTGTTAGTGTTAGTGTTAGTGTTGGTGGTGTTGATAGTGTTAGTGTTGGTGGTATTGGTAGTGTTAGTGTTCTTGGTGTTGGTAGTGCTAGTATTGATGGTGTTGGTAGTGTCAGTGCTGGTGGTGTTGGTAGTGCTAATGTTGGTGGTGTTGGTAGTGCTAGTATTGATGGTGTTGGTAGTGCTAGTATTGATGGTGTTGGTAGTGTCAGTGTTGGTGGTGTTGGTAGTGCTAATGTTGGTGGTGTTGGTAGTGTTAGTGTTGGTGGTGTTGGTAGTGCTAGTGTTGGTGGTGTTGGTAGTGCTAATGTTGGTGGTGTTGGCAGTGCTAGTGTTGTTGGTAGCGTTATTGTTGGTGGTGTTGTTAGTGTTAGTGCTGGTGGTGTTGGTAGTGTTAGTGTTGATGTTGTTGGTAGTGTTTGTGTTGGTGGTGTTGGTAGTGCTAGTGTTGGTAGTGTTGTTAGTGTTAGTGTTGGTGGTGTTGTTAGTATTAGTGTTAGTGTTGGTGGTGTTGGTAGTGTTTGTGTTTGTGGTGTTGGTAGTGCTAGTATTGATGGTGTTGGTAGTGTCAGTGTTGGTGGTGTTGGTAGTGCTAGTGTTGGTGGTGTTGGTAGTGTTAGTGCTGGTGGTGTTGGTAGTGTTAGTGTTGATGGTGTTGGTAGTGTTAGTGTTGGTGGTGTTGGTAGTGCTAGTGTTAGTGGTGTTGGTAGTGTTAGTGTTGGTGGTGTTGGTAGTGTTAGTGTTGGTGTTGTTGGTAGTGTTAGTGTTGGTGGTGTCGGTAGTGTTAGTGTTGGTGGTGTTGGTATTGTTAGTGTTGGTGGTAGTGTTAGTGTTGGTGGTGTTGGTAGTGCTAGTGTTGGTGGTGTTGGTAGTGTTAGTGTTGATGGTGTTGGTAGTGTTAGTGTTGGTGGTGTTGGTAGTGCTATTGTTGGTGGTGTTGGTAGTCTTAGTGTTGGTGGTGTTGTTAGTGTTAGTGTTGGTAGTGTTGGTAGTATTAGTGTTGGTGGTGTTGGTAGTGTTAGTGTTGGTGGTGTTGGTAGTGTTAGTGTTGGTGGTGTTAGTGCTAGTGTTGGTGGTATTGGTAGTGCTAGTTTTGATGGTGTTGGTAGTGTTAGTGTTGGTGGTGTTAGTAGTGTTAGTGTTGGTAGTGTTAGTGTTGGTTGTGTTGGTAGTGTTAGTGTTGGTAGTGTTAGTGTTGATGGTGTTGTTAGTCTTAGTATTGGTGGTGTTGGTAGTGCTAGTGTTGGTGCTGTTGGTAGTGTTAGTGTTGGTGGTGTTGGTAGTGTTAGTGTTGGTGGTGTTGGTAGTGTTAGTGTTGGTGGTGTTGGTAGTGCTAGTGTTGGTGGTGTTGGTAGTGTTAGTGTTGGTGTTGTTGGTAGTGTTAGTGTTGGTGGTGTTGGTAGTGTTAGTGTTGGTGGTGTTGGTAGTGCTAGTGTTGGTGGTGTTGGTAGTGTTAGTGTTGGTGGTGTTGTTAGTGTTAGTGTTGGTGGTGTTGGTAGTGTTAGTGTTGGTGTTGTTGTTAGTGTTAGTGTTGTTAGTGTTGGTGGTGTTGGTAGTGTTAGTGTTGGTGGTGTTGGTAGTGTTAGTGTTAGTGGTGTTGGTAGTGTTAGTGTTGGTGGTATTGGTAGTGTTAGTGTTGGTGGTGTTGGTAGTGTTAGTGTTGGTAGTGTTGGTAGTGTTAGTTTTGGTGGTGTTGGTAGTGCTAGTGTTGGTGGTGTTGGTAGTGTTAGTGTTGGTGGTATTGGTAGTGTTAGTGTTGGTAGTGTTGGTAGTGTTAGTTTTGGTGGTGTTGGTAGTGCTAGTGTTGGTGGTGTTGGTAGTGTTAATGTTGGTGTTGTTGTTGTTAGTGTTAGTGTTAGTGGTGTTGGTAGTGCTAGTGTTGGTGGTGTTGGTAGTGTTAGTGTTGGTGGTGTTGGTAGTGTTAGTGTTGGTGGTGTTGGTAGTGCTAATGTTGGTGGTGTTGGTAGTGTTATTGTTGGTGGTGTTGTTAGTGTTAGGGCTGGTGGTGTTGGTAGTGTTAGTGTTGATGTTGTTGGTAGTGTTTGTGTTGGTGGTGTTGGTAGTGCTAGTGTTGGTGGTGTTGTTAGTGTTAGTGTTGGTGGTGTTGTTAGTGTTAGTGTTAGTGTTGGTGGTGTTGGTAGTGTTTGTGTTTGTGGTGTTGGTAGTGTTAGTGTTCTTGGTGTTGGTAGTGCTAGTATTGATGGTGTTGGTAGTGTCAGTGTTGGTGGTGTTGGTAGTGCTAGTGTTGGTGGTGTTGGTAGTGTTAGTGTTGGTGGTGTTGTTAGTGTTAGTGTTAGTGTTGGTGGTAGTGTTTGTGTTGGTGGTGTTGGTAGTGCTAGTGTTGGTGGTGTTGGTAGTGTTAGTGTTGGTGGTGTTGGTAGTGTTAGTGTTGGTGGTGTTGGTAGTGCTAATGTTGGTGGTGTTGGTAGTGTTAGTGTTGGTGGTGTTGGTAGTGTTAGTGTTGGTGGTGTTGGCAGTGTTAGTGTTGGTGGTGTTGGTAGTGCTAGTGTTGGTGGTGTTGGTAGTGTTAGTGTTGGTCGTGTTGGTAGTGTTAGTGTTGGTGGTGTTGGTAGTGTTAGTGTTGGTGGTGTTGGTAGTGTTAGTGTTGGTGTTGTTGGCAGTGTTAGTGTTGGTGGAGTTGGTAGTGTTAGTGTTGGTGGTGTTGGTAGTGCTAGTGTGGGTGGTGTTGGTAATGTTAGTGTTGCTGGTGTTGTTAGTGTTGGTGGTGTTGGTAGTCGTAGTATTGGTGTTGTTGGTAGTGTTAGTGTTGGTGGTGTTAGTGTTGGTGGTGTTAGTACTGCTAGTGTTGGTGGAGTTGATAGTGTTAGTGTTGGTGGTGTTGGTAGTGTTAGTGTTGGTGGTGTTGGTAGTCGTAGTATTGGTGGTGTTGGTAGCGTTAGTGTTGGTGGTGTTGGTAGTGTTAGTGTTGGTGGTGTTAGTAGTGCTAGTGTTGGTGGTGTTGGTAGTGTTAGTGTTGGTGGTGTTGGTAGTGTTAGTGTTGGTGCTGTTGGTAGTCTTATTATTGGTGGTGTTGGTAGTGCCAGTGTTGGTTGTGTTGGTAGTGTTAGTGTTGGTGGTGTTGTTAGTGTTAGTGTTGGTGGTGTTGATAGTGTTAGTGTTGGTGGTGTTGGTAGTGTTAGTGTTCTTGGTGTTGGTAGTGCTAGTATTGATGGTGTTGGTAGTGTCAGTGTTGGTGGTGTTGGTAGTGTTAGTGTTGGTGGTGTTGGTAGTGCTAATGTTGGTGGTGTTGGTAGTGTTATTGTTGGTGGTGTTGTTAGTGTTAGGGCTGGTGGTGTTGGTAGTGTTAGTGTTGATGTTGTTGGTAGTGTTTGTGTTGGTGGTGTTGGTAGTGCTAGTGTTGGTGGTGTTGGTAGTGTTAGTGTTGGTGGTGTTGGTAGTGTTAGTGTTGGTGGTATTGGTAGTGCTAATGTTGGTGGTGTTGGTAGTGTTATTGTTGGTGGTGTTGTTAGTGTTAGGGCTGGTGGTGTTGGTAGTGTTAGTGTTGATGTTGTTGGTAGTGTTTGTGTTGGTGGTGTTGGTAGTGCTAGTGTTGGTGGTGTTGTTAGTGTTAGTGTTGGTGGTGTTGTTAGTGTTAGTGTTAGTGTTGGTGGTGTTGGTAGTGTTTGTGTTTGTGGTGTTGGTAGTGTTAGTGTTGGTGGTGTTAGTAGTGCTAGTGTTGGTGGTGTTGTTAGTGTTAGTGTTGGTGGTGTTGTTAGTGTTAGTGTTGGTGGTGTTGGTAGTGTTTGTGTTTGTGGTGTTGGTAGTGTTAGTGTTCTTGGTGTTGGTAGTGCTAGTATTGATGGTGTTGGTAGTGTCAGTGTTGGTGGTGTTGGTAGTGCTAGTGTTGGTGGTGTTGGTAGTGTTAGTGTTGGTGGTGTTGTTAGTGCTGGTGGTGTTGGTAGTGTTAGTGTTGATGTTGTTGGTAGTGTTTGTGTTGGTGGTGTTGGTAGTGCTAGTGTTGGTGGTGTTGTTAGTGTTAGTGTTGGTGGTGTTGTTAGTGTTAGTGTTAGTGTTGGTGGTAGTGTTTGTGTTGGTGGTGTTGGTAGTGCTAGTGTTGGTGGTGTTGGTAGTGTTAGTGTTGGTGGTGTTGGTAGTGTTAGTGTTGGTGGTGTTGGTAGTGTTAGTGTTGGTGGTGTTGGTAGTGTTACTGTTGGTGGTGTTGGTAGTGCGAGTATTGGTGGTGTTGGTAGTGTTAGTGTTGGTGGTGTTGGTAGTGCTAGTGTTGGTGGTGTTGGTAATGTTAGTGTTGCTGGTGTTGTTAGTGTTGGTGGTGTTGGTAGTGTTAGTGTTGGTGGTGTTGGTAGTCGTAGTATTGGTGTTGTTGGTAGTGTTAGTGTTGGTGGTGTTGGTAGTGTTAGTGTTGGTGGTGTTAGTAGTGCTAGTGTTGGTGGAGTTGGTAGTGTTAGTGTTGGTGGTGTTGGTAGTGTTAGTGTTGGTGGTGTTGGTAGTCTTATTATTGGTGGTGTTGGTAGCGTTAGTGTTGATGGTGTTGGTAGTGTTAGTGTTGGTGGTGTTGGTAGTCGTAGTATTGGTGGTGTTGGTAGCGTTAGTGTTGGTGGTGTTGGTAGTGTTAGTGTTGGTGGTGTTAGTAGTGCTAGTGTTGGTGGTGTTGGTAGTGTTAGTGTTGGTGGTGTTGGTAGTGTTAGTGTTGGTGGTGTTGGTAGTCTTATTATTGGTGGTGTTGGTAGTGCCAGTGTTGGTTGTGTTGGTAGTGTTAGTGTTGGTGGTGTTGTTAGTGTTAGTGTTAGTGTTGGTGGTGTTGATAGTGTTAGTGTTGGTGGTATTGGTAGTGTTAGTGTTCTTGGTGTTGGTAGTGCTAGTATTGATGGTGTTGGTAGTGTCAGTGTTGGTGGTGTTGGTAGTGCTAATGTTGGTGGTGTTGGTAGTGCTAGTATTGATGGTGTTGGTAGTGCTAGTATTGATGGTGTTGGTAGTGTCAGTGTTGGTGGTGTTGGTAGTGCTAATGCTGGTGGTGTTGGTAGTGTTAGTGTTGGTGGTGTTGGTAGTGCTAGTGTTGGTGGTGTTGGTAGTGCTAATGTTGGTCGTGTTGGCAGTGCTAGTGTTGTTGGTAGCGTTATTGTTGGTGGTGTTGTTAGTGTTAGTGCTGGTGGTGTTGGTAGTGTTAGTGTTGATGTTGTTGGTAGTGTTTGTGTTGGTGGTGTTGGTAGTGCTAGTGTTGGTGGTGTTGTTAGTGTTAGTGTTGGTGGTGTTGTTAGTGTTAGTGTTAGTGTTGGTGGTGTTGGTAGTGTTTGTGTTTGTGGTGTTGGTAGTGCTAGTATTGATGGTGTTGGTAGTGTCAGTGTTGGTGGTGTTGGTAGTGCTAGTGTTGGTGGTGTTGGTAGTGTTAGTGCTGGTGGTGTTGGTAGTGTTAGTGTTGATGGTGTTGGTAGTGTTAGTGTTGGTGGTGTTGGTAGTGCTAGTGTTAGTGGTGTTGGTAGTGTTAGTGTTGGTGGTGTTGGTAGTGTTAGTGTTGGTGTTGTTGGTAGTGTTAGTGTTGGTGGTGTCGGTAGTGTTAGTGTTGGTGGTGTTGGTATTGTTAGTGTTGGTGGTAGTGTTAGTGTTGGTGGTGTTGGTAGTGCTAGTGTTGGTGGTGTTGGTAGTGTTAGTGTTGATGGTGTTGGTAGTGTTAGTGTTGGTGGTGTTGGTAGTGCTATTGTTGGTGGTGTTGGTAGTCTTAGTGTTGGTGGTGTTGTTAGTGTTAGTGTTGGTAGTGTTGGTAGTATTAGTGTTGGTGGTGTTGGTAGTGTTAGTGTTGGTGGTGTTGGTAGTGTTAGTGTTGGTGGTGTTAGTGCTAGTGTTGGTGGTATTGGTAGTGCTAGTTTTGATGGTGTTGGTAGTGTTAGTGTTGGTGGTGTTAGTAGTGTTAGTGTTGGTAGTGTTAGTGTTGGTTGTGTTGGTAGTGTTAGTGTTGGTAGTGTTAGTGTTGATGGTGTTGTTAGTCTTAGTATTGGTGGTGTTGGTAGTGCTAGTGTTGGTGCTGTTGGTAGTGTTAGTGTTGGTGGTGTTGGTAGTGTTAGTGTTGGTGGTGTTGGTAGTGTTAGTGTTGGTGGTGTTGGTAGTGCCAGTGTTGGTGGTGTTGGTAGTGTTAGTGTTGGTGTTGTTGGTAGTGTTAGTGTTGGTGGTGTTGGTAGTGTTAGTGTTGGTGGTGTTGGTAGTGCTAGTGTTGGTGGTGTTGGTAGTGTTAGTGTTGGTGGTGTTGTTAGTGTTAGTGTTGGTGGTGTTGGTAGTGTTAGTGTTGGTGTTGTTGTTAGTGTTAGTGTTGTTAGTGTTGGTGGTGTTGGTAGTGTTAGTGTTGGTGGTGTTGGTAGTGTTAGTGTTAGTGGTGTTGGTAGTGTTAGTGTTGGTGGTATTGGTAGTGTTAGTGTTGGTGGTGTTGGTAGTGTTAGTGTTGGTAGTGTTGGTAGTGTTAGTTTTGGTGGTGTTGGTAGTGCTAGTGTTGGTGGTGTTGGTAGTGTTAGTGTTGGTGGTATTGGTAGTGTTAGTGTTGGTGGTGTTGGTAGTGTTAGTGTTGGTAGTGTTGGTAGTGTTAGTTTTGGTGGTGTTGGTAGTGCTAGTGTTGGTGGTGTTGGTAGTGTTAGTGTTGGTGTTGTTGTTAGTGTTAGTGTTAGTGGTGTTGGTAGTGCTAGTGTTGGTGGTGTTGGTGGTGTTGGTAGTGTTAGTGTTGGTGGTGTTGGTAGTGTTAGTGTTGGTAGTGTTGGTAGTGTTAGTGTTGGTGGTGTTGGTAGTGCTAGTGTTGGTGGTGTTGGTGGTGTTGGTAGTGCTAGTGTTGGTGGTGTTGGTAGTGTTAGTGTTGGTGGTGTTGGTAGTGTTAGTTTTGGTGGTGTTGGTAGTGTTAGTGTTGGTGGTGTTGTAGTGTTAGTGTTGGTGGTGTTGGTAGTGTTACTGTTGGTGGTGTTGGTAGTGCTAGTGTTGGTGTTAGTGTTAGTGTTGGTGGTGTTGGTAGTGTTAGTGTTGGTGGTGTTGGTAGTCTTAGTATTGGTGGTGTTGGTAGTGCTAGTATTGATGGTGTTGGTAGTGTTAGTGTTGGTGGTGTTGGTAGTGCCAGTGTTGGTTGTGTTGGTAGTGTTAGTGTTGGTGGTGTTGTTAGTGTTAGTGTTGGTGGTGTTGGTAGTGTTAGTGTTGATGGTGTTGGTAGTGTCAGTGTTCTTGTTGTTGGTAGTGCTACTATTGATGGTGTTGGTAGTGTCAGTGTTGGTGGTGTTGGTAGTGTTAGTGTTGGTAGTGTTAGTGTTGGTGGTGTTGGTAGTGCTAGTGTTGGTGGTGTTGGTAGTGTTAGTGCTGGTGGTGTTGGTAGTGTTAGTGTTGATGGTGTTGGTAGTGTTAGTGTTGGTGGTGTTTGTAGTGCTAGTGTTGGTGGTGTTGTTAGTGTTAGTGTTGGTGGTGTTGGTAGTGTTAGTGTTGGTGGTGTTGGTAGTGCTAGTGTTGGTGGTGTTGGCAGTGTTAGTGTTGATGGTTTTGGTAGTGTTAGTGTTGGTGGTGTTGGTAGTGTTAATGTTGGTGGTGTTGGTAGTCTTAGTGTTGGTGGTGTTGGTAGTCTTAGTGTTGGTAGTGTTGGTAGTATTAGTGTTGGTGGTGTTGGTAGTGTTAGTGTTGGTAGTGTTAGTGTTGGTGGTGTTGGTAGTGCTAGTGTTGATGGTGTTGGTAGTGTTAGTGTTGTTGGTGTTGGTAGTGTTAGTGTTGGTGGTGTTTGTAGTGCTAGTGTTGATGGTGTTGGTAGTGTTAGTGTTGTTGGTGTTGGTAGTGTTAGTGTTGTTGGTGTTGGTGTTGGTAGCAACATTTTTATAGATCAGCAAAATTAATTGTTGTTCCTAGCCTCAGTTCAGCACTGATCAAGCAAATTTGTGAACAAAGGCATCTGACATATGACTGTTTCATGTATTTATATATAATGAACTATATTTTTAAATGTATCCTTCTTCTTTTAAGACAGTAGGGTATGATTCGAGGAAGATTTGGCTGACATTTCTATTAGATCATTGACTACATAAAACAATTTGTCTTAATACATTCTGCAATTCTTACAAAGTATCTTCATTTTGTTTGTCATTCTTGTAGCAGAAGGGACAGACGCTCACCTGCTATGCTAAGTTAAAAGCTCAGAAAGCACGTGACAACCGACTGCACCGAGAAATTAGTCATGCTTCAAATATGAAGAAGTAAGTGTTGGTGAAGATTAGCAAACTACATCTGATTTCTTTTGCACCTAACTTTTCTCTCAAATTATCCGTGTTTCATTGTTTATGTGCACTAAATTTATCTATTATAATATCATTCACATATAGTATGCATCTTTTTGGGGTTTATAAATAATTGTATTACCCCAGGGAGCAGTTGTGAATTGACAGATTTGTTAAAGAGTTGAACAGGATGCTTTGTGGTATCTATTCTGGTTCTGTAGTTCTGGGTTCAAATCTCACCTACTTCTGTCAGGATTAGGTGAGATTGGTATATAGTATCAGCAATAGAAAGATCAGTAGAAACTATATTTTCTTTTTCTGATCTGAGGAGTGAATCTTTTACTTTTTTTTAATACTTATTATGCAAAACAGGGTGGTGTTGAAGGAGCGTGTCCTCGTGGTTTCTTGAGCTTAACACACTACATTTCACTTTGCTTCAGTATACTCAGCTGAATATGAGTACCAGCAATAGTTGGGAGTTTAACTCCGTGGTAGACTGGCATCCTGTCCAGGAGGGAATCTTGTACTCTCAGTTGCTTAACATCACAAAAATCGGATAGGCACTGCTCTGATGAACCTCCGAGTTTGAGATAGACTTTAGACTTTAGACTTTTTGTTAGACATGGGGTGGTGGATTGGCAGTATTGGTAAAGCATCGGTTGACAGACTGTGTGGCATATAGTTATGGCCCTTTACATTCTGAGTTCAAATCCTGCTGAGGTTAGCTTTGCCTTTCATCCTTTTGGGGTTTAAAAAATAAAGTACCAGTAATGCACTGGAGGCGATTTAATTGACTTTCTGTTGGCCTTGTACCTAAACTAGAAACCATTATTATGACCTTGTACCTAAACTAGAAACCATTATTATGACCTTGTACCTAAACCAGAAACCATTATTATGACCTTGTACCTAAACTAGAAACCATTATTATGACCTTGTACCTAAACCAGAAACCATTATTATGACCTTGTACCTAAACCAGAAACCATTATTATGACCTTGTACCTAAACCAGAAACCATTATTATGACCTTGTACTTAAACTAGAAACCATTATTATGACCTTGTACCTAAACCAGAAACCATTATTATGACCTTGTACCTAAACTAGAAACCATTATTATGACCTTGTACCTAAACCAGAAACCATTATTATGACCTTGTACCTAAACTAGAAACCATTATTATGACCTTGTACCTAAACCAGAAACCATTATTATGACCTTGTACCTAAACTAGAAACCATTATTATGACCTTGTACCTAAACTAGAAACCATTATTATGACCTTGTACCTAAACCAGAAACCATTATTATGACCTTGTACCTAGACTAGAAACCATTATTATGACCTTGTACCTAAACTAGAAACCATTATTATGACCTTGTACCTAAACTAGAAACCATTATTATGACCTTGTACCTAAACTAGAAACCATTATTATGACCTTGTACCTAAACTAGAAACCATTATTATGACCTTGTACCTAAACCAGAAACCATTATTATGACCTTGTACCTAAACCAGAAACCATTATTATGACCTTGTACCTAAACCAGAAACCATTATTATGGCCTTGTACCTAAACCAGAAACCATTATTATGACCTTGTACCTAAACCAGAAACCATTATTATGACCTTGTACCTAAACCAGAAACCATTATTATGACCTTGTACCTAAACCAGAAACCATTATTATGACCTTGTACCTAATCCAGAAACCATTATTATGACCTTGTACCTAAACCAGAAACCATTATACAACAGCAATGTCTTTTGCTTCAGGATCAACAAATACATTGAGTTATGGCAGGAGAAGACAGCTGAACATCTGAGTGAGAAGGAGAAGAAGTTGGAGGATATGCAAGCTGCCAAGGAGCAACAGATGAATGAGGTGAGTCTTTTATTTAGTACCTTTACAACATGACTGTTTCTCTTTTTATGTGTCTGTCTGTCTACCCAGCCATCCTATCTCCCTCAACCAGACACTCTCTCTCTCTATTTACCTATCTATCCACCCATCTATCTGTCTATCTATCACATTATCTATCTGCTTTTTTTCTATCTACCACTTTCTCTTTCTGCTTCTATTTCTCTATTGCTTTCTTTCTCTAGGTATTTTATGTATCTATTTAGTTAAGTACAGGCTATAATATTCAGTGTGGTGACAAACAACAGGCAATTTAAAGCCATTTTCCTTGCTCTATATAGCAGAACTAGAGAACCGGAGCTAATAAATCTCTCCTATATCTCATTAGACTGTTGCCTAGCTTACTGTGTGATCGATGATAGTTTTCCTTTCTCCAATGAAAAATTGTGTCTTAGGCATTTTAAAACCATAAAAGCAGGAAAAATGATCTTGCAAGCCCCATGTAGGCTTTATACTTATATCATAAGGTTCTTTTTGAAGCAATATTTTACAGCTGGATGCTCTACTTGGCAGCAACACTTCTAGTTGCATCTTACTATATGCAGGGATACAGTGTACCTACTATGAGCATGAAAAACTCAGAGTTGTATGGGAGCCTCCCAAAAGTCAGCTCAAAGGTGACACAGAGGAGACTGAGGTTAGCTGGACATGCTCACCGACATCCAGAGTTGACACTGCACTCAGTGCTCCTGTGGGAGCCCTTGCATGGACACACTGGAAGAGGAAGACCAAGGTTAACATATGTTGATGCCCTAAGGACAGACACTGGTCTGTTGGAGATGCAGGACATAGCAGCGATAATGAGAGACAGACCGCTGGAGAGAACTCGTCCATGGATCTCGGGAATTTTACCCACCCTAGATATATACCAGGGTGGTGAGTTGATAATAATTTTTAACCAATTGAAATTATAGCTGTAATAAGAAGTCATCATTCGAATTTTCACCCAGTACATGCTGTAAAGTGGTCGGTATTAGGAAGAGCATCTAGTTGTAGAAAGCTTGCTAAACAAGGGATTGGAAGGACCCTTCAGTTTGTGTCAAGGACACGACAGCCTTCCTATAAACACACCCAGTACAGCCTCCATGATAAACACACCCAGTACATGCTATGAAATTGGTATTAGGAAGGGCAGCCAGCCATAGAAATCTTGCTAAACAAGGGGTTGGGAGGACCCTTCAGTTTGTGTTAAAAGACAACAATTTCTCCTGTGTACTCAATTGAGTGTAAATGAGATGCAGACCCCTTGGCCTGCCTGGGAGATCAGTAACTCTGCTTCAGTACTGACATGGTCTATGTAGACCCATCCAACCTTTGCTAGCAGGGAAAGCAGACATTAAATGATGATGATGACCTCCACCACTACTATCATCACTATCATTATCATCATCATCATTGTTTTTACATCTGCTTTTGATCAACTGGAAATGAAATGGATATATTAATATATGAGTGGTTGAGAGAGTCTGATCTTTAGCAGACATGTTTCAGTTTTATTATACCTTTTCAGTGAAAAATAGTTTACCCGTAGCAATTAAGACATTAGAACAACTAATTGATATAATTCTCTTCCGTTGTCTTGTTCAGATTAATTTTCTTTGAAGCTAATGACATTTTCTGTCAGTAAGGTTATAATTTCAATCAATTAAAAGATATTTTCAGCTTACTTCACTAAGCCTGCACTTAACTATTCATTCTTTATGCACAAAGAATCCTTGGAAAATATTCCAATGTCATTATATATTAATTATATGGCGGTGGACTGGCAGTATCAGTAGAAGGTCAGACGGCATGCTTTGCAGCATAGGAGTTACGGCCCTTCACGTTCTGAGTTCAAATCCCGCTGAGGTTAACTTTGCCTTTCATCCTTATGGGGTTGATAAAATAAAGTACCAGTAATGCACTGGGATAATTGCTGGCCTTGTGCCTAAAGTAGAAATAATTATATATTAATTATGTAATCCATGTGTATGTCTATGTGTTTGTTTGTCTGTCTGTCTGTCTATCTGCCCGTCCAGCCATCCGTCTTTCTGTTTGTTGTCTGTCTGTCTGTCCATCCATCTTTATGTCTGTCCATCTGTCTGTCTATCTGTCTGTCCATCCATCTGTCTGTCTGTCTGTCTGTCTGTCTGTCTGTCTGTCTGTCTGTCTGTCTGTCTGTCCATCCATCTTTATGTCTGTCTGTCTGTCTGTCTATCTGTCTGTCCATCCATCTTTATGTCTGTCCATCTGTCTGTCTGTCTGTCTGTCTGTCTGTCCATCTTTATGTCTGTCCATCTGTCTGTCTGTCTGTCTGTCTGTCCATCCATCTTTATGTCTGTCCATCTGTCTGTCTGTCCATCTGTCTGTCTGTCTGTCTGTCTGTCTGTCCATCTTTATGTCTGTCCATCTGTCTGTCTGTCTGTCTGTCTGTCTGTCTGTCTGTCCATCCATCTTTATGTCTGTCCATCTGTCTGTCCATCTGTCCATCTGTCTGTCTGTCTGTCCATCCATCTTTATGTCTGTCCATCTGTCTGTCTGTCTGTCCATCCATCTTTATGTCTGTCCATCTGTCTGTCTGTCTGTCTGTCTGTCTGTCTATCTGTCCATCCATCTTTATGTCTGTCCATCTGTCTGTCCATCTGTCTGTCTGTCTGTCTGTCTATCTGTCCATCCATCTTTATGTCTGTCCATCTGTCTGTCCATCTGTCTGTCCATCTGTCTGTCTGTCTGTCCATCCATCTTTATGTCTGTCCATCTGTCTGTCCATCTGTCTGTCTGTCTGTCTGTCTATCTGTCCATCCATCTTTATGTCTGTCCATCTGTCTGTCCATCTGTCTGTCTGTCTGTCTGTCTATCTGTCCATCCATCTTTATGTCTGTCCATCTGTCTGTCCATCTGTCCATCTGTCTGTCTGTCTGTCCATCCATCTTTATGTCTGTCCATCTGTCTGTCTGTCTGTCCATCCATCTTTATGTCTGTCCATCTGTCTGTCCATCTGTCCATCTGTCTGTCCATCTGTCCATCTGTCTGTCTATCTGTCCATCCATCTTTATGTCAGTTCATATGTCTGTCTGTCTGTCTGTCCATCTGTCTGTCTGTTTGGTGTCCTTTCTTGAGTGACATGTCCATTATATTGCAGGCCCGTGCATCAGCTCACCATTCCATGCTTCTGCGAGACAAGCTGCGCCACTACTACGATCCTAACAACTTTGATAAGAAGCTTCTGGAAGCGGAACTCTATACCAAAATAGGATCTGGGATACAAACAGCAGCGAAGAATCTCTCCTCCTTCAGTATACATTAAGAGAGAGAGGGTGAGGGGGATAGATAGATAAAGAGAGAGAGAGAGAGAGAGAGTAGGAGAGCAAAGAGGAATAAATCGCTACTAAGTAAGAAATGACCTTACTCCCTCCCCAACAATCACCCTACCCATCTTGCCATCACTTGCTCTCTCTCTCTCTTTCTCTTGCTCTCTTACTATCTCTCTCACGCTCTCTTCCTATCTCTCCCTCTCTCTCTTCCTATCTCTCCCTATCTCTCTCTCTATCTCCCACTTCTCTCACTTAACCCTTCAGATACCAGCCTGGCTAAAACCAGCTCTGGTTCTAAGAAACAAAACCCCCCATTTTAAAGCATTCCTATTTAAATCTTACAATATAATTTTATGTAAGAACCAAATATTAGTAATGAAATAATGAATAATTTAGTAAATCCCTCCATATTATTAATTAATTAATTGAAATCGAGTGTATTTCATTAGAAATATGATCATGAAAATGGTAAATGTCTGATAATCTTGATCAGGTGATCAAGAAGACTAAACCTCAATGAAGGTCTAAATATTTTTAAATGTACAGCAGTATATATATATATATCCACTAGCACTCCATAGTAGTTATCTTTACCATCCCTGCACACCTCCATCCCATCCATGTTCCCTCCACTACCATTTCTTAGCTGTTTTCTCCACCACTACACCCCACCCACAAAATCCTGACACATCGGTGAGTACCCCACGATGCTATCAACCACCCCTCCACTCCCCTATCACTATACTATACTTATTACTACACCCTCTCTTCTAAATATTCTGACACACCTGTGACTACACTTCCTGTGCTATCGGAGGACACCCCTTCCCTCCTACATTGTCAAATCCCACAACATTTGCTTTACATCTATAGCATCATATCTATCTTCTTTCTTACTTCAACCCCCTTCTCACAGAGAAGAAAGGGCTTTTCAGAACAATAACTGACAATCTCTTTGGTACTGGTGATATGAAAATGCACCCAGTACACCCTGTAAAGTGGTTGCTGATAGGAAGCGCATCCAGCCATAGAAAGCTTGCCAAACAATGGGTTGGGAGGACTCTTCAGTTGTGTCAAAGACATGACAACCTCTCCAGTGTTTGAGGTATGATAAAATATCAGGTAGAGCACAGGACTGTATGTAAATGAGATGTGGGGTCTCAGCCTATCTGGAGCATCAGTAGCCCTGCTTCAGTACTGATTTGGTCTGTGAAAACTCATCCAACTCTTGCTAGCAGGGAAAATGGATCCAGTCCACACCGTAAAGTGGTCATGTAGGAGATACGGTAAAAAAGCTCCCAGTCCACACTGTAAATGTGGTTGGTGTTAGGAAGGGCATCTAGCCATAGAAAACCTACTAGGGACAGTTCTGTATGAACGAGACACGGTCTCCCGACCAATCCTGCATCAAGTGGAACAAAACCGTCTAACCCATGCTAGCATGAAAGATGGACATTAAACGATGATGATAATAATATATATATATGTATATATGTAATGTGGTTGGTGATAGGAAGGGCACTGATTCATAGAAAATCTGCCAAACGAAGGGTGAGGAGGACTCTTCATCTGTGTCAAAGGCATGACAACCTCCCTAGTGTTGGTGTCTTGATAAAATGCACTCAGTAGAGGAGCATGGTAACATTTGTAAATGAGATGCCAGTGCCTGGCTCACCCGAGCACCTGGTAGAATGTCGATATAAGTGAAATGGAGGCCCATAGTCCATCTGAGAGGTCTGTTGCTCTGCTAGCAGGTAATGAGGATGATGAGGATATGTATATAATATATAGTTATATACATACATATATATTACATACAGTTTTCAAAGTAGGATAAATTATTTTGTTGTGAGAAAGAGTGGAAGCCTAACATTTTAGGCAGAACACTTCACTTGAGAGAAATGAAATGTGGCCAATTAAATGCTGACTTGTATAATCACAAGTAGGTCTGTGGATCCAAGCCGTAAAGAAAGCTTTCAGCCACAAAGTTATATTTTGAAAAAAAAGATGAATATTTTTTGTTACAAATTTTGCACAGGACCAGAATATAGAAACCATATGACACTTAGGAACTTTGGCAGTGAAAGGATTAAAGGACATCTTTGTTCCCAAATTAAATATATTTGTGTAACATCAGGTGACAGATTGGCAGAGTTGTTAGAACATAAGACAAAATGTCTTGCAATATTTGTTACATGTCTCTGTGCTCTGAGTTTAAATCCCGCCAAGGTCAACTTTGTTTTTCATCCTTTTGGGAGTTGTTAACATTAAGTACCACTCCGGGGCGGTGGATTAATGGGATTGTTAGAAAGTTGGACGTGATGCCATGTGACATTTGTTCCTGGCTATTTGTGTTCTGAGTTCAAATGCTGGTGTGGTCTATTTGCATGATAGACTTAATCAGTCACCCACTTTAACATCACCACCGGGCTCTTGGGTGTCTTTAGCAGCATCCACTCTGTTGAAAGGATTCAACCCAGGTCTTTCATCTGAAAATATGTTCTTCCCTTTTAACAGTCTTGAAGGACCTCAAAATGGTCAAAGGCATGCCCATCACATTCTGACTAAATAGTAAAAAAAAAAAATTAATTTTCTATGCTTGATTACTAACAACATCTCTGTCTGAAGATCTTAGTGAATCTAACACAAGTCAGTCCAACCCCCCTCCTCCCCCTCCTCCTCCCCAACAAATGTTACCCCATTAAATTCCTCTATACATTTCTAGTGTTCCTTTCAAGAAAGGGAGGAGAAAGAAAAGAAAAGAAAAAAAAAAGAAAAGAAAAAAACATTGATTTTTTAAATGAATATGTTGGTCAGAAACGATAATTTCCTGTTATTATGTATTTTGATGGTCCACACACACATATATACATACCTACACACATACATACACACACATATATAAACACACACACACACGCAGATATATATATATATATATATACATTCAAACGTGTATGGATATAGAAAGGTATACACATACACATAAATGAAGAAGTATATATATATATATATATTCTCATTTTATTAAAGCTAAATAGTGAGTGTTGTTACTCAGGAGTTTTGCCTGTTTATCACAGGGTCATCGATGACCCTGTGATAAACAGGCAAAACTCCTGAGTAACAACACTCACTATTTAGCTTTAATAAAATGAATATCAAAACTCTACTTTAGTATTGAGTGCTCTTTTCTCCCACCCATCAACCATATATATATATATATATATATATATATATATATATATATATATATATATATATTTAAAAGAATAGAGGTGTAACACACAAGTTATGATATATTGGTAAACGGAAAAGAAAATGCTGACAAATTGTTCACAGTGAAAAATAGTTTAATTAGGAATAAGTGAGAATTAGTAATAGTATTGGTTAGTATTCAGTTTTGGTTTTAAGTTTTACCAGTTGCGCATTTCTAATGCTTTTCAAAAATAATTTTGAGATAGAGCGTCCGTGATGTTTGCTCTGATCTGATTAGTTTTGGAAATTATACCTGTTTTTATGTGAAAAAAGTGGCTCCAGAGGTATTAAAATAAGTTTCACGCCAATTCGTGTTGCAAAAATTCTTGTGGTCAAAAAATTTTGATTGGTCGGTAGAGGTCATGTGAATGTAAAAAGTTGATTTTGCTCCAAATGTAGATTTGTGTCGGTTGATTGAGAAGTCACTGAAAAATAAGTCTTTCAAAACAAATATGTGTGTGTGTGTGTGTAGTAGTAGTAAAGAGGTTCGTTGTTGTGATAATGGTCAGCAGGGATGTGTGTGCGAACCGCAGCCTGTTGACAGTTCAAATGCCTTTGATGCATAAAATGCCTTTTTCACATAAAAACAGGTAGAATTTCCAAAACTAATCAGATCAGAGCAAACATCACGGACGCTCTATCTCAAAATTATTTTTGAAAAGCATTAGAAATGTGCAACCGGTAAAACTTAAAACCAAAACTGAATACTAACCAATACTATTACTAATTCTCACTTATTCCTAATTAAACTATTTTTCACTGTGAACAATTTGTCAGCATTTTCTTTTCCGTTTACCAATATATATATATATATATATATATATATATATATATATGTGTGTATGTGTGTGTGAGTGCAACCCTTGCTAACAGGGAAAGCTGACGTTAAAACAACAAATATATATATATATGATGATGATATATATAACAATTTAAAGTATTATAACATATATAATATGTATGATGAACATGCTTCTCAGCAGAAAAGCTCAATGGATGTTTGTCCCGAACATTAGTAATACAAATTGAAAAATCTCTATATAACCATATATCATGAGAGAAACACAGTATTTTGTACGTTCCAAGCAGTAATCAATCCATACATGGTGGTGGGAAGTAAGTTTTAACAGTGATGGCAGATATAATAGTAATGAAAATATTGTGTACAGTGCTCAGGTGCACTATAACTCATTAAAAGTGTACTTACTTCATATCACAAGGTACAGATTGACTACTTCTCGGAATATGACAGATATATAAGTTTTTTGTACTTTATTGGAACTTATAACACGATTTCCTCTGAGTATTAGTTTTGCTCCAGTTTTGCGAGCTGAGACGGCGGCTGTAAGGAAAATAATAACTTTTCCACCTTGAAGCATATTCTGTTCCTTAATATTTTATGCCTTTTATATATATGTACATAATACAATGTGTTTCTCTAATGATATATGGCTATATACATATATTTTTAAATTTGAATTCTATCTATCTCTCTCTCTCTCTCTCTCTCTCTCTATATATATATATATATATATGTATGTGTGTGTGTATATATATATGAATGAATGTATATTTATATGCATATATATATCCATATGCGTATATATAGATGTAAATATATATTTTCATATGCATATATATAAATGTAAATATATATTTTCATTGCGTATATATATACAGATGGAAATATATATGTTCACATGAATATATATTGATGTAAATAAATATATACACTGGCCCCATAATAAAATGAACTCAGTACATTCTGTAAAGTGGTATTCCTGGTGCCATGACAAAAAGCAACAAGTTCACCCTGTAAGTTGGTGGTGATGGAGTCATGATAAAATTCTCCCTGTACACACTATAAAGTGGATGACATCAAACTATAGAAACCAAGCTAAAAATGGAATGTATAAGCAAGATGTGGTTACCTGAGCTGTCTAGCCTCAGATCATCACAACCCACCTATCTCAGGTATGCATCTATATCTATATACATGCACACTTCTATATATATACATATATGATGATGACAATATATATGTATATATGTATATATATATATTAATTAACGGTTAATTAGCCTTTAATACTTAAACACCTCAATGAGTGGATACAATATATAGATAAGATATCATTCAGAGAAGCAATATTACATATTAAATTTAACTCTATTTATGGGAGTATAAACCAGCCAGACAAATGAATATTTTAGCTAGTCTCACTTATATAAAGATCTCGTTACTAATAAGTGAAGAATCAGCAATACTCTTCAGGGGAGTTTAATTCTTCAAAAATTAAGAGGCTATTGCGGATTCTTCAATTATTGGTAGTTCTAATAAAAGTAGTTCTGCAAAAATAAATGTAGTTCTGCAAAAGAAGCCATGATAGGGAGATCTTTATATAAGCGAGACTAGCTAAAATATTTTTTTTGTTTGTCTGGCTTATACTCCCATAAATGGACTAAATGGCTAAAGGGTTAAATTTAATATAAATATATATGCATATGTATATATATATATATGTAAGTGGTCGTGTAGGTGTCACGACAAAAATCACCCAGCCCACACTGTAAAGTAGTCATATAAAAGACATGGTAAAAAGCGGCAACTACACACTGTAAATGGGGTTGGCGCTAGGAAGGGCATCCAGCCATAGAAATCCAGCCAGAAACTGTCCTATATGAGCGAGACAAGGTCACCCGACCCAACTTGCTTCTAAATGGGACAAACCCATCTTGCTAGCATGCAAGATGGACGTTAAACGATGAGGATATTCATGATATATATATATATATATATATATATGAGGTTATAATGTAAAAGTTCACTATTTTCATTGCTAAGATGAGTTAAGCTTAATGCACATTTTTACCCATCGTTCTTCAGGAGCGAGCAGTTAGAGTGGCAGAGTATTTATAATTCAAACCTCAATAAGACCAAGGATTAGTATTATTATTATTTATTTATACATCTACGGTCGTTTTAAAAAAATGTTTTTACTGCATTAATTCAATCTTACTTTACAATTGCATGAGATCTTTATCTAACGAAATGTCTTCTAAACATTTTCAAATCTTTTTACAAAAGTTTTAAAAATGCTAAGCACTGCAATCTTATCTCATAAAAACATCCTTTATAACAACTCCTGCAGTAATCAATTAACAATTTTAACGTATTTTTAACATACTTGTGGAAAGACACTGATAATCTTTTATTTTTTGCATGTCTAAAAATATGCCCAAGTTTATGCTATTACATTTATATATTCCACCCTTTTGAATGCACATTAATTTGAATCCTGTATTATTGCTGATAATTTATGTTATGATATTGATCAATTTACTGTTATTTTTTTTTTATTATTTCCTGAAGAGAGACTGCTTTGAGTAGAGCTCCTATAATTTAATAGTAATTTTACTGATAATATCTGTTTTTTTCTCCACAATGAGATACTCTAGCTGCATTGGAACGACCATAGATGTATGAATAAATAATAATCCTTGGTCGAATTTTAAATGTTATATATATATATATAACGAAGGAAATGTGGTAAGGAACCAGGTGGACCATAACGCACCAAAGTACTCAATACTTGGGGTAGTAGAGTGGGTAATAGGAACAATTAAGACCCCGACGGCTGAGCTCAAGCCGTTTCGACGGCTAATTCTGGACTAAAAAAAAAATTACTGGTTCCTATATATATATATATATATATATATATATATATATATATATATATATATATATATATGCATACTTACATATATATATATGCATACATATACATATATATACGTATGCATATATATATATATATATGTATGCATATATATGTATGTATATATATGTATGTATGCATATATATATATGCATACATATATGATGAGGATGACAATATATATATATATAGCATGGAAGATAGATGTTAAACGATGATTATGATATATATATATATATATATATATATATATATATATATATATATGTGTGTATATATGAGACCCAGGTTCAATCGGGGGTAACCACAGATAGTAAGCCCTGATGCTTTCCTTAAATGAAACAGTTCTAGTCCTGTGTCATTCAAAAGAAATTTATATATTCGAAAAAAGGAAAAGAATGATTTCACTTGTAGTTGGTATTCTATAACAATTTAATTTTATAATTTTGCTATGTAGATCTGATAAGTCCTTTGTTAATTTCAGTGGAAAGTTTTTCTTAAAAATCCTGGTTGACGAATGCGAGAAAGTTCTCCAGAAAGTTAACCAGGATTTTTAAGAAAAACTTTCCTCCGAAGTTAACAAAGACTTATTAGATCTAAATAAAATTGTAAAATTATAAAATTAAATTGTTATAATAGAATACCAACTAAGTGAAGTCATTCTTTTCTTTTTTCCAATATATATACATATATATAAGTCTGTCTCAAGCCATGAAGTTCATCAAGCTGCTGCTTGTCCTGGTTTCCGTGGCCTGAAGCGACTGTGAGTACAAGACTCTCCCTTGGACAGGACACAAATCCATCACAGGCAATGGCCTGGTTTCAGTGGGGTACCAGGGGACAAGTCCCCCACCCCCCCTACTTTTTCAAACGTCTATATTTTATTTTTTGTTTATTTGATATTATAAATTCTTTTTAAGTTTTTGTTTAGCAAGATTCTTTATCTGAAATGGTGTGTTGAAACCGATATTGTTATACTTTGGGAGGGTCATGTTGCCAATAAGAAACACACGCACCAGTTGCTTTCACTTCAATTTATTATAATAAATTTATAATAAATTTATAAATTTATAAATTTCTGGTTGGTTGGTTGGTTCCACAACTAGATAGTTGTTTATATATTGTCATAGTTCTTTCGTCACACACTCTGTGACCTCTTCAGTGACTGGGGATTCCTTTCTTTGTTTTTGTGCCTCTCCTTTGTTCTGTCCTACGCCATTTTGTTTCTGGCGTAGGACAGAACAAAGGAGAGGCACAAAAACAAAGAAAGGAATCCCCAGTCACTGAAGAGGTCACAGAGTGTGTGACGAAAGAACTATGACAATATATAAACAACTATCTAGTTGTGGAACCAACCAACCAACCAGAAATTTATAAATTTATAAATTTATTATAAATATATTATAATAAATTGAAGTGAAAGCAACTGGTGCGTGTGTTTCTTATTGGCAACATGACCCTCCCAAAGTATAACAATATTCTTTTTAAGCTTATTTTTTTATATCTGAACTTCATTTGAATATATAAAATTTAATTAGCGTAAAATTTTACTTATGTGATAGGGTCTGGGAAAGGCACCATAAGCTATTTATGCTTCTTTAAGAATCAACAAATGATGGTTTGTCCCCCTCACATTTTCAAGGCAAACGAAGCCCCTGATCACAGGGTTAAACCCCCCAGCTATTGCTGGTACTCATTTCCAGCTGAGTATTTTTCTCAAGAACACAACACACAACCCAGTCCTGGAATTGGACCCACAACATTATGATTGTAAGTCCAACACCCTTACCACTATGTGTGTGTGTCATTTGGTGTGAAAGGGTTAAAATGATCATTCCTTACTTTATTTGAAAAAATATCCTTCAGCAGTCCATAATATTTCAACCTCTGCCCCACCTTCCTTTATAACTGCAACAAGGTATTTTATTTAGCCATGTTTCCACATATCTGCCCTGACCAAGTCTAGTCTAAAGTCTGTCTTAAGCCAGAAGGTTCATTTGGCTGGTGCTTATCCCGGTTTCATGGCATGAAGCGACTGAGAGTGCAAGACTCCCCCCTGGACAGGATGCCAGTCCATCGCAGGGTTAAACCCCCAGCTATTGCTGCAGTGTTTTGCTCTAGAACACAACATGCAACCCAGGAATCAAAGCCACGACATGATCATAAGTCCAACACCCTTACCACTAAGCCATGTGCCTCCACCCTGTTGAAGTAGGCCTATCTGTTATCAAAAGCCTTCTGCTGTGACCATTTCATCTTTTTTGTGTATCCAGAAATAAACTGACGACTGTGCCCTTCCATTTTTTAATAATGAAGGACGGGATTTCAGTGAAATTTGGCTGCCATTTCTAGGAGGTAATGTCACCACATAGAAGTTTCCTCATTTGGTTCATGAGCCTTTGTTCACTTTTTTTCTCTCCAGGGTTAATTTATCTGATATTCTCAACTATTATTTACAATAATGGACAATTATTATGGTCATTTGGTTTGGTACACAGTCATTTAAAATTAAACATTTTTTGTAATGCTTCTCAAGTTTTGAAACACACACACACACACACACACACGCACACACATATATGCATGTGTGTATGTATATATGTGTGTATGCGTGTGTATGTATGTGTGTATGTGTGTGTATGTGTGTGTGTATGCATGTGTATGTACGTGTGTTTATGTGTGTGTATGTGTGTGTGTAATATTGTATATCTATATTATAGGATAGGTCATAGAACTATACTATATTATAATTATATATCATGTATCATGTATTAATATTATTTTATAAATGGCATAGATTTATTACAACTATTATAGTGTAGATATTAAATTGTAGATATTATGTATCTCAATTAGAGAATTGCTTTTGTAATTGTGAGGTTATGAGTTTGAATTCAGAACTGGACAATGCGTTATGTCCTTGGGCAAGACACAGTGTTTCACATTGCCCTTTCTGCCAGGAGTTGTGACTTGTAGGTAGTATCAACAACGGAAAGACCAATGTAAACACTGTTTTTTTTGGTTCAATTGGATGAGTTTGCTCCACTCTGTAAGTGAATGAGGCCTGGGATCTTGTTGATGAATTTAGGATTATATTTTACATACAGCTTTCATAGTGCAATATTCCTTCCATCAGAGGTCGACTGGAGATCAAAATTATTTTGTCACCTACTCAGTGTATTGCTTTCTCCATTAATGATGAGTAGTATTGATGTTACCAGTGGTAACACATTTGTTTCACGGACCTGGGCATTACTGTCAGCAGCGATTTGCATTGGACAGAGCATGTCTCTAAGATTGTCAAGAAGGCCGAGGGTGTCTTGGCATCACTCAGCAAGACCTTTGTTAGCCGCTCTCCAGCCATCTATTTAAAGCTGTATACAGCTATGGTACGACCACACTTGGAATTCACATCATCAGTCTGGAACCCCTATCATGCTCAGAACATTGACCTCCTGGAAACTGTTCAGAGACGTGCAACCAAGCGCATACCCTCCATCAGACACCTACCATACTCTGAACGCCTTGCTTCCCTGGGCATGGATTCATTGAAGCTCCGATATCTGGCAATGGACTTAGTAAACACCCACAAAGTTATTAACCATCTCGCCAACCCTGAGCACCTTTTTGATCTCCATGTGTCTAACACATGTGGACATGCCTACAAAATCAGAACACAGCACAGCTCCCATGACTTTCGTAAACATTTTTTCACGCTCAGAGTTGCTGAAGCATGGAACAAACTGCCTGCGACAGTTGTTAGCTGCCGAGACACTGCATCCTTTAAAACCCTCGTGCTTCCCGAAATACGCCAAAACTACACCTGATGTACCCCTTCCATACATGTGTATATCATGACTCATGGACTGTTCATTTTCCTGACGTTTGTACATTACCCTATGTTCTATACACACACTTTTTGATGAGTTGTAGTGCACCTGAGCACTGTACACAATATTTCATTATTATTATTATTATTATTAAAAAGGCTAGACAGCATGACTATCTTCCTGTTATGCTGAGGCAGACCCCTCATCTTGGATGTCACATGCAGCAACACATTTTCCAGTGGCAACCTGGTGCAGTCTGTAACTAACCCAGGCTATGCTGCACTTTGGGCCAAGAGGGGTAAACTCTCCAAATATTAGTTGCTCTCTAACAGGTTTGTGGTTGAGCCCATAGCAGTGGAGACTTCTGCTGTCATTGGCCCTAGGACCACCTCCCTATTCACCACCCTTGTCACAGAGTTGGCTACCAGCAGGTGTGAGCCTCACAAGCTGGAATGGCTCTTCCAGTGTGTCTCTCTCACCATTCTCCAGGGAAACGCCTTCTCTATTCTGTCCACTGGGACCGGGGGTAGCCAGTCCAGCGGGGCCGTGGGGTGGTCAGCACGTGGGCCCCCATTTGCTCATAATAGTGAAAGAGGGGCGAGCAGGAAAGACAGTGACAGTGGGAGTTTTGTTCTTTTGTGTTCAAACCTGGTGTATATGCATATATTTATTTACTGCACTTACACAACATAGTTGACAAACCTGGTGTATATGCATATATTTATTTACTGCACTTACACAACATAGTTGACAAACCTGGTGTATATGCATATATTTATTTACTGCACTTACACAACATAGTTGACAAACCTGGTGTTTGACACTTTTTGTTTTGACTTACCCAACTAAGACTCAATTCCAACTACTTAACATTTATTTTGTTTTAATATATAAAATGCACTCAGTCCATGTTGTAAATGTGGTTGGTGTTAGGAGGGCTCCAGCTGTAGAAACTAAACCAGAATCAGATAAAATACCAGTTAAATACTGGGATTGATATAATCAACTACCCTTGCCCACAAAATTTCTAGTTTCTGTCTGTGTTAGAAACAATATATGCTGGGTATATATTGTTCATTTTTAGTTTCGTTATTTCAGTCTATTATATAGATTTGCATGAAAGATCGATATTATAGAACAAATATACACACCATGTTATCGATACTATTACATAATCACACATTTTATGGACAGATTAAGTAATATTTAGTTTCTTCATCAAACTTTAACAAAGCTATGTTTGTGTATTACACACACACAAACACACTCATAAGCACACACACAAAACACATACACACACAAACACACAAAAACACATACACACACACATAAACACACACAAAGACACACACATACAAACACACACACATATGTATATCATCATCTTTGTCACCATTTTACATCTGCTTTTCCATGTTTGCATTGGTTGTCTGGGTCTTTTCCAGCACAACATTCTTCCACTCGTTGCAGTCCTTTGTCATTTCCTCTCAGCCTCAGCAATTTGAGATCAGCTCTCACAATATCTGCCAAGGTCTCCCTCTACTGCAGCTTTCTTACACTGGGATTTCTCAGCACTTCTTCACTCAACAATCATCAGCCATATACATCACATGTCCATACCAGTGCAGTATTCTCTCCTGCCACTACATCAGATCCCTCTATACCTATCTTTGCTCTCAGCTCATCCATGATTTGTAATTTATGCACCCATTAGCATTGCACATCAATCAGAGCATAGTTGCTTCATTTCTCTCCAGTCTGTGACAGGTGGACAAAAAAGCTATACAGTTAGGGTAATATAGATTTCCTAATCTATAATATCATCATAAAAAGTCCATAGCCTGTCTCGAGCCCTGAGGCTCATAAGGCCGGTGCTTGTTCCGATTTCTCTGGTGTGAAGTGACTGAATGGACTGGACGCCAGTCCATCCATTGCAGGATTAAACCTCCAGCTATTGTTGGTACTCATTTCCAGCTGAGTATACTGGAGCAACATGAAATGAAGTGCTCAAGAACATAATACACAACCCAGTTCAGGAATCAAACCCATGATATTAGGATCATAGTCCAATACCACTAGTGTCCTACAAATATTTTGGTAAAAATACAACCTCTTCTGCTATATTTCTCTAATGCCCAACTATTTACATCAACATTTCATTAAGACCACAGATTCCCTTCCTCAATTTCGTACCATGAGATTTAACAAAATTTCCAATAAACCCAAAAGGGAGCCTATATGTGGTTGCTAAACGGCCAAACTTCTAAAATACCACCCTACCATTTTAAATTAAATGGAAGGGCACATTAGATAATGTTGTCCTAGACAACATTATCACTGAAGGAAAGATGGAATGTTCTTGGCTGGAATATACTTAATTGATCATGGCTGACCCAGGTATAAACTTGAAGAAGAAATTTCCCCAAGTGTTTCCATTAACTAAAGGGAGAGAACTTGATAATAAATATTTATTTTAAAAATGTAGTTAATATGAATTTTTGTGAAATATTGTTGGCTCACAGAGATGAAAAGGGACC
This sequence comes from Eledone cirrhosa, assembly GCA_964016885.1. Taxonomy (NCBI): domain Eukaryota; kingdom Metazoa; phylum Mollusca; class Cephalopoda; order Octopoda; family Eledonidae; genus Eledone; species Eledone cirrhosa. The sequence continues at coordinate 386,866,839 of OZ024741.1, read as the reverse complement.
ACAATAATTGGAAGCATAGAAAAACTTGATTTTAATCGATGATGATGATTTCAAATTAACTATTTAATGCTAACTACCAGGGCGAATGACATTAGACAAATTAGGGGATTACATAGACTACTCAAATCTGTGGGCACTCCACAAATTCTGAATAACTTAGGCAACATTTCTTAATCCAATTTAAAACACAAAACACAAAAACTTTGTAATAAAGTGAGCAGATGAGGTCACTTCTGGAATTCGTTTTCAGCTGAGTATACTGGTATACTAGAGTAATGTGAAATGAAGTGCTTAAGAACACAACACACAACTCAGTCCAGGAATCAAATCGTCAACATTATGATCATAAGTCCAACACACTACTACTAGGCCATGTGCTGCTACTGAAGGAAGTTATAGAAAGAATTGGTCAAAGGGGTATATATTACAGGGCTGGCCTAGAGTACTGAATACTCTGGTACCAGCCCTCTTCACTACATTAGACATGCTAACACTGACTGAAACTATTGAATATCAAAAGTGTGAAGTAAGATAAGTTGTAGAGGACTGAAAAGTTGCCAGTAATGCAGTTATTCTTTATCATATGACAGTCTTTAGCAGTATCATGTCTTCTAAGTGATAGTTTGGGGTATTAAAACTCAGAGACACTGGGAGAAGGTGGAGCATTGCTCATCATGTAATGGGGTTGTAGCTGTTGCAGATAATAGTTTTATTAGCTCTATTATACAGAAACTATGTAATATGACAGCTGCAGCTTCATAACGTTTGTCTTCCTCATTTGGTGGCTGTTGCAGTCCATGTTTAGTTTGTCGAATTGGGAGGATAGGTCACAGGATAGTTTAGCAGGAGTCACGGGTGCAGGTTATCATTTGGTTTAGAGTGTTTTCTCAGTGCTTTTGGAGTGATTGGCGAAATAGCGGTCTTATTTACATATATGCAAATGATGATATTGAGTAGTTCATTAAATATATCATGTTTCCATATTGTTATTAATCACATGTTGCATAACAATTTATGGCCCTTTTATGTTTTGAGTTCAAATCCCGCCAATTTAAGCTTTGCCTTTCATCCTTATGGGGTCAATAAAATAAAGTACCAGTAACATACTGGGTCAGATTAATCAACTTCCTCTCCTGCCAAAATTCTTGGCCTTGTGCCTAAATCAGAAACCATTATTTATCACACATAATTGTTTTGTTACAATGATAATTGTTAATTGATATCCTGGTTAAAATGGATCCAATTTCTTAAGATGTATTAATCTTATAGTGATAATAAAATTTGGATTGATTTTTATCCTCTAAGACAATGTGTTGATTTTGTTTATTATGTTATGTAATGACGACTGTTTTTGTTTAACTCCAGGTCAAACACTTGATTGAAAAGATGGAGCATCAAAGGATGTTGATATTTAGCTCCAGGTCAAAATTTTGATTGAAAAGACTGAGGATAAAAGGTTATTGTTATTTAGCTCCACCTCAAACTCTAGATTGAAAAAACTGAGGATCAAAGACTTGTGTTATTTAGCTCCACCTCAAACTCTAGATTGAAAAAACTGAGGATCAAAGACTTGTGTTATTTAGCTCCACCTCAAACTCTAGATTGAAAAAACTGAGGATCAAAGACTTGTGTTATTTAGCTCCACATCAAACTCTAGATTGAAAAAACTGAGGATCAAAGACTTATGTTATTTAGCTCCACATCAAACTCTGGATTGAAAAAACTGAGGATCAAAGACAGGTGTTATTTAGCTCCAGGTCAAACTCTTGATCAAGTAGCTCTGTTGTTTAACACCAGGTCAATCTTGATCAAGTAGACCTATGATCAAAGACTGCTGTTGTTTAACACCAGGTCAATCTTGATCAAGTAGACCTATGGTAAAACACATTCCAACTGTGGCTATTTCATGTTTTTCCTATGTGAAAGGAACACAGAACCTCATTATCGAACTATACCTTTTTTAAGATGGTAGGGTGTGACTGGAGAATGATATAGATACTATTTCTAGCAGGTCGAGTGACCACATAATTACTTCCTCATTGATTTGACCGATGATCAAAGCTGCTTCAGTTGGCTGTAGACATACCATCATTTTCCTCTCCAGTCATTATATATCTTAAATTATATTATTTGCTCTTCTTTTGTTAAGGTGGTAAGATATGATTTAAGAGAAATTTGGCTGCTATTTCTACCAGGTTAAGTGACTGTGTAGAAGCACTTTCATTAGCTTGTAATGAATATATTAATGGAAGTAGTTGAAACAACATAATAGGATATTTGGACTACTGCTTGAAGATTTGATAGTTCATATCTTGTTACTGAAAGCGACAAATTAGCATGCCTGCATACATGATCCCATAACTCCCGAGGGAGTAATCGGGGAGTGGGGGTGGGTGCTGTATTGATATATGGTGTTTCTAGGGCATTTTCAAACATGGTAGAGCCCATCTCCTTTCCTGGTCTGATCTGAGTACAGCAGATTTCTTCCAGAGAAGGATGGAAAGTGAGAGAATGGAAGTGAGAAAGAGATATAGAGAAAGAAACAACCCCAGTATTAAATTGGTAATTTTTTATTGACTTTGAAAGGATGAAAGGCAAAGTTGACCTTGGCGGGATTTGAACTCAGAGAGCAAAGAGCCGGAATAAATACTACAAAACATTCTGTCTGATGTTCTAAAGACTGTCAATTCACTGCCTTGACAAATTGGCAGTTTTTAGAATTTTGGATAGAATGCATTGTGGCATTTATTTCTGCTATCTATGCTCTGAGTTCAAAACACACTGTGGTCAACTTTACTTTTCATCCTTTTGAGGTTGATAAAAATGTACCAGTCAAGTACTAGGGTCAATTTGTCCTCTGTATCTTTTTCTCACTTCCTTTCTATCACACTATCTTTTCTAGAAGAAATCATCTGTGTTCAAACCTGGAGCGGGAAGGGCTCAGTTAGACTTAAAATGCTCAAGATATGCTGTATGTCACTATGGCACCCCTACAGCTCAAACTTGTTACTGGTTTGGTGCTGGGCAGGGTCTGTAGTGAAGATACTTAAATCTTGTTGACTCAGTTCAACTGACAATAAATAAAAAATAAAAATAAAGAAAACCCCACAAAAACATGGGCTTGGTAATGTTCACTGCTGCAAGAAGTGGGAGCATTGTATAACTAATGAATATTTTATTATCTTGCAGTGGCATTTTGGATCTCTCTCTCTCTCTCTCTCTCCCTCTCTCTCCCTCTCTCTCCCTCTCTCTCTCACACAAACACATATGCACCCTCTCTCACATACACACACACTGTCTCTCTCATACATACGCACTCTCTCACACATACACGCTCTCTCTCTCACACATACACACTCTCATACATATACACTCTCTCTCACATACATGCACTCTTCCTCTCTCTCTCTCTCTTATGGGTCTAGAGTTGTAAACTACTGTGGTATGTTTGAGCCAATAAGGAACTTCTAAATAGTTGCTCAACCAGCTAAAAATAACAGTCAAATACCCTAAACATCACACTTTACTGTATATAAAAGTGGAAGGAAGATATATTATATTGGTTCATGATACACATAGTCAAATACTTTTCTAATATTTGAAGTTACATGTTAATGTGGCATACATCAGATGTCATAACAACAAAGAAATGTTTGAAAACTGTTAGAAATATTGTTGGTGTTCAGTGTTATGAGACAGCATTTTGTAACTTTACCATACCTTTTACTTGCATCTGGTTGATTAACCCTTTAGCATTTAAACAGGCCATATCCAGCCAGAATTTTCTCACTTCTTTCTGTTCAAACCGGCCATAACTGGCCACTCACGCTAACGTTAAGGTATTGTTCTCAAAATAAATAACATCAAAATCTTGTAGATTCGATATTATGTGAGATAATTATGTGAAATAAAGTGTTTACCATGAAAACACCAAAGTATATATAGAGTAATGTAAATGCTAAAGGGTTAATCAAGTTCTAAAAGATTGAATTAGAAAATTTTGCTGTAACTTTTACTAAATAAAATAGTCTGCTAATAATGGGTTGTATAAACCCACTGAATGGATACAGACAGGCATCAGCACACATGGGAATTGAACCCACATCTCTTGTTTGCTGGATGAGTATGCTACCATTATGCCAATGAACCTACCCATCTCTCCCATTATTTTTAGGAACTATATCTTAATAGCAATAGGTTAAAAAAAGAGTGTATGTTTAGAAAACAGCATCAGATTTTGAAAACTGGATGAGAAGACTTTGCTGTAACTTTGACTCAATAAAATAATTTAATAATAACGGGGTGTATAAACCCACTGAATGGAAAAAGATGGGTATCAGCACACATGGAAGTTGAATCCATGTTAAACAGATGTGTGGGTTCAACTCCCATGTTTGCTGATGCCAATCTTTTTCCATTCAGTGGGTTTATATGCACTGTTATTATTAGACTACCGTATTTCCTGGCGTTGAAGATGCTACTTTCCTCCTAAGTCGCAATAATCTACCATGTGTACTGGAGGCCGAAGGTTGTTTATAATTTTTTTCAAATTTTGGGTTGTCAAAATTAGGGTGTGTCCTTGAGGATGAAGCGTCTTCAGCACCGGGAAATACGGTATTTTATTTTGTTAAAGTTACAGCAAAGTCTTCTAATTCAGTTTTCAAACTCCACTTGTTGCTTTCTAAACATACATTCCCACCAAGTTCTATTTCATTGTCATTATGTGGCAGACATAGTGCAGTTGCTTAACAGAACCATTGGAGATACAGACAAATGTTTTCCAGTATTTGTTCTCACATTTTGCCTGGTGGGTTCAAATCCCATAAAGGTCAACTTTGTTTTTATCTTTCTGGGGTTAATAAAATAAAGTACAAATCAAGTACTGGTGTTGATTGCCCCCTCATTCAGGATTGGTTGTGCTGCACTGTGAGAATGACATAAGTGATCATTCACAGTATCTCTTCTCTCCAAGACAACCATTATCACTCTATCACAGTGGAAGAATGTGGCTGCCATAGCTCTGACAGTGTATGGTACATGATGGTGCCTGTGATTTCACTACACTTCTTGTGCACTCATAGTTTATATTGGGTAGACTATATGGAATTCCTGCCTTCTTCTTTTCTGTATATGGAGTATGGCTATTTATCAGATGGCAGTAGAATTCTGGCCAACGAAAACTTTTGTTTTGCTTGGTTTGATTTGGTATGGAAAGCTGCCTAGTAAATTCCTCACTGAACTCATTGATAACTCTCATTCTGATGACAGAATCTCTGTACATGACTTGCATGACTCTCAGAAATCATTCCTTTACATCTAGTTTTCTTATAAACCACTTGACTACAGAGCATGCTAGCCTGTTAAAGGCTTTCTTCAGATCAACAAATTCCAGGTATAGTGGTTTGTTCTTAGCAAAGAACTTCTGTAGCTGTATTGTTAAAAGAAGGACATCAGTAGTACAAAGGTGAGCCACATCACATCCAAGCTAATTCTCTTCTATAATTCTTTTGGTTGCTTTCATAACTTGGTTCATCAATTTAATGTCTTTATAGTTGTTTCTTTCTAAAATATTTTCTGTATCTTTGTTGTGAAGGCAGGTGGCTTAGTGGTTAGGGAACTGGATTCGCAATCATGAGATTGAAAATTTGATTCTCGGACCTTGCAATGCATTATATCCTTGAGTAAGACACTTTATTTCACATTGCTCCTCCTGCCAGGAGATGTGACCGGTAGATAGTATCAGAAATGGAAAGACAAATGAAAACATTGTTTCCTTGGTTTGATTTGACAAGTTCCACTCCACTCAGTAAGTGAATGTGGTCTGGGTCAATTCCTTCCTTTACCTTTGTTGCAGTTGATGGTAATACTGCTGCTTTGGCAGTCATTCCCTCTACTCACTGTTTCACTCTGCAACTCATTAGTCAGTCTTCTATTTTGCCAAGTATTTTCAGCATCTCAACAACTATCCAGCTGCTTTCTGTCTTCTTCTTCTTCTTCTTCTTCTTCTTCTTCTTCTTCTTCTTTGCCCACTTAATCCTGGGAATATCATGGGGGGCTGAGTCCTCAAACACTCCTTCCAGTGTGACCAGCCGAGGTCATATATGTTGTCCAACCATCTTACTGAAGGTCCACCCCAGGGTCTTCTGCTGGTTGGCTTTTCCATAAAATATGTCCATCGATTCTTTTTTGAGACATTCTAACTACATGTCTGTAGTATCGGAGCTGTGATCTCTCAATTCAGAGAAGTAGCGGCTCTACCTGGAGTGACTCTCTGGTCTCCGAGCTACACACTCTATCATACTTTCATATAATTAATTGCCCTATACCTACCCACCACCACCATCAATAACAACTACCTTCCCCTTCTCATCATTTTCCATCCTGCCATGCAATCTCTTTAGTGCCCTCCCCTCTCCTCACTTATCTCTGTCTGTCTGGCTTTTTGTTTCTTAACTGGAATAAGTACTAAATACATCCCTTAGTCTGACATGGCTTATTAGCTCTATACGGACGTTTATATTGATTAAATAAATAAATGAATAATAAATAACACTTCTTTCTCCCCAAATCAGATCCCCCTTCTACCTCCCACACCTTTCTAGAATTCTTCCCTCGTCACTACAATCTGGTCCAGACCTACTTCACTCATGTCAGATTCAACCAGGACTCTTTGTCAACTCCACCCAACATTTGTCCCTTTATCCTAACCTCTCCCACCCTACACTGACATTCCCCACTCCACACAGACATGCCCCACCCTACAAAGCCATTCCCCACCCCACACAGACAAGCTCCACTCTACACATCCATGCCCCACTCTACACATCCATGCCCCACCCTACACACCCAATCCCCATCCCACACAGACAAGCTCCACCTTACACAGACATCCCCCACCCTACACAGACATGCTCCACCCTACACAGACATGCCTCACCCTACACTGACTTGCCTCACCCTACACTGACTTGCCTCACCCTACACAAACTCCACTCTATACAGACAAGCTCCATCATACATTGACATGCTTTATCCTACACACAACTGCCCCATCCCATACAGAACTTCCCCCTCCTACACAGACAAGCCCTACCATACACACAACTGTCCTCTCTACACAAAACTTCCCCATCCTGTATAGAACTACCCTATCTTACACAGACCAAGGACATCTTTCCTGTCATGGATCACTTCAATTGTACCTTCAAACTGGCCATCTGCAGTTTCCAATCTAATCCACATGCCACCACCATAAATGAAACTTAAGGGTCAGTCCGTCTCATGGTCCCAGCCGACAGGATAAAGAAGACATTGCTCCAGACGATGGCAAGGGAGACACACTGGAACAGCCACTCTACATCAGAGGGCTCTCACTTGTGGGTAGGCAACTCTGCCCCGATAGCAGTGAGTAGCGATCTGGTCTGGGGACCAAGAACACCAGAAGTCTCCACTGCTACAGCATCAACCACAAACCTATCAGAGAGAGGCTGATACTTGGACAGTTTGCCCTCTTTGGCCTGATGGGCAGTGAAGCCTCGGTTGCTAGCTAAACACACCAGGCTGCAAATGCCAACTTTGTGATTTATTGCATATAGAAAAAACTAATTATAATTTGGCTGATCCTTTTCTGGACCAGCAGCTATGATATATATTTACTAGTAGCTATGATATATATTTACTAGTAGCTATGATATATATTTACCAGTAGCTATGATATATATTTACCAGTAGCTATGATATATATTTACCAGTAGCTATGATATATATATATACCAGTAGCTATGATATATATTTAATAGTAGCTATGATATATATTTAGTAGTAGCTATGATATATATTTACCAGTAGCTATGATATATATTTACCAGTGGCTATGACATATTTACCAGTAGCTATGATATATATTTACCAGCAGTTATGATATATATCTACCACTAGCTATGATATATGTTTACCAGTGGCTATGATATATATTTACCAGCAGTTATGATATATATCTACCAGTAGCTATGATATATGTTTACCAGTGGCTATGATATATATTTACCAGCAGTTATGATATATATCTACCACTAGCTATGATATATGTTTACCAGTGGCTATGATATATATTTACCAGCAGTTATGATATATATCTACCAGTAGCTATGATATATGTTTACCAGTGGCTATGATATATATTTACCAGCAGTTATGATATATATCTACCAGTAGCTATGATATATGTTTACCAGTGGCTATGATATATATTTACCAGCAGTTATGATATATATCTACCAGTAGC
>OZ024741.1:386848555-386853555 GCA_964016885.1 Eledone cirrhosa | reverse complement strand
ACAAAACAAAACAAACAACTAAAAACAAACAAAACTCAAAACATGTATGTGTATGTATGTATTTATGTATGTGTGTGTGTTTGTGAACTATAAGTTTGTATGAATATATTTATATGTATATATATATATATAGAGAGAGAGACATCTGTCACCAGTTTCTTTCTACACCCCCTCACTTTTATATACATATATCTATACATATATATATGTATATATGTATGTTATATATATATAAATATATGTACACCCACACCCCCACCTACATATATATATGTATGTATATATATATATATATGTATATATTCATATACATATATATGTATATATATATATATATATATATATATATATAGTGAAAAATGGAACGGGAACAAAACAGAGAGGCAGTACAAACAAAGGTTTATTAGTTTCACGCTATATATATATGTATATATATATATTTATATATATATATGAAGAGAGAGGGATGTAGAAAGTGGGAGCTGGTGATAGATGTCTATAATTTGTTTTTCTTTCCTTAATTTTGTCTATCTTCCTATTTCTTCTTTCTATTTATCACCCTCTCTTCTCTTTCTCTTTCTATCTTCCAATGAAGGACTAATGTCTGAAACCTTAAAACTCTTTTTCTACTATATCAAGCATTAAACTAATATATATCATCACTGTGTTGTATTGTCCTTTTCCTTGTTGACTTTTTTATATGTATACAACCCCCCCCCCCATATGTGCATGGAGAGAGTTTGTAGAAGAGTTTAGTGAGTTGATATGATGATAGATAGGTAGGTAGATAGATAGATAGATAGATAGAGATTGATAGATAGCTAGCTAGCTAGATAGATAGATAGATAGATAGATAGATAGATAGATAGATAGAGAGAATGTGAGGCAATTGAAAAGCATATAAAAGGCATAAACTGTTCTCTTATTGCCAGCTGTATGACTAGGCTGACAAACCATTTTCCTTTGCATTGTTTGACCGTGCATAGATGTGGAAGAAGTTCTCTAATGCAGATCTACTGTCAAATATAACAGGAGCCTGGTCACAGCTGGAAAGGTTTTGATAGCCTAAGTCAGCTGAATCAATGCTAAATGACAACCACATATACCTTCCACCATCAAATGCTAAGATTAAATATATCTACTCATCTTTATCAAATTAACTTTCTAATACCAGTTGCCAGCCTTTAGATGTGTAACACATTAAGGGTGAACCCACTGACTCTCAGCTGGATCAAAATAGGAGTTAGCAGCAACACATAAGTCACATTTTCAGCCTTTGACATTTATTCAAGTCTTGGAGGTCCAGTTAATGTCAAAGCCATGAAAAAAAATATCACTCTGTTTAATTGACTGTAGGCTTCTCTTCACTGTGCCACCACCATCATCATCATGGTAGAGATATATGTGAGTATACAATAAGGCAGAGCAGGATAATTGCTTAATCTGTAAATAAACTTCACAAAAATCTCTACTATATCTGCTCAAAGGTGTTCTAGTATCTGGTATGTTTTAGAACAGATGTAGTGGCTGTACTTACCAGAGATTCAAACTTACTATTAACTGTATCTAATTTTCAATCGATTTAAGAGTTCTCTCCCTTGTCTTCCACGACAAAATTTGTTAAGGCTAATGATAAATTGTTTTCTCATTATGGGTGTAATTTCAATTGATTAAATGTTCTTTTTGGCTCACTACTCTAAGTATATAAGCATGCACTTAACTAAAGTAGGATATGATGGGGTAGCGTATATAATGTGGTATGGTATGCTATGGCTGGTTGGAAGAAAGGTGTCATGGAAATGGATGGCTGCCATCTCATCCTCTTACTCTAGTCAGACAAATCACCTCTATCCCTCTTACTTCTCCACACCTCTCAGCTCCCACCCCAGCTTTTATCCCTTTCAACTGTCTGTGTCTCTTTACCATTCTCTCCCTCTAATCTATGCCACTCATTTTTTCCTTTTTCTCTCTATCTCCTTTTGTCTCTTTGTTTTTCTTTGCCCCATATCTTTCTCTCTTAACTATATTCTAATGAGTTCCACAAATTTGGGGGTGAAGGACTGTATAGTCGATTAGATCGATTCCAGTATTTGACTGGTATTTGTTTCAAATGCCCAATGTTACTGGCAGGATTTGAACCCAAAATGTAAAAAGAAAATGCAACTATATACTACAAAGACACAACAATAATGATAATGATATTTACAACAACAAAAACACCAACAGGAGCAGCAATAACAGCCACAATTATGATGGTGATAACAATGATGATTTTTTATGGTGGATGTTCCTTTCATTGGGTGTGGAGGAAAGTTTTTCTTGAAAAAAAAACGCTTATAAATAAATCACAGTTCACATATGTGATGCAGAGGAGGTGTAAGATTAAGAATGGTCAAGACTGATCCCCAACCAAGAATGTGACATTTGACCTTGTGTTGTAATTTGTATATTTCACATTTACAGATATATCAGAGAGCCTACAGATACTCTACAGATACCAAATGGTATACAGATGACATATGTTGTACAGCTGCCAGATGTAGTACATATGTTAGATGTTGTACAGATGCCAGTACTGTAGGCTGAAGTTGGTATACAGAAGTCAGAGGGTATACAGATGCTAGATGGTATATATCAAATAGTATACAGAAGGATTCTAGATGTAGTACAGATGCCAGTGAGTGTGTGTGTGTGTGTGTGGGGGGGGGTATACTGTAGTCTGAAGTTGGTATACAGATGCCAGGCGGTGTACAGATGCTAGATATCAAATAGTATACAAGCAGATGTTAGATATTGTACAGCTATCAGATGGTTTACAAATGTTAGATGCAATGAAAAGGATAACCGCTGCAGAGATGTCAGAGGCTGCATATATATATATTGCGATGCAAATGCCATGTTCAGACTAGTTATGTGTTGCTGCACACATATTATGCATATATCAGATGGTGTACAGTTATGAAATGCTGCATAGATGTCAGATGCTATACAGATGTCAAATTCTGTACAGATGACAGATACTGTGCAGTTAAGCAATGGTATACAGATCTCAAAAGCTGTACAGATGTTAGAAGCTGTACCGATGAGAAATACTGTACAGATGCCATCTGCCGTACAGATGTCAACCACTGTACAGATGTCAGAAGTTGGACCGATGAGAGATACTGTACAGAGGTAAAAAAACGTACAGATGTCAAATGCTATACAGATGTCAAATGATGTACAGAGGTCAGATACTGGTTAGGTGTCAGATATACAATAGATGTCTGAGAGGAAATTTCTGGAATATTTCCAGTGCATCAATGTTACCCAATGTTAAGTGGAAAAAGAAATTATGAAATGATACCTTAAGAAAGCAAGGCCTTTGATAGAATGGTTGTCATCAATATGTGTGGGTGGTATGTAGGATTTGAAAGGATTTGATTGTCTGCACACCATAACAAACAAAATATAAGGTAGAAAAATGGTAATTTTAAAGACCTGTGAAGAAACCTTTAGAGGAATGTAACAAATTCTAGTATGACTTAGAATCTATTGCATGAGAGGAATCTATCTTCATAATGAACTAGCAGTAATATTTCCAGGGATGTTAAAGTTTGCTCCCTTCTGGACGCTCTCTTGGGTGTCGGGATGCGTATCCTTTGTATTTCCATCCTATACCATATTTCCAGGAATTGATTTGCAAATTTTGAAAATATCTATAGAATCATCAGAACAAGACCTTGAAAAATTTTGAAAGAATTTTAGAGAGATATAAAACAAAAGTATATCTAAGAAGAACAGTGATTCCCTTCTTTTGTGTTCAATGAGTACTATATTGTTGTATGAATACAAGACAGCCATACATTTAATCCAGACTACACAAGAATACAGATAAGAGATGAATTTTATATCAGTTTCAATGTTCTTTAATCAACTACTTCTTTCTAGTTGTTCAATCAATGAAAACCATCTATTGTAATCATTGTATTATTGGATTATGTCAAGAATACAAGGATTACATCAGCCCTCCACATTAAGTTGTCTCTTAAAATTTCAGGGCTATAACTATTCAGTACCTAACATTCCAGTAGCACCTCAATATATATCTCTGCATTGTATATGTGTAAATATATAGTTTTTAGTACAAACAACAAAAACAGAGAACTCAGTATGATTTATCAAGTAATATATATATATATATATATATATATATATATATATATATATATATATGTATATATATATATTAAGAAGATCGCGTTAAGGGTGAAAGCAGCGATTCTTTGCCTAAACTTTAATCTGTTATTTCAATATATATATATATAAGCAAAGATATATTTAATTTGTTGGTTATTCAACAAATTTATTTATAACAGATTCGAAGCACCCTACAATTTTTTCTGGAGTATAATATCAATGATATTAATAAATGTAAACATTTTTTCACGCTCAGAGTTGCTGAAGCATGGAACAAACTACCTGCGTCAGTTGTTAGCTGCCGAGACACTGCATCCTTTAAAACACTCATGCTTCCCGAAATACGCCAAAACTACACCTGATGTACCCCTTCCATACACATGCACACATGTGTATATCATGACTCATGCACTGTTCATTTTCCTGACGTTTGTACATTACCCTATGTACTATACATACACTTTTTGATGAGTTGTAGTGCACCTGAGCACTGTACACAATATTTCATTATTATTATTATTATTATTATTATTATTATTATTAAATGGAAACTATATTTATAAAACCATATTTCTTTTATTATATATATTTCAAGGGTACCAACATTTTGGTACGCTCTCATCAGATAAAATACAAAATTTGGTACCCTTGAAATATATATAATGAAATAAATATGGTTTTATAAATATAGTTTCAATTTATTAATATCATTGATATATATATATATATTTATTAAAATAACAGATTAAAGTTTAAGCAAAGAATTGCTGCTTTCACCCTTAATGGGATCTTCTGAAACTAAAAAAATCAATCTGTGAATG
>OZ024741.1:386826055-386828555 GCA_964016885.1 Eledone cirrhosa | reverse complement strand
TAGTGATATTCATGACTTGGACCGACTGGTAATATTTCACTGCTGTAAAACCCTCCTCTTTAACAATGGCGTGGCCTGGATAAAGAAATCCATGACAAACGACTCCATTGATATTCCTATCGGATCATTTTAACAGCGTGGATGTTTACGATTTGGTCTGGCTCTTTATCTTGGATTCTTTACACAAAAAATTCCAGATGGGTTTATATCGTGATGACAGTCTGGTCATTACAAGCCATAAAAACAGCCATGACCTCGACACCTTTAGGAAAGAGTTACTCACAACATTTAGGCAACTAGGGTAAAAATCACACTATCTACCAACCTCACTAGTGTTAACTTCTTAGACTTCAACTTATACCTACATACACACCCATAAACTGTTCCTTTAGACTAGTGAAAACTTTAGATACATACACAGGAATTCCTGCCACTCCCCTATAGTCTTTGAAAATTTAGTTAAGAATATTAGTAGGCAGATTTCTAACTTCTCTTCTAACAATGCCATTTTTGATAGAACAGCTCCGCACTATAATACAACCTTACACAATAACAGCTTCTCTGAAAAAGTTTCCTGTTCTCCAGATCACGCTCCAAATACTAATAGGAAAAAACTAACAAATAAAGCAAAAAACTGGTTCTCTGTCCCTTCTCGTTAAATGTCAAAACTAATGCCAGAAAGAAATTTTTAGCCCTCATAGATACATACTTCCCCCTAGGACAGAAATACCACCAGATCTTTAACCACCATATGGTCAAATTTGGATACTCTTGTACCAGAAACATGAAATCCTCCTGCATAAACAACAGAACCCCCAAAGTATATGGATGTTCTTGTAAAAACATGAGTCATGCTCACTGGACCAACACCCTAGCAATAATATATGAAGCTGAGATCTCTCCATTGAACCACCACCACCAAAACGGTTCTGTAAATACACTGGTATATCAGAGACCTGGTTTAAAACCACTTCCTCAATTACAAAGCACCCTTCAAATAAAAGAACCACAAATTTGGCAAATAAAATATGACAACTCAAAGACAGGAACATTGACTTCTTCATCAAATGGAAGATACCAGAAAAATCTCGACCATATATAAATGGGCCCAAGGCCTGCCGATTATGTAATAATGATAAATGGTGAATATTGAATAATCTTCACTACAATAACAAATCATTTAATATGCGTACTGATTTCTTCTCGAGATATTCTCATATTTCTAACTACTTTTTGAAGAAATTGCCTCCTTAATATCGATTTATATCTTTCTTAACCTATCGATATTTTTCTTGCCTCCTCATAATTATTAGTTATTTTAGAATTTGTTCACGATGTTTTAGGTCAAATTGTCTTTCCTATACCATCTGTTTTATCTCCCCTTGGTTTGATTCTCCTCTCTTTGATTTTCGTCCCTTTTGAGTAAACATTTTCTGGTCCATTTTCATCAGCGCAGGTTGAACAAGTTGGTCCTCGTGACCAACTAAACATACGTACCTGATATGACACCATTGAAGTAACTAGCCCTAATAATTTTATTCAAACTCCACTTACGGACTTGAGTTGCTCTATACCTTGTTTTCTTAACCTACCTATTACTACTACTATATATATGTATGTATATAAGTATGTATGTATATAAGTACACACACACACACATATATATGTATATATATATATGTAAAAGGTAAACAGAAATAACAAAGCAATCGACAAAGTACATGGAAGAAATATATTAGGTTAACGCTTGAAATAGCAGGAAGAGAGTCTTATCATTTTGGACACCAGTCCTTCATCAGAAGATAGAGTTAGAAATAGAAAATAAATAGAAAGTAAAGAGTGAGAAGAGGTAGGATCAGGGAAAAAATGAGGAAAAATAAGGGAGAAAAAACACACGGGCATATTCAGTCAGCCATCTTGGATATATATATATATATATGTATGTATGTATGTGTTTATGTATGTGTGTATGTATGTTCACTGGGAGTGAAGGACCCCTAGCCTTTGTCAGGGCATTCTTCTAGGAGAAGGCAACTCAGGAAACTGGGATGACTCCGATATAAAACCTGTGGCTCAGTAGTTACTGATGATGTTGATCTTTTCTCCTTTTCGGGTTATAGCTACTGTCGCTCAGAGAGTGGGATTGGCTCAGTGCACAGTCTTTCCTCACTTTAAAAAATATCTTCACGCACAGGCATTGCATGATAGAATTAATTAATAATTATTAATAATGGTATATCATGCAATGGCCATACTCGATAACGAGGGGGCAGCCATCATCATCATGTATGTATGTATGTATGTATGTGCATGTGTGTATTTATATTTATGCTATATATGAATAATACATACAAATTTATATGTATATGTCCATCTACCTGTCTATCAATATATTTATCTATCTACCTATTCTTTCTCTCTCACACACTCTCTCTCTCTCATTCTCTCACTCCCACTCTCTCTCTCTCTCTTTCTTTATTTTTCTCTCACTCTCTTTCAC
>OZ024741.1:386813555-386818555 GCA_964016885.1 Eledone cirrhosa | reverse complement strand
GGAGCTACTACCACTGTTAGCTGCAAAAAACATTTCCCTCAAAATGAATGGCAGACTGTAAGATGCGTGAAGGACAAGGAGGAGACCCTCTTTGTTCTTGAATGACCATAGGAATTGCGCCTAGAAAGTTATCCCTCCAAGGCACAAGTCCAACCATCGCCCATTGTATACTACCAGTCACCCCTCTCCACGTCACTGATGTTGTCCAAGAAAGGCAAAGGCCGTTATAACTTGGCACCAGCTGAGTAAACTGGAGCAACGTGAAATAAAGTGTCTTGCTCAAGGACACCGCACATCACCCAGTCCTAGAATCAAACACGAAACCTCACGATCGCAAGCCCAACACTCTAACCACTAGGCCATGTGCTTACACACACACACATATGCATATATATACCTACATACATACATGTATGTAGGTATATATATATATATATACCTACATACATGTATGTATATGTGTGTGTCTCTATATAAAGAGAGATAGAGAGAGAGAGGGAGAGAGGAAAAGGGGAAAGAAATGATACTGTCAGATCGATATCTTGATTGATCGACACGGTTAGACGGACTGACAATTATTAGATAGATAGATTTGATATATATGTATGTATATGCGTGTGTAAGTATGTGTGTATATATGTATATGTATATATGTATGTATGTGTCAGTGTGAATGTATGTATGTATATGTGTGTGTATGTATGTATGTGTATATGTATATGTGTATGTATATATATGTATGTATATATACATATATGTGTGTATGTATATATATATGGATATGTACGTACGTATGTATGTATGTGTGTGTGTATATATGTATACATATATACATACACATACACATATACATATATGTGTATGTATATATGTATATATATATGCATATATATGTGTGTATGTATATATATATATGGATATGTACGTACGTGTATATGTATGTATGTATGTATGTATGTATGTATGTATGTATGTATGTATGTACGTACGAATGTATGTTTATGCATATATATGTATGGGTATGTATGCATGTATATATGTATGTCTGTGCGTATGTATCTATATGTGTATTTGTGTGTATGTACGTGTGTACGTGTATACATGTATGCATGCACGCATGTATGTATGTGTGTATATATGAATGTGTATGTATGTGTATGTGTATGTATATATGTATATATGTATGTAATGTGTAATGTGTATATATTATTATGCATGTATGTATACACACATTACACTCATGCTTTTGTGTAGACTTAGTTCTGCTGAGAGCGTAAGTGAAGTATGAAAGAGAGAGGGAGGGTGAGAGAGAGAGAGAGAGAGAGAGAGAGAGAGAGAGAGAGAGAGAGAGAGAGAGAGAGAGAGAGAGAGAGAGAGAGAGGGGGGGGGGTGTAAGAAGGTTACGGTAGGCTTGAGTGAAGGTTTGGAGAAAATATCGTATAACTATGACGTAATGAGTTCTTTCATATAACATATTTCATAGGAGGCATAATATCTCACTCACTCGTTCTATTTTCCTACAACATTGTCTATGTTGTTGGTCTGTCAGTTGAAAATAGAGGGACAGACAGACAGACAGACAGACAGACAGAGAGACAGAGAGAGAGATAGATAGATAGATTCATAGAAAGAAAGATAGATAGATTGACACAGACACCGACCCCATATATATATAGAGAGAGAGAGAGAAAGAGAGAGAGATAGTTAGACCGACTAATATATGGATAGATAGATAGAAAGAAAAATAGATGGATATATAATATATATATATATATATATATATATATATATATATATATATATATATATATATATATATATATATATATATATATATATTATGAAATACTGTTGGCTTCTTGCTCTCACAATAATTTCTATACTTTCATTTATATATATATATATATATATATATATATATATATATATATATATATATATATATATATATATATACATATATACATATATATACATATATACATACATAAATATTAACTCACTCGATATGCAAATTATGCTACTCAGCCGTTAATATGCATAAGGAAAGTATATACTTTGAGACGTTCAATCATCTGGCAGGAAGGTATACGGTGCTGACGATAGCTAATAAGCTTGAAACTAGTACAGCGTTCCTTTGTCAGTGTTGAACAAAAGGGCAACGATGGTTGCTAAACACTGTACGGCTTAATTCGGGATGTTTGTTTACAAACACACCGAACATTATAATAAATGTTCGGTAAATATATATATATGTGTACATGTATATATATACATACTACTGTACGTCTGTATACATATATGTATGTACGTATACATACTTTATTTAAGTAACAACCGTACTAAGAGTGAGAAATGAAATTTCGTTTCATTTTTTCCATTTATATATATATATATATATATATATATATATATTATATATGTATATATATATATATATTATATATGTATAGATAGAGAGAGAGATCAAAAGACAGACATATAGATACAAACATGTAGCTTGATACACATGTATGTAGATAACCTCTCTCTAACCACACTCACAGACTGACACCCACACACGCAAACACACATCACACAAACATACATACACATACTCACACCGTCTTACACACTTAGAGAGACTCACACACACACACACACACTCATACACACTCAGACATATATTCAGACACACTCACACACATACTCATACACACTGACACATATATTCAGATACACTCTCACATATACTCATACTCACATAATCACACACACACACACTCTCACACATACTCACACATACACACTCACACACGCATATACCCAAGTAGATCGATCGGTGAATCTGTATGTCTGTCGCTCAATTTTCTTCTGATTGATTCATTAATTAATTGTTTGTATGTGGAAGCATTAAAATAACACCAGAGAAAAAGAAAATAATAGTACAAACATAAGGAAGGCGTAAAAAGCAATGCTATACCTACATAAATATATATATACATATACACACACACATATATATATATACAGGAAATGAGGCAGGACCCCGATAGCTGTCGAAACGGCCGGAGCTCAGCCGTCGGTGTCCGGACTCATTTCCTATTACCCACTCTACTACCCTAAGTATCGAGTACTCTGGTGCTATATATATATATGTGTGTGTGTGTGTGTGTGTGTGTGTGTGTGTGTATATATATATATGATATATATATGATATATATATGTGTGTGTGTGTGTGTGTGTATATATATATATATATATATATATATATATATATGATATATATATGTGTGTGTGTGTGTGTGTATATATACACATACATATATATATGCGTTTATGTGAGTGTCTCCCCTCCTTCAAGCTCACACAGAACCTCCGTAATCTTCCTCGTCCGCAGTTCGTTTCCCCCTCCCACTCATCTCCCAGATCCCACCCCTGCTCCCGACCTCGCTGCCACATCTGTCCTTTCCTCACCGACACCACTACTCTCACCCGACCCACCAGTCGAATTTTCCACATTAGGGACTCCTTCTGCTGCAGCTCTACGAGTCTAGTTTACGGGATCCGGTGTGCACTATGTGAGGCTGTCTATATTGTCTATATTGGTCTATGTGAGGCTGTCTATATCGGTCGTCGTTTGGCGATCAGATTTGCCGAGCAACTCTGGGACATCTGACTGGGCGACCCGTCTCCCATCGCCCGACACTCCACGAACGACCTCACAATTTTTGGCCTTATCGCCTGCACCGGACCACTGAGCTTGCGCCTCAGGAGGGAACAACACCTCATTTTTTCCTCTCCAATCTTTTACCAACATCCCGGTCTAAATGCACCACCATTTTCCCCTAACCAGCGCATTTACCACATCCATCACCCTTCCACCCACACACTCATACACACAAGCCACACGAACTCCTCTATCAGCACATCCACTCACATACACTAGCATTTGATACACTAATACATCTCCGTAACTGCACATGAACACGCTCTCTCTCTCTCTCTCTCTCTCTCTCTCTCTCTCTCTCTCTCTCTCTCTCTCTCTCACACACGTACACATACACTGACCACCTATGCGCGTGTAGCTGACCTCGTACACACACAGCTAGGCAACATTAACCAATACTCACTGAACCCCCACCACTACGCCCCAACTACTCGCACCTTTTCAACCTATTACAACTTACCAAGTAACATTACCACACCGACCACCACACGTGCACGTATCACCCTCCCTCAACCACATTCACCACCCACACCATCACCTTCGCCACCACCACCATCACCGGCACATCTGCACGTGTAGCAACAAGTTCTTGCATCACGAGTCTTATGCCCTTCGTTTATGCACCCATAAAGCACAGCATCAGTATGGCCCTGTGGTATAAAACTTGCAAGTTTATTCTTACTCCTCCTAAGCACGTATTGTTTCTTATCACCTCTGCACTCACTCTCTGCCCATATTACGACACAAAGCTGATTATAAACCAAACGTAAACATCGTTATAGGTGCCTATAACAGTTAATATTGTATTTTTCTGCCCCAAATCCTAGGAGACAAATATATGGGCGGGTATGTTCCCTAAAATCGCAGTCTGTTTTAAAATCATATGTTCTGTTTAAAAGACGACGCAGTCGGTCTCGTTGGTTCTGCCTTGTTCAAAGGATACAGTTTTTCCCTACACATCTGAAAGCGCTTCTTCTAGCTGTTCTTTTGAGAGTGCTTGCCCCACCCATCCACCTATTTTTATAAGAGACACAGATAAACATTTTGTCTCCCGCTTGCTCTTAAAATAACACTGTATTTTATAACAACACTGATTCTTTCCCTGGGAAAAGATTCATGTTCAAAGATCCCGTGTTATTTACCACACTAGGAAAGGTGCCACTGGCATTCGAACTAGTTTTTGTTTTGGAAGAGATTGTATGTAGGTGTTAGTGTTGTTGAACATATCCCAATTGAGGTATTCAAACTAACCTTTCTGGCTCTTTTTCTTTTCGCTCATGCCCAAAATTAT
>OZ024741.1:386801055-386808555 GCA_964016885.1 Eledone cirrhosa | reverse complement strand
AGCCAGCCAGCCACCCACTTATCTATCTATCTGTAACGTAATACTGCTATGTCTTACCGGCGAAGATTCGAAAACGAATCTAAGAGTTCTCTCCTCTGGGACCACCCATTATTGGGAGTTTCCCACGATTGTCCTGTCAAGAAACAGGATGATAAACGTACATACAACTTGACCTGTGACCACAGCTTGTATACAGAAGAAACACAGATAGCTGATCATAAACCAACCCCATATACACATCCTTCTAGCTATAGAATTATTAAAAATACAAGGACTTGGGGAACCCAGCAGCAAGACCACAAATGGTAACCCCAACGTGATTCGAACCCACAGCCTTCTCACTACATATCTATCTATCTATCTATCTATCTATCTATCTATCTATCTATCTATCTATCTATCTATCTATCTATCTATCTATCTATCAGGCACCTTTCTCTCTGGCCAACAACTGGTCCGTTTCTTCCGATATCATTTCGGAAGAAGGATCAGGATGGAGAGAGAGGTGCTGCACCCCAGTCGTTTTTATGAAAGGTGGGTGTAAGTGGCGAGAATGGCCCGTGTGAATGGGCCTTCTCTTTACATAAGCCTGTAGGTGGAAAAGAGGAAGGAACGAGGGAGCACCCCCTCTCTGTGCTCCTGAGGAAAAGGGTTGCACACTTTTTTCGGGGGTGTGTGCGACCCCCCAAGGCGCCTCCTCTCTATTGAGGATTTTGTTAAAAATTTTATTTTTTGTTATATCTTATTTTATTTTTATATTTTGTTATTGCCTCCTCCTTATTGAGGACGCCTTTTTGTGTAAACTCCCCCCTTTGTACTTGTCCCACTTTTGATGCCCTAGTGGCAAATAAAAGAAACTTATCTATCTATCTATCTATCTATCTATCTATCTATCTATCTATCTATCTATCTATCTATCTATCTATCTATCTATCTCTCGAGTGCCTACAGGCGCTCACAGCCCTCATCAAACGGAAACGGCAATCAGCGGAGACTCCACTTTGATATTATATAGGGGATTAGTGGAGGATAAGTGCGACGACGTTCTCGGGGAAACTCTAGGCATCGAGGAGGACGAACTGACCAGTCTGTTCGGGAGGACTTTCCGTCCAGGGCCTCTGGATAACTTCCAGAGGTCTCTGGCCTGGCAGTGCAACCGAGGATCTCTACCAGTTCGAGACAAAATTTACAGGCACGGACGCCCTGGCAGAGATCCTGCCAAAAGGATCTGTCCAAGATGCGAGCAGGACATCGAAACCGTTATGCACGCAATTGTTCAGTGCCCAGGGGTGACCGACCTCTGGAATTATGTTAACAGCTACTGTCACGTGTAGGACGCATCCAGTTGTCGGCCGAGTCCTTCGTGAGGATCAACCCGCCGCCTTCATTTAAGAATGAAGGAGAGGAGATTTTCCTCTGTCTGGTGGCTATGGCGAAAGAGGTAATATGGTGGACGAGGTTAAAACCTTTGAGGGCAAACACCTTTCTCTCCGGACAACAACTTATCCCCTTCTTTAAGTATCACTTCAGAAGGTGAGAGTGGAGAGAGAGGTGCTACACCCCAGTAAATTCGCTGAAAGGTGGATGAATGTGGCGAAAATGGCTCAAGTGAATGGGCTTTCTCTGTATATAAACCTGTAGGTTGAGGAAGGCAAACAGAGGGAAGACGGGAACACCTACAAAACGTGTTCCTGGTGTTGAGGGTTGTTCTATCCACGGGGTGTAAAACAACCCTGCAGTAACGTTCCCCCCTATTGGGGATTTCGATTGTTTTATTTTGTATATATTTTATTGTTATCCATTATTATTGTTAAAGATTTTATGTAAAACCCCCGCCGTTAGGTCTTGTAATGTCCCACTTTTGTACGCCCCTGTGGCAAATAAAGAAATCTATCTATTTATCTATCTATCTTTATATATATATACAGATGGTGGTACTCTCTCAAGAGGGCAGTTAGATTAGACTCGTTAGTTTTTAGTAAAGAATTAGCGTTAGGTAGAAATAGGACCGAGAAGGAACTGGTAGATAAAGTAGAAGAGGCAATTAGAAGTGGCAACGTAGCCAGAATGTTAGCAACAAGAACGGCCTTGGACCAGTTCTTCGACGCAAAGCACGAGGGCTGCGTTGTCAGAAGCAAAATACGTGCTCTGGGTAACGAGGGAGCCAAAGCTGTTAGCTGGGCCCGGTTGACGGAGGCGAAAAGTGGCAACAAGTCCACGATTCGGTCTTTGAAGGACCAAGACGGACGCGTGATACGTGAGTCGAAGCAGATGTGCGTGGCCTTTCAGCGGCACTTTGCTCAGTTGTTCAGGCAGGGCGGCGCGCCGGGAAGGGCTAAGGATTTCGGTCCATACCTCGACGGCCTACCGCGATTCTCGGACAGCGAGGCGAAGTTCTGCGAAAAGCCGATTTCAGCCACTGAAATAGGGGACGCGCTGAGCCAATGCGGCAAACGCAAATCTCCAAGTCTCGACGGTCTACCCTACGAATTTTACGTAACAATGTCGGACTTGTTCTCCGGTCTCCTGGAAGCGGTCTACTGCAACTGGCAGCAGAACGGGAGAATTCCTAGTTCTGTGACCTGGGGCGTAGTCACGCTAGTCAGGAAGGACGAGAATAAGGGGGATGACATAGGCAACTTCCGGCCCATAACTCTGCTAAACACAGTTACAGATTTTGGCCAAGGTGTTGGCAAAGAGGCTGGCGCTTGTCGTCTAAAACCTGGTGGGAGAAGCGCAGACATGCGCAATCCCGACCAGGTCCATACAGGACAACCTCCACCTCATGCGATACATCGTAGAGAGGGTATGGTGTAAATCCGGCTTCGGTGGGGCCCTGATCAACTTGGATCAGTCTAAGGCTTTCGATAGGGTTAACCATCGTTACCTGGATGCGGTGCTCGAGGCGGCAGGATTCGGACCCGTGTTCAGGGGCTGGATTGCTGCAATGCACAACAGCAACATCTGCTCAAGGGTCAAGGTGAACGGCTACCTCTCGGAACCGTTCCATATCACGCGATCCATCCGACAGGGATGCCCTCTCTCCTCCCTTCTGTACGTACTGACTCTCGAGCCACTACTGCGGAAGCTGGAGCTATTGCAGGGCATCCCTCTGGAACCGGGACTGCGGAAAGCGGCGTAGACCTACGCCGACGACGTGACAGTAATGGTGTCGAGTACCTCGCAAATCGAGGAAGTCGGCACCTTACTGAAGGAATACGAAAGGTTCACAGGAGCGAAGCTGAACCGGGACAAGTCCATCGGTTTACAAATCGGATCGTGGAGAGGCAAACCGATGCCTTCCGATGGCGTCGTCGGACGCTGGACGGAAGGACCGGTGAAGCTGCTCGGGGTCTGGTTTAGTCCGGACATCCAGGTGGAGAAGAACTGGAACGAGGTGACGGCCAAGGTGTTTGCACTCACCCAGAAGTGGGCCGAGTGCAAACTATCTTTGAAAGATCGAGCGGAGGTGGCGAACACTTTTATAGCGTCCGTCATCTACTATCGCTTGACCGTCGTGCCTTGTCCAGCCAAAACGCTCACCAAAATGGAGCGCGCGCTCTTCCAATTCCTTTGGAAGAAGCGGGCTCCTTTGGTGAGAAGATCCATCTGCTGCCAACACCCTTCCAACGGAGGGCTGGGGATGCCGTGGCTGACGATGTACAAACATGCGCTCAGGCTGCGGCATCTCTACGTATTCCTCACCGGACAACCGGTGTGGGCCCCGTTCATGAGGCGAGCCTTCCAACGACTCGTCTCGCTGACCGAGCTGCAGTCCTGGGTCAAGCAAATACCGAGGAAAATGGGCGACTGGCACATCGAATGTGCTCAGGCGCTCACAGCCCTCTGGCAGGCGGACCCGGCAATCAGTGGAGACTCCACTTCGTCATTCTATAGAGGGTTGGTCCGCAGCAAGTGCGACGACGCTCTCGGAGAAACTCTAGGCGTAGAGGAAGACGAACTGGCCAGTCTGTTCGGTAGGACCTTCCGCCTGGGGCTATGTAGAACGACTATTGTCGCGGGTGGGACCAATCCGGTTGACCACCGAGTCCATTGGCATGATCAAACCGCCACACTCCTTCAAAAACGAAGGAGAGGCGGTTTTCCTTTGTTTGATAGCTATGGCGAAAGAGGTTGTATGGTGGACAAGGTTAAAAGGGCTGAGGTCAGACACCTTTCTCTTCGGCCATCAACTGATTCTTTTTTTCAAATACCACTTTGGAAGAAGAATCAGGATGGAGAGAGAGGTGCTGTACCCCAGGATGGAGAGAGAGGTGCTGTACCCCAGCAATTTTATGAAAGGTGGATAAAAGTGGCGAGAATAGCCCGAGTGAATGTGCCTTCTCTCTATATCAGCCTGTAGGTTGAGGAAAAAGAGGAAGAGAGGAAAGGCGTACAAACTCTTCGTACTCCTGGAGATGAGGGTTGCACATTTTTTCGGAGGTATGTGTTACCCATATGTAATGTCTCCCCCTATTGGGGAAAATCGATTAACTTTTAAATTGCATTTGAGATAGTATTTTACACGTTTTTATTGTATGTAAACTTACTCCTTTGTATTTGCCCCCTTCTTTTGTGCCCCTGTGGCTAATAAAGAAACATATCTTTATATATATATACATATGTGTGTGTGAGTGTATGTGCGCGTGTGTGAGTGTGTGTGTGTCCGCACACACATATGCACTACCATATCTACACACAAGCATGTACAGCCATATACATACATATATATATATATATATATATATATATATATATATATATATATATATATATATATATATATATATATATATATATATATATACACACACACTGGCCTCTATCAATAGAACATGAACTAAGTAGAGAGCTCAGTTGTCAATAGTTTATGTTTTCCTTCCTATCAGGATACGACGAAGGAAACATTGCCATGTTTCCCCATATTTTAACATTCATCGATTCTTCCAACACATCATCCCGTCTTTTTTTTCACTCAATGTTTCACATTCAATACAAATGAAATAACGTTATCTACCGATACGATAAATATTCTCATGTGTGTGTGAGTGTGTGCGTATATAAATATATGTAATGTAATGTATGTATGTATGTATGTATGTATGTATGTATGTATGTATGTATGTATGTATGTATGTATGTATGTATGTATGTGTGGATGGATGTATGTATGGATGGATGTATGTATGTGTGGATGGATGTATGTATGTGTGTGTGTGTCTATGTCTGTATGTCTGTCTGTATGTATGTATGTCGAGTGACTCTTGTGTGCTACTGGTAACATGTAACCCAGTACAACCTGTCGCATGGTCGGGTCGTCGGCGACTAAACCGGTAACCCCACCAAGTTTGCCTGGTGAGGAGGGTGATTTTGGACACCCTACAGGACAAAAAACAAAACTTGACAAAGGGCGGAAGAACTCATGACAAAAAAATGTGTAAATGTGTATATACATGTATATATGTATATACATGTATATATATGTGTATATATGCGCGGGGACATGGGAATAATCGGGCTGGATACCCGATCGCGCGGTTAAACCACTGGGAGTGAAGGACCCCTAGCCTTTGTCAGGGCATTCTTCAAGGAGAAGGCAACTCAGGAAACTGGGATAACTCCGATATAAAACCTGCGGATCAGTAGTTAACGATGATGTTGATCTTTTCTTGTTTTCGGGTTATAGCTACTGTCGCTCAAAGAGTGGGTTTGGCTCAGTGCACAGTCTTTCCTCACTTACAAAAAAACCTTCGCGCACAGGCATTGCACGATAGCATTAATTGGTGGATTGGCAGTATCAGTAGAGGGTCGGACGCCATGCTTTGACGCTTAGACTTACGGCCATTGCCATTCTGAGTTCAAATCCCACCGAGGTTAACTTTACTTTCATCCTTACGGGGTCGATAAAATAAAGTACCAGTAAGTAATACACTCGGTAATTGCTGGCCTTGTGCCAAAAGTAGAAACAATTAATTGATAATTATTAATAATGTTATATCGTGCAATGGCCATACTCGATAACGAAGGGACAGCCATCATGTTTGTATGTATGTATGTATGTATGTATGTATGCATGTATGTATGTATGTATGTATGTATGTATGTATTCCAGTACAACCTGTCCCGTGGTCAGGTCGTTGGCGACTAAACTGGCAACCCCACCAAGGTTTCTTGGTGAGGAGGATGACTTTGGACATCCTGCAGGACTAAAAACGAAACCTGTCAAAGGGCAAAGGAGCTCTTAAGAGTCAATGGCCATCCAAAATCACCGGGAGAGATGACTCCTTAGCCTTTGTCAGGGCAGAATTCTAGGAGAAGGAAAACTCTGATATAACACCTGCAACCCTGCTGGTATCCAATGATGTTGACTTGTTCTTCTTTTTGGTAAATATCATCTTGGTTAAGAGAGTGGGACTGGCTTTGTGCAGTGCCTTTGCTCACTATAAAAGCTTCACGGCACAGGCATTGCTTTATATCTGGAGATCTCTCTGCACTTGTCGTCACATGTACCATGGGCCCAGCACTGTGTCAATAATTGTCACAAGTGTAGTGTTTGTACCAGAGTTTTCAAGTCGCTGGCTGGACTAAAAAGTCACACTCGTCAGCGCATCGGTAGGCGTTCTCCTACATGGATATAAAGTAGTGGCCGTACTCGAAAACGAGTTGGCAGCCACCATGTATGTATGCATGTATGTATGTTCTTCAGGTTTTATAATTTCACAAATTTTTTCCCAATAGAGAGTGAGTCGGTTTCTAACATAGACACAAGTATCTCTCATTGGAATTTACACAACATCAACTAGGTAGATATGTATGTATGCATGCATGTGTAGATATGGATGTTATTGTATGTGTGGATGTGTATGTTTGAGTTGTATGTGTGCATGTGTATATGCTTTGCATCTGTACATGTGTATATGCAGTTATTAGATGCAACATTTTTGGAATGTTTTTCATATTTTTACTGTTCCATTAATGGATTGTACTTGTAATTTCCTAACTAGCTGTGTTCTTTCTGTTCCTGTGAAGCCCAACTTCTCAAGATTTGTATTGAGGCAGTTACTAACATATCCCAGTGCCCCAATAACCACAGGCATAAATCTGTATGTATGTATGTATGTATGTATGTATGTATGTATGTATGTATGTATGTATGTATGTATGTATGTATGTATGTCAAGTCACCACTTGGTGCTACTGGTAACATGTATCCCAGTACAACCTGTCTCATGGTCGGGTCGTTGGCGACTAAACTGGTGTTTCTTGGTGAGGAGGGTGACTTTGGACATCCTGCAGGACTAAAAACAAAACCTGTCAAAGGGCAAAGGAGCTCTTAAGAGTCAATGGCCATCCAAAATCACTGGGAGAGATGACCCCTTAGCCTTTGTCAAGGCAGAATTCTAGGAGAAGGAAAACTCTGATATAACACCTGCAACCCTGATGGTATCCAATGATGTTGACTTGTTCTTCTTTTTGGTAAATATCATCTTGGTTAAGAGA
>OZ024741.1:386788555-386796055 GCA_964016885.1 Eledone cirrhosa | reverse complement strand
GAACGTCTGACCTTTCACTCAAATATTCTTATCCCACCCTATTTTTAATTCGATTAAATTTAATATATTTATATATAAAGACCTTCAACAAGTCGTTTATCCCAGTTGCAGAAAGCGACTTGCCCACTTATGAATACATCTAAGTATCCACACACACACACACACACACACACACACACACACACACACACACACACACACACATATATATATATATATATATGGGATAACAAATTATCGTTATAGGTAATCCAGTTAGAGGTTGTGAATACTCCGTATTGTGGATAGTTTTAGCGTACGGCGTTGTTTGACTCAACAAGAGGTTTCCTTAGGTAGCGAGTTTGTGAGTTCTCGGGAATTACTATGCAGGTTAATCTTGGAGTAATAACAGTGAAAGAGTGAAGAATAACATGGTCAACAGTACAAAAAGGGTTTTATTTACAGTATTAACAATTGTTTCACTGATTAAGTTGTCTAAAAATTGCTAATCACTTGAAGTTGTGTCACTCAATTTTAAATACAATGTATGCTTAACCAAATCATCAGAAAAACTAATTAAAATTATACACGGCGTTTGTAATATACTAGGGAAATTCAAATTACAACATCAGTAATAAAGAAAGAAAAAGAAAAAAAAAAAAGAAAAAGATAAAGAGAAAAAGAAAGAAGAAAAAAGAAAAAAGATAAAAGATAAAGAAAAAATAATAATAAATAAATAATAATAAATAAGTTATAATGAAGATGATAAAAAATAAAAAAAATTTATGTGTGCGAAGAAAAGTGAACATAGTTGTGGTGTTGGTGGTTAAAATATAAAGATGTGATGGTATAAACACGAAAATATTAAATATATATGTATTGGTTAAATTAATAAATTAATAAATTGGAAGTTATGTTAGAAGTGAAGAGAATACGATAGGATATAATGTAAGAGGTGAAATATATTTAGGCAAAGAGAGTGAAAGAGAGAAACGTTAGGAGGTTATGATGTTGATTTATTGATTAGTTGATTTATTGACAGTTAATAATTGTTTCTACTTTTGGCACAAGGCCAGCAATTACCCAGCACATTACTGGTACTTTATTCTATCGACCCCGTAAGGATGAAAGGCAAAGTTAACCTCGGCGGGATTTGAACTCAGATCGTAAAGGGACGTAACTATGCTAGAAAACATGGCGTCCAACCCCCTACCGATACTGCCAATTCAAATAATAATAATTTCTTATATAGGCACAAAGCCAGCAATTTTTGGGGAGGGGAAAATCGATAAAATCGACCCCAGTACGTTACTGGTGCTTTATTTTATCGACCCCGTAAGGATGAAAGGCAAAGTTAACCTCGGCGAGATTCGAACTCAGAATAGCAAGGGCTGTATGCGTCAAAGCATAGCGTCCGACCCTCTACCAATACTGCCAATCCACCGCCATGCAGTTAATAATAATAAAAATAATAATAATAATAATAATAATGGGTTATTATAATGGACTCAGGTGGTACAGTTTGAATTATGGAATTGTTGGGTCGAATCAAGTTGGTTTGAAATTAACGAATTTAGTAGCTGCTTTGTGCCTACAGAAAATTGACCGTTCAATTTTGCTGTTAAGTAGCATTTTGTCATATTTTAAAATATGGAGCAACTCGATATTGCAAAGTCCGCAGTGGGACATTCCATTTTTGTAGGCCTTTGCCCCTGACAATTTCGACCAGCTAATCCAGTATTCTTGGTTTGTATCTTTAAGCTGCCAGATTTTATTGGCGAGCGTTGTTGTCTTCATTAGTCTACGGTTCTTTATACAGTGTCTGTGGACGTAGCATCTTTTTTTTAACTCCCCCTCCGTAGAACCTATGTAGTGCCATGCTAAGTTGCCTGAATTTATAGTACACAGGTACGCTAGATTTGACTCCAGGCATCTATTTTGTAGTGGGCACTTATCCGGTAAGTGACAGTAACATTTTGAGGCTTTCCTGTGTGCCGGTTCTGTATGTTGTTAGATTTGGGTTTGTTGATGTTTTGTTGATGTTTTGTTGACAAGCACTTCTCTAAACTTCACAAATACCATAAAATCTTTAATAGAAATACTATCAACATTAGAACGTAAATTGAATGTTCATAGTGAGTAAAAATATTGAATTAAAACGTGTGTGTGCATGTGTGTGTGTGTGAGAGAGAGAGAGAGAGAGAGAGAGAGAGAGAGAGAGAGTGTGTGGTGTGTATGTGTATGTAAAGTTTGTTTATGCCTTCCAGCTCTGAAATAAATGAAGTCTATCGTGTGTGGCACTTATGTTGAGGCAACTCTGGTCAATCGTTCTGTAATGTATTTAATATAGGGGAGATAGAGAGGGAAAAGGGGGGGATAGAGAGAGAGAGACAGGGAGAGGGAGAGAGAGGGGAGAGAGAGAGAGGGAGAGAGAGGAGAGAGAAGATAGAGGAGAGGGAGTGAGATAAGAGAGAGAGGGAGAGAGGAAGAGAGGAGAGAGGAAGAGAGAGGAGAGGGGAGAGGGAGAGAGATAAGAGAGAGAGAGAGAGTGAGAGAGAGAGGGGAGAGTGAGAGAGAGGGAGAGGATATAGCAAGAGAAATGAGAGCGAAAGAGGGAGGAGAGGACAGGAGACAGAAAAGAAGAGAGAGAGAGTAGGAAAAGCGAGAGGATGGAGAGAAAGAGTGGATGGAGAGAGAGTGAGTGTAGGGTGAGTGAGAGTAAGGAGGGAGAGGAAGAAATAGAGATGAAGAAAATGGTAGAGAGGGGAGAGAGGGAGAGGGAGGAGAAAGGGTAGGAGAGGGAGGAGAGAAAATGAGAGAGTGAACAAGAGAACACTAGAGAGAGAGAGTGAACAAGAGTGTGAGTGAGAGAGAGGGAACAAAAAATGAGAGAGAGAGAGAGAGAGAGAGAGAGAGGGAGAGAGAGAGAGAGAGAGAGTGTGTGTGAGAGTGAGCAAGAGAGAGAATAAAAGAGAGAGTGAGAGAGAAAGAAAGAAAGAAAGCAAGAAAGAAAATAGATAAAGAGAGTGAATAAAAAAGTAGCAGAAAATACAATAAAACCTAAAAAAAAAAAGATAAAGAAAGATGAAGACTTCTGAATTGGAAAGAAAACAAGAGACAAGAGAACGTCAGAATAAAGTAAAGCATATGAATTGTTTCATAATTACCGTTGAAAGCAGCCGACAACCCATTGAAGCGTATGGTGTAGCGTAAGTGACATAATTCATGAAAGTCGGTTTCGCTAAGATGAAAATGGTGGAAACAGTACACAGCTTGTATTAATTGTATAAAAAAATGGTAAAAATGTCGTTTCTCTTCCGCTGAACAAATATGAAGCAGAGAAAATATAAAGAGAAACTTGTTTCCTTCAACTTTCATCGAATTCTATATGTAGGCTGCTTTTCAGGGAAATATAAAGAAAAAAAAAAGAGAAAAACAAATATTAAATGACGGCGAAAATGATATGATAGACATTGACGGACAAAGACATGCAGATGGTTATGTATGTATGTATGTATGTATGTATGTATGTGCAATGGCCATACTCGATAACGAGGGGGCAGCCATCATGTATGTATGTATGTATTATGTGTGTGTATATGTATATATATGTATATGTATATATATATGTATATATGAATATGTATATATATATATATATATATATATATATATATATATATATATATATATATATATATATATATATGTGTGTGTGTGTGTGTGTGTGTGTGTGTGTGTGTGTATATATATATATGAATAAATAGGTAGACATGTAAACATAAATATAGATACGGATATACATACGGATATGCACACACATGTACATACACACATATATATATATACACACACACATACATATATCTGTAGATAGACAGATAGGCAAACAAATAAGCATATTTATATATATATATATATATATATATATATATATATATATAATACATACACAGAGAGAGGGAGAAGATAGGGTAAACGACCTTAACAAAGATCGCGGGCTGAAAGAGAAACACTCAGCGAAACACACACACAGGTATATATGTACATATGTACGTATGTATGAATATATGAATGTAAGTATGTATGTCAGATCGCTCTCGAGTGTTACTGGTAACATGTAACCCAGTACAACCTGTCGCATGGTGGGGTCGTCGGCGACTAAACCGACAACCCCACCAAGTTAGCTTGGTGAGAAGGATGATAAGCATCCGATGATGTTGATCAGTTCTCCTTTTCGGGTAGTGTTTTCCATGCGCAGAGAGTGAGATTGGTCGATGCAAGGCCTTTCCCCACTTAAAAAAACCCTCCAAAACACAGGCATTGCTTGTCAGGATCTGTTACAGGTTCGTGTGGCTGGCCGTAATCTAAAGTGCACTAAACTTTATAATCTGACAAGCGATTGCAATACTCTTAGCAGAGTTTACAGCCATCATGTATGTTATATCTCTTTCTCTTAATTTCGAGTATATTTTTTTGACCGGCCACCTTCCTGGTGGCAAGGTTGTAAAAGAAAAGAAATTGTCATCCCTTGAATCGCAAGAATGTTTTGCAAATTTTGAAGGTGCCAGCTATCGCAGCCATTTGTAGACTATGAATTAGGGAGCTGCGCTTTTTGTCCGCAAATCCAAGTTCAGTCATACTTTGGTCCAAGCGGGTTGGTATATAACCCGTAGCTCCAATAATGATGGGTATGAAGCTAAAGGTGTATCTTGGATACTGGATTTGTAAACTCCTCATCAATGGTCCGTAGATGTCCTCCTTGTCCTGTATTTTTCTGACAACGTTTACATCAGGTGGGCAGCTGATCTCCACAACAGAACACGTTTTCAATGTGTGGTCCCAAACAACAATATCAGGCCGGTTGTGCTTTAATTTGGTGGCAGTTTTTATTTTCAGGTTCCACCAGTATTCCTTAGTGCCATCTGTCTCAATATATTCTTCCTCGTTTGTTGTTAATTTTGTTTTCCGAAGTGCGTTCCAGATGGTTCTAGCTATACCATCGTGTCTCATGGGGAGGTAGTAGCGAGATGACATTCTTTCGCAGCTGGCAACAATGTGGCTTACATCCTCGATCTTTGTTTTACATAGCCAACATTTATTGTTAGCTGCTGGCCCTCCTCTTTTGTGCAGCAGATATTTGGTAGGGAGTTCTTGTTCCTGTATTGCATAGAGATATCCCTCAAAGTGTGATGTCATAAACTT
This sequence comes from Eledone cirrhosa, assembly GCA_964016885.1. Taxonomy (NCBI): domain Eukaryota; kingdom Metazoa; phylum Mollusca; class Cephalopoda; order Octopoda; family Eledonidae; genus Eledone; species Eledone cirrhosa. The sequence continues at coordinate 386,790,871 of OZ024741.1, read as the reverse complement.
GTCGGAACTCCATGCGAGGCTTTTTGAGTGGTTTATCCCCTCTATGGTCTGTGTTTTACGCCTCAAGTATCCATGCACAACCTTTTCTGTAAATTGGTCAATTTTTTAATCTTGTTTGAACATTGAATAGGATCTTCCGATTTCTCTGGGTGAGAGATTTATATCAGGCTTTATTCCATATCTCTCCTCCAGATCAGTCGCTATTCTAATATTTTTTTTTACATGCTCATAAACCTGGGCAAGATGGTTGCCAACTTTTTCCTCTGTTGAAGGTGTTGCTTCAGTGTTACTATCCGGGTCTCATATGTTATTAATATTGATTTTAGACCCCGGCCACCTTCCTTGCGTGAGAAGTATAGCCTATCCACATCACCATTGATGTTAAAGTTCCCAGTATCACTGAGAAGTTTTCGAGTTCTAACATCCATCTCACTTAGTTCTTGCAATGACCAGTTCAGCAGGCCAAATGTTGGCGTTAGAATTGGCACAGCATAAGTATTGTGGGCAATGTATTTGTTGTATGCTGACAGTTCTGATGACCATATTTTCTTTACTCTTCTGAGGTATTCAGTTCTGGTTCTCTCCTTATTTATGGGTCCATCATATCTGACATTCTCATCCTGTCCAAGATATCTGTAGTTGTCACCTGACTGCAGAGGTTGTATTGTCAGGCCGTTCATCTCTAGATTTCTAGAGGAGGGCACAGCTCTTCCACGTTTTATTACCAAATATGCACACTTGGACTCACCAAATTTCATTTTGATGTCGGTTGAAAATTGTATAATGAGGTCCAATTGTTTCTTGATGTCATTGATATTTGGCCCATACAACTTCAGGTCATCAACAAAGAAAAGATGGGAGATACTTCTGAGCCCACTTCTTTGTCCACCTTGTTTCCTGAGTAGGTAAGATAGTGGATTCAGTGAGAGAACGAAGAGTAGCACTGACAAGTTATCACCCTGAAAGATGCCCCTCTGGTAATGTATCTTATCAGTCTTAACTTGCTCCTTCTCACCTCTAAGGATCAAATTGGTGTACCAGTTCTTGGTCAGGCGTTCAACAGCAGCTACCAATGGTTGTGGGACTTTAGCTAACTGTAAAGCCTTAATAATCCACCCATGTATGTATGTATGTATGTATGTATGTATGTATGTATGTATGTATGTATGTATGTATGTATGTATGTATGTATGTATGTATGTATGTATGTATATGTATGTATATATATATATGTATGTATGTATATATGTATGTACATGTATATGTATGTATGTGTATGTGTGTATGTATATATATATATATATATGTATGTCAGGTCACCAGTTGGTGCTACTGGTAACATGTATCCCAGTACAACCTGTCTCATGGTCGGGTCGTTGGCGACTAAACTGGTGTTTCTTGGTGAGGAGGGTGACTTTGGACATCCTGCAGGACTAAAAACAAAACCTGTCAAAGGGCAAAGGAGCTCTTAAGAGTCAATGGCCATCCAAAATCCCCGGGAGAGATGACCCCTTAGCCTTTGCCAAGGCAGAATTCTAGGAGAAGGAAAACTCTGATATAACACCTGCAACCCTGATGGTATCCAATGATGTTGACTTGTTCTTCTTTTTGGTAAATATCATCTTGGTTAAGAGAGTGGGACTGGCTTTGTGCAGTGCCTTTGCTCACTATAAAAGCTTCACGGCACAGGCATTGCTTTATATCTGGAGATCTCTCTGCACTTGTCGTCACATGGTACCATGGGCCCAGCACTATGTGTCAATAATTGTCACAAGTGTAGTGTTTGTACCAGAGTTTTCAAGTCGCTGGCTGGACTAAAAAGTCACACTCGTTCAGCGCATCGGTAGGGGTTCTCCTACATGGATATAAAGTAGTGGCCGTACTCGAAAACGAGTTGGCAGCCACCATGTATGTATGTATTAAGAACAAAACGGGATGAGATTTTGGTTTTGCTTGATTAGCAAGTCTGATGAGCAGATTGGGCTGGAGTCGGGTTTCTAGCATTTACATGGATCCCGAGCCACCCATTTTAATATATACACTCTGCTATAGCATAGAGTGCTGATTTTGATATCTCCCTCAGTAAACCACGAATCTATTGAACCACTTCATATTATATATATATACTGTGTCTGAATATGTTCTGATGAAATCTAAACATGTCTGTTGCTTTCACCAGCTGGCTATTAGTTGGATTTGAACTGCATTGTTCCTGTTTAACGAAACCTAACCTAGATTGATTTCAGTGCCTAGACGAGATAATTCGCCCTAACATGTATGCATTCCAGTGGCACGGACGAGATAACCCGTCCTAAC
>OZ024741.1:386776055-386781055 GCA_964016885.1 Eledone cirrhosa | reverse complement strand
CGGGATTTGAACTCAGAACATAAAGGGCCGTAACTCCATGCTGCAAAGCACGTTGTTCAACGCTCTACTGATACTGCCTGATAATAATTAGTTTTTGGACATGTAGCAGAACTTCGAAGAAGAAGGGGATCCTGTTTGTGGACAGGTAGCAGATCTTTGAAGAAGGAGAGGACTTAGTTTTAGGGCAGATAGCAGATCTTTGTAGGAGGGAAACCAGTTTGTGGGCAGGTAGCAGATCTTTGAAGAAAGGGGAGACCCAGTTTCTGAGAAAGTAGCAGGTCTCTGAAGAAGGAGGGGACCAGGTTTGTAGGCAGGTAGCAGGCTCTTCACTAAAATACAACCGAATCGAATGAAATCGCCAACAGCTGTAAAAACGCCAGCATCATACCTTTATACAAGAAAGCTGACATTACAGATCTTAAAAATTGCAGAACACAATATCCTCCTGACTAACGCTTGTAAACTATTCACCATAGTGTTTACAAATCTCTGTCTTAGACTTCAGTCAACCAAGGGAACAAGCAGACTTTAGAGGAGGTTTGTTTCAACAACTGATCATTTATAGGTCAGGAAATAAGTTATTCCGAAACACGGATAATATAGACAACCAATGTGTTTAGTTTTTATCGATAGATTTAAAATTGCAGCAGTGCTTAAAACTCTTATTGATCTGGGAATAAAACATCAAACCTATCTAAAATTATCAGGAAAATCTATAGACTCGGAATATCATCTATAAGACTTCACACTTAATGCGGAAAGATCAAAAAAGGATATAATATCACCCAGTAAAATCTGTGTTGCTTCAGAGAAGAACTGCACTAAGATACTTAATTTATAAATGATTCCACAGAAATGTTTCATCTACCATTGACTGACCCCAGATCGACTCAAGACTTGCGAGTGAAATTGGAAGTCACTCACTGGAACATGCCGAATCTCCCTTAAGAGTACATGTGTCTGAGGAATGTTGAACACTCAGCAATTAACACGTTAATTTCTGACCAGTTTGTTCTGTTGATCAGACAGCTGGTACACTCATCGACGAAAGCGACGGAGGTCTGTTCCAACCATTAAAATGTAAACGTTTTAGAGGTAATATGAACAAGGGTAATTACACACACACACACACACACATATATATATATATATACACACATATATATATATATTTTTTCCAATTCCAACCCGCCCGTCCCCTCAATCTATCTTATTTCTCATTCTTTCTTCTGATGAAGGACTAACGTCCGTAACGTTAAGACCCTCTTCCTGGTTATTTCAAGTGTTAACCTAATATATCCCTTCCATGTATCGATTGTGTTGTTATTATTGAGTTGGTAATAGGAAAAGTGTCAGGACCCCGACGGCTGAGCTCCGGCCGTTTCGACAGCTAGATAATATATATATATATATATATATATATATATATATATATATATATATATATATATATATATATATATAGAGAGAGAGAGAGAGAGAGAGAGAGAGAGAGAAAAGGCGAAGTTGGAAATAGCACGGAAAATATATTTAAGGGTCTATTTTTCTTTTTTTTTTTATCTTTTCTTTGATTCGTCAAAGGGACATTATTGAAAAGATAACATTACTGAAAAAGTGAGAGGGACAATTCTTTTTTAAAAAAAGTTTTATAAAGTATATAATGTATATAAAGTATATAATGTATATAAAGTATATAAAGTATATAATGTATATAAAGTATATAAAGTATATAATGTATATAAAGTATTACCGATTTCGATGTATTATTAAAATTGATCTTATAAAATGTTGAGTATTGAAATAAAAAGTTAAAAAGGAGTTAAAAACTAAAAATTAAAGATTTAAAATAAAAATCCAATGCTGGAGTAAGTTTATATATATATATATATATATATATATATATATATATATATATATATATATATATATATATATATATATATATATATATATATATATATATATATATATATATTTATATAAATAAATAAATATATATATATATATATACATATTATAGATATTATACCCAATCACGAGGAGTACACAATATCATAGTAGAGTACATACAGACACACACGCAAAGACTCAGCGATATATATCTACTATATAAACGGCAATTTATGTCTGTCTGTGTATCTGTGTACTGTTTATAACCAGTTGGCGCCTACACCAGTGATCCGATCATGATGAAACTTTACAAACATGTTAAGCTAATATTCAAAAACAGGACTGGCTAATTGGATTTCAATAAAAATCAATAATGGAACCCCTGGGGGACATCTTTACAATGGAGGAGGAAAGAGACGACGTTTCAGTGAGAGAGGGGGAAGAGGAGATACTGCTACTGTATGTTAAACCCTTGCTCCCACTACACCCCTTCCTCCTTTCACAACTCAGTCCTCCAAAAAGAGGCAACAACTTATTAGAAATATACATAAAGGAATTTCAAACAAAGCAGACGACAATCTAATTTTGGCTTATTCACTCTGAATGAAGACAGCAGGATGGAAGAAGGACTTAAGCAGCTATTGATAGGTCCACACAAAAAAATTATCTGCCATAACACACCTGGTAAAGGTTGCTATTGAAAATCCAGTATGGGCACCCAGCGTCGCTAGCATTTTCAGGCGCACTCTGGGAACTGCGAATAACCCCACCTTTCTCGGGTATTACTGGGTACTGCAACTAGCATTTAATAAACCCAAAAGTTTAGAAGGAATTCTTACACCAGTACAATATCTTGGATTTATTTACCCAACGGATTACACCTTGGCTGAATCGGTTCGTTCCATTTGCGAATTGACTTTGATAATTCTCGGCATAACTTTATGATCAATTTTGATCTTTCAATCACACACACACACATGCATATATATATATATATATATATATATATATATATATATATACAAGGGAATGGACGAAGGCTTCAAAAACATCTTTGTCTGTTCCCTTGCCGCTTTAGTTTGGATTACCTTATTACATAATGAAGCTGCCTGATGAGATCATGACACTGGTTACGTGAATCACGTGGCCACTGACATCATTGAAATATGTATCACAGCCTTATCCATAAAGGACTTTTTAACATCTACAATAACTTCGCATTGTGTTGTTATTTCTGTTTACCTTTTACACACACACACACACACACACACACACACACACACACACACACACACACACACACACACACACATATATATATATATATATATATATATATATAGATATATATTGTGACCTTGAAATATGTAGTCTTGATAACAACTAATAAGTGAGAAACGATGGCATTGTCGATTACTTCCTCCTGCTTTTGCTGAGGCTAGATGTGTGATGAGGGTCACAACCTTAAATATTCATAGCGAAAGACCTTCAAATGTTTTTCATAAACATCCCGTATATATATTTATATATACAGGTATACCTCACTCTACGTCGTTACTTGGTTCTATATTGTCAAGACTTAAGTCGAAAAACGACGAATGTCGAATTGACCCACTCCACCACTATAAACTGTTAATAGTAATTCCCCAGTTCTGAACTTTAACGTACATACAGTATACTATATAGTACACTATGAGGGCATTTTAGATAAGACAGATTGTGTTTTTTAGTGTATAAAAACATCCCTTACATTACTTTATGCAGTATATTTTAGCATTTATTTAAATATAATTTTATGTTTTATTGTTTTTTAGTGTCTTTTATGGTTTAAATTTTTGGCAGACCGAGGTAATGTTGAGTAAATCGACATAATACGAGGTTTATTTTTATTCTTCTTCACCCATTTATTCCTTAGAGTGTCGTGAGGGCAGAGACCTCAAATACTCCTTTCTGTGGATTCTGTCAGAAGCAACCGTCTCCAACTGATCCAGCTGGCCTCATTTGGGGAAGTGAGACCAGCCAAGCTCATGGATATTATCCAACCAACGTTCTCGGGGTCAACCTCTGGGTCTCTCGCCGGTTGGTGTTGCCTGTAAAAAAATCTGTCCAGCGATTTGTTCCTGAGACATTCTAACCCCATACCCATAGTATCGGAACTTTGGTCTCTCAATTCGGAGAAGTAGCGGCTCTACTTGAAACAACTCTATGATCTCTGAGCTACGCACTCTATCGAGTAATGTTACTCTAAAGACCCTTCCCAGGAACCCTATCTCGGACGTTTGTATTCGTGATCGTGTTCTTTCGATCATTACCCAAGATTCATGACCATAGGTAAGGGTTGGCACGAATATCAAATTGAAGATAGCGAGTTTGGCTTTTATACCTACCTCCCTTCTTCTGATTACCGAATACTGAAGTTGACACATTACTGCACCAGCTCCTGCAATCCTTACACTTAATTCAGCCTGCTGCCTTCCTTCACTCATGAACACAGCCCCAAGATACTCGACCTTCTCTACCTGCTTCAGTGGAACTCCATTTACATGTAGCGTGCATTGAGCAGGCTTCCTTGAGAGGACGAGTGTCTTAGTTTTCGTAACACTGATTTTCATTCTAGCCATGCAGCACTCGGCATCAAACCTATCGACTGCAAGTCGGAGATCACCTTCTGTCGCATTAAGTAACACCACGTTGTCTACAAATTCCAGCCGACTGATTTTACACCCACCCGTTATGATACCACTTACAACCTGGCTGGACATGTCAATCCTGTTCATGTAAATAACGAACAGGAGAGGTGACAGTCCCTTGGCGGAGTCCGACTCCCAAAATGAATGGTTTCGATTTAGCAACATTTATCAAAACACAAATGCTCTGACATTCAAATCAGGACAACAAGGAGCTGACCATCGATCCCATACTTCTATACCAGGTCCCGAGGAACGTGGTCATATGCTTTTTCAAGGTCAACAAAACAAGAATATACCTCTTGGCAATACTCCCATGATTTCTCTAAGACCTGCCACAGTGCGAATATTTAGTCGGCTGTGTTGCGTCCAGAGCGAAAGCCGCACTGTTTATCAGCTAGCTTAGACTCGACAACCTCCCTG
>OZ024741.1:386741055-386771055 GCA_964016885.1 Eledone cirrhosa | reverse complement strand
ACTTCCCTCTCTACTCTGATTTTCCTTTTCAAATGAAATTTGAAAAAGTCAATCAGAGCATCACCGAAGAGGTAAGTGCTCGTCTTCAGCCCTTTCAAACGTGTCCACCATACTATCTCTTTCGCCATGGCCACCAGACAGATAAAAACTGCCTGCCCTTCCCGGCTAAAGGAGGAGGGCGGGGCAATCCTCACGATGGACTTAGATGATAGCTGGATCCGTCCTAAACGCGACAGCAGGTGTTCGACATAAACCCACAAGTCAGCAATTTTCGGACACTGGACGAGTGCGTGCAGGACGGTTTCGTCGCCCTGCGCGCATCTCGGACATGCCCGGCTGACAGCACCTCCATGCCTGTAGAGTTTATCCCGAACTGGCAAGGCTCCTCGGTAGCACTGCCAGGCCAGAGATTTCTGGAAGTTGTCCATAGGCCCCGGCCCGAAAGTTCTTCCGAAGAGATTGGCTAGTTGATTTTCGTCGACGCCTAGAGTTTCCCCAAGTACGTCGTCGCTCTTACCCTCCACTAATCCTCTATAGAACGCCGAGGTGGAGTTTCCACCGATCACATTGCCCGATTGGTCGAGGGCTGTGAGCGCCTGAAGACATTCCAGTCTCCAGGCGCTCCCTCTCGGTCTTCGCTTGACCCAGGACTGCAGCTCCGTCAAGGAAACGAGCTGGGGAAATACGCGCCTAGCAAACGGCGACCACACCTGATCACCGTCGAGGAAGAGGTGGAGATGTCGTAGCCTGAGCGCGTGCCTGCGCATCATCAGCCACGGCATGCCCAGCCCTCCACGTAGCGGGTGTTGACAACAGATGGACCGCCTGACCATCGGAGCACGTCCCTTCCAGAAAAAGCGAAAGAGCAAACGCTCCAGCGCAGTCAGGCGAGGCTTAGGACAAGGTACGACGGTCAGGCGGTAGCAGATGACAGACGCGATGTACGCGTTAGCCACCTCCGCTCGACCTTTCAGGGATAGCTTCCTCTCCGCCCATTTCTGGGTGAGAGAAGCCACCCTGCTCGTCACCTCGTCCCAGTTTTTGTCCGTCTGGAGGTCCGGACCGAACCAGACCCCTAGCAATTTAACCGGTCCGTCCGTCCAGCGTCCGACGACGCTGTTGGACGGCATGGACCTGCCTCTCCAGGTGCCGAGCTGCAGGCCCACTGACTTTTCCCGGTTGATCATTGCTCCTGTTACCGCTTCGTATTCTCTTAGTGTAGTGCCGATCGCCTCGATGTGTTTGGCGTTCGACACCACTACGGTGACATCGTCCGCATATGCTGACACGGATCTTCCGCATCCTAGTTCGCGCGGGACTCCCCTCAACGTCTCCAGTTTGTGCAGTAATGGCTCGAGAGTCAATACGTACAAGAGGGACGAGAGGGGACATCCTTGGCGGACCGAGCGCATGATGTTGAACGGTTCCGACAGGTGACCGTTCACTCTCACCACAGAGCAGATGTCGCTGTGCATGGCAGCGATCCAGCCTCTGAAGACGGGCCCAAAGCCAGCCGCCCTCAGGACTGCCGCTAGGTAACGATGGTCGACCCTATCGAAAGCTTTCGACTGATCTAAATTGATCAAGGACCCACCCGTGCCAGGTTCCCTAGCTACCCTCTCTACGATGTATCGCATGAGGTGGAGGTTGTCGTGGATGGATCTGTCGGGAATGGCGCATGTCTGCGCCTCTCCCACCAGACCACCAACGACAAGCGCCAACCTCTTTGCTAGCACCTTGGCCAAAATCTTAAACTCTGTGTTTAGCAGAGTTATGGGCCTAAAATTATCTATGTTATCCCCCTTGTTCGGATCCTTTCTCAGCAGTGCCACCGCTCCTCGGCTCACAGAACTGGGAATTCTCCCGTTCTGTTGCCAGTTGCAGTAGACGTCCGCCAAGAGGCCTCCGAACAAGTCTGGCATCTGTACGTAAAGTTCATAGGGCAGACCATCCAAACCAGGCGATTTACCCCTTGTGCAGCCAGTCATTGCCTCCCTTACTTCAGCGGCTGTTATCGGCTTTTCGCAACACTTGCCTCAGTGGCCGAGAGCCGCGGCAGTCCGTCGAGGTAGACACTAAAGTCCATCCCTCTACCCGGCCCACCGCTGCCCCCGAACAGCTGAGCGAAGTGTCGCTGAAAAGCTTCACACATTTGCCCGGGATCGAGTAGCATGCGCCCGTCGTGGTCCACCAAAGACCGGATCGTGGCTTTGTTGCCACGACGCGCCTCCGCCACTCGGGCCCATTGAACGGCTTTCGTCCCCTCGTGTCTGAGAGCACGCACCCTAGCTCTGACAACGCAGCCTTCGTGCTTTGCATTGAAGAATTGGTCAAGGGCCAATTTCGCCGCAAGCACGTCGGTCGCGATGCCTTTGCTAAGCGCCTCATCTAATTTTCTAACTAGTTCTCCCTCTGCTCTATTTTTCTCTATTGCTAAAGCCTTACTAAACCTAATCGATTCTATTCTAATCGCTCTTTTCAGAGCAAACCACCACTTGTTGTTGACGATGGCCCCCGTCAACGCCCGCTTAACTAGTTCGCTAATCCGGTCTCTGTAGGCCTTGCGCGCTGGTAAGGACGCGTTTAGCTTCCAGTAGCCGGGTCCTCGTCTATGAAGCCTATCTAAGTCAAGCACACAGGTCACGAATTTGTGGTCCGTGTAGCTGACTATCTTGAATTGTGGACAGCCTATGCTAGACCTATCTATTTCCCTACAAAATACTCTATCTAGATATGATCTGGATGACCCTATGCGATTTGTCCAAGTCCACATTGGTACATTCGGGAAATCCATTCGGTACCTGTCAGACAGTTCAAAACGTCTGAGTAGGTTGGTGAGACTCTTGCACCCTCCTTCCCTATCCACTAATCCCACACAATCCCAGCGTGCATCTAAGATCCCGTTCCAGTCGCCCACTAACACTAAAGAGCGGGACGTTCCAAGAAAGGTCTCCAGACGCCGGAAGAAATCAGGCCGCCCTGCTCCTGTCGGGGCATAGACGGCCACTAGCCTGAAAGCTTGCCCGTCTCCGCTGGTCACGTTCAGCACCACCAGCTTACCCTCTGGGTCCAGGAAGATGGCCCGTATGGCGAGATCCAAACCTCTCCGAAAAAGCACAGCAACTCCTCCACCCGATCCAGGACGGCTGGGAGATGCGTACACATCGTAGCCGCCGAAGATCGGTGCGAAAGCCCGTGCTTCGGAGATTCTGGTCTCGCTGATGGCCACTACATCTATGTTTAGTGACCTGAGGTCGTTGAGCAGGTGACCCTGCTTCCATGACGACCCCAAGCCACGCGCATTTATGCTGCCTATTCTGAGTGAGGTCATGTTTAAAATAGAGTGGAAAAGATGGGAAAGACCACTTACCGTACTTTTGGTAGAGGAGGGATGGTTTTTACATCCCTTTTCACTTGATCGTCTGGTGAAGGGACCGTTGAATCGTCCCTTCGGCTGGTCGTCGGCTCTTCTAAGAGAATGTCTGAATATACTCTTCGATTGATGGTTCCTCCTAGGTCCCTGAAATCACCAACTGCGTTGGGGAATTTCGTTTTAATGTTTGTGTATTGTTTCTGTGCTATTTTTAGCAGTCTTATGTTAGTTGGCGTTTTGATTGGTGCTGGTATTATGTAGTCCTGTTGTGAAATGTCTGTGTGTTCAATTATGTAAGTCATTAGTTTCTTGTTGTGTGTGTTTATTGCCGTGCATTTGTTTTTCTGGGGGTGGGGTGTGGTTCTGCTATTTTCTTGTCGTTGTTGCTGGGTGTGTGTGTTTTGTTGTTGTGTTTGCGATGTTGGTGCTTGTGGTGGTGGTGTTGAAGGTGTTGTTGGCGGTGGGGTTGTCGCCGGTGGTGATGGTGGTGCTAGTGTGGGTGGTGATGGTGTTGATGGTGTTGCTGCTGTGGGTCTCTTTGCAGTAGACTTTACCCTTTTCTCATTTCTTTCCTCCCTTTTCAAAGGCGACGATGCGCTGCTTCTGCGTTTGTGCCTTCTTGCGACCTTTTGCCATCCCTCCCCCACCTCACACTCCATGTCTGATTCTGTGAGGTCGGGGAGGGGTACCAGCTCCACTCTTTCACTTGTTGTTGTTGGTGATGTTTGCACTGGAGTCTCTGTTGCAGCTGCATTTGGTATTGCTGTTGTTGTTGTTAATATTTCCACTGCTGCTGCTGTTTTTGATTTCCGTGGAGTGGGTATGGGTGCCACGGGCCTATCGTTCCTGGTTGCCGCTTGTCCTGTTGCTGGTAGCCGTGGAGCCGGATTCGGAAGGAGGGGGGTTTTCTCCTTTCTCAGGGTCTTCTCGTTGCAGAAGGCCCTGAGGTGAGTCTTCGATCCACAGCGAAAGCATTTCGGGCGTTTGCCCTCAACACTTATGGGCAGTTGAGTGCCGTTATCGAAGTCTATCACATCCGGGATAGCTTCGATGCACTCCTGGTTGGTTTGGATTAGCATCTCAATGGAGGAGCCGACCCAATCTTCTCTTACTTTTTTCTGTACTTGCAGTACAGTTGTTTTGTCCTCGATTCCGACGAGGACAGACGCGGCCAGCCAAGAAGGGGTCATTCCGGGGGGGACGTGGGTCAGTTTGACCCTCACAATTTTTTGCCCGCAGTAGGAGGGCACCAACACCATTTCCTCGCTCCTTAGGGTCACTACTGATTGGGCCTTTGCCTCCTGGGGTGTGGCAAAAAGTACGTCTACGGTGGCATATTTTTTGCCTCGGGTGATGTTCGTTTTCCGCTGCCACACAGACCCCAAGGCTTTTTGTATTTGGGCCTCTGTGGCTCTTTCCACCCTACGGGATTTTGTACTTACTGTACGGTACGTGACCGTACAGTGCTCTTGGGTTTCGAAAAATTTTTCTGCTGCCTTGCAGATTGCTCGGTGTCCGTTCTTTGTCACCATCTTCTTCGCTTCCTCTAATTCCTCATTTGTTATGAGGATTGTTTCCAAGTTTTTCGCAATACCTGCAAATGAGATTGGTTTTTCTCTGCTGTTGTTGTTGTCGTCAGAGCTGCTGGTACTTTTGTTGTTGGTGCAGGTACTACGACTACTGCCTCCGCCGCTGTTGCTGTGGTTGTTGTTGGTGTTGCTGCTGCTAATGCTGTTGTTGTTTATGCTGCTGGTGATGCTGTTGCGGCTGCTACTGTTGTTTTCATTGTCACTGTTGCTGTTGTTATTACGGCTGCTACTGCTATTATTCCTGACGTCAGACGAATGAACTGGGTTTTCGTATTTCCCGCACACCTGTTTCGTCGCTGTCGTCGTCGTCGTGGAGAAACCTTGCACGCTTTGCACGAGACTTTTCTTTTCTTTCGTCACTTGCGAAAGAGAAGGGAGGGAGAGAGACACATTTAAAGAAGGGAGGGAGAGAGACAATCTTCTCTCTGCTGTAGTGATGATTGAGGAAGAAGAAGACGGATTGAGTGGGAGTGACGTATGAAATTTCTTTTTCGTAGCCATGTTGTTTTTTGTTTAAAATGAAATTTTGGATACAAAACCCCAATAACTGGTTATTTAACCCCGAAGGGCCAAATAACGGACAGAAAGACCCCTCTCACGAGGAGGAGGGTGTCTTTATCAACAATTTGGTTCAAGTTTTAAACAATTTACAATTGTTTTAACGGTTAAAAATTACTATACCTTACAGAGCCGAGCCTCCGTCAACCATGGCATTCAATAATAATAATAATAATGTTTTCTTTATTAACCACAAGGGTTCACATAAAGTAGACATTAAGGACAGTACAGGACAATACAGGACGGTACAAAGGGGCATTTCTGCGTGTAAAAAAACAGAGGTTGAAATAAAATAACAAAGAAAAATTCCCCAATAGGGGGGAGACTTCCAAGGGACATTTGTGGAGAAAGCCAGGGAGGGGGCGGGGCAATCCTCACGATGGACTCAGATGGACTCAGCTGATAGCTGGATAGGTCCTACACGTGACAGCAGGTGTTCGACATAAACCCACAAGTCAGCAATGCTCGGACACTGGACGAGTGCGTGCAGGACGGTTTCGTCGCCCTGCGCGCATCTCGGACATGCCCGGCTGACGGCACCTCCATGCTTCGGAGATTCTGGTCTCGCTGATGGCCACTACATCTATGTTTAGTGACCTGAGGTCGTTGAGCAGGTGGCCCTGCTTCCATGACGACCCCAAGCCACGCGCATTTATGCTGCCTATTCTGAGTGAGGTCATGTTGAAAAGGAGTGGAAAAGATGGGAAAGACCACTTACCTTACTTCTCGTAGGGGAAGGACGGTTTTTCCATCCTTTTCACTGCTTGTGGCCTCCTCAGGAAGGATGTCCTTATAAATCCTCCTGGAGAGTGCTTGTCGGAAGTCTCCGATGTCTTTTGGGAATTTTTGTTTTAGTGTCATGTACGTTTTCTGTGTGATGCGAGTGATTTGTATGTGTGGAGGTGGTGTGAATTTTGGGGTTGTTGTGTAGTCTTTTTCTGTGATGCTGGTGTTGTGTTGGATGTAGTGTAATAATTGCTTGTTCAAATTTAATGCTGTGTAGTGTGTATCGTTTTGGTTGTTTTGTTTTGTTTGCGTTTGTTGTGGGTTTGTTTCTGTTTCGCATTTTGGTGACTTTTGTGGTGTAGGTGATGGTGGTGTTGGAGTTAATGATGGTGATGGTGTTGGTGTTTGGGTTGATGGGGTTGGTGATGCTGGTGTGGATGGTGGCATATCTGTCCTAACTTTTTTGTTTCTTAGTTTATTTGTTTCCCTCTGTGTTTTGTTTTTGGAGGGAGAAGGAAGAGAATTTTTTCTTTTTTGGTTTCTTTTTTTTTTCCGGATATCGTTTCCCACTCCTCGTCGTCACAATCTGTCTCCAGTTGTGATAGGCCGGGGAGTGGAAAATCCTCCACAGCCGTTAGTTTTGGTTGTGGTGTGGTGGATGGTGTAGGCGCTGGTGCTAGTTCTGAAGCGTTGGGTGGTGGTGGTGTTGGTTTTGCTGGTGGTGGTAGTGGTGTTGGTTTTGCTACTGTTGCTGGGGTTGTTGCTGTTATAGTTGCTTCTGTTGTTGCTGCTACAGTTGTTGCTGCCATCTCTGCTACTGGTGGTGTTGATGGTTGTGTCACTGGGGTGGGTAGGAGAGGTGGCCTCAACCTTTTAGCCTGAGGGCAGAAAGCCCTTAGGTGGGTTCCTTCACCACAAACGACACACCTAGGTCTTCTGCCCTCGACAATTACCGTGAGGTGGCTGCCGTCAGTGAGGTCTATTACCTCTGGGATCTCCTCAATGCTTTTTTGGTCCGCTTGGATCAGGAGCTCCATCCCAGATCCGGACCAGTTTTCCTGCTTTTCTTTTGCTACTGCTATTATTTTCGTGTTGGCTTCGATTCCGGCGAGGACAGCCGCTATTAGCCAGGGAATTTCGATGGCCGGTGGAACGTGGGTCACCCTGATCTTTACGAGTCTCTGGCCACAATAGCTTGGGACGAGTGTGAGGTCGTCACTTTTTAATGGGGCCATGGAGTGTTCTCTAGCCTCCTCTGGTGTTTCAAAGAACACATCCACGGTTCCATACTTTTGCCCACGTCTGATGTGGGTTTTTCTTGCCCACACATGGCCCAAAGCTTTTTTGATTTGGGACTCGGATGCCCGTTCCACTCGGCGCGATTTTACATTTATTGTTCTATACGACACGGTGCACAGGCGCCGATGCTCCATTTTATTAGGTGTGTGGGGGGGGGGGGTGAGGCTGACCCTGTACCCATCTTTCTTTACCATTTGTTTGGCATTTTCTAAATCTTCTTGAGTTACCGTGAACGCTTCGAATTGTTTTGCTACGATGGCGAAACTGAGGGTCGGTTTTATAATGTCATTGTTGTTGTTGTTGCTATCGTTATTTGTGTTAATCTTAATTTTTGTTTCAGTTGTGGTGGTGGTGACGTCATTCGTCTTTGGTGCGGAAGAGTCCATTTTGCTTGATTTCATTTCGACATCACGAGTTAATTTATTTTTTTCTTCTTTTGTTTCTGTTGTCGCGGTGGTGGTGGGGGTGGTGGTTGTCGCGGTGGTGGTGGTGGTGGAGGCTTTAACACCTGCAGTCATTGGTAATGGCGGGAAATGAATGTCTGCCTGAGACAAATTTAAAATATTGCTACTGCTTATATTTTTTTTGTCTTGGCAAACGTAGTAACATTTACAATGGTGGTGTCGGTGTGAGGTGTTATTTTGTGAGGAAGGCTTTCAGCTGCTTCGTGCAGAGGGGAATTAGCCATTTTTTTCAAAGAAATTTTTGGATAATAATAAAAGTTAAAATTTTGGGCACAAGGCCCCAATCTTTTTGGGTGTCCTTTTCGGAAAACAATGTATGTGCGCTTATAAACAGTTAACAATAAAATTTTCCATAAATGACAATTTTTAACAAACGGAAATAACAAACCTTTGCGGAGCTCACGATGATACGATTTACTACGTAGGTCGCCAATAATAATAATAATAATAATAATAATAATAATAATAATAATAATAATAATAATAATAATAATTGTTTCTACTTTAGACACAAGGCCAGCAATTATCCAGTGCATTACTGGTACTTTATTTTATCGACCCCGTAAGGATGAAAGGCAAAGTCAACCTCGGCGGGATTTGAACTCAGATCGTAAAGGGACGTAACTATGCTGGAAAGCATGGCGTCCAAGATCTGAATACATTCGGAGAGTAAGGAGTGTATTAAAGTCACATCTGAACAGTAGGAATGCCATAAGTGCAGTAAATTCCCGAGCTATGTCTATTATTAGGTACAGTGCGGAAATTCTGAAATGGAATGTTGCTGAACAAAAATAAATGGATAGGAAGACTAGGAAGCTATTGACTATCTACAACATGTTCCACAAGAGGAGTGATGTCGATAGACTCTACTTAAGGAAATCTGAAGGTGGAAGAGGTCTTATCAGCATAGAGGATTGTGTTCAGATGGAGAAAAACAACCTACACAAATACGTGACCGATAGTAAGGAGCCAATGCTCAGAATTGTACTTATGGAGAGGACAATAGACCAGGGCATGTCCAAGGAGGAAATAACAACAAGGAGAAAGAGCAACCTGGTTGAGAAGAGGAGACCTTAAAAAGGCTACAGAAGGAATGCTAATGGCTGCGCAAGAGCAGGCCCTCAAAACGAAGTGGCTGAAACACCATATTTACAAGGAGGAGGCTAGCCCACTGTGCAGGATCTGTGGAGAGAGAGAGGAGACTGTGGTTCGCATTGTATCCGAGTGTAAACACCTAGCCCAGACCCACTATAAAGGCTGGAGACATGATGTGATGGGCAGGGTGATCCACTGGCACCTATGCAAAGTAAACAATTTACCACACTCTGAGAAGTGGTATGAGCATAAGCCAAAGTCGGTGATAGAAAACGATCAGGTGAAGGTGCTATGGGATTTTAGGATACAGACGGACAAGAAACTGGAACACAATAGACCTGACCTGGTGGGTTTGGACAAAGAAAAAAGATCGTGCCTGATTGTGGATGTGGCCTGCCCATTCGACACGAGAGTGCAAGAGAAGGAGAGGGAGAAAATTAACCGATACCAGGACTTAAAGTGGGAGGTAAAAAGGATTTGGAACTGCCATGAAATCAAAGTGGTCCCGATTGTCATAGGCGCACTAGGGACTATCTCAAAAGGTTTCCAGCGATGGTTAAAGAAAATTGGCCCCACCCCGCGTTTTGGAACACTTCAAAAGGCATGCTTGCTGGGAACAGCAAGAACCCTCCGATACGTCCTGAATATCTGAGGCTGCAGGTAGTGGCTTGATATTCATTTCAACAAACTTTCCAGTTAACTAACATCAATGACTGAGACTCAAAGAACAATAATAATAATAATAATAATAATAATAATAATAATAATAATAATAATAATAATAATAATAATAATAATAATAATAAGAAGAAGGAGAAAAAGAAGTAAAAGGCAACAATGAATCTGAAGCTCTGGGCTAAAAGTAGAATAAGATCTGATTTTAGCTGCATAAGATTTAATACCGCAAATAATTACAAAAATAATACAATGGAAAAAAAGAGCAGCAACAAAAAACTTCTAACGTCGAGAGCAGACTATGTAATCAGTACAATGAGACTATTGACAAAATGATATCCGACTGACAGGTCCTTGCCAAGTGTAAGTATATTCACAAACACGATCGAGGTGACTACTATGATAACTGGGCAATAAGCCAACACCTTGACGTGAAAACTGTTGAGAGGTTATGTAATCATTATCCAAGGTACATGCCAACGGCTTCGCCACAGCCATGTAGGATATACTTTTCCAAATTGACAAGGAAATCAAAGAGTACTATACAGTACTATATATATATATATATATATATATATATATATATATATATATATATATATATATATATATATATATATATATATAATATATATATAATTATACTTGGGGAGGGTCATATTTGTGTAATAATATTGCCAGAATTAATAACAGAACACACTCACTGTTTGGTTGGTTTTCGCTTCTGTGTCTTTTATATCGGTTAATTTAATTTATTCGGTCCTCAATGTTGCCATTGACTGACCAACGGTCAAAAATACAGATACAATATAGACACAAACACATATATATAGTCTATCAAAGTTCTTTCGTTGCACATCTGCAACATCGTCAGTGGTGCTATTATGTTTCCTCCCGTTGCATTGTATGCTTACGCCATCTTTATTTAGTCTGTATATTTATTTATTTATTTGTTTATTTTTTTGTCTTCTCTGCGCATGCGTTTTCGTGTGTGTATAGTGTTTTGTTTGATGTGTGTTCTTGTTTGGGTGACTGTGTATTAGATAGTTTACTAGTGTGTGTTTATATGTGTTTGTTGTTATTGTGTTTCTATATGTATTTATTTATTTATTTATACTTCTCTTAGGTTAGTGTTGTTTGTTTGGGTGTTGTTGTTTTCTGTTTAACCTTGGCCTTCTAAGTTCTATTTCGCTGGCCTCTCTGATTTGCCTATCTGCTGGGTCATTTCTATGTTTAGATATTATTCTAACTTCTATGTTGTCTATGTTACCGTAGTGTTGTTGTCTGGCATGTTCGTATAATACTGAACCGTTTTTTCGCCCTTTTAGTCCCCCCCCCCCCAGCGTTGGTCTATCCTTTCACCTATGCTACGAGCTGTCTCGCCTATGTATGTTGTCATGTTTCTGCAAGTACCCTCTGTACATCTTATGCTATAGACTACGTTTCTAGTTTTACAGTTTATCCGGGGGTTTACTCTACATATAATGCATTTTCTATTAGTACAGTGGGTTTTCTTAAAAGGGTAAATTTGCTGATCAGGGTTTTTATGGTGGTTCCTGGCTTTTCTACCACCTTAATCTTTAAGTGAGTCTTTCTCAGGGTCTTTCTACATTGGTTAGCTAATTTCCCTCCAGGGGTAGCGTCCACAAACATGACGCTCTGGTATCTCTGGTTGTCGTACCATGAGGTGGCTTTCCCTATCTTATGTCTAGTTCTATCTAAGCTATTCCATGATTTTCTCCTGTATAATGGGCAAATTCCTTTCATGTCCAGTTCTATGAGGGTCTTATACTTCTCCGTGGCTCCTTCGTATACTCTGATTCTGTCTCTTTGGTTGTAGCCAGAGAACTGCATGCGGTTGATGAAGTGTTGGATGTGTCTTTCCATTTCTGTTGGGTCGCACATGCGGGACACGTTCTTCATCACTCGTACCAAGTCTGCGATCAGAATATTAAACTTAGCACTACTGGACATTGCTGAGTTTTTGAGTATCAGGTATTTGGAGGCCATGGGTTTAGCATAGTGTGAGTGGAGAATTTGGGCTCTCTCGTCTATAGTGTTAATCCAGAGTTCCGTGTCTAATACAGGTAGTCTATTGTTAGGGTGTTTGGAAGGGTATATATATATATACATATTCTTTATTCTTTATCATTAACATCTATCTATAATATAATAATGGGAGGATTGCGGGACAGCATCCAATTTATTTCTTTTAATCCAGATAGTAAAATAAGTTTGATTACTTTGAATAAATAATGAATGAATATTACATCATTTAATCTACTAAATTTCGTAGCTGTTGATTAAACATAAATATTCTTTTATATAAAGTATTGCTTATTTTAAGATTCACTTCTTTAAAATGTTCAAATGTCTACACTTCTGTTAGCGTCCGTTATAAGATAACACTTATTATATCGCTTATATAAACGTTCATATATTTGCATCGTTATATAAGGTTTATATATTTGCATCGTTATATAAGGTTTATATTTCCGTCGCTAATTTTCTCCTATTTCGTTTTCATCACATTTTAGTTTATCATATATGCAGTTTATATATAATATTGTCTTTTTTAAATGTATCATGGATTACTTTACTGATTACAGAAGAGAATGTAACAGACTTCGTTCAATTTCTGTGTATATTGTCAATTACGATTTCATTTGACGTATCATATCTACATGCATGTATATTTGCGTATAATATCAATATACACACTACACATGCCAGCAGAAAAACCACCCGAAGGGTTGTTTATCTGCTAGTTAATATAAAAATTAATAATCTTGTATAATTATTTAGATATTTTTTACCCTAAATCTTTTTAAAGAAGAGCCTCAAATTTCATATAGCTTAGGGCTACAGCAGGTGAAAGTGCTACCAAGGGCTGGAACAAAAGTCTCTGATAGATTCACTGATAGATACTTTTAAACCTTCTGACCAAAAACTTCAAAGCTCTTGAAATTGAAATAAGCATTATATTGGATACGAGAGGGGAAACAGCATCAATAATAATTTGAGCATTAACTCTGCCTTTCATCCTTACGGGGTCGAGAAAATAAAGTACCAGTAAAGCAATGGAGTCGATTTAATCGACTTTAACCTTCCCTTCAAAGTGCTGGCCTTGTGCTAAAAGAAGAAACTATCATTTAAAAACAAAACTAAAAATTTGACTGCTACTTTTTTTTATCGACCACTTAGCCGTAACTAGATTTGAACTCAGGTAGTAAAGAGCCGAAACAAATACCGCAGTAAATTTTGTTCGACGTTTTAACAATACTACTACTGGTAGCATCTAACATTGCAGAATGCTGTTTGAAGACTGGACTACGTCTAACATGAAGGCATACTGTTTGACAACTCCAAATAACAAGGAGTAAAACATTTAAATAGAAAAAAATAACGAACCAAATCTAACATTGCAGAATGCTGTTTGAAGACTGGACTACGTCTAACATGAAGGCATACTGTTTGACAACTCCAAATAACAAGGAGTAAAACATTTAAATAGAAAAAAATAACGAACCAAATCGAAAAAAAACAACAAATTGATGAAAATGTAAGATAACTGAGTAGTATTAAATCCACTGATGTATTAGTTTTAGTTAGTGTATTAAAGGGGTAACGTAATAGAAACGATCGACAAGATCCCAAGAACCTCATCAAATCGGATCAAGGAAACAATGTTTCTATTGATCTTTACATTGCTGATACTACCTACCGCTTGCAACTCCTGGCAGAAGGAGCAATGTGTAATAAAGTGTTTTGCTCAAGGACATAACGCATCGCTTGGTCCCTAACCACTAAGCCACCCACCTTCACTTAGTGTTCATGATATTCGGAGATCTCATACCATGCGCAAAGAAACTATCGGAGCACGGTCCATATCAACACCTGACTGAACAGCCCCCCCATACGCAAGGACCTGGTGAAAATTTCGACCATGGGTCCCATTAAAATCTTAATACCACATATAAAATGACAAATAATTAAAATAAAAAAATAAAGCGATTTCATTTGGTCGAAGGTCAACAACAATAGAAGTTGATGCATAAAAAGTACGAAAAATCTCGTGTGCAAAAATTTACAAATTAGAAACAAATAAACGGATATCCAACGATGAGTCGTACTTCACTCCCCGGATCTCACAATTAAAGAGAAAATGCACAAACAGATAGGAGGGAAACAGATTTTATATGCGTATTTCACAGTGAGGCGGCGAATAGGCAGAAACGTTAGAACGCCAGATATAATGCTTTGTGGTATTCGTTCCGGCTTTCTGAATTCAAATCCTACCGAGGTCAACTTTGCCTTTCGCCCATTCGAGGTCGATAAAAAGTACCAGTCAAGTACCGGAATCGATTCTTCCTCTATATCTCTTTCTCATTTCCATTCTTTCCCTCTCTATCCTTCTCTTGGAAGAAATATGCTGTTCTCAGGCCTGGTGAGGGATGGGTTCCGTCAGGTTTGAAAATGCCCTAGAAACGCCGTATACCAATATGGTGCCCCTACGACTCTCTTGGGAGTTACAGGACTATACATACATCTCACAGCGACACTCTACACACAAAACGAAAATACGACAAATATTTATATAGAATTTGGAGAAAAAATAACTCACAACTAAATGTAATGGTGGATCCAAACAGCCTAAGAATTCACTTCGTAACTGCGTAATTTTGGGTTCAGTCCCACTGCATGGCATCTTGGGTATGTATCTTCTACTATAGCCTCGGTTTTATCATTGCTTTGTGAGTGAAAGCTGGAAGACGGAAACAGCCCAGTGCTAAGCTTCATCAGCCATTACCTCCCCTGGACTGGTGGTATTTTATCGATTTCGAAAAGATGGAAGGCAAAGGTGGCATCGGTGTCATTTGAAATTGGAGTGCAGAGAGCCGGAAAATATCGTACACCATTTTATCCGACTGGGTTTTGTGTTGTATTCTTGAGCTTCATTTTACTTTGCCCCAGTATACTCCAGTACCAGTAGCAAAAGCTGAGAGATGAACCCTGCTATGGACTGGCGTCCTGTCTATGGGAGAATCTTCTGGTCCTAGTCGCTTAATGCCACGGAAACAGGAATAAGCACCAGTTTGATGAGCCTCCGGGCTAAAAACAGACTTTAGACTATAGACTTTATCCAACGATTGAACGACTCTTCAACTTCGCCACATTGGAACAGCGGACTTAATATATTGAATGTCCTCATAACGTTCGGATCCCAAAAATTTACAATGGCAGTGTGAGACAGAGTACAAAAAGCTTATGAAAGGCTCCTATCACTTTCCCTTCCAGTCACTTCCCATACTGGTGACATAGCAAGCAAAATGATACCCAAAAGGTTTTGAAAAAAAAAAAATCAATGAAAATCTGATAAGTGAAATTTATCGAAAGCAATCCAACCGCAGACTTCTTTGAGAACTCATGAACAAAGCACCATTAGTCGAAACGCAAATGATCAAAACCAGTTGAGGAAATACAAGATTCAATCAAAATACTGGTAACATCGCAGAGTGGCGACCTTTATAGCATATTACAAGCCACCAAGGGGTTTCACTATGCAACGAATAAGAAGAATAAAGCAGTCTGCAATAAAAAAGCTAGAGGTTTTTAAAATATAGAGATTCCACAAGAGGGGGCAGAGATAGATAGATAGAGAGAGAGAGAGCGCGAGAGAGAGAGAGAGAGAGAGAGAGGGAGAGAGAGACAAAAGTAGAGAGAGAGAGAGAGAAAGCGAGAGATAGAGAGAGGGAGCGAGAGAGAGAGAGATAGAGAGAGGGAGCGAGAGAGAGAGAGAGAGTGAGGGAGAGAGAGAGAGAGAGAGAGAGACAAAGGTAGAGAGAGAGAGAAAGCGAGAGAGAGAGAGAGAGAGAGAGAGAGAGAGAGAGAGAGAGCGAGAGAGAGAGAGATAGAGAGAGGGAGCGAGAGAGAGAGAGATAGATAGAGAGAGAGAGAGAGAGAGAGTGAGGGAGAGAGAGAGAGAGAGAGAGAGAGAGAGAGAGAGAGAGAGAGAGAGAGACGCCTACACACACCGAGCAGTAAAACTACCATCAACGAACAAAAGAGTGAACTTCTATGGGGTCACTGAACCTGCTAGAAAAAGTAACAAAATCTCCCTAAAACGACATCCTATCGTTTTAAAAAACAACACATGAAATATTAATAAATACAAGGTTATCTCAACTGGGACGTCATCATAAGTCTGCTGGATCTGAGCCGACTCAACACTAAACAACAGCTGAAAAGTAAATATAAGTAATCTACAATTGCAATAAAAAGTTTAAATGTCATAGTATCCTAATGAATAATAACGTTGTGACACCCTTAGTTGACAAGTAACGTATGGCTTAGTGGTTAGGGTGTTGGGCTCACGATCGTAAATTTGTGAGTTCCATTTTGGGATCAGGTGGCGCTTTGTGTCCTTGGGGAAGACACTATTTTGCATTGCACCAAACCTTTGAACAAGAAAAGATGAATTGCGACGTCATTGGAGCCAAGCTG
Organism: Eledone cirrhosa; assembly: GCA_964016885.1. Classification (NCBI taxonomy): domain Eukaryota; kingdom Metazoa; phylum Mollusca; class Cephalopoda; order Octopoda; family Eledonidae; genus Eledone; species Eledone cirrhosa. The sequence continues at coordinate 386,754,772 of OZ024741.1, read as the reverse complement.
TGCCAGCATTCACCTTTCCCAATGGACAACATCAGTGTTTTGGGAAGAGGAGACTTGCATGCATAGCTGACTGTTGGTTTTTCATAAAAACTCCTCGGTCAGGCTTGGAGAGCAACTTTCCGGGTGCAAGTCCATGATCAGTTATAATGAAAAATGGGCCCTATATTTCAGTTTAGAAATAAAGATCCCTAGTTGAAAACTAATGACTATGTACAAAGTTCTATCACGAATAAATGACCAGTCAATGGAGGTAAAACTGGCGCAAAAGTTGTGTAGATATAAATATGGTATCCACTTTAAAGGTGAGGTTCGATAACATTCTAATCCGGAAAATAAATAGTGACACGTTCTCTGCCTCCAACTTAGTCACTTCCGCCACAAACCCTGCCACTGCGGCCCACGATGCAGAGGAAGACAAATACCGGGGATTGTCCGGCCGCTTCCTCTTCACACAGGTCGCTGACGAGACCTCAGAAATGCTTGGACCCCGTACTGTTGAGCTCCTCCGCAAGATCGGAACATCAGCAGCCCGTCTGAGACAAGAGCCCCGCGAGTTGGGAGTGGATGTTGCAGCGGGTGTCGTTGGCCATTGTCCACGGAAATGCTTTTGCGGTCTTATCCGAGGGGCGCAGCCCAAACACCGCCGCACCCTTGGCCCAGAGCCCATCACCCGTCCCCCTCCCATTCTTCTGTGGCGTTAGAGCCCTTGCTTCCCTTCCTCTTCCATTTTTAAATATTTAGTGTTTCTCTAATTATTTTATAGTCATTCATTCCCCAACCTGAAGTCTAGAAAATTATCATCTTAGCACAGAAAGAAAAGCACCCACCACAAAAACAAGTCAACAAAACAAAACATTAAAAAAATGTTGCTTCTTAGCAACAGTGGCAATTGAAGGGCGAAAGGGGTAAGTAAATAAAATACTCGTTAGATAGGTGAGTTAACGGGTAACAGTAATAATTATTGATAGCAAACAACAACAACAGCAACAATAACAACGACAACAATGACAACAGCAACAGCAGCAAAAACAACTACAATAGTAATAATAATTTCTACTATAGACACAAGGCCAGCAATTTGGGGGAGGGGTAAGTCAATTAAATTGAACCAGTGTATTACTGGTGCTTTATTTTATCGACCTCGTAAGGATGAAAGGCAAAGTTAACCTGGGCGGGATTTGAACTCAGAACGTAAAAGGCCAACAACAACAGTAATAATAACATATTATATATAAATATAGTAAAATAAAAAATATATAATATTTATTTATACATTGTACATTATATATTATTTGTTATATATAAATTAACGATTTTATTTATGTTATTTACAATTTTCGTGTAGGCAGGTCTGTTTGGAAATAGGTTGGTGGATGGGGAGCTGAGGGTTTTACGTGGCCATGAGAGGCGCGGTGACCCCAAAAGATTTGAGAACCTCTGCTCTATACGGACGTATATATTCAGTTGTCTCTGTCTGGCTTTCTGTTTCTCAACTGTAAGAGGTACTAGATACTTACCCTTGTCTGTCATGGCTTACTAGCTCTATACGAACGTTTATATTCACTTATCTCTGTCTAGCTGGCTTTTTGTTTCTCAACTGTAAGAAGTACTAGATACTTCCACTAGATACTGCCATAGCTCACTAGCTCTATACGGACGTTTAAATTGATTAAATCTCTCCCTGTCTGCATGCATGCGATACATTTCCAGTTTCCATCCGATTTTGTTCAAATTTGATACATAGGTTATTTAGCTCCCGGAGCATGTCAACATATAGATTAACCCCCCCCCCCCCACTAAAATAGTTGAGTTCTGGGGCTATTTAAAGACGGCTATGTTGAGGGGATCTTTATTTACAGTAACGAAAGGTGTGCCGGGCAACAACGGGCTCTTTCGCTAGTAAATAAATAAAATAGAAACAAGGAATCAACCAACGCTAACAAAATGAGCAAACAGACAAAACAGGACGAAACCACTGGCATATAATGGTTTGGTGGTGGTAGTGGCAGTGCTGGTGTTGATGGTGGTGATGGTGGTGATGATGGTGATAGTGTTGGGAGTCGTGATGGTGTTGTTGGTGAGGGTGGTGATGGTGTTGTTGGTGGTGGTGGTAATGACGGTGATGGTGTTAGTGTTGTTGGTGGTGTTGGTGCTGATGGTAATGGTGATGGCGTTCTTGTTGTTGGTGGTGGGGGTGATGATGGTGGTAGTGATGATGAATGTGGTGGTGTTGGTGGCGTTGGTGATGGTGGCGGTGGCGGTAGTGGCAGCAACGACGACTGCGATGGCGGTAGTGGTAGTGGTGGTGATAGCGGTGGTAGTGATGATGAACTGTGGTGGTGGTGGTGGGGTAAGGCTAGGAATGAAACAACAACAACAACCATACGCCACGCAAGTGTAATGTAAAGATTCTCGACAACAGCTTTAGATTTTCAACGAGGGATTAATGAATATGGAAAAGCTTTCAACGTTAAGGAATTAAATTTTCACCGTTTTCCGCGTGATTTGAAGAGAGGAGAAAAAAGAGAAAAAAACCCCATAAAAACAACGAAAACAACAAAAACATACATTCTGTCTGTCTATTTAGTTATTTAACTGATTTAAAAAAATTTATTTCAATTTTAAATTTTTTTTCTATTATTTTCTCTTGGTTTCTTCCTGCACCCACCATTAACTACACACTCCAGCAAACATACATACAAAACCCATAACACACGCACAAACACACACATACATAACAACATAGACACACGCACACAAGTATAAAACCGTAAGTGTACAAATGACCACCCCGATGCGCCCCCACACACACACATACACACATAGACACGCACACACACACACACACATACACACACATACACACACATACACACATAGACACGCACACACACATACTACAAACACACACAAACACACTCACAAATACACAAATACGCACATACTTGCTAAATGAATGTTCGACCTCAGTGGGTTCTGATGATGATCATTACAGTTGTTTCATCAACGAGACAGCTTACTCGAGAGATCGATGTGCAAGTGACTGAACATTCCACATACCCCCTTAATATAGTTCACAGAGAGATTCAGAGTGACACAAAGTGAGACAAAACTGTTCCTATGAATTATAAGTGCAACTAATTGTTGACAGCTGAGTGGAGTGGAGCAATGTGAAATAAAGTTTCTTGTTCAAAGACACAACGCGCCTCCAGCAATCGAACTCATAACCTTACGATCTTGAGCCGAACGCTCTAACAACTAAGCTGCACGTCTTCACACACAGGCCAAATACATACACACTCACATACAAGCACAATATTGATTTGTGATATAGACACAAGACCTCGAATTGAGTGGGAATGGTATAACTGATTGATTACACCGATCTCTTGGAACATCTGTTGAGTCAGTGTTGTTATATATATAGATCAGGAACATGGACCCTAACACAAGCACTTGAGAAAAAACTAGAAGGTACATACACTGAAGTGTTTAGGGTTGTACAAACCATATACTGGCGTCAATATATTACAAATGAAAGTTTATACCGAAACTTTCCCAAAATAACAATTACAATTGCTCAATAACCATGATAATTTGCAGGACATTGTTGGAGAAGTAAACAGGAAGTTATATACAAGCTACTGTTGTGGGAACCAATAGAAAATCGTGAATTGTGGAGAGACTTTGTCAGGAATGTTTGACTATGGTCGCAATGATGATGATGATATATATTGATCCCAGTATCTAACTGGTGAGGTATTTTATGAAACTTCGCAAGGATGAAAGGTAAAATAGAATTTGAACTCAGAACGTGGAAAGATGTAACTGTTGACCTGAGAATATATAACTACAATAACAACTCACACCTTTACAGAATATTAAAATCAGAAGGAAATTAAACATACACTATGGTAAATACACTGGTTCAAGATACCACGCAGTGGGATAGAACCCGGGGCCCAAGATTGCGAAGCGAACTTCTTAATCACTCAGCCACGCCTGCTGCGTCAATCATATGAAATAAATCCTACATACAACAAACTGAAATGTCGCTGTGGTAGGCCCGTTGATTCCACAGGCCTTCATGGTTTGTTTTGTCGCCTGAATGCTGGTCGCTTTGCTCGCTATACCGAACTAAACCTAATCACTATGCGGGTACTAGCTCAGGTAAATATCCCCTCAGTTCTGGATCCGATTGAATTATCCTGAATTGATGGGAAGAGACAAGGTGGTCTTACTCTTTGTCCCCGGATAAGAAGTAGATGTCTCATCTGGGACGCCACAGTCAGTGACTCTTTTGCTCCCTTCCACATCCTGGATACTGTGGTAAATGTGAGGGTCAATGCTTCCGTAGCCAAACGGAATAAAATTCTGAAGTACCTGGAATTATAGACAAACTATTATTTCCAGCCTGTGGTGTTCCAGACGTTTTGCGGAGATGGACCGCTGACAGCGAAGTTCTTGTGATCGTTAGCGGCTCGTCATAATGAGGTGTCAGGTGATGCCCATGAGGGTGCTTGGTTGTTGCAGCGCCTTAGTCATGCCATTATCTACGGTAATGCTGCCAGTGTGTTGGCTTGCCTCAAAAAGTATTAGAGGGAGGTTCCGATGTCCCTTGTGGTGTGTGACTGATTGATGCATTTAATGTTCTATTGATGTTTTTTCCGCTTTGATTGTATATTTGTGTGTATTATATTTATAAGTTTCCATTTATATTTATAAGGTTACAGGGTTACATGTGAAATATCATGATGATAACATCTTACAAATGAATTCTTGTCATTTGATAATTTATGTAAAAATAACATCAATCACGCAGAACAATAATCTATACATCAGTAGCAGAAACAGCAACAGTACACAGATACACATACACCTACACACATACCCACACCTACACCCACCCACACCACCAACACGTACCTACACACCCACAATGTACACCCCCAACATACCTACACACACATATACACCCCCAACACACATACGGTTGATTTCCATTAATAATGTAAATCGTTTTAAATACTTTTGATGCGAGTACCATTTTATTGCTAATTGTCGAATCCGATTTTCCGCCGCACCTAAGTCGTAAACTGTTCAATAATGCCGAGACATATTGATTTTTTTTATTCATATCATAGGTATTAGACCACAAATTGTAGGATATGGAAAAGTATATTATAATGATCCTTAGTACTTGACTGCTAATTACTTTACGGTAAAGTGGTATCATATGAGGCGGAGAATTTGAACTCTGAATGTAACGGCCCAACCTAGTATTTATAATTCTTTCTAATTTAGGCACAAGGCCACGGATTTGGAGGAGGGAGGGATACATCAATTATATCGACTCCCGTATTTGACAGGTACTTTATTTTATCGACCACAGAAGAATGAAAGGTAAAGTTGTCCTCAGTGAGATTTGAGTTTAGAACGTAAAGGGCCGAATCAAAATACCGGAAAATATTTTGTCCAACGTTCTACCAATTCTGCCAATCCACCACACTTGGGCCAATCTTATATTAATTATAAGATATGTGAGAATTGACGGAAAATGATGTATTTGTGCCTAAACTAAAGTCAACCACTGCCACATTTTACTAACCAATAAAAAGAGCCTCAGCATGGCCATTCGAATTGTTAACAATCGCAACCAAATCTCCCTCTAACTCAAACTTAAAATCACATTTGATAATTAAGTAATAGATAGCTCTAAAAAAATTAGAATACTTCTACTCATACGTTTTCCCAATTAAGGTTGATTAACGTAAAGTTAAACAACAACAACAACAACAACATCTGCAATTTACGAACCAATGAGAGGAACCTCTATAGAGTCGTTGAACTTGTTAAAAACAGCAGCCAAAATTTCTCTCAAATTACCACCATCATTTTGAAGATTTCTTCGTAAACAGAACGTCACCACTCTGGAATTTCCTCCGCTCTGGTACATACTTTCTAGTATCCGTTGACGTATTCAATAGTTCAAGAGGAATGTTACTCTCATCAACAGCATTAGTATTATGGCGCCAGGGAAGAATTTGGATAGAAATTTCCTCAAGACAAAATTGACGAGACAAAAGATTGTAACTAGCCACAACAACAGTTTGTTACTGGGAACAGAAGTTTGTAACCAGCGGGAACAGAGGTTTGTAACCAGCGGGAACAGAGGTTTGTAACCAGCGGGAACAGAGGTTTGTAACCAGCGGGAACAGAGGTTTGTAACCAGCGGGGACAGAGGTTTGTAACCAGCGGGAACAGAGGTTTGTAACCAGCGGGAACAGAGGTTTGTAACCAGCGGGAACAGAGGTTTGTAACCAGCGGGGACAGAGGTTTGTAACCAGCGGGAACAGAGGTTTGTAACCAGCGGGAACAGAAGTTTGTAACCAGCGGGAACAGAGGTTTGTAACCAGCGGGAACAGAGGTTTGTAACCAGCGGGAACAGAGGTTTGTAACCAGCGGGAACAGAGGTTTGTAACCAGCGGGAACAGAATTTGTAACCAGCGGGAACAGAAGTTTGTAGGTTTGTAACCAGCGGAAACAGAGGTTTGTAACCAGCGGGAAACAGAGGTTTGTAACCAGCGGGAACAGAGGTTTGTAACCAGCGGGAACAGAGGTTTGTAACCAGCGGGAACAGAGGTTTGTAAACAGCGGGAACAGAGGTTTGTAACCAGCGGGAACAGAGGTTTGTAACCAGCGGGAACAGAGGTTTGTAACCAGCGGGAACAGAGGTTTGTAACCAGCGGGAACAGAGGTTTGTAACCAGCGGGAACAGAGGTTTGTAACCAGCGGGAACAGAGGTTTGTAAACAGCGGGAACAGAGGTTTGTAACCAGCGGGAACAGAGGTTTGTAACCAGCGGGAACAGAATTTATAACCAGCGGGAACAGAAGTTTGTAGGTTTGTAACCAGCGGAAACAGAGGTTTGTAACCAGCGGGAAACAGAGGTTTGTAACCAGCGGGAACAGAGGTTTGTAACCAGCGGGAACAGAGGTTTGTAACCAGCGGGAACAGAGGTTTGTAACCAGCGGGAACAGAGGTTTGTAACCAGCGGGAACAGAGGTTTGTAGGTTTGTAACCAGCGGGAACAGAGGTTTGTAACCAGCGGGAAACAGAGGTTTGTAACCAGCGGGAACAGAGGTTTGTAACCAGTGGGAACAGAGGTTTGTAACCAGCGGGAACAGAGGTTTGTAACCAGCGGGAACAGAAGTTTGTAACCAGCGGGAACAGAGGTTTGTAACCAGCGGGAACAGAGGTTTGTAACCAGCGGGAACAGAGGTTTGTAACCAGCGGGAACAGAGGTTTGTAACCAGCGGGAAACAGAGGTTTGTAACCAGCGGGAACAGAGGTTTGTAACCAGTGGGAACAGAGGTTTGTAACCAGCGGGAACAGAGGTTTGTAACCATCGGGAACAGAAGTTTGTAACCAGCGGGAACAGAGGTTTGTAACCAGCGGGAACAGAAGTTTGTAACCAGCGGGAACAGAGGTTTGTAACCAGCGGGAACAGAGGTTTGTAACCAGGGAGAACAGAAGTTTGTAACCAGCGGGAACAGAAGTTTGTAACCAGCGGGAACAGAGGTTTGTAGGTTTGTAACCAGCGGGAACAGAGGTTTGTAACCAGCGGGAACAGAAGTTTGTAACCAGCGAGAACAGAAGTTTGTAACCAGCGGGAACAGAGGTTTGTAACTAGCGGGAACAGAGGTTTGTAACCAGCGGGAACAGAGGTTTGTAACCAGGGAGAACAGAAGTTTGTAACCAGCGGGAACAGAAGTTTGTAACCAGCGGGAACAGAGGTTTGTAACCAGGGAGAACAGAAGTTTGTAACCAGCGGGAACAGAAGTTTGTAGGTTTGTAACCAGCGGGAACAGAAGTTTGTAACCAGCGGGAACAGAGGTTTGTAACCAGCGGGAACAGAATTTGTAGGTTTGTAACCAGCGGGAATAGAAGTTTGTAACCAGCGGGAACAGAAGTTTGTAACCAGCGGGAACAGAGGTTTGTAACCAGCGGGAACAGACTTTGTAACCAGCGGGAACAGAAGTTTGTAGGTTTGTAACCAGCGAGAACAGAAGTTTGTAACCAGCGGGAACAGAAGTTTGTAACCAGCGGGAACAGAGGTTTGTAACCAGCGAGAACAGAAGTTTGTAGGTTTGTAACCAGCGAGAACAGAAGTTTGTAACCAACGGGAACAGAGGTTTGTAACTAGCGGGAACAGAGCTTTGTAACCAGCGGGAACAGAAGTTTGTAACCAGGGAGAACAGAGGTTTGTAACCAGGGAGAACAGAGGTTTGTAACCAGCGGGAACAGAAGTTTGTAACCAGGGAGAACAGAGGTTTGTAACCAGGGAGAACAGAGGTTTGTAACCAGCGGGAACAGAGGTTTGTAACCAGGGAGAACAGAGGTTTGTAACCAGCGGGAACAGAGGTTTGTAACCAGCGGGAACAGAAGTTTGTAACCAGCGAGAACAGAGGTTTGTAACCAGGGAGAACAGAGGTTTGTAACCAGCGAGAACAGAGGTTTGTAAGTTGTGAGAACAGAAGTTTGTAACCAGCGGGAACAGAGGTTTGTAACCAGCGAGAACAGAGGTTTGTAACCAGCGGGAACAGAGGTTTGTAACCAGCGGGAACAGAGGTTTGTAACCAGCGGGAACAGAAGTTTGTAACGAGCGAGAACAGAAATTTGTAACCACCGGGAACAGAGGTTTGTAACCAGCGGGAACAGAGGTTTGTAACCAGCAGGAACAGAGGTTTGTAACCAGCTGGAACAGAAGTTTATAACCAACGGGAATAGAGGTTTGTAACCAGCGAGAACAGAGGTTTGTAACCAGCGGGAACAGAGGTTTGTAACCAGCGGGAACAGAGGTTTGTAACCAGCGAGAACAGAGGTTTGTAACCAGGGAGAACAGAGGTTTGTAACCAGCGGGAACAGAGGTTTGTAACCAGCGGGAACAGAAGTTTGTAACCAGCGAGAACAGAGGTTTGTAACCAGCGGGAACAGAAGTTTGTAACCAGGGAGAACAGAGGTTTGTAACCAGCGAGAACAGAAGTTTGTAACCAGGGAGAACAGAGGTTTGTAACCAGGGAGAACAGAGGTTTGTAACCAGCGGGAACAGAGGTTTGTAACCAGTGGGAACAGAAGTTTGTAACCAGCGGGAACAGAAGTTTGTAACCAGGGAGAACAGAGGTTTGTAACCAGCGGGAACAGAAGTTTGTAACCAGCGGGAACAGAGGTTTGTAACCAGGGAGAACAGAGGTTTGTAACCAGCGGGAACAGAAGTTTGTAACCAGCGGGAACAGAGGTTTGTAACCAGCGGGAACAGAAGTTTGTAACCAGCGGGAACAGCAGTTTGTAACCAGCGGGAACAGAAGTTTGTAACCAGGGAGAACAGAGGTTTGTAACCAGCGGGAACAGAGGTTTGTAACCAGCGGGAACAGAGGTTTGTAACCAGGGAGAACAGAGGTTTGTAACCAGCGGGAACAGAAGTTTGTAACCAGCGGGAACAGAGGTTTGTAACCAGCGAGAACAGAGTTTTGTAACCAGCGGGAACAGAGGTTTGTAACCAGCGGGAACAGAGGTTTGTAACCAGCGGGAACAGAAGTTTGTAACCAGCGAGAACAGAACTTTGTAACCAGCGGGAACAGAGGTTTGTAACCAGCGGGAACAGAGGTTTGTAACCAGCGGGAACAGAGGTTTGTAACCAGCGGGAACAGAGGTTTGTAACCAGGGAGAACAGAGGTTTGTAACCAGCGGGAACAAAGGTTTGTAACCAGGGAGAACAGAGGTTTGTAACCAGCGGGAACAGAATGTTTGTAACCAGCGAGAACAGAATTTTGTAACCAGTGGGAACAGAGGTTTGTAACCAGGGAGAACAGAGGTTTGTAACCAGCGAGAACAGAATTTTGTAACCAGCCGGAACAGAGGTTTGTAACCAGCGGGAACAGAAGTTTGTAACCAGCGGGAAGAGAAGTTTGTAACCAGCGGGAAGAGAAGTTTGTAACCAGCGGGAACAGAGGTTTTGTAAGTTGTGGGAACAGACGTTTGTAAGTTGTGGGAACAGAAGTTTGTAAGTTGTGGGAACAGAAGTTTCTAAGTTGTGGGAACAGAGGTTTGTAAGTTGTGGGAACAGAGGTTTGTAAGTTGTGGGAACAGAGGTTTGTAAGTTGTGGGAACAGAGGTTTGTAAGTTGTGGGAACAGAGGTTTGTAAGTTGTGGGAACAGAGGTTTGTAAGTTGTGGGAACAGAGGTTTGTAAGTTGTGGGAACAGAGGTTTGTAAGTTGTGGGAGCAGAAGTCATGATTAGACAGAAACACATTTTGTAACTAGTTCGTACAAAAGGTGGAGAAAAGTTTGTAGCTAGTTGGAACAAAAAATTGTAAAAAGTAGGTACAAAAGTTGATAACTAGTAACTAGACAGAACAAAAGTTTGCAAACAGTGGGAGCAAACATTGCAGGTAGATGGAACAAAAGTTGTAACAGGTGGGATCAAAAGTTTTAAATTGAACAGAAAACGTTTGTAACTAGTGAGAAAAGTGCTTGTAAATCGTGGGACTCAATATGTAACTAAATAGAACATAAGTTTGAAAGTGGAACAAAAGACATTACTATGTGTAACCTATGGGAACAAATGTTTGTAAATTGATGGAAAACAGTGTGTAACTAGTTAGAAAAAGTTTGTAACTTCTTCTTCTTCTTCTTCTTCTTCTTCTTCTTCTTCTTCTTCTTCTTCTTCTTCTTCTTCTTCTTCTTCTTCTTCTTCTTCTTCTTCTTCTTCTTCTTCTTGGTGCATGACAGAACAAAGGAGAGAACAAAATAACAACACAAGTAGAGAGGATCGTGTGGGCAGAGTCCTGAAACACTCCCTCCAGCGGGTCCTGTCAGAAGCAACCATCTCCAACTGATCTGGCTGGATCCAGCCAAGCTCATGGATAGTATCGAACCTTCTTGTTCTGGGTCTTCTGCCGGTTGGTTTTTGCCTGTAAAATCTATCCAGCGATTTGTTCCTGAGATATTCTAACCACATGTCCATAGTATCGGAGCTGTGATCTCCCAATTCGGAGAAGTAGCGGCTCTACTTGGAAAAACTCTCTGATCTCCAAGCTACACATTTTATCGAGTAACGTTACTCCAAAGACCTTTCGGAGGAACCTCATTTCGGCCACTTGTATTCGTGATCATATTCTTTCAGTCATTACGCAAGATTAACGACTATAGGTAAGGGTTGGCACGAATACTGAATTGAAGATAATGACTTTGGCTTTTACACCTACCTCCTCCCTTCTGATTACCGAACGCTGAAGCAGGAGCATTATTGCACCAGCTCCTGCAATTCTTGCATTTAATTCAGCCTCCTGTCTTCTACCATTCGTGAACACGGCCTCGAGATACTTGAACTTCTCCACCTGCTTCAGTGGAACTCCATTCACATGTAGAGTGCACTGCGCAGGCTTCCTTGAGACGACGAGTGTTTCAGTTTTCGCAGCACTGATTTTTATTCCAGCCATACAGCACTCACCATCAAACCTATCGAGTGTAAGTAACACCATGTCGTCTGCAAATTCCAGCCGACTGATTTTAAACCCACCTGTCGTGATACCACTTCCAACCTGGCTGCACATGTCAATCCTATTCATAAAAAAACAATGAACAGGAGAGGTGACAGTGCGCACCCTTGGCAGAGTCTGACTTCTACATTGAATGGTTTTGATTTACCATCCTTTATACGAACATAAATACTCGGGCTTTCGTATAGAGACATCAGGGCAACAAGAGGCTGACCATCGACCCCATACTCCTGCAGAACCTTCCACAACAGGTCCTGTGGAACGCGGCCATATGCCTTTACTGGACGAAATAATTTGTAGCAAGCCGGAAAAAGTTTTGAAATTACTCCGAACAAAAGTTTGTAACTAGAGGGAAGAAAAGAATAACCATTGTAAGTAGTCGGAACAAAAGTTGTAACTACTAGGGTCAAAAGATTGTAATTAGCCCGAATAGACATTTGTTACTAGCCGGAACAAATGTTTGTAAGTAGTGGGAGAAACAGTTTGCAACTAGATAGAAGATATATTTGTAACAATTGGCAAACAATTATAATTAGATTGAACAAGATTTTGTAATTAGATAGTCCAAATTTTGGTAACTAGTTAGAACAAGAGTTGTAACTAGAAGTTTATATCTCGTGGGAACAAAAGTTTGTAACTAACGGCAATAACAAAAATTTAACTCTACAGAAAATAAATTTACAACTAGTAGGAAAAAAATATGTAACTAACGGGGAGAGAAGTTTTTAGCTTGCCACAAAAAAGGTTGTAACTAATAATTACAAAAGTTTGTAAATACACGGAACAAAGGTTTGTAATTAGATGGCAAAAAATATTTGTAGCTAATAGGAATAAACTTTGTAATTATTTGTGACACCTGTTTGTGACTGGTGGGAGACAGTTTGGAAGCAGTAGGAACAAATAATTTGTAACAAGTCGGACCAAAAGTTAGTAATTACTGGGAACAAAGTTTGTAAGTAGTGGAAACAAAGGTTTTTAATTAGTGGGGACAAATGATTGTAGCAAATGCGAACAAAAGTTTGAAAGTAGACGGAAAACTTTTGTAACTCGTCAGAACAAAAAAAATTGTAATTAGATGGAAAAAGGTGTGTAACTCAACAGAGAAAAAGTTCGTAATTAGTCGGAACAAATGTCTGTAATTTGATGGAACATAATTTTGTAACTAGCCTGGACAAATGTTTGTATTTAGTCGTAATATAATGTTTCTAACTAGCGAGAAGAAAGGTTTCTAATAAGTCTGAACAAATTAACTAGATGGAACAAATGCTTATAACTACTGGGAACATATGTTTGTAACTAATCGGAAAATTCTAATTCGAGGGAACAAAATATTGTAATTATTTGGAGGAAAAGTTTGTAACTAGCCAAAACAAAAATTTGTGACTAACTGGAAAAATAATTCTTAACAAATGAGAACAAAAGTTAGTAACTACATGTAAAAGATATTTGTAACAAATGTTGGTGACTAATTAGATTTAAAGTTTGTAACAAACCAGGACAAATATTTGTAATTAGCTAGATCTAAATTTGTAACTAGTCACAAAAACTATTTGTAACTAGTGGTAACACAATTTTTAAAATAGTTGGAACAAAGTTTGTAACAAGTGGGAACAAAAGTTTGTCTCTACACGGAACAAAAGTTCTGAACTATCCAGAACATGAGTTTGTAACTTGATGGACAAAAGTTTACAATTAATGATTTCTACTATATGCACAAGGCCAGCAATTTACTCCCAGTGCATTACTGGTGCTTTATTTTATCGACCCCGTAAGGATGAAAAGCAAAGCTAACCTCGAGGGATTTGAACTCAGAACGTAAAGGACCATAACTTTATGCCGCAAAGAATAGTGTCAAACGCTCTACCAATCTGCCGTCCTATAATTAGTTTATAATTAATGAGAACAAAATTAGTAAGTTCTTGGAACAAATATATGTAAATAGCCAGAACGAATGCTTGTAATTAGTCGAAACAAAATTTGTTACTAGAGGAAAGAAATGTGTAACTGATAGGGATATGTTTTTTACTTGCCAGATTGTAAGTAGTTAGAACCAAAACATTGTTGCTAGCCAGAACAGATATTTGTAACTAGGGGAAATAATGGTTTGTAACTAGGGGAAATAATGGTTTGTAACTAGGAGGAATAATAGTTTGTAAC
>OZ024741.1:386726055-386736055 GCA_964016885.1 Eledone cirrhosa | reverse complement strand
AAATCTCTCTCTATATATATGAATTTTCAAACAAGTGAAAACTAAACATACACGTATGCACATACACAGCACCACGCATATACAAACAAGGAAAATGACAGCTGGATTGAGGCTTCTTATACCGAAATCTTGACTGCAGTCTTTCATTACGTTTGACTCGAGTGTTACGCATATTAAATGAAACTGGATCTAGGTTTCTTATACTGAAATCTCGTCTGCTGTCTTTCATTACCTTTGACTAGAAAGTTACAAGGATTAAATGATTTCGTTCAGATAGTTGCTAACCTTACATGACCTTCTGACCTAGTCTTATCACCAATATCACTCCATAGAATCTACTCACTCTGACCTGCCAACATAATGAGATTTGAAGAATCTAAGCCATTATTTGGCAGTTTTTCATCTCTCTGTAGGCGTCCAACAGCCTGACACGGATCAGTAAAACGTGCCGAACTCACCATGTTCTATCTTTCCCCCTCCATCTCTCCCCTACTCTATCTCACTTCTATCTCCCCTCTTACATCCTTTCTCTTCTATATTTCTCTTCTAATTTCACCTTCTATATCTCCCCTCTCTAAATCTTACTCTCTCTATCTCTTCCTCCTCATCTCTTCCCATCTCCCTATCTATTCTCATTTCTCTATCTACCCATCACTTTCTCTCTTCCCCTCTCTTGTTTTCTCTCCTCTGCCCCCTCTCTCTCTCCTTCAGGCGTTGTTCCTTACTCCTCTTCCCGACATCATCTCAAACCTCTCTGTAGGCAAAAGGTCTTTAAAGAGATTGTTAAAAGAGATGGTATATCGATCTAGTGCATTACTGGTAAATATTTCATCGATCTTGAAAGGGATAAAAATTAACTCATGAAACTGAACCCACTGTGATGTTTCCATATCGTTCACACACACACACACACACACACACACACACACACACACACACACAAGACAGCCCTCTATATGTCTACAGGTTGTTTTTGATTTTGCTGTTGTTGTCATCACATATCGTAGTTTTTTGTTGCTTTTGTTGTTATTGTATATCTGAGTAAACCGAGGTGTAGAAAATCGCTGAATTTGATAGGCTAAAATTATTTTAAAATTCAATCCTTAACGGCTCTAACTTCTTTATTATTAGTTTCCAAAAATGGAAATACTCCATATATATATATATATATAATTGTTTCTACTTTAGGCACAAGGCCAGCAATTACCCAGTGCATTACTGGTACTTTATTTTATCGACCCCGTAAGGATGAAAGGCATAGTCAACCTCGGCGGGATTTGAACTCATATATATAATATATATATAATGAATATCTTTCATTCAGTTTCTTATAATGATTAAGGCTCGATTTTATTCTCTGAATTCTATCTTGAGCTGTTTTTAGAGACAAGACATATGTTTGATATATTTGATTTTGTATCATTCATGACACCCTTTACTTTGAACGTAATAATATGTCTGCTCCTTATGTGGTGAGCTGTTTATGTTGAGAGGTTGGACTGCTATTTCTAGTGGACGAGAACCCTTCATATCGTTGCGGGTGCTAAATTCATGTATTGATACCATGAGCTTTTAGCCACTTTCAACCCTGTATTGAGTGAGATTAGGTGATTTTGAAATTCTCTCACTGATGATCCGTTTCAAAATACCTAATTTCGGCGTTATTTGGTGAAATATATTCTGATTTTGTGGAGAATACATATGAGGGAAATATATTTGATCGTTATCAGGTATTTTGTTTTAATTTTTTATTAAATTTAATAAGATACTCAACGAATTATGTAATCTTACATTTAGTGCAGATTGTCTCTAGTTTTGAGCTTTGATATATCTTAAGGCCCACTTATGTGTGTATGAATATCTTTATCTTTCATTCACTTTCTTATAATGATTAAGGCTCGATTTTATTCTCTGAATTCTATCTTGAGGTGTTTTTAGAGACAAGACACAAGGCCAGCAATTACCCAGTGCATTACTGGTACTTTATTTTATCGACCCCGTAAGGATGAAAGGCAAAGTTAACCACGGCGGGATTTGAACTCAGATAATAATAATAATAATAATAGTAATATATATATATATATATATATATATATATGCATTGGAATTTACGAACTTGTGCATCTGCTGTGGTGTCAAAAACAAACGCACATGACCGCACAGATGAACAATGGACTATGCCACGTGGCTTGAACCTGCAAGTGAATTGAGGGATGTGTAACTCTGATATACAGATTATTTATTATTAAGATGTATAAACTTGACATAACTATTATCATCTTATATTCTCTCAACTAATCACATTTGATTATATTTCTCTATCCCGTTTTCTCCCCCCATATTTATAATATTTTTATTTGAAAAAATCGGTTTTTTTTTACATTGTGTTTTCCCTTTCAAATACTTGCTTATATTTCTTTATATATTCTCTATATATTTTTTTATATATATTTTTTATCTTTATTCTTATTTTCACTTTTATCCTCCTTTATATTTTACCTTATTCTTACTTTTATACCTTATTATAGTGTAATCTTCCCCATGCCTTATTATACATTATTAATTATAGATTATTATTATTACTCTTTTTCCATTTCTAATTACCTCATGTACTTTCTCCTCCGTTATATATATATTGTATGCCCTTTGTGTGTGTGTAGCCTCTGCACACCCTCTGCACCCTACTATCGACGCCACCCCATCTATGGCTCAACTAACCACTCGACTCCCGGGAATGAATATGACCGCAGCTAGTAAACAAGGACCCACACCCCACCCTCCCGCACCAAAATTAGACATATCGTCCCCTGCTTTTGCTTTTTACTCTCTTTACTCTTTGTTCTTGAATGTTTGGTTGGTAGAGTCCATAACACCAATCAAACCCCTTTTATAGCGCTGACGAATCCTACGGTTACGTAAGGAAGAAACATTGTAAGCCAATAAAAATCTTTTGATGTTGTAGACGCTCTTGTGTTCTTTATCATATATATATATATATATATATGTATGTATGTATGAATTAAAACTTGAAAACGGCGCTGTGTGGTTACTAATAAATATTATTTAGAAAACGTGAGAGAAACACAAACACAAGGACAATTCCCGTTCATCAGCTGTCTTCTGTTGATGACTGATGTTTCGAATGCATTATATATATATATATATATATATATATATATATATATATATATATATCGTTTCTGAATTTGTTTAGCAAGATTCTTTATTTGAAAACGTGTGTTGAAACCGATATTGTTATGCTTTGGGAGGGTCATGTTGCCAATAAGAAACACACGCACCAGTTGCTTTCACTTCAATTTATTATAAATAAAATTTATAAATTTAGGAATTTATAAATTTCCGGTTGGTTGGTTGGTTCCACAAACAGACGATTGTTCATATATTGTCAAAGTTCTTTCGTCACACATTCTGTGACCTCTTCAGTGACTGGGGATTCTTTTCTTTGTTTTTGTGCCTCTCCTTTGTTCTGTCCTACGCCATCTTGTTTTTGTGTGTGTTGTGTGCTTAGTTTGCGCATGTGTTACATCCGGGTGTCTGTGTGTGTTTATATTTGTTTATTTATTTGTTTATTTACATGTTACTGGTTGGTTGTTTGTTCTATGTATGTGTGTGATTTCATTTTGTCCTTAATTGTAAGTTGCGATGTTGCTGTTCCATTCATGTTTTCTATTTAATTTTGGTTGTAATTCTTTTATGTTTATTGCCTCTGTGATTTGTCTAAACATTGCGTATTTTCTGTGTGTAGATTCTATTTTTATTTCTATCTTCTCTAATTTACCTTTATGTTCTATTTTAGCATGTTGGTGGAGTACAGATGATTCTTTACTATCTTGAAGCTCTCGCCAGTGTTCATTTATCCGTTCCCCTATACTACGAGCTGTCTCACCTATGTACAAGAATCCCCAGTCACTGAAGAGGTCACAGAATGTGTGACGAAAGAACTTTGACAATATATGAACAATCGTCTGGTTGTGGAACCAACCAACCAATCGGAAATTTATAAATTCCTAAATGTATAAATTTAATTTATAATAAATTGAAGTGAATGCTCTGGTGCGTGTGTTTCTTATTGACAACATGACCCTCTCAAAGCATAACAATATATATATATATATATATATATATACACACATGAGGGGATGCTAAAAGGTTTCTGGCTTTGGGTAAAAGAATATACAGGAGAATCAGTTAATTTGAATTTTATTCAACATATTCCTCTTTCATATTCACACGCTTATTGCAGCGGTCCTTTAGTTTTTCTAAGCCCCTGTAAAAAGAGCTCGGTAGGTTGGGCCTTCAACCAGGCTTTCCTAGCAGCGATAAAGCGAAGAACTTTTCAGCACCCCTCTTATATATATAATTGAAAAAAAAACAATGTTGTCTCTGACTGAGACGAAACGAGGGTGTATTTGAATACATATATAAATGAGAGAACTGATCGCTAGAACAGCCGTTACAACAGCAACAGTGCCTCAGAGGACAGAGACCAGCGGCCGACAGAGAGACAATCGACAAGGTGGGAGAAGGCAGATGAAATATAGAAAAGATTGAAAGAGGGGGAGGACAAGGAGAGTTGTGAGGGGCACACAGAAGTGACTGGAAGAGGAAATAGAGAAAGGCGATGTACAAGACAAGTTTACACACACACACATCTTCATCCTCATCAGCCCTCAAACCAGCAAAATGGTTTCGAACGATTTAACTGGCAACAGAAAAGTAAATCTTTCTGCAGGTATGATGTGTATGTGTGATAAAACAAACAGCACAGATAGAAGGACGAAAGGAAACAAAGAAAAGGAAAATAATGGGATAGTGGACCTCAACCTGTGGTGTCTGTACTACATTGAAAGCTAATCATAGCTATGATAAAGTTAAATGAAAAAACAATGTTGTCTCTGATCGAGACGAAGCGAGAGTGTATTTGAATAGATATAAAACTGAGAAAACTCTTCGCTAGAACACGGTCTTACCAGTCATTTATATGATGCACATTTGCCTGCAGATAGAAGTAAGAACTACAGCTTGCATAGGCATTCTTAGCTCATGCAACTGTTTGTTACATATGGATTATGGTGTGAACGAGTATATATATATATATATATGTGTGTGTGTGTGTGTGTGTGTGTGAGTGAGAGAGAGAGAGAGAGTGTGTGTGTGTATGTTTATGTAGCAATATCTGTAGGTGTGAAAAGGAAAAAGGAAAACAGTCCTCAATCGGGAAGAGAGCAGAAATATCATTAATTATTTATGTTCATACACGGAACCTATAGGCGTCTCACCAGCTTTTAAGGCTTTATCTAACCCTACTCCCCCCCCTCCAAAAGAACCTGCGAAGTAAAATATTTTAGGGAAAAAGAAATTTGAATTAGGATTTTTTTCAACGACGACATCAATAACAACAGCAACAACGACATCAATAACAACAATAAGCCTAACAACAACAACACCAATAACATCAGCAACGACAACAACGTAACAACAACAACAACCCCAATAACAACAGCAACAACAACATACCAACAACAATTATAACTGCAACAACAACGACATCAATAACAACAGCAACAACGACATCAATAACAACAATAAGCCTAATAACAACACCAATAACATCAGCAACGACAACAACATAACAACAACAACAACAACAACAACAACAACAACAACAACAACAACCAATAACAACAACAACGACAACATACCAACAACAATTGTAACTGCAACAACAACAATAACAACAACAACAATATTACCAATACAACAGCAACAACAACAATTATAACTGCCACAAAAAAACAACAACAATGATAACTACAACAACAACAATGTTACCAATAGCAACAATGACACCATCACCACCACCAACCACCCCACAAATATACAAAGATCATATATGTAAGAGACAACAAGCAAACTGCAATGGAAGATTCCCCAAAATCTTCTATATATAAATTTCTGCGATTCTGTCACAACACGTAAAGAGAGAGTAGTAGTTTGACTACCTCATACTACTCCTCTACTACGTCTGCTGCTTGCGTGAATGTGTGTGTATGTAAAAGGAAGGGAAGGGTGGGAGAAAAAACTATAGCAAAATATCGGGTGGCGTTCTATTTGTTATGCTGTGTATGTGTGTATGTGTTTGTGTGAATGTATGTGTGTGTTTGTGTGAATGTATGTGTGTGTGTTTGTGTGAATGTATGTGTGTATGCGTTTGTGTGAATGTATGTGTGTATGTGTTTGTGTCAATGTATATGTGTGTGTGTTTGTGTGAATGTATGTGTGTGTGTGTGTTTGTGTGAATGCATGTGTGTGTGTTTGTGTGAATGTATGTGTGTGTGTGTGTTTGTGTGAATGTATGTGTGTGTGTTTGTGTGAATGTATGTGTGTGTGTTTGTGTCAATGTATGTGTGTGTTTGTGTGAATCTATGTGTGTGTTTGTGTCAATGTATGTGTGTGTTTGTGTGAATGTAAGTGTGTGTATTTGTGTGAATGTAAGTGTGTGTATTTGTGTGAATGTATGTGTGTGTTTGTGTCAATGTATGTGTGTTTGTGTCAATGTATGTGTGTATTTGTGTCAATGTATGTGTGTGTTTGTGTCAATGTATGTGTGTGTTTGTGTCAATGTATGTGTGTTTGTGTCAATATATGTGTGTATTTGTGTCAATGTATGTGTGTGTTTGTGTGAATGTAAGTGTGTGTATTTGTGTCAATGTATGTGTGCGTTTGTGTGAATGTAAGTGTGTGTATTTGTGTCAATGTATGTGTGTGTTTGTGTCAATGTATGTGTGTGTTTGTGTAAATATATGTCTGTGAGTGTGTATTTTTGTAAGTGTGTCTGTGTTTGCACATTTATATTTATATACTCATACATATAAATGTATGTATATGCACATACACACACACGCACGCACTAGGGGTTATTGTTGTTGTTGTTACTGTGGTGGTTATAGTTGTGGCTTTTGTTTTTGTTGCTGCTGTTGTGGTTGCTATAGTTGTTGCAGATTTTGTTGTCATTGTTGTTACTACTGTTGTTTCTGTTGTTATTATTGTTGTTATTGTTGTTGTTGTGGTTGTAGCTGTTGTTATTAGTGTTGTTGTTATTCCTGAGTGGTTATGGTTGTTGAAGTTGTAGTTGTTCTTGTTGTGTTGTTATAGTTGCGATTGTTGTTATTATTGTTGTTGTAGTTGTTACTGTTATTATTGGTGTTATTGTTGTTGTTGTTATTGTTGCTATTGTTGTTGCAGTTGTAATTGTTGTTCTTGTTGTTGATGTAGTTGTGGTTAATCGTAGTTGCAATTGATGTTGTTATGAGGGGAATCTCCAGAGTAACAGCAGGCTACTGGATCAGCCGTGATAAACTCTTCATTTCTACTCTGGTATGTTTAACCATTTTTACTCCTTCACAATCTGCTCCTACTCTTATGAGCAATTGGGGTCCCACGCGCTGGCTGCCCCACAGCCCCGGCGGACAGAATAGAGAAGACGTTTGTCTGGAGGCTGCTGGAAGAGCCATTCCATCTCGCGAGGCTCACACCTATGGTGGTAAGTAGGGAGGTGGCCCTACGGCCAAGGACACCAGAGGTCTCCACTGCTTGGGGATCGATTGCAAACCTGTCAGAGAGCGACCGATATTTGTTGTTGTTGCTGTTATTGTTGTTATTGTTGTTACAGTTTTTGTAGTTGAGATGCTTTATTGTAATTGTTGTTAGTGTTGTTGCCATTATTTATTGTTATTTTTAGTATAGAATTATGGCCCTTTACGTTTTGAATTCAAATCCCGCCAAGATGTATTTTGCCTTCCAACCTCACGGGGTCGATAAAATAAGGCACCAGTAATGCACTGGGGGTAATTGCTGGCCTTGGGACAAAAGTAGAAACAGTTATTAGAGTGGTGGATTGGCAGAATCGGTAAAGCGTCGGACACCATGCTTTGCAGCATAGAGTTACGTCCATTTACGTCCTGAGTTCAAATCCCGCCAAGGTTAACTTTGCTTTTTATCCTTACGGGGTCGATAAAATAAAGTACCAGTAATGCACTGGGGTCAATTTAATTGACTTTCCCCTCCCTCAGAATTGTTGGCCTTGTGCCTAAATTAGAAGCCATTATATTTTGTTATTGTTAAGGGCGGTGGATTGGCAGTATCGGTAGGGGGTCGGACGCCATGCTTTGACACATTGAGTTACGGCCCTTGCCATTCTGAGTGCAAATCCCGCCGAGGTTAACTTTGCCTTTCATCCTTACGGGGTCGATAACATAAAGTATCAGTAATGTACTGAGTATTTGCTGGCCTTGTGCCAAAAAGTAGAAACAATTATATTTTGTTATTGTTGCCGTTACTACTTTTGTTATTGGTGTTGTTGTTGCTGTTACTGCTGTTGTTGTTGCTGTTGTTATTGGTGTTATTATTGTTGTTGTTTTAAGCCTCAAAACACCCGTGATTGAGCAAACTTATGATCAAAGGAGATCAACTGTGAACCATCCCATTTTTCACCCCTATGAGTGTCGTTCAGAGTGCAGTAAGCCGAAACAAATACAGAAACATATCAGATACTGAGCAATGTTATTACAAATTATGACTATGTTGGCTTCAAATTGGACTTATACAATTGAATTACATTTTATTACGAACTGGTCGTAGAGAATCACCTCTATGTTCTTGTGATATCTTCCCAGAAACTCTGGCACTATTTGTTCCAATGTAAAAACTATGAGACTGAG
This sequence comes from Eledone cirrhosa, assembly GCA_964016885.1. Taxonomy (NCBI): domain Eukaryota; kingdom Metazoa; phylum Mollusca; class Cephalopoda; order Octopoda; family Eledonidae; genus Eledone; species Eledone cirrhosa. The sequence goes on along the minus strand of OZ024741.1, from coordinate 386,727,314 downwards.
AAGTAGGACATCTTGAAGCCAATCATTAAAATAGTACCAAGATTGGAGGTACAATATATTGTAAAATATCTACCAACTATAAACAAAATATTTCAGTACATTGAAGTTAGGAAAAGAACCTTCTAACTGCTTTACAGCTTCCCTTGCCTCCCATTTCATCTTTATATTTATTAATGCTTATTTTGCCTCCCATTGGCCTTCCCTGTTTAAATCTTTTATTTTACGTAAATTTAGATTACAAGTAATTACAAGTCCAAATCTTCCGATGAGCTTCCAAACAGTTTCCATTTTAGTTGAACCTGGGTAAAGACCCTCTCCGAGGTACAAGTCTTGCCAGTCTCCCCTCTCCACGCCACCGATATTGTCCAAGGGAAAGGAAAAGGCTGATACAGCTTGTCACCAGTGACGTCGTAACTCATTTCCACAGCTGCGTGAACTAGAACAATGTGAAATAAAGTGTCTTGCTCAAGAACACACGGTTCGGGAATCGAACTCACAACCTTACGATTGTAAGCGCAACGCTCTAGCCATTAAGCCATGAGTCTTCACTCAACTTTAGTTTATAGTAAATGAAACATGGCCAAGATGTAAAATTGAATCGAAACTGGGACGTAATGATTGCGAAGCGAACTTTTTAACCATTTGGCCATGCTGCACCCGCAACCATCCAGCGCACGGCGGGTAGTGTATTATGACACTTAAAGATTATAGCCACCATCAATTACTCCATTCGACTCAACTATCTACACATATTCACCTATTCTACATTTATATTTACATACCATGACAAAGGAACGCGGTGTGTGGGGTGACGCTGTGCTGAAAAAGACCCGTCCAACCCATTCGAACGTGGAAAAACGGACATAACAATGATGATGGCCATGATGATGATGATGATGATGGTGGTGTTGATGGCGGTGGTAATGATAATGATGTTGATGATGGTGATGACCATTATAATTATGGTAATGGTGATGGTGATGATGATGATGATGATACTCGATGGACCTCCGTCAGTTCTTCTGACACAGAAATATCTGAGTATTTCACTGACACGTGTACTCATAACGTAATTCTTAGAGAGATTCCCCGTGACAATATGTATGACAAGATTGCCCGTTTGAATCACAGGTGCAACTCATTTTCCCCACAGCTGAACTGGAAATAAAGTGTCTTATTCAAGAACAACGGAACTACGATCATATGATCGTGAACCGAACACTCTAACCACTGAACCACACAGTGCTATTTAGATATCA
>OZ024741.1:386711055-386721055 GCA_964016885.1 Eledone cirrhosa | reverse complement strand
ACGGAAAGAGCAGCAGTTGGTCGTGGGCATTGGAAGAAGCTTGTTGCCTAACGCGTTACTTATTTTATCGGCACTGAAAGGATGGAGCGCTATTGAAATAAATAAAACTAGCTGTTAATTTAAGCCTGTCCCGAGGGGGGTGACCACCAATAAGACTGTCTGAGTCAGAAGTCTGTTTACTGTAGATAAAAGGCGAATGATGGTGGGGGTTCGCAGTCATTTGACTGCTTTGTCAGACATGCAGGTTTTTGTAATGTGTGTGGGATGTTCTATTATGTAGTGAGAATAGATGTGGAAGAGGGTGGCATCCGTGTGGGTATGGGATAAATATGACAATTGAAAGAGGGGGATTACATGTTCAATGCTGAGCAAAATATGTGTCAACACGAACACTCCCCCTGCAAGAATTAGAAACAAAAGATTCCGCAAATCACACCCTACAATCTTAAAAATGCGAAGGACACACCCAATACAGAACGTCTATGATCAAAGACGTTCTGTATTGGGTGTGTCTACCGAGACATCACCTCGTGTCCTGGTTAGGGTTAACGTTTCTTTTGGTAAACATTTTATTTCTTTATTTTATTTTAGCAGACAGATCAACGCATGGTAAAAAAGACACACTCATCGTACCAGTGTCGACAACACCTCTCTGATGTACGTTTTTACAACTGTAAATAGGCCACACACTGAACTGTAAGTCACCAAGTAGACTACACACTGAACTGTAAGTCACCAGGTAGACCACACGTTGAACTATAAACAGCTAGTTATACCACACCCTGAACTGTAAACGCCAGGTATACCATACTCTGAACTATAAATAGGCAGGTCGAAGGCACCTTGAACTGTAAATGGCCATGTAGAACGCACGCTGAACTGTAAGAAGCCAGAGAGAATGGACCCTTGACTGTAAATGGCCAGGTAGTCAGTACGCTGAACTAAACTCTAAGTGGCCATAACACACGATTAGGCAAATTATTGTGACTAATTGTATTTTTAACAGGCACCGGCAAGTACGGACCCTTTTTTAAAGTGGCTAGTTCGTTAAGCAGTTTTGATTCTACTTGACATATATGCTAAACCTTTCTGTCGACTCAAGTAGAGAGTTTTCTCTTCGATCTCTATCACCTTCAGCCTCGAAGAAATGTTTACGACCCAATGATTTCACTATAGGATTCAGTCATATATTAACCTTTTTACTACAAGTTCCGTTGGTAGAATCGTGAGAGCATTGGACTAAATGTTTGGTGGTACTTTTAGTTACGGCCCTTTATGTTGTAAACTTTTCATCCTTCCGAGGTCGATAAAATAAAATACCAGTCCCACACTAAAGTCAATTTAATCGACTTTCCCCCCACTCTCCAAATTGCTGGCATTATGTCAAAATAGAAACCATTATCATCCTTACCACCAACACCCCAACCAACAACATCATCATCATGATCACCACGACCACCACCACCACCATCATGATTATAGTTCAACAATTGTAGCTTAGCAATTTGTAGTTTAATAAGTTGAAACAGTTTCTAACGTAACAATTGGTAGTTTAATAACAAGGCCAGACTTTCATCTGCTGAGGCCCTAACCTATATGAACTTTGAAGCGATTATCTAAAAACAAAAATCGGGTAAAAAATGATTATTATTTATTTATGATCACAAAATTAAATTTATATATTAGAGCGAACACCTTAATTATATATATATATATACTATATAAAATTAACGAAAATCGCTGGTATTAATTCATGGGTCCCCGGCCAGCATCTAGCTCACTCAATGAATATGCCTAATTGCAGTAATGCAGTTGCAATCAGCTGTTCAGAGTGCACACATTTAGTTTTAGTAGGTGTGGTGGCGGTGTTTAGGAGAGAGAAAGGTAAAATTTTCATCCCCTGGACGATATTGTTTCTGTGCAACATATCTTCACAAATTCAGATAATCCTGAATGTTCAGAAAATCACGTAATATGTGCAGACATTTACGTAACACTCCTCAGCAAGGATGCTCAAGTCACACGATGGTTCCATACAGTCTGTGTTAGCCATTGTCTCAGGATAGGAAATCCTGTAGTCCTAGCTAATTTTACACCCTGCCTCGAAAAGAGGAAGAAACATATATTCGGATCTAGCTCTCGAAACGGCCGGAGCTCAGCCGTCGGGGTCCTGACTCTTTCCCTATATATATATATATATATATATATATATATATATATATATATATATATATATATATATATATATATATATATATATATATATATATATATATATATATATATATATATATATATATATATATATATATATATATATATATATGTGGGTGTGTGTGTGTGTGTGTGTGTGTGTAAGTTTTGATGATTTAGTGTTAAAGAATAAAAACTAATGATAAAATGAAAATATGAGGGCCCCGAGGGTGTGTGGTCCTTCACTTTAGCTTATTTAGCTTTCAGGTAAGTCCAACACTGTTTAACAAACCATTATTTAACTTAATATTTGACAATTGTGTTACTTACAGATGAAATGATAAAGTAGTCTACAAGGACATTGCAGAGTGAAGACAGGTGAGCTTGATTAGAGGTGGTATGGAACTAGCTACTTCCATGGAGAAGAAACCATAGAAAAGACAGAGAAGAGATATATAACTGCAACAGAATTTAGTGGAGACGCGTGGTCTAGCGGTAAGGGTGTTGGACTTACGATAATGATGTCATAGGTTCGATTCCTGGACTGGGTTGTGTGTTGTGTTCATGAACAAAACACTTAATTTCATGTTACTCCAGTATACTCAGCTGAAAATGAATACCAGCAATAGATGGGGATTTAACTCTGCGATGAACTGACGCTCTGTCCATGGGAGTCTTGTACTCTCAATCTCTTAACCCCACAGAAACTGGGATAAACACCGGTTTGATGAAACTCCGGTCTCGAGACAAACTTTAGACTTTATAACAGAATTTCCTGTAGTTTCATCTTTAATATTCACATATCCAAGGAAGGGTAGTGAAATGGCATAATCGATAGAGCACTGGACAAAATACCTTGCAATATTTAGTTATGGTTTTTTACCACCTAAATTTTAATTTCACTGCGGCCATTTTCTCTAAATTCTCTCTTTATATAATACTTTCTTTCTCTCTTACGCCCTTTTTACATCTCGCAGCGCAATCACTGCTACCTCCGTCTCCATATCTATAGCGTGATAGAAAGAAAGAAACCGACCAAAAACAAAAGAGAACGCAACATGGCCTTTTATATAGTATTGATATAAAACACTTACTTCATATGCACTCTTCTCGGGGTCAACTCGAGCGCCAATTTTATCCAAAAATAAAAGTATCAGTAGAAATCCGACAAATCCCAGTACAATATAGGCACCCATCAATTTGTAAAGGAGGTCTGGCTCTTCGTTATGTTCTGAAACAAAAAGAAGAAAATCATCAATTATTAATATACTAGTGGAGTAGCTGTATCGGTAGAGCGTTGGACAACATGCTTTGTGGTATATAGTTACGTCCCTTACATTTATAAGTTTAAATCCCGCCGAGGGTATCTTTGCCGAGGGTATCCGTACGGGGTCGATAGAACAAAGTACAAGTAATGCACTGGGGTCGATTTAATCGACTTTCCTCTATCCCTTAAATTAATTGTTTGCATATGAGAAACCCTATAGTGTATGTTGATTACTGACAAGTGGAAGTGATTAATGATAAGAATGATATTTTAATAATTTTATTTCTAGGATATAATAATAGATGCTCAACATCTATTACATACAAGATTAAATGTACAGGTAATGTTGGAGAAATACCTATTTACAGGTAATGTTGGGGAAATACCTATTTACAGGTAATGTTGGGGAAATACCTATTTACAGGTAATGTTGGAGAAATACCTATTTACAGGTAATGTTGGGGAAATACCTATTTACAGGTAATGTTGGAGAAATACCTATTTACAGGTAATGTTGGAGAAATACCTATTTACAGGTAATGTTGGGGAAATACCTATTTACAGGTAATGTTGGGGAAATACCTATTTACAGGTAATGTTGGAGAAATACCTATTTACAGGTAATGTTGGAGAAATACCTATTTACAGGTAATGTTGGAGAAATACCTATTTACAGGTAATGTTGGAGAAATACCTATTTACAGGTAATGTTGGAGAAATACCTATTTACAGGTAATGTTGGGGAAATACCTATTTACAGGTAATGTTGGGGAAATACCTATTTACAGGTAATGTTGGAGAAATACCTATTTACAGGTAATGTTGGAGAAATACCTATTTACAGGTAATGTTGGAGAAATACCTATTTACAGGTAATGTTGGAGAAATACCTATTTACAGGTAATGTTGGAGAAATACCTATTTACAGGTAATGTTGGAGAAATACCTATTTACAGGTAATGTTGGAGAAATACCTATTTACAGGTAATGTTGGAGAAATACCTATTTACAGGTAATGTTGGAGAAATACCTATTTACAGGTAATGTTGGGGAAATACCTATTTACAGGTAATGTTGGAGAAATACCTATTTACAGGTAATGTTGGAGAAATACCTATTTACAGGTAATGTTGGAGAAATACCTATTTACAGGTAATGTTGGGGAAATACCTATTTACAGGTAATGTTGGAGAAATACCTATTTACAGGTAATGTTGGAGAAATACCTATTTACAGGGACGTTGGAATAGAACCCAGGGACTTGTCCTCCAAAAGCAAATTCCTTATTGTAGCAACATAGTAGAGTATAATAATATTTACGACTTTTCGTGAGTTGTTACTCGAACTTTCCTCTTACCGATCCTCATGCATACTCACACACACACACACGCACACACCCCACACAAACACCCACCCACCCACACATACACGCACACGCACACACACACACGCACGCGCACACACACACACGTACGCACAGACACACACACACACACACACACACACACACACACACACACACACACACATACACACACACACACATATATATGTATGTAAAAGGTAAACAGAAATAACAAAAATAACAAAACAAACGGCACAGTACATGGAAGAAATATATTAGTTTAACACTTGAAATAGCAGGAATGTACAATGTTGTGCATAATACAGAAACTACCCCAATAATTTTATTAGGTTAGATTAATATTGAACAAGGTACAATAATTAGATAAAAATATATTACAGACATACAACATAAAGCATTATGCTACAAATTGTCTATTACAAATTAGTACTTTGATGACCTTAAGCAGCAATTACTGCAGCAATTCTGCGAGGTCTTGATTCCACCAAGGAAGCACAATATTCAGGGATAACGTGTTGTGTCCATACAGTAACAATTTTTCGTTGTAAATCAGTAAATGAGCTAGGATTTAGCTTGGAAATTTTGTCTTTCACCAATTTAAGATAGTTTTCAATTGGGTTTAAGTCAGGACTTGAACCTGACCAGATTCTCGAAAAAAAAAAGAAGGTTAATGGTTTTTTACCTATGACAAGAACGCCCTCTGGTTGATATCTTTTGCAACCATGCCTATCCACCCATAATGAAACCTTTTCTCGTATGATTTCCAAATACATGTTTGTATTTACTGTCATTCCTGCTGGACTTATGGTCAGTGCAGCTCGTCCATATATACTTATTGATCCCCAGACCATAAATGATTGTGAATGTTTAACTATTGGTTTGGCATAACGAGAATTATAATGCTGTCCAGGTGATTTTCTTACATGGTGATTATAAGGGATTATAATGTTTCATCACTAAACATTACCTCACCCCATTGAGTAATAGTCCAGTGACGATAAGTATTGCAGGACAACAGATGGTCGTTGAAGTTTTTATTTGAAAGTTGAGGCTTGACAGCTGGCTTAAAAGCCCAAATTTTAACGTCCTTAACAAGGCGTCGTCGGATGGTAGATGATATGTTTGTGTCCTGAGGAAGTTCGGCTTGGATATATGAGCTGGAAGCAGTTGGATTTGACACAGTAAGTCGGCGTATCATGTGATCTGTTTCAACACTTCTCTTGCGTAGTCCTCCAGGCTGCTTGTTTGGGTTAGGAGTACCTTTTGTTGCATTACGGGCAAGTGCTTTTTGAACACCAGTCTTAGATACACTCAATCGTACAGATATTTGGCACTGGAAATGGCCTTCCTCATGAAGGAGGATAATATTTGTATGTTTTTCGCATGGAATGACAGCCATGTTAATACTAAAATATGTATTTAAATGTTAACTCGGTGTGCTGTATATGAAACAACAAATAATGAGATTGGTCGACATATGTACAATGAATAAAGAAATAAAAATTAAGTGTGATGATATTTGCGCACTTGTGTGTGTGCGCTAAGGTTACTAACAATATGACAGCTGAAATGTAGGTGGTCTCCAAATTGTCCACCCTGTAAAGTGATCGCACTGGTGATACAAAAAAAGCACCCACTCCAACCTGTTAGTTGGTCGTTTTGGTGCCACAGCATCCAGTCCACGCTGTAGATGTGCAACGCGTTAGGAATGGCATCCAACTGTAGAAACCAAGCCAGTTCTGTATGAGCAAAACACGGTCTTGTCTCACAACGGGACTACTCGTCTAACCCATGTTAGCGTGGAAAATGAACATTAAATGGTGATAATGATGATAATGATGATGATGATGATGATGATGATATATATATATACATATATACATATATATATATATATATATATATATTTCGTTTCTGAATTGTTCTTTATCTGAAAACGTGTGTTGAAACCGATATTGTTATGCTTTGGGAAATTTATAAATTCTTAAATTTATAAATTTAATTTATAATAAATTGGAGTGAAAGCAACTGGTGCATGTGTTTCTTATTGGCAACATGACCCTCCCAAAGCATAACAATATATATATATATATATATATATATATATATATATATATATATATATATACACACATATATATATATCAATTAAAGGTTAATTAGTCTCTAATACTTAAACATCTCAACGAGAGGAATCTCTCAGAGAAGCAATAGTATATATCAAAATTAAGTGAGAAAAAACTCTATTGATGGGAGTACAAACAACATAAACAAAGAAACGAAAATTCCAACTAAACTCGCTAACATATAGATCTCCCTATTATGGTTTCATATGGGGAAGAATTCTTATTGCAACTACCAATAATTGAAGAATCCGTCATACTTCGAAAGCTTAGAGAAATTGACGAAGAAATCATACATACTAAGTTTTTTTCTCACTTAATTTTAATATATATATATATTGAAAAAGAAAAAAAAGATGAAATCGAAAATGCAACTGGAGTCTTATTTTTAAAAATATATATATATTTATTTGGTTCCTTTACCGGTTTCGCAGCTCTTCTGCTTTTCAAAAGTAGAGTTGAGATGGAGGGTCTGTGGTTTTTCTCACATCTGATATATATACAGGGTGGGGCATAAAAACTGTTACAAAATAAAATGCAAATAGTTCTTGAAAAAAACATTTATTTCAAGATCTGACTTCAACAAATAGTAAGTAATATACTATTAAACAACTGCACAAACATTTATTCGAAATGCTTTCCTCTAGCTCTCACTACCGCTCGAAGTCTTCTAGGAAAGTCTTCGATGAGTGCACGAACAGTTTCCATGGGTATTTTCTCCCATACTTTATTCAGTTTTGATTTTAGAGTTTCAATATTTTGGCTAGGAGTAGAGCAGGCTTCACTCTCAAGAATTGACCATAAAGAAAAATCGAGAGGGTTGAGATCTGGTGATGTGGGAGACCACTCTTCCTTACTGATCCATGCAGGACAATGGTCTCTACAACACTGTTGTGTTACGCGAGCAGAGTGGCTCGTCACTCCATCTTGTTGGAGAGTCCAAATGTGATCGCCATAAACAGATGTGCACCATGGCATCAGTGCTCCTTCCAAAATATCCTTCATGTAAAGTTCTTTGTTAATTTTAACTCCTTGAGGCACAAACATCAGAGGAGACTTCCCTCTTTCAGAAATGGCTGCTCAAATCATCACTGGTGCTGGTTTCTGTGTTCTGAACACTCTTCCTACACTTGAAGGAATTGATTTGAGACTTTTTGCAAGTACTCCATCATTTTGATGATTGTGAGACTGCTGCACAGTGAATAACTTCTCATCTGTAAAGATGATGTTTTGCAGCGTGCCATCCCTGATACGGTTCAATAACAGTTTACTTCTGGAGAACCTCTTTTCAATTGTGGCTGCAGAAAGAAGCTGCATCTTTTGGAATTTATAGGGTGACATCTCCAGATCATCTCGACATATCCTCTGCATAGTTCTCGGCGATGTTTCTGCTTCTTCTGCCATTTTTCTCATGGACCTTCTTGAATTACGCCTTATTTTCTCCCTCACACTTTTAACGAGTTTTGATGTTCTTGAGGTGCGAGGGTGTCCGGATCGAGGTCTGTCTTTGGTCGAGGAAGTTTCCTTAAATCGATCGATTGTCCTTTTGATCGACATTCTATTGATCTTAAGAGTTTTCCCCAGTTTAAATATATCGGGTGGAGTCAGGCCTTTTTCATCCTTCTCTATTATGAACTTTCTTTTCAATTCTATGGACATTGCAAATTGTTAATGGCGTAATGTTCTGCAAAATAGTTAATATGGCTATAGTGCATGGATTTGATACAAATATATTGGTTATATTAGCAACATAATGTATTTTTAAAATTGATTTAAAACTTTGTAACAGGAATTATGCCCCACCCTGTATATATATATATATGCTTGTGTGTGTGTGTGAGAGAGAGAGAGTGTGTGTGTGTGAGTGTATGAAATTTCAAATGTAGTCGCCCCAATGCAAATGACTATAATAATTGTTTCTACTTTTGGCACAAGGCCAGCAATTATCCCAGTGCACTACTGGTACTTTATTTCATCGACCCCGTAAGGATGAAAGGCAAAGTTTACCTCAGCGGGATTTGAAATCAGACCGTAAAGGGTTGTAACTCTATGCTGCAAATGACTATAATAATAGTTGTTCACTATAAATGATAGTTGAGAAAATCGAGTGACGGAAAAATGGGGTCAAACGCATCTTCATCACCAGAAACAGTAAGCTCCCCACCTTCTACCATCTCACCAAAACGCATAAAACATGATCCAACTTTCCCTGGACACGTAGACAGGTCAGAAAGGCACGAGGCCGAATGGTTACTATAGCAACCCCGCGTATGCGCATACATTTCCCAGTAACAGAAGAAAGAACGCTCAAATCGATCGTTTGTTTTATCTTGGATTGTTTCAGCCCCGCATCTGAAAAAGGGGTTTTAGCCTTGAAATATCATGCGATAATACACTAGAACTGTTTCATTCGTAAGAAATCGCCAGAAAAGGAATATACTCTACTCACGTATTAAGTACCTTTTTTGACAGTGGTTGCCTTCCGATTTACATCGGGATATATGTATATATATATATATATATATATATATATATATATATATATATATATATATATATATATATATATTATATATATATATATATATATATATATATATATATATATATATATATATATATATATATATATATATATATATATATATATATATATATATATATATATATATATATATATATATATATATATATATATATATATATATATTTATATATATATAAGAGTGGGAAATGAAATTTCGTTTCATTTTTTTTCGTATATATATATATAAATCAATATATACATATATATATATATATATATATATATATATATATATATATATATATATATTACTTGATTCACTAATTAGACTGCGACCACGCTAGGGCACCGCTTTGACGGAATTTAGTCAATTATATCGACTCCAGTACTTACCTGTTCTCTTCATCTACCAGACTTTCTAAGAAGAAGAAGAAGAAGAAGAAGAGAATGGCGACGATCCAGTTAAGCAATGATTGAAACTAAAACAGGAAGTTGATCTGTTTAGTGTAAGACATTTTGTGAGA
>OZ024741.1:386696055-386706055 GCA_964016885.1 Eledone cirrhosa | reverse complement strand
GCAGTTTATGGAAGAAATTTAGGAACAATAAAAATCAAAAGAGGTATATTACAAGGGGGAAGTCTGTCACTACTGATGTTTTTACTGTGCATGATACCACTGACAATGATCTTGAGAAAAGTTAAGGCTGGGTGTGAATTCAAAGGTCGCCAGCAAAAAATCAGCCATTTATTATTCATGCACCGCTTTGTGGTAAGAATGAATACCAGCTTGGTTCCCTCGCTGATACGGAATAAGATGGAAGCTATCAATACATAGGTGGTATCACTCCTTAGATATGGAGTGGGGTGTGATCACTGGACAGTAGAAGAGCTAAACAGTTTAAACCGAAAGACAAGAAAATATTGACTAGATATGGGGTATTTCACCTAAAGAGCGACATAGGCAGATTATATGTACCAAGAAAAAGAGGAGGAAGTGGACTGGTGTGGTACGAAGACAGCATTGGAACAGAAGAAAATAACATGGCGTGGTACATAAATAATTCCACAGAACTACTGTTGCTGGAAGTAAGAAGGTCAGGGATGTGCAAAATAGAAGATTGCAAAGAAAAAACACAGTACAAGCATTTGAAGATGGATGAAACTGAAAGTAGACGGACAGAAAAAAGAATGTATGGACGAAGCCATAGAAATGTTGAAGATAGGACAGAGAAAAAAGGTGGTTAGGGATGGCTAAAATTGAACTAAAACTGGAAACAGAAGCCTTAATCAAGAACAAGCACTAAGAACTAACTACATCAAGCATAGTGTAGAAAACACAGCAGAGAGCGATAGGTGTGGAATTTGTGGTATGAATGGAGAAACTGTTTGGCATATTACCAGTCAAGGCACACCACTAAGAAAGAGTATAATGGACGTCACGACAACATAGCAAGGAAAGTCCATTGAGTACTTTGCGGCCAATATGAACTTGATAGCAGAAAATGGTACGAACATGATGGTGTTATCGAAAATGACGATGCCAAGGTCTTGTGGGAATTTGTGATACAGTGTGACCATGAGATTGAGCACAGGAGACCAGATATTGTATTAATTGAGAAAGAAAGCAAACAGTGTTGGATCATAGTTATAGCCCATCCAGTTGATAACAAGATATGTGATATAGAAGGAAAAAAGTTTGATAGATATGACAGGTTAGCTTGGGAGGTTAAGCAGTTGTGGTCACTGAAAAAGGTGGTGGTATTAGCAATAATAGTTAGAATCTTGGGAACAGTGAGTAGGGACCTTGAGAAGTACATTAAATAAATAGGGGTTGCAATATGGATGGAGTACTTACAAAAATACAGCATTACTTGGAAGGACTCCCAACGATGTACAAAGCGCTCACATCAGTGAATATCAACAGGGTCTACAATTACCTCGTTTGTGGAAATCTATTGCCACCTGAATATAAAGGCTGTAAACGAGGGAGTTATGGGTACAAAGGTCAGCTAGTGATAAATAAACTCAACTGCAAACAGGAAAAGAACAGCCTGTCAATGGCCTGGATATACTACAAGAAGGCATTTGACAGCATACCTCATACATGGATCATAAAGACACTAGAAATGTATCACATAACACCTGAGATCACAACTTTCCTGAATGCAATGATGACAGACTGGAAAACTACGATGGTCCTTCAACACCACGACGGACCACTGGAATCTAGACAGATCAAGATGAACCATGGAATATTCCAAGGTGACTCATTGTCCCTTTTTCTGTTCTGTGTGTCACCTGCTCCGCTAAGTCAGTTACTGCGGAGGACAGGCTATGGATATAAAACAGACAACAGACGGTACAGTCACCTTTATATGGATGATATCAGGCTTTTTGGAAACAATGATTGGCAGCTGGAAGGTTTACTACACAGTGAAACAATTCAGTTATGACATCCATATGGAATTTGCACTGGACAAATGTGCAAAAGTCACATCCAAGGGAGGGTTGCTTTCTAACTATAAAAATATTGTCATAGACCAACAAACCACCATAAAGGAACTTAACAATGCAGAGTTCCACAAATATCTTGGAGTTAATGAAGGAGATGGAATCCAGCATGCAAGTATGAAAGAAAAATACGGAAGGAGTACGTAAGGAGAGCAAGACTGGTAACAAAAAGTGAACTAAACTCCTGCAACAAGTTCAAAGCCAATACCAGTTGTAACATACAGCTTTAACATCATAAACCGGAACCTGCAATAACTACAAAGGATGGAGACTAAGAACAGAAAACTATTGAAAACAGAAAAATGCACCATCATAAAGCTGATGTACATAGGCTGTATATCTCAAGGAAAGAATGTAGACGGGGTCTCCTACAACTGGAAGGTGCATACAAAACAGCAACCATTGGATTGGATAGCTACCTCCACCACACACGAGATGAACTCCTTAAGCCTGTACTCAAGCATGAACGAATTAAGAAACTACACTCACTAACAAAAGAGGCAAGAACATTTAGGCAAAAACTGAACATGGAACAAGACATAGCCATAGAAAATTAACAACAGAGTGCTGCATAGCTAACTATGACTGCGAAGATCAAAGTAAAGAAACTCCAAACAGAAGAACTAAACCATGAATGGAAGGCAACACCACTACATGGTAGATTCCCAAAACGACATTCTGACAATGATATCGATCAGCATGGCGAACTATCCTGTTGTTAATGTTACTCTGGTTTCTCTTTGCTAACAATGTTGGCCATTGATGTGCTTGTTGTAGTTGTTTTTCACGCGCTTGCTATCTATGAGATGCTGTTGTTGTTATCATTATCATAACCTTCATTATTACTATTATTGTTATTGATGGTTTGTACAGTAAATATGATAATTACTGGATCTTCAGCTAATCGAGACTCAACAAAAACCTTAGACAAACAATATGCTGTGTCCAAGAGGGCAGCCTTTTGTAAGAAAGCAATTTGTGATTCGAGGTTTGTTTGCTTAATATACCCTCTCAGTTTTTGTAGTATAAAGCGTAAAGTTCCGATGACAACTGGGATTATCTTGATGTTGATAGGTGATATTGACAATATTCTTGTAATTTTCACATTCAAGTCAATATATTTATTTCAATACTATAATGATAAGACCAAATAATCTGGTATTCACGACTATTTCTAAGCATAACTACAATATCAGTCTGCAATCCGTTTCGATTGTGAAGTCCCAGTGTATCTTGGATTTTTTTCTGATATCAACCACATTTTCTGAGACATGCACTATACTATACTACATCACTATACTATACTACATCACTATACTATACTACATCACTATACTGTTTACAGCATGATTCAAGTTTCTTGCATGTAGTTTATACTCAAGAAATTTTAGCCCGTGTAAATGTTTAATTATTATTATTTTTTTACATTGTCTTTCCTTGATGTGTAATGTCTCATTAATCTCTATGATTCCTAAATATTTATAACCGTCATGACTGGGATCATTCTAGATGGTAATTCGATGTCAGTTACTTGGGACAACTTCCTCCTTTCCACGATGACAATTACACATTCTACGACGCCAAATTCCATGCGTATGTCCTGGCTACACCCTGGACTGTCAGGACTTGCAACTCTAGTTGTATCAGACTTCGCAAACAATTTCAAATCGTCCATAAACAGCAGGCGTGAAGGTGCATGGCTTAATAGTTTGGATGTATGGCGTACGATCGTAATGTCGTCGGTTCGAGTTCTGCAAAATACTTTATTTTACGTTGTTCCAGTACACTCATCTGAGATTGAGTAGAGTACCAGCAGTAGCTGGAGAGTTAAACTTTCGATAGACCGGCGATCTGTCAAGAGATAGTCTTATACTCTCAGTCGCTTAGTGCCAAGGAAACCGGGGATAAGCACCGGCCTGATGAGCTTAGAACATACTTTAACTAACTAACATAAACAACAGGCTCTTTAAAGATGAGTTAGAAACATCCTACCCAAACTTATGCCTCAACCTCACCTTCCTCACTACCTATTATTATTATTATTGGATTGGCAGTATCAGTAGAGGGTCGGGCGCCATGCTTTGAAGCATAGAGGTACCTCCCTTTATGATCTGAGTTCAACTCCCGTCGAGGTTAACTTTGCCTTTCATCCTTACGGGGTCGATAAAATAAAGTACCAGTAATGCACTGGAATAATTGCTGGCCTGGTGCCAAAAGTAGAAACAATTATTATTATTATTATTGATGGATTGGCAGAGTCGGTAGAGCGTCAGACAACATGCATTGTAGCATATAGTTACGTCAGTTGACATTCTGAGTTCAAATGCCGCCGAGGTTAACTTTACCTTTCATCCTTACGGAGTCAATAAAATAAAGCACCAGTAACAAACTGGGATCGATTTAATCGACTTTCCTCCTACCCCAAAATGTATGGCTTTGTCCCTAAATAAGCAACCATTATTGCAGAGGCGTCAGGCATCCTGCTTTACAGTATAGAGTTACGTCCCTTTATGTTCTAAGTTTAGAAAGACGTTAAAATGTACAAGTGGAGACCTGTGGCCTTGTGGTGAGGGTGTTGGACTTACGATCATAGTCTCGAGAATTCGATTTCTAGACTGGGTTGTGTGTTGTATTCTTGAGCAAAACACTTCATTTCATATTGCTCCAGTATACTGAGCTGAAAAGGAGTACCAGCAACAGCTTGGGGTTTAACCATGCGATAGACTGGCGTCCTTCCCAGGGGGAAGCCTTGTACTCTCAGTCGCTTCACAGCATAAAAACCAGGATAACACCTGATTGAGCCTCCGAGCTCAAGATAGACCTTAGATTTTTAGGGTACAAGCTGTTGCACGAGTGTGTTAAAGTTAGTTAAGGACAAGGGGCATTGGAGTGGTGAGATATAAAGGTGAATATATTAAGGGAAGTTTTGATTATTAGATTCAATTCATGAAACAATTTGGTTACAATTTGACTGAGGATAATACATAACTAAATAGAAGGAACTTAAATACGTGTGCGAGAGAAAGGGAGGGAGGGAGAGAGGAGAAAAGGAGAAGGGGGAGAGAGATAGAGGGAGAAAGAGAATGAGGGGAGGTGGGAGAGAGAGGGTGAAGGGAGAGAGATGGAGAAGGGAGAGAGAGAGAGAGAGAGAGAGAGAGAGAGAGAGAGAGAGAGAGAAAGAGAGAAGGGAGAGGGGGAGAAAGAAAAGGAAGCGGAAGGGTTAGAGAGAGGGAGAGGAGGAGAGAAAGAGAGAGAGAGAGAGAGAGAGAGTGAGAGAGAGAGAGAGAGAGAGAGAGAGAGAGAGAGAGAGAGAGAGAGAGCGAGAAAGAAGGGTGGGTGACAGAAAGGAGGGAGAGAGGAATATCTAATACGACATGATTCGCTCCATAAATGAGAATGGGTCCCCGAGGAATACAAATATATTATAATTATTATCTAAGATTTCTTCTTTTTTTTTATGTGTTATCAATATTGATTTGTTCACCCCCCCCCCCCCCCCCCCCAGCATCGTCTTTATTAATAATGACTTTTTTTATAGCATTGGTATTAGATTAATTTCTACATAGGTTCGCTAAAGTTAATTTAATTGACTCCCAGTACATTACTGGTACGGCTGAATGTCAAACAGTACAGTCTTACGTCTGCAGAATTGGAGCTCAGTGTAAACGGATGTAACTTAATACTGCTGATGATTTCTCATCTCGTCCCGGGGATTTTACCGAAACGACGACACAATCAGTTAGATCGACATTATGATTACCAGTATCGGTTTTGCGTCGGACAACATGCTTTGTGACATAGAGTTACGGCCCTTTACGTTCTGAGTTCAAATACCGCCGATGTTAGCTTTGCTTTTCATCCTTACGGGGTCAATAAAATAAAGTACCAGTATGCACTACGGCAATTGCTGGCCTTGTGCCAAGGTAGAAACAATTATTAATGCCTATAATTTCTGCCTCGATCCGGAATATAAAGAAGTGTAAACAAATGTTTATATTTATCGGTGGACAGAAAAATATTTTGAAATGTCTTCACTAGTTTCATCTCTTCTTGAAAGTTCATCGGAGAAGTACTCACGATTGCGAGCGGCGACTGTCGTCGTTAGTGCATAATTAATTAATTCTTTAATTAATTCCTTAATTCATTCATTAAATCATTAAAGACAAATAATATCTAAGAATTAGTATATATCTTTGATACGAAAGCCAAGAAAAAAGCGACAAAAAGATGGTAAAATATGTAAGTAGCCCAAATTAGTGATATTAAGCATGTTGAGGATAAAAGAACATTTAATAATTAATTGCATACGAGACCTCTGGGAATTCTGATCTCATAGCTCTCCCGAGGAGTATACAACCAAGACCAGATTTAGACCTTTGGGGCCCGAGGCAGTTCAAGTTTGGTGGGCCCCTCATATAACATCACACCCATATACACAAACACATCCACACACACATATATATGCATATATGTATATCGTCAAACCCATGCTAGCGTGGTAAAATGGACGTTAAACGGTGATGCTGATGATGATGATATACACATAAGCAGGAAGACAGAGAGCGAGTGAGAGAGAGAGAGAAGACGGGGCCCTGTTCAGAGAGGGGATTCTGTTTGATGAGGTGAGGGCATCCACCCCACCCACACCCCCAATAAACCCGCCCCAGTATACAACACAAAACTCTCCTACTGGATACGCTTTTATAGTAATGATTGATATTTTTTTTCTTTTTATTTTCCTAGTTTCACTAGACTGCAGCCATACCGTGGCACCCCTTAAAGTGCTCGATCAGTTCCAGTATTTATTTTTTCATGTCAAGTACTTATTTTATCGAGCTCTTTTTTGTCAAACCGCTAAGTAACTGGACACAACATACACGCGCACACACACACACACACACACACACACACACGCGCGCGCACACGCACACACACATACACACACTGTATCTCACACACAGATATATACGAAAGTCGGTTGAAAAGTTCGTAGGCTATCCAAGATACTCTCATGGAATGATCAAATGAGGTTTATTTTTCAACATAATCTATGGAAACACAATGCACTTATTAATAAGATTTGAAATTAATGCATGCAAGATTTCACAGCTCTAGCATCACTCTTTCATAGTCAGCCTATGAACTCTAGAATCAGATGCTCATCGGGCCTCTGCTGTTGTAACGCGCGTCACCAATCAATAAACGTAATGAAGGCTTAACAAATCGTCCTTGTATCATATATATATATATATATATATATATATATATATATATATATATATATATATATATATATATATATATATATATATAGGTTCCCCTTACTTTTGCTGGACACCACCAGAGGGCATAGCTACTACGGCTTTCTAAATGTTTACCTATAAACACCGTATTTCTTTAGAAATACGAAATTCTAATACATATCTGTATACAGCTAAATTCTATGTATACATGACGAGCTTCTACCGCTCCGTCTACCAAACCTAACTCACAAGCTATTGGTCAACTTGAGGCTATAGTGTAAGACATTCGCTGAAGTTGCTGCGGAGTTATTATGCTAACGTGTTGCTTGTGTAGTTCTGAATCTAATTTTGTGCAGTGAGTTTACATATTATGTAAAATACTACATGCGTTTAATGGAAAATTATTAAAAGATTTAAAACACTCATAAGATGCTTAAAATAGTCGCTACAAACGCTTCCCAGACTCAGAGAATATCAAACACTGGGAACTTTTGGCCATTGCTGGAGAGCTAAAGACGAAATTATTAGTGAAGTTGATTTGTGGGAACCTACACAAAGAAGAGCTAGCAGAGGGCGACGTAAACTGAAATCTCTCTGATCTGCCAAACATGATGAACAACAGAATTGGATGGCAACAGAGAGTCAAGGAAATACGTGCAAGCTGTGTAGTACTAATTTAAAAAAAAAAAACCCAGGTACCGCTCAGCGAGACTGAATCCAGAACCACGTGGTTGCCAAGCGAACTCATTAGGCACATATTGACGAGCCTTCGTCAGTTTCAACGATGAGTATTCCAGTTGTTCGATCAAAGGAACTGCCGGCTCATGAAATTAATATGTAAGTGGCTGAGCATTTCATAGACACGTGGAACCTTATCAATTCTCGGGGAATTTCTGCGTGACACAGTATATGACAAGTTTGGCCCTTTGAATTACAGGTACAAGTGGTGGTGGTGGTGATGATGTTGGTCCTGTTGTTGTTGGTGTTGGTTTTGTTGGTAGTGGGGATGATGATAGCGGTGCTGTAGTTGGTGATGATGATGATGATGATGATGATGATGATGATGATGTTGCTGCTGGTGTTGGTGATAGTGTTGTTGGTGGTGGTGTTGGTGGTGTTGGTAGTGGCGGTGGTGGGGATGATGGTGGTGGCGGTGGTAGCGGAATTGTTGTTGGGGGTGGTGGGGATGATGATGATGAGGATGGTGCTGGTGATGGTGGTGGTGGTGATCGTGTTGTTTTGGTTGTTGTTGTTTATGTTGGTGATGATGGTGAAGTGGCGATGATGATGCTCATCACAGAATAATCTGTTTCTCATCAGATTCAGTCCAAGAAGCTGGCAGCAAATTCTTTAATGGCTCAGTTGGAAATCTTCTGAGATTCTTTTGAAGCAGATTTCTGTCTACGGAAATGTAGTTTCTAGTAGTAGATTAGGTTATAGAAGCTGGTGGCGATGGCGGCAGCGACTCTCTTCGTGGCATCAGGAGCCAAAGATCTGAGGAGAGGGATGGGAAGTGATTCAGATCAAAAGGACAAATGATTTACAGATTCTGCTGTTTTTACCTGGAAATTACATAAGGTGAGTCGATAAAGTATCGATCCAGCAAAATCCTGGTAGATCTTTGTATCTTGTAAAATATGTTGTAACTGCTGTAGATTAGACCAGCTACAATATAGTGAACAACAAACACCCTACATTTGATGAGACGAGACATTACAGCAATCTTTACACAGTTACTGTATCTCACAGCTTGAAATAACAGTCAAATCTCCTTCAAATCACACATAACTATTTAAAAAAGAAAGAAAGGAGTTATTAGGCAATGTAGTATATTTCTATTTTTCTTCTTCGCCCACTTATTTCTGGGAGAATCGTCGTGTGTGTGTGTGTGGGGGGGGGGGGGGAATCCTCAAACCCTTCTTCCAGTGATTCCTGCCAGGAACAAACGTCTCTAATTGATCCAGCCGGATCCCCAAGCGAGACCTGCCGAGCTCATAGATGTTATTCAACCATCTTGCTCGGGGTCTACTCCTGGGTCTCCTGCCGGTTGGTTTCGCCCGTAAAATCTGTTCAGCGGTTCCTTCTTGTGACATTCTAGCCACATGATCGTATTATCGGAGCTCTCAATTCGGTAGCGGCTCTACCTGGAGCGACACTCTGCTACACACTCTATCGAGTAACGTTACTCCAAAGACACTTCGGCAATGTAGTATATGATATACAAAAAAAAAAAAATCGATTATTGCTGAACCTTGTCCAAACAACTGCAACAACACTTTACCTGGGAGTCGACCGACATGTTAGACATGAGTTCTGAGCAGTGCTCGACTAATCTATAAGCTAAATCTATAAACTATAGCTTAGAGCCACAGACCTCCGGGAGCCTCATTCTTAAAATACATTTTATTTTATCATTATTGTTTATTCTTTAACACTACATCATAATGCACACACACACACACACACACACACACACACACACACACACACACATACATATACTCTCTCTCTCTCTCTCACACACACACACACACACATGCACACACACATATACTCTCTCTCTCTCACACACACATGCACACACACACACACACACACACACGCACACACACATACACATATACTGTATGTATATATATATATCCACCGAACCACTGTGGACACATGGAATAAGGCCTGCCGACGAAGGGAACTCCAGTTCCAACGTGGAAATGCACACATGACTTGCATATGCATTATGCAACTCGTGGTGAAGCTTCCAGCTGTCCCAGAAACCTATCGAAGACTTTTTTTCGATTTCTATCGATTCTAATAGACTGGAGA
>OZ024741.1:386653555-386686055 GCA_964016885.1 Eledone cirrhosa | reverse complement strand
TCTGCAGTGTATATAGTGAATGTGATACTCTCAAAGTGTGATAGCCAGCGTGAGAACAGGCTGGAGGAAGTTTAGGGAGTTAGTCCCTCTGTTGAAAACGGGAGCCTCTCTTTCGGAGTGTTTCGGTAGGCTGCGTGATGCCTACATGAGAACGGGGATGCTGCATGGCTGTGAGGTATGTGCCTTGTCTGCAGAGTACATGCAAGGGCTGGAGCCAGGTGGAGGCTGTGTACTTTAGTGGATGTGTGATGTCAGTGTACTTGAGCGATGGGGTATGGGTGAGCTCAGAGAGGGAGTCTGTATGGGAGGAATCCGATAAACAAGGAGGTCTGCGATGATGCACGTAGAAGATATCAACTGTATAAGGGTATGCAGAGAAAACTGTAGGTGGGACTCGTTGAGTTGTCATTTCTCACCTCTTCTCTTCCTCCATCACCCCTTTGAACCACTCTACATCTGTAGAGTGTGAACATGTATGTAAGCAAGATGCGGGTCCTCGGCCCATCTGAGAAAACTGCGGCTCTGATTTCGTACTGACTTGGTCTGTGATGACCCATCAAACCCACCCTTGCTAGTATGAACAACGGACGATGATGATATATATATATGTATGTATGTATATATATATATATATATATATATATATATATATATATATATATATATATATATATATATATATATATATATATATATATATATATATATATATATATATAATTTTTCAATCACATATTTGTTTGACCCGAATTACTTGGTCGTTTCTATGGCTGTGCGTCTGACGGTTTAACCATCGTCTCAGTGTGTTTGGCCTTTAACGTATGTTGTAGCTCTGGTTCGTCAAAATTATTGAGCGCTTGCCACACATCTCGGAAGTTGTTTTTCGCTAATTCCAAAGTCGAAATACGATTCTCGCTAATTTATATATATATATATATATATATATATATATATATATATATATATATATATATATATATATATATATATATATAAATATATATATATATATATATATTTATATATATGCGTGCGTGTGTGCGCACACAAATAGGCAAACATACATTTGTCCGCATATGCGTATATGCATTCATAAACATGTACTTACACACACACACACACACACACACACACACACACACACACACACACACACACACACACACACACACACACACACACACACACACACACACACACACACATATATATATATGCATATATCTATATAATAAATTGCGTGTGTACATGCATGTGTGTGTGTGTGAGAGGGGGAGTGTGTGTGTATGTGTGTGTCAACGCATCAATCAATAGCAGTAGCCATTTTCTGATTTCTTTACTTAGTTCTATAATTGCGGTGGAAATAAGAGCAGTGAGGAAGCAACGTTGATTTTCATGAATACGTGAACATTATAAATAATCTTCCATCTAGCAATCTGTAGATGCTGCTCCTTAAAATAACAACAGTGGTTTGTAACAGCTAAAACAACAACAACAGCAACAACAACAGCAGCAACAACAATAGCAGCAGCAGCAACAATAGCAGCAGCAGCAGTAAAGAATGTCACTGAATTTGCTAAAAAGGAAGAACACGTTGGATAATATAATTCTAGATAGACTTTGTCTGTAAAAAAATAAGATGAGATAGAATTGCCATAGCTGGAATGCCTTTGATCATTGGTCATCTCAATTCGAACCGACCTGGAAGCTAAACAACAACAACAACAGCAGTAGGAACGAAAACTAATCCAAGCAAACGACTGGATCTGCTTAGCTGCTGTCGTTCAATTTGCTAAAAACAAGAGCCAAATCTCTTTCAAATGACACCATACCATCTTTAAAAACGGCAGGATTCATTAGGTTATATAGTTCTACAAACACTGTATGAAAAAAAAAATATTCTACCAACTGTCTACCTGCCAATTATCAACCTCGGGCCACATCCCTGCTCCCTGCTATCGGAGCAGAGCTGTCTATCCACAACTGCGAGACCCGTGAGGCGGAGTGGCTGTTCCAGTGCATCTCCCTCGTCATCTTCCAAGGCAATATTTTCTCCCTCCTGTCGGCCGAGACCACGAGGTGGGTTGTCCCTTAATATATTGAATGTGGTGGCAAGAGATGGTGAATAAGTGGTAGACGTCAATAAACAGTCTTACCGTTTTTGCTAAAAGTAATCTACCTGTCAGAAGGGATGCTCAATTCAGAGCAGAAATTGGACTGCATAACAATGATTGTAGTAGCAGCGGCGGCGGTGACAGTGGTAGTGACAATGACAACAGCAGCTGTATCTGAAGCAGCAACTCCGTTCACTCATGAGCATGAATTAGAGACAAGATCTAAATCCGTTGATCCAGCGCAACTACAAGAGTCTGGCTGATAAGATGCAAAAAAACATGAGATAAGCAGACAAAGTAACATCAAAATATTACTCTGAGTTTATCTTATTCTTAATTATGCAAATTATACTGAGCGAAAGTTATTCGTAACTATTTTTCTTCATGTAAAAATTTGTTGTCTGACCGCCAGTCTTGTAAATATATGCTATGTTGATGATGTATAATAGACCAAAACATATTTAAATTGTTTCTTGCTATCAAACACTAATAATACTTTCCTTCCCATTAGTATTAAAAAATACCTCAATATTTCTTTCTTCTGACCCCTGAGTTGAAATCCCACTGAAGTTAACTTTGAATCTTATCCTTTCGAGGTCGATGGGTATAGATTCTTCTTCTATCTCTCTCTACCATTATCACTTTCTCTTTCTCGTTGTTTCTAAGGAAGATATCGGTTGTGTCCCGTCAGATGCTCAAAGGCGTATCAGACGTGACTATCCCATTGCTTTTATCGATGGTAAATTATAATTTAAAGGATATTGAGCTGTTGTGTCTAGCATATTGAACGAACACGTAGAGACAATCTTGTTGCGACGATGGAGTCTTAGTGTCGTTAGTTTATCGCAGTAGATTTACATAAGAATTTCAGAGTTCTAACAAACTCAGTCTTGAACGCGATTTCAAATGATTTCGTAGATAACAATTTCATAGTAATTATGACCTAACCTTTTAGACATGCATAAATTTCACATCATTCACTCTCCACGTATAATTTTGTAGTAATTCTTATCATTTAATCACAGAAATAATAGCAGTATCCAGTATTTTTTTCAGGGTCTTTGAAACTGATAGGAAGAAGGGAAGAAATTATCCTCAGTCCGAAGACCATGCTAAAATACTTGTAGCAGAGTGAACTCTGCTAATGTTAACCAAGGATAAGGTGGTGGTGTTAAGCCAGATGACGGATTAAATCTACCATCCAAAAACAAGAACAGTTGCCCGGACAGTTTTCCATATAATTGTTTCTACCAAATTCCACTTAGAAGGATATAGTCAACTCTAAGCTACTGTACAATGATCGAACTTGAAAGCAAGTAGTTTTAAAGTCAACTTATTAACTACATCATCAAGCTATCACCCATACCTATGAGAGAATAATCTCGGTAATATTTAGTGAAATGACTAGACAGTATGTTGATAGATGGCAGTATCGGTAGAGGGTCGGACACCATGCTTTGACGCATAGAGTTACGGTCCTTGCCATTCTGAGTTCAAATCCCGCCGAAGTTAACTTTGCCTTTCATCCTTACGGGGTCGATAAAATAAAGTACCAGTAATGCACTGGGTAATTGCTGACCTTGTGCCAAAAGTAGAAACAATTATTTCAGCAGTATCGGTAGAGGGTCGGACATGCTTTTCTGCATAGTTACGTCTCTTTACGATCTGAGTTCAAATCCCGCCGAGGTTAACTTTACCTTTCATCCTTACGGGGTCGATAAAATAAAGTACCAGTAATGCACTGGGGTAATTGTTGGCCTTGTGCCAAAAGTAGAAACAATTATTTCAGCAGCATTGGCTGAATATAAAATCTAATTTAATCTTAGTTACGTTAATTTTTTTTTAAATTATAATTTTCTTATTAGTTTTCTTTTGTTTTCTGGTGGCTGTGGATAAATAAAAATGTACCTAAACATATTTGTTCAATAGTTTTAACGAGATATCGTTGAATCTTATCAGTATTATCAAGCTTGTGTGTGTGTATATATATATATATGTATGTATATGTATATATATAAAGAATGATGCTCATGTGCCAAGATGCTATAAAATAATTTATAAAATAGGGTGAAAACTCTTAAAAACGGAAAAAGAAGTTGCTGTCTGTTGCTATGTATGTATGTATGTATGTATGTATGTATGTATGTATGTATGTATGTATGTATGTATGTATGTATGGGATAACTCCGATATAAAACCTGCGGCTCAGTAGTTACCGATGATGTTGATATTTTCTTCTTTTCGGGTAATAGCTACTGTCGCTCAGAGAGTGGGATTGGCTCAGTGCACAGTCTTTCCTCACTTTAAAAAATATCTTCATGCACAAGAATTGCACGATAGAATTAATTAATAATTATTAATAATGGTATATCGTGCAATGGCCATAGTCGATAACGAGGGGGCAGCCATCATCATGTATGTATGTATGTATGTATGTATGTATGTATGTATGTATGTATGTATGTATGTATGTATGTATGATGGGCTAAAGCCCGACACTTCGAACTTTCTTTCTCTTTTTCCATATAAAGTGTGAAACTAATAAGACGTTTTGTACTTCTGTTTGTCGTTCCCTAGAACTATATATATATATATATATATATATATATATATATATATATGAACCCCACTTTAAAAGAACCCCACTTTAAAGAACCCCACTTTAAAATTAGACCCATTGTATCCAGTGTGGAAGGACCACTTTATAAGATCCATTGACTTCTTTCCAGGATAGTAAACCGGACCGCGTCAACAGTTCCGAACAATTCATCAAACGACCCCACTAACTGGACCCTGACACACACATGAAAAACAGGTATGCCTTCAAACTAGACGTGGTATCCTTATACACTTCGGTACCCTAACACCCAGTCGTAGACACACCGATGGAGTGTGTCAGTTCCGCAATTTGCTTTGCTTCAACATCACCTCTTTTGATATTCACCATTGTTGTCAACAGAGCTGCCTATCCAGGAAACAACCACACAACGAAGAGAACATGTGCTCTCTTAGCAACTGCCCAATACGCAACACAAGCTATTTCCCCCTTACATAGTATATAAACTAGAATCTGACAAGTGCACTGATTACTACATCGGCAATACATTACGACTCCTGCAAATCAGAATTAAAGAACATGTCACCATTAATTCCTTGTCATTCCAGAAACACACCAGTAAATGCGGAAACAACGACAAGAAGCTCTCAGTCCCGATACTAGCCACAGAACACAACATAGGCAACCTGCGTATCAAGGAAGCCCCTTAGATAAAAGGAAACCGTCTGTCAACAAACAGACTGTAAAGAACGAGCCATAATGACTAATTTGACTCGATCACCAAAATATATAAGTAAACGAGAGAACAAATAAATAAACAATCGAGGCCAGGTGACAAACCACACAGCAACGAAAACATAGAGGTTGATCAAAAAGTACCAGTCAAGTACTGGGTCGATTCTTCCTCTACATTTCTTTCTCACTTCCTTTCTCTCACTTTCTCTATCCTTCTCTGGAAGAAATCTGATGTATTCTGACCTGGAGACGAGATGGGCTCCGTCGGGTTTAAAAATGTCCGAGAAATGCCATATGTCAATACGGTGCCTCTATGACTCCCACAGGATTCACAAGACCATGCATGTATGGTCTCGTGGATCATGAAAATGCAAAATGGTCATGGCTTGAAAGCTTTGATATATATTTTTAATTAGTGCTGACCTAGGGCTAGAAAATAAAAACCAACAACAATTACGTGAGTGTGAGACGATCGAATAGGTATGTCCTAAACGGTCATTCGACCTGTTAGAAATAGTAGTCAAATCTTATTTAGACCCGAGATAATCCTGATCAATCAGGCCTATAACGAAACGCATTCCATTCGTGACCATCCCATTTTTTTTCTTTGTACATGGAACGAATCCAAGTCGTCCACATTATCCAACATGCTCTTTTTTTTAAAGATGATTTTTTAAAAGTGTGGTTTCAGCGATATTTAACTGCTATTTCTAACAGGTCGACTGATCAGGTGAGACTCTCTCTCTCTCTCTCTCTCTCTCTCTCTCTCTCTCTCTCTCTCTCTCTCTCTCTCTCTCTCTCTCTCTCTCTCTCATTCTCTCTCTCTCTCTTTCTCATTGAGCTGTACTGTTTTGTTGTCGTCTAATCATGTCCTCTTCGACTCCATATTTTGTATGTTTCCTAGCTGCAGTCATTTTCTTTTTGCTTACATCGCTCGCTCTAATGTCTGTCCTTGACCAAGCAATGAACACAGTAACTTCCTATTTTCATTCTCCTAAACAACAAACAAACAATGGAAACAAAAACAAAGAAAATAAATAAAAAAAAACAAAGAAAATATTTGACTTGGTGCCTTGTATAAGAAAACTATTTATTTTATCTAATCTCTTTGTGTTTGTCCAATTCAAAGATGAAAGACAGGAGAAATCGATGTTGTTATCGACCAAGCGACACCACAGTTAAGTGACATCTTTACAACGGAATTCATCAAACGCAACACTATCGGCTCTTCTTAAGGCAGTCATTCATTAAAGAGTCGGATAGAAAAAATGCCCTTGTGGTATCCGTTCAAGTTGTTCGTGTTCTGAGTTTAAAATCCCACCGATGTCAACTTTGTTTTTCATCCATCCGGGGTCGATAAATGAAGCAAGTAAGTATCGGAGGAGGCGCGTGGTCTAGTGGTAAAGGTGTTTGACTTACGATCATAACGTCGTGGGTTCGATTCTTGGTCTGGATAGTGTGTTGTGTTCTTGAGCAAAACACTTCATTTCACATTGCTCTAGTATACTCAGGTGAAAATGAATACCAGTAACGATAGATGGGGGTTTAACTCTGCGATGGACTGGCGTCCTGTCCATGGGAAGGTCTTGTACTTTCAGTTGCTTCAGACGACAGAAACCGGGATAAGCCCTGGCCTGATGAGCCTCCGGACTCGAGACAGACTTTAGACTTTTTTAGTCCCGTACTACAGTCCATTCTTTCTCTATGGTTTGTATCCTACCTTCATGCATTGTGTCACACTAATTCGGCCTGAGAGTTACGTTAAGAGTACACGTGTTTGTGGAATGTTTAGCCAACCCATCATTAGTTGCTGTTGTTGCTGCTGCTGTTTTTTTAAATATTTAGGTCCAGATCAGAGCTGACTGAACAGAAGATCCGCCATAAAAGACGTTCCAATCATGATCATGCCTTCTTCAACCCGGAAGTACGCCAGGCCGGTAATTATCTCGGTTTCCGTGACGTGAAACGAGAGAGAGAACACAACTTCCCGCTGGACAGGATGCCAGTTCATTGCATGGTTAAACCTCCAGCTATTGCTAGTGAAGGCGCGTGGTTGAGTAGTTTGAGAATTGGATTCACAATCGTGAGGTTGTGAGTTCGATTTGCGGATAGGGTGATGCGTTATGTCCTTGAGCAAGACACTTTATTTCACGTTACTCCTTCTACCTGGAGTTGCGACCGATAGACAGTATTATCAATTGGAAAGACCGATGGAAACATATGGAAACATTATTTCCTCGGTACGATTTAACGAAAGTCAATCGACTATATATATATATATATATAGTTATACTTGGGGAGGGTCATATTTGTGTAATATTGCCAGAATTAATAACAGAATACACTCACTGTTTGGTTGGTTTTCGCTTTTCGCTTCTGTGTCTTTTATATCGGTAATCTAATTTATTCGGTCCTCAATGTTGCCATTGACTGACCAACGGTCAAAAATAATACAGATACAATATAGACACAAACACATATATATAGTTTATCAAAGTTCTTTCGTTGCACATCTACAACATCGTCAGTGGTGCTATTGTTTCCTCCCGTTACATTGTATGTCTACGCCATCTTTATTTAGTCTGTTTATATACACAAAAAACTTCGCAAAACTAATTCATCGCCGTTATATATATATATATAGATAGATAATTTAATATATCTACTAACATAAGCGCACAGATGTACGCCAATGTCAGCAAATACACAGGTTATGTCATAGTACCTAGGTGGTTCAATGCAGGAGGATGCAGAACAATAATATAAAAGACGTAAAATAAGAACATTTTTTTTTTTCTTTTTTTTTTTTTTAAAGAATTAACTTACTTAAATTTTCACTCCAACTAATTAGTTTCTGCAATGGGATAAAGACAGTTACGTAATGAACTGTTGAGAATTTCATTGCGTCATCAGGGAGGTCTATTCTCAGCCAAGTCTCCAGGCAATGCGCGGACACTGGGGACTCATATAAAAATAATAATAATTCGGTAAATGGAACAGCTATCGAGGACTGGATTCCAGGCACTGAAAATTCTCACTGCCACTGGTCAAATGGCCGATTCTAAAGAATCAATCACGTGACACAGAGGCTAGTCAGTAGGAATGGGATGGTAAGATGACAGACGCCTACTAACACCCCCCCAAAATTTAGTAGTGGTTTTGGCAGGTTTGCTCGACAAATCAGTGATTTGGAGATAAATATAGATAATTTAATATATCTACTAACAAAAGCGCACAGATGTACGCCAATGCCAGCAAATACACAGGTTATGTCATAGTACCTAGGTGGTTCAATGCAGGAGGATGCAGAACAATAATATAAAAGACGTAAAATAAGAAAATTTTTAAAAAAACCAGTGGCAGTGAGAATTTTCAGTGCCTGGAATCCAGTCCTCGATAGCTGTTCCATTTACCGAATTATTATTATTTTTATATGAGTCCCCAGTGTCCGCGCATTGCCTGGAGACTTGGCTGAGAATAGACCTCCCTGATGACGCAATGAAATTCTCAACAGTTCATTACGTAACTGTCTTTATCCCATTGCAGAAACTAATTAGTTGGAGTGAAAATTTAAGTAAGTAAGTTAATTCTTTAAAATTTCTTAAAAAAATTTTCTTATTTTACGTCTTTTTTTTATATATATATATATATATATATATATATATATATATATATATATTGCTAGTACTCAATTTCAGCTGAATATACTGGAGCAACGTGAAATGAAGTGTTTTGCTCAAGAACACAACACAACCCAGTCCAGGAATCGAACTCGCAACCTTTACTACTTGCCACGTTAGGACTACATAATTCTATATATGTTTTAATTTCTTTCTGTTTATTTTTTAAAGATAGCTAGGGTATGATTTTGAGGGAGACGCAGCTACTCTTTCCATCGGTTAGGGCTACCATCTAGAGGCTCTATGGTTAACAGTTAACTCGAAATCGATGTTGTTATCAAGAAATGGTAGTTATTATCGATCAGCACGGCCTAGCCCGGTGACACCTCTCCAATGGACTTTATCTGAGGCAACAACACTATAGATTTATATAACAGACAGCACCATTGAATTACGAACAAAAACAAAAAAATAAACAAACAAACAAACCAAAATCACAGATAACAGATAATGCCTGCAGTAACGGATCAATAATGTCGGTAATACTGGATCGATAATGTCGGCAATAAAGGATCAATAAAATCGTTATACAGAATTTGTTTATTTATTTTATAAATCAGATATTAAAGAGGAGAGGAATATTTATGGGTTCTGTTTTGTTCTTGCTAGAAAGAGCTAACAAGCTGACAAAAGTTAGCAAGGGACAGGCGACAGGTGACAGTTAAAAGTGGCATACACGCAAGATTATGTATGTATATATATATACATAGATATAGATATAGATAGATAGATAGATAGATAGATAGATAGATAGATAGATAGATAGATAGATAGATAGATGGGGGTGTTGTGTGTAGACAGTGTAGTTGCACCTAGTCCTTGCTGGTGCTGTTATGTAAGTGATATTTAAGGGGTTGGCTCGATGTGAGGTGGGACTAGTGAGCTATAGGGAACTGGAAGGGAGAAAAAGAAATAATAATTAGAACAAATATATATATATAATTAATGTGTTAGGAAAAACATACAAGGCGTGATTAGAAAAACATATTATTTAATTATACATTTTTACATGTTTCGTTATTGAGTTATATCATTGTCTACATGTTTGTTAGGAAATATTGTTATTTCCGATCATTTCCGCACTACAATGGACGTTTTAACATCAACAATTCATCAGAAAATGGATAATTCGTAATATATATATATATATATATATAAAACCTCCAAAGCACAGGCATTGCTTGTTCAGGATTTGTAATGAGTTCGTGTGGCTGGCCGTGGCCTAAAAGTGCAACAGACTCTGTAATCTGACAAGCGATTGCAATACTCTTAGCTAGCAGAGTTTGCAGCCATCAGATGTATATATATATATATATATATATATATATATATATATATATATATAAAGAAAAAGAGATGAAATCGAAAATGCAACTGAAGTCTTATTTTTTTTTAAAATATATATATTTATTTGGTTCCTTTACCGGTTTCGCAGTTCTTCTGCTTTTCAAAAGGTGAGTTGAGATGGAGGGTATGTGAGAAAAACCACAGACCCTCCATCTCAACTCACCTTTTGAAAAGCAGAAGAACTGCGAAACCGGTAAAGGAACCAAATAAATATATATATTTTAAAAAAAAATAAGACTTCAGTTGCATTTTCGATTTCATCTCTTTTTCTTTATACTTTCACTCGTGTAGGACACCTCGGTTATTTTTCATTTTGTAAAAAAAACCTCACTTTCTAATATATATATATATATATTTATATATATATATAAAAGAAAATTTCGCTCTACATGGCTGAATAGAATAAATGTAATCTGAGTTTTCGAATATTAATAATAACATTCGATTCGTTTGCAATTATGCAAACAAGCCTCAAACATGGCTATAAAATTGAATTTGGCAAAGCCGGCCATTTATCGCTCGTATACAGGAAACTGACTGGCCAGTCTGCTGATATGCAAATCCGGCTGATCAGAGGATATGCTAATATGCAGATCTGACTGATTAGCCAGTCTGCTAATATGTAAATCAGGCCGATCAGTCACTGTGTATTTTTGAAAAAAGCATATATTTTCACTAGCTCTGAAACGGTCGTCGGTAATTTCCCCTTTGCTTCTGCTGGAACACGCTAGGTGGTGCCCTGCCACTAGCTTCCAAAGTTCATAGCTAAAGGCTTTCAAATATTTATAAATATACCATATATGTCCTCTGAGCTTGTTTTTCCATGTGCAACTTTACTGATAGTCATTTTACCTGTAAAGCTATGCATCCACAGTGATTAACTTCCTGTACACGCACACACACACACATATATATATGTATAAATATATGACATGGACCCTTAACTTCCGCCCATTGCCTCTTGAGCTCGGAAGAAGAGGTAGAAGAAAAAGGGTGAAGAGAGAGAGAGAGGTGGGGATATTTTTGCGAGACAGTAAGAAAACTATTACATGGTCGCTCAACTTGTTAAGAATATCAACGAAATCTTCCTCAAATCACAACTTACCGCCTTGAAAACGGAAGGTTACATTTGAATGATGTGGGTTGGATATACTATGCCTGAACAAACAAACAAAAAAAAAATGGCGAGATGGTGAATGCTGGAACGACCATGTACTCTAATAGATTTGACCTATAACAACTACAAAAATCCTCCTACACCTACCACATATTAATAGTGCTACCTTAACAGTTCTAGTCCTATAGACGCCATTTTTATATTACACACACACACACACACACACACACACACACACACACACACATATATATATATATATATAAATATATATATACACACTCAGACACACGAAATATGTTTATTTTACCAAGCTAAAATGTCAGTGATAAGATTCGAACTCATAACCGCGGGATTTCAATGTGAATCGCTGCCATCTAGCTAAAATAACCAATCCAATCTTATCCGATCTGATACATTCCATTTCATTAATTAGGAGTAATTACATGGCTCTTTTAATTATTTTAGGCGTTGTCAATGACGAAAGATCGTTTCGCTACTTGGTTGGGGTTTAAGTTAGCATGAAATTAGATCAGACGGAAGTCAATGGAATGAAGAAGAAAAAAATAATAATCAGCAACTTCAATAAAATTATACTGTGGTCTGTTGTGAAGGTACGTAGCTTAATGGTTAGGATGTGAAGCCATTAGTTCATTTCCTGGCGGCCCCTTGTGCCCTTGAGCAAAACACTTTTTTTTTTCATGATGTTCCAGTCTATTCAGCTGGAAAAAGTGAATGTTACTATTTTATTTTACAAAGCTGTTTATACAAAAACATAACACACCATTGAAGGGGGGAATGCCAGAGACACCCGCTGTTACAGCCACCCCACCTCACGAGGCTCCTTCCTCAACCAGGCCGTCATCTTTCCAATATTACGGAAGAAAGTCAGCAATGGGTTGAAAGAACCAGGGGTCTCGATAGAGACTGGTACAAAGAGGAAGCAGTCAGTCAAGCCCCGGTATTTAACTACCTCTCTTTCCTCTGCATAACGAGCGGCGGAGCCGGGCTTGTGACCGAAGCGACAAGGCGGAGAACGAGTCGCAGCACGTCGTGTCCCAAAGTAAATTGTACCTGTAATTCAAAGGACAAGCATGTCACACTTTGTGTCACTCGGAATCGCCCGAGAACAACGTAAAGGAGATACGAGTCTCTGAAATGCCCAATCACTTGTCACATTCATTTCACAAGCAAGGTGGATCACTCGTCGTCAGAACCGCCGGTGGTCCAACACTACCAACTGCAGTCTGTTAAGAGAGATAACAATAAAACAGATAACATATTTAGTTGTTACGATATGTGGGTTCAGCCCGAGGTTTGGACTGTCCGATATAGTTAAACTACAACTTCTTTGTGTATAAAACATGTTTATGGTATAATATAATATTATAGAGGCAATGAATTGGCAGAGACGCTAAAACAAATAGTTTTGTGGTACTCGTTCCGGCTTTCTGTTCTCTGAGTTCAAATCCCGCCGAGGTCAACTTTGCCTTTCATCCTTTCAAGGTCGATAAAAAAAGTACCAGTCCAATACTGGGATTGATTCTTCCTCTATATCTCTTTCTCACTGCTTTTTTCTCTATCCTTTTCTGGAAGAAATAGGCTGTGTTCAGACCTGGAGAGGAGATGGGTTTCGCAAAGTTTGAAACTGCCCCAAGAAACGCCATATGTAAATATGGAGCCCCTAGAACTCCATCAGAAGTTACGGGTTCATGCATACATAGTATCACAGTGAAGGTGCGTGGTTTAGTGATTAGGGGATTCTAAATCGATTGAATTATTTTTATTTATAGTATAATGCAGGGATGAGGACATTTTTATGCTGAAATGTGGCATAAAATTTCACTGACATCTAATGAGACCACATTTTGAAATAAACAAACAAACATTGTTTCGCTGAACCTCAGTTAGTTTACGAAATATATTTTAAGATGTAAAAAAGAAATATAATTGTTTTTTTTCCTAATAATTGTAATAAGTAAAAAACAGACGTTACATGACATGAAATGAGCAATAATATATTCCGGTATAATGGTCTGCCTTCGAATGCTGTACTTCTTTCAGGAGACCACAATTAATCACCAAGAAAGGTGTTCAAGCCTGGTATAATGTGTAAATTCTACATGTTTTTTTGTGAAAATGTATATGTATGACTGCACGCACGCACAAGCACCCCCCCCCCCACGCACGCACGCACGCACACACATATATATATATAGTATAGATATTTCTGTGCCTATATATATATATATATATAATGAAAGAGAGAGAGAGAGAGGATGGCATTTTATCCGACGCTCCACCAATCCACTACCCCCTCTTACTTTTTTTTATATCAAAAGAGGGACACATTGGGTCATTTAGTTATACTAATGCTACCTAGAGCCTGGGAGAGACTTGATAGTTGGTGCCTACTGGCATTAGAGGTTTACATTCTACACAGTAACTTTCATTGACATGTCAAAAATAAAGAAAAAAAAATGGATGCTGAACTAGCTATACCAGACAACTGATTGTGACAGAGATAACTCTTCTACCTAAGAGCTAATTAAACTAATAATAACTAAACAATACTAAATCTATCCAGTGCTGGACTTATCTATAAGCTAAATAAGCTATAACTTTGGGTCATACACCTTCGGGGACATCATTTAAAAAAATCTATATTTTATCATTAGTTTATATTCCTTAACTCTAAATTATCAAACATGATATATAAGAGCGGTGGATTGGCAGTATCGGTAGGGCATCAGACACTATGTTTTGCAGCATAGAGTTATGGCCCTTTACGTTCTGAGTTCAAATCTGCCGAAGTTAGCTTTGCCTTTCATCCCTACGGGGTCGATAAAATAAATTACCAGTAATTAATCGACTTTCCCCTTTTCAAAAATTGCTGGCTTTGTACCTTCCACTTTTTTCTTCACAGCTCTGTACACACACACACACACACACACACACACCCTTATATTAACATACTTTTGCTCATAGCTTCGTACTTACAAGCAGACACCCACACTCTTTTACTTACATATACACATACATATCCTCTTAAACAAACCCCCAACATCAACAGTTTTCCAAGAGATGGCACATGAATGGACCTGTTAGTTTTCTCTAAAAACATTTTTCCAATTCCACCCACCTGTCCCTTCAATCTATCTAATTTCTCATTCTTTCTTCTGATGAAGGACTAGCATCCGAAACGTTACAACATTCTTCCTGCTAGTTCAAGCGTTAACCTAATATATTCCTTCCATATACTGTACCGATTCTGTTGTTATTTCTGTTTACTTTTTACACACACACACATATATATAATTTATTCTTTATCATGAACATTACTATGAAAGGTAATTATTATTTCTAATTTATTTTCACTCGAATTTTAAGAGAATGGTCTCAATTTTCATATAGCTTTGGGCATCAACAAGTGAAGTCCAGCCCTAACTGTACCACAGCAATACAAGTACAACCTTTACATTTGCCAACACCACTATCCATAGGATCATTATCGCAACACCCCTACTATCAACACCACCCCACCACCTTCTTCATTACTACTACTACTACTACTGCTACTACTACTACTACTACTACTAGAGATCCTCTACATCAGGCATGTCTAACTGAGGGTCCCCCAAGGGCCACATGGGTCACATATGTGTTGTCTGAGGGCCACATGGGTCACATATGTGTTGTCTGAGGGCCACATGGGTCACATATGTGTTGTCCGAGGGTCACATGGGTCACATATGTGTTGTCTGAAGGCCACATGGGTCACATATGTGTTGTCTGAGGGTCACATGGGTCACATATGTGTTGTCTGAGGACCACATGGGTCACATATGTGTTGTCTGAGGGCCACATGGGTCACATATGTGTTGTCTGAGGGCCACATGGGTCACATATGTGTTGTCTGAGGGTCACATGGGTCACATATGTGTTGTCTGAGGGCCACATGGGTCACATATGTGTTGTCTGAGGGTCACATGGGTCACATATGTGTTGTCTGAGGACCACATACGACAACTAATTACGCACATTACAACTCATTTTTTTAAAATTTTATATTACGAAGATAAAACATGTTCGCACTGTAAAAACCTTTGTGCGGGCCGCACGTTTGACATGCCTGCTCCACATAGTCGTTTGTACTGTAGAAATAGCAGCCAAATATCCTTCAAATCACACCCGACTGTCTTAAAAGAAAACAACAATAACAATAACAATAACAACACCAATTTGTGAAATCATTCCTTTACACAGTGCGAAAAAAACTCCACAAAAAAACATTAAAAAGTAACATTGACTGATATGCGGTGTGTGTCAAGACCTCTGGTGCCCTTGGTCCCCACACTTGCTGATTTCCTACGTAAAATCGGAAAAACAGCAGCCTGCTTGAGGAGGGAGATCTGTGAGGTGGGGTGGCAGTTGCAGTGGGTGTCTCTGGCCATTCTCCGCAGTAATGCCTTTGCCCTTTTGTCTGCGAGGGAGGCTGAGGCACCGCTCAGACTGGGATGTGACTGTCTCTGCCCCTCTCCCTTTCTTTCGTTGCTTGATTCCTTTTTTTTTCTTCTTTTCATTTCCTATTTTTTGTTCACTATAATAGTGTGTTTTGTTTTTGTATAAACAGCTTTGGAAAATCGAAAAGAAAAAAATCAAAAAGCTGCTATATGACACCTAAAAATTAAATTTGTAAATTGATCCGGATTAAAGAAGCTAATGGACTGAAGAGATAACGGATTAAAGAATTGCTTGTAACTTGACCCCCTTAAATGGTTGTCGGTTCGTTAAGTTATGTGGTTGTATGAAAATGTTTTGTTGTTGTTGTTGTTGTTCTTCTTCTTCTTCTTCTTACTGCTGTTGTCGATGTTGTTTCTGATTTTGTTGGTGTTGCTGTTGTTGATATTTAGTTCTACGTCAGCCGGTGTTCAAAGGCGTGTCAGTCATGTCCATACTTTTTTATCGACCTTAAATGGAGGAAAGGCAAAGTTGACCTCGGCGGGATTTGAACTGAGAGAGCAGGGAGTCGAAACAAATACGACAAAGCCTCCTATCTGCCGATCTTCTAACGACTCTGCCAATTTGCCGCCTTAAATAACATTAAACTCACAATTAATCACTCGCGGTCAGCCTCGCAGAAGAACGTAACATTAACAAATACCAGGGTCTGTCCGACCGCTTCCTCTTCGCACAGGTCGCCGTCGAGACCTCAGGCGTACTTGGACACCGTACTGCAGAGCTCCTCCGCAAGATCGGAGCGTTGGCGGCCCATCTTAGGAGGGATGCCCGCGAGGTTGCATTCTGTTTTTTCTATATTTCCCTATTCTTTCTTTCCTTTTTTTTAATTATTGCCGCCATTATAGTTGTCATTATTATAATTACGGCGGTGGATTGGCAGTATCGGTAGAGGGTCGGACGCCATACTTTGCAGCATAGAGTTACGGCCCTTACCATTCTGGGTTAAAATCCCGTCGAGGTTAACTTTGCCTTTCATCCTTACGGGGTCGATAAAATAAAGTACCAGTAATACACTGCGATAATTGCTGGCCTTGTGCCAAAAATAGAAACAATTATTATTATTGTTATTGTAAATAACATGTTTATTCAGTTTTTATCATAAATAAATTGGTAAATCTCACCAATAACTTTCAGGTTAATACACATCATTACCTTATTAATAACTACAACATTACCACACCATTAACTACACCATTAACTACACCATTAACTACACCTGCCACCA
Organism: Eledone cirrhosa; assembly: GCA_964016885.1. Lineage (NCBI taxonomy): Eukaryota > Metazoa > Mollusca > Cephalopoda > Octopoda > Eledonidae > Eledone > Eledone cirrhosa. The sequence continues at coordinate 386,668,759 of OZ024741.1, read as the reverse complement.
CACCATTCATCACACTATTAACTATGCCATTAACTATACCATTAACTATACCATTAACCTGATCATTCATCACATCAAACACCTGACAATTCTTCACACCAATCACACCATTAACCACTCCATTAATCTCACCATTAACCTCACCATTAATCTCACCATTAGCTACTATTATGTTTTCAAATCATCGTCTGTTATACAACACTTTACTGCTGACTCATCTGAATTACTCTACACCAGATTAACATTTCTCGCTATCACCATCTTTCTCCCCGCTCTCTCTTTCATTCTCTCTCTCTCCTTTTTTCTCTCTCTCGCTCTCATCATATTTCTCCCCCTCTCTCTCTCTTTCTTTTTCCCTAAATCTATAGTCTTTATCCCTTTACTCGATGTCGATTCCCCATTCTCTTTCTTTATCTCCCTCATCCCCTCTCTCATTCATTTTCTCTTTCTCCTCACACTTTCTTTCAACTACTCCCACCGCTATTCCTCACACACTCGGACTCCCACTTCCACATCCAATTGTCTTTCTGTAAATGTCTGCTACATTGTTAAGAGATTTGTTTAAATCCTTAAGACAAGATGGCTAAAAACAAACTGACATGGTTCTATGGTTAATAAGCTCGCTTCGCAAACTGTGCTTCTGAGTTTAAGCCCAATGCACGGAACCTTCGACAAGTGTTTTTTTTATCATATAGCTTGACTTGTGCAATGTTTTGTGAGTTGAATTTGGTAGACGGAAGCTATACGAAAATGTATTTAAAGGTAACCGCAACCCCTCCCTTCGGTCACGTGGTCCCATGGTCACGAACGACCTGGGATTTGTTCCTAGAAAGTTCTCCCTTCCAGGACAAGGTGTTATTGTGGAAGACCACCAGTCGCCCATACCAGTCTTCCTTCTCCACACCACTGATGTTGTCCAAGGAAAAGGGAATGGCCGATACAGCTTGGCACTAGTGACGTCGTAACTCATTTTTACAGTTAAGTGAACTGGAGCAACAACGTGAAACAAAGTGTCTTGCTCAAGGACACAACGCATCCCCTTGTCTGGGAACCGAACTCACAACCTCACGATTGCAAACCCAACACTCTAGCCTCTAAGCCATGCGCCTTCGCTATGTGTATGTAAGAGTATATATATCGTTTGCTGTTGTATATCAGTGACAGATGTAAACAACCTGGAAGAAATAAATGACGCCCCAACTCCATGCTCTTGAAACAAAGTTTGTTGCAATGTTGCTACAAACGCTTCTTTATCAATTCCAAAGGTCAACCTTGTATCTCGCTGAATCTCTCCGGGAATTATGTTTTAAGAGTGCATATACGTGTGGCATGCTCAACCAATTCCACGTTAATTTCACGAGCAGGCTGTTTCAATGTCAGAACAAGTGGAATACTCGTCGTCGGAACCGACGGAGATCCAAGTCACATCTTTCTTTGTCATTTGTGTATTTTTATACTGTTGGTTTTATTGGATGATACCGCTTCCCACTTTTTTTTTTAGGGTTTCTACATTTATTGTTGAAAGAGCGCCTATCCGTGTTCATTCAACGTACATTAAACTCAAATCGCAACTTAACAAACGAAAGACATATTGGAAAATACATATTGGAAAATATACACAAACACGACGTGACAATAGCTAGAACGTATTTCATCATTGGTCGGGATCGTTGCTGATACGGGGATCAATAACAACAGCTACATTATTCAATTTATTTAATATACAAAACCTCACAATTCCGTGAAAGGCCATTGACATTATATAAAAATAATTGTGCAGTATCTAATAAAAACATAACTCTTTACTAAAGGAAACAGAACAGGAAGAAGAAAAAAGAAAATGAAAAGGAAAAAGAGAAAGAAGGATCAAGCGGCGAAAGAAAGGGAGAGGGGGAAGGACAGACACTACACTCCAGTCTGTACGGTGCCTCAGCCCTGCCTCGCGGACAAAACAGCAAAAGCGTTACCGCCGAGAATGGCCAGAGACACCCGCTGCAATAGCTACCCAACATCACGGAGTTCCCTACTTTACGGAGGAAATCGGCAGTGTGCGAACCAAGGACCCTAGAAGTCTCGACGACGAATTAGTTAGTCATGTCCCGGTATTTGACTATCTTCCTCTCCTCAGCATTGTGGGTAGCAGAGCCCGGGTTTGTGGCGGAATCGAGAAGGCTGGAGGCGGAGAACGAGATGTTGCATATCGCGTCTCAAACTAGGGATTTTCCCCCCTCGAAAGGGAAGAGGGTTAATCTGTCTGGGAGCTTGCCATCACCGCGGTCGAAGCCAGACGGCTCCTATTGTGAAGGGAAATGGACTGTGTCGAGGCTCCTTCTGAAGATCTCGTTCAAAACAGTATGACGGGGGAGCGGCACTAAAGCGGCAAGATAGCCGGTGAAGACCGAACCCGTTGACCACTGCTCCACAACGGCATCTGTGTGGTTCGCACACGCAGAGGGACGAATTGGCAGAATCGTTAGACCATCGGATAGATGCTTTGTGGTATTCGTTCCGGCTTTCTGCTCTCTGAGTTCAAATCCCACCGAGATCAACTTTGCTTTTCATCCATTTGAGGTTGATAAAAAAAAGTATCAGTCTAGTGCTGAGGTCGATTCTTCCTCTATATCTCTTTCTCACTTCCTCTCTCAATCTCTATCTTTCTTACTCTCTATCTTTCTCTGGAAAAGATCTGCTATACTCAGGCTTGGAGAGAGATGGGCTCCGTCAGGCTTAAAATGCCCTAGAAACGCGGTATGTCACCTTTATGGCACCATCAGGAGAGTTACATACCATACCATTCTCTCACTGGCCACCTTTGAACATACCTCAAATACGACTCATTTCTACGCCACAAACACTGATACAACACCATACATAATATATACAATGGTTTCTGATTTAGGCACAAGGCCAACAATTGCGGGAAGGGGAAAGTCAATTTAATGGACCCCAGTGCGTGATTGGTACTTATTTTATCGACCTCTTAAGAATGAAAAGCAAAGCTAACCTCGGTGAAATTTGAACTCAGAACGTAAATGGGCGTAACTAAATCCCGCAAAGCATGTTGTCCGACGCTCTACCGATACTGCCAATCCTCCGTCGCATAAATAATGATGGCCGTAGCGACAATAGTATTGAACCTAATCAATTTATGGATTCTGGGATAGGTATGATATATACACCAGCGTGAATGGACCTGTTATTTTTCTATCTAAAGACATTTTTTCCACTTCCATCCCGCCCGTCCATTCAATCTATTTTATTTCTCATTCTTTCTTCTGATGAAGGACTAGCATCCGAAACGTTAAGACCCTCTTCCTGCTATTTCAAGCGTTAACCTAATATATTCCTTCCATATACTGTACCGATTGTGTTGTTATTTCTGTTTACCAGTTACACACACACACATATATATATATATATATATATATATATATATATATATATATATATATATATATATATATATATATATATATATATATATATATATATATATATATATATATATAAATATATATATATGTACGTATGGGCTAAATCGAATAATAATGATAATCGATTCGTTTGCAAGCAAACGGCCTGCCTAAGTTGTGATGTGCCTTGATAACCAATCGTCATCCGTTTGTTCAACAGTACCATCGAGCAACAATCAACATATTACTGGGTATTACCATTCATCAGGCCTGTTTACCTCTATGCCACTCTGTTGAAAAGTTGAAAATATATATCATTTTCTGAAGTATACATCGGCTGATTAGCCTCTCATAAATTAATATTTTGCATAAAGGATATCCTATAGTTATTTTAATTATTTACACGTGGAAGAGATAAGAATGACATTTTAATAATTTATTTCTAGGATATAATTACATAAATGTTGAGTATATATCTATAAATGATATACAGGATTAAATGTTTAAATAACTTTTGAGAAATAATTATTTACAGTGATAAATGGAGGGTTAGAACCCAGGAACTTGTGATTGGGAAGTTAACTTTTTATTATAACAAAATGATTGAGATAGATGTACATGTGTGTATGGTTGTATGGGTACATTTTACAGATTTACAGACATATACATAAATACATGCATAAATACATACATACATACACACATACATATATATATTTAGTTTCAGAAGATCCCGTTAAGGGTGAAAGCAGCGATTCTTTGCTCAAACTTTAATCTGTTATTTTAATAAATATTTGCTCTACGGTTCTTATATATTTGATATATATTTATCCTTATCGAGCCCTCTTTTGATTTTAGTCTTCAAAATTATTATTATTACTATATATACTATAAAGTATGTCCATAGAATCATTTGATAATATATATACACCATTACCTCTCCCAAATAGCATAATCAACCACACAAAAAACAATTAAACCAGGCTATAAGATTAAAAGGCACCTATGAAGAAATAGTAGATAAATAAACGACAGCAATCTATTCGCAATCAACCGCTATAGAATATTTACCCAACATTTCAATAGCACGTGGAAATCGATTAAATATACCGTCAATATATATATATATATATATATATATGTATATATATTTATATATATACTTATATATATAATATATATACCCCGCCTGTTCCTTCAATCTATCTAATTTCTCATTCTTCTTCTGATGAAGGATTATCGTCCGAAACATTAAGACCCTCTTCCTGCTAGTTCAAGCGTTAACCTAATATATTCCTTCCATATACTGTACCGATTGTGTTGCTATTTCTGTTTACCGTTTACACACACACACACACACACATATATATATATGTAAATCTGTAAAATTGTATATATATATATATATACACAAACACACACGGTGTATTATTACGGTTGGTATGTGTTTACTGACACACACATACGCATGTATACGTGTGTGTGTTGTGAGCATGTACACCTGTAAGTATCTGTATTTACATATGTTTACATTTTTAAGCAAAGCAAAACGTGCCAATACAAAGAGTGTTCGGATGAGAGAGAATGTAGGTTTTCTGTATATTAGCACGTTTTACATGCTTTTAAAATGTACACAAGTAGTCGCTGTTGTATTCCAGGTTAACCTAACAAATATATATATATATATATATATATATATATATATATATATATATATATATATATATATATATTGTTATACTTGGGGAGGGTCATATTTGTGTAATAATATTGCCAGAATTAATAACAGAACACACTCACTGTTTGGTTGGTTTTCACTTCTGTGTCTTTTATATCGGTTAATTTAATTTATTCGGTCCTCAATGTGACCATTGACTGACCAACGGTCAAAAGTACAGATATAATATAGACACAAACACATATATATAGTCTAACAAAGTTCTTTCGTTGCACATCTGCAACATCGTCAGTGGTGCTATTATGTTTCCTCCTGTTGTATAGTATGCCTACGCCATCTTTTGGCGTAGGCATACAATACAACAGGAGGAAACATAATATGTTGATTTAAAACTGCACTATTCACAAGTGTTTTTTAACCTTCATATCATGTCTCCCTATTTTATCCGACGAAAACGCAAATGTCATCGCATGATGATATTTGTTTTTGAAATGCGCATAATAAAACACATGGAACTCTTTTAACCCTCTTTTGATCTTATATATATATATATATATATATATATATATATATATATATATATATATATGTATATGAACTTAGTAAAATTAACAAAGAGAGGACAAGACAACGAACGAAAACAAGTCAAAACGAAAAACATTTTTTTTAAAGGGGATACCTTAAAGAATTATTTTGTGAAGAAAAAAAAAATATATATATATTACTAATAGAATATAAAAGAAAAACGAACACAGATACATACATATATGTGTTCAAATCGCAAGGGACCAGATTGGCTAAGGTGAAAAGAATACTAACTATAGACAATTGGGTTTGCTCGTCTCAATTTAAGAAAAAAATCAAGAAAATAAATACAAACCGGAATTGTGGTAACTACCAATCACCCAGACAGCTTGGTGCTGTTTCGCAATGTTAATTGTGAATAGAATTACCAATTCTTCTCATAAGTGGGTGATGAATTATTATAATAGACAATTCTAAGTATATTAAGGACTGAATAGTGTGATATATGTAATAACACACATGGTATCTTAGCGTGTCTCACAAACTTACACCACTAAAAATAGCAGCCAGGTTTATTAGACATTTGAAATAGCTCAACAATTTAATGGAGCCGCATATATCAAAGGTATATTTTGAGTTAGGAACTCAAAATAGTCTCTTACAACAAAATAGCTCTAAGAAAGAGATATTTGATTATTTCTTTAATTGAGACAAGCAAACCCAATTGTCTATAGTTAGTATTCTTTTCACCTTAGCGAATCTGATCCCTTACGATTTGAACACATATATGTATATATCTGTGTTCGTTTTTCTTTTATATTCTATTATAATATACGGCTCGGAAATATCTCTTTCTTAGAGCTATTTTGTTGTAAGAGACTATTTTGAGTTCCTAACTCAATATATACCTTTGATATATATTTATATATATATGCATGTATACACATACCCATACTTACATGCACAAACACACATACCATCAAGTACACCCTCGTCGGCATAAGGACTGATCATTATTTCGTATATTGAATACTAGACTCTACAACTTATAATATTCTTCTTCTTCTTAGGCCCTTAACTCCTGATAGAGTCGTAGGGACGCCGCCGTGAAACACGTGTCTCATGAATTTTAAACCTGACGGAGCCTATCCTTCTCCAGAGTGGAACAGCCACTTTCTTCCTGAGAATACAAGAGAAGGGGAGAGAGGTAGGATGGTGAAAAAGAGAGAAAGAGTGGGAAAGAATCGTCCCCAGTATTAGGCTGATATTTTTTTATTGACCTCGAAATTATGAATGCAAAGTTGACCTCAGCAGGATTTGAATTTAGAGCGCATTGAGCCGGAGCAAATACCGATGCATTTTTAATCCGACACCCTAACAACTCTGCCCTTTGCCAGCAATACAAGCCTGGAAAAAGAAATATTTATCCTCTTTGGGTAAATTCAAAGAAGCGGTTTTTGTAAAAAAAAAGAGAAGTTTGTAGCAGTAATCAAGCAGTGTAACCCTTCCTGTGTTCTTTCTTTCTTTACTTTTATCTTCCTATTTCTACTACTTTCTCCCCCAAATTTTCTCTTTTCTCCCTCACCTTATCTTTCGAAGAAGAGCTAACGTCCAAAATGTTAAGACTCTTTTCATACTATATCGAGCGTTAAATTTCGTTACCGTAAGAAATTACATGAACATCAAACAATCATTTTTACGTTTGCACGAAACCTCCAAACAGTATATCGCAGTATGAAAGGCTATACCATCAATCATCAACGTTGTAAATGCTCCTACCCAGGATGACTTGGAGTGACATATGTATACGTATGTCCCCATAACTCCTGATAGAGTCATAGGGGCGCCGAATTGACATACGGCATTACTATGGCATTTTAAAACCTGGCGGAGCCCATCTCCTCTCCAGGTCTGAATACAACAGATTTCTTCCTGAGAAGAATATAGAATGGGAGAATGGAAGTGAGTCAAGAGAAAAGAAAGTGGTCAGATAAAACAGGTAATGTGTCGGGAAAATATTTCATCTCAAACGGAGTGAGGGAGAGAAATGCAAAGTTTTAATCGACTAATACCGCAATAAAAGAAAATATCAATGATAATTGTAGGTCGTAAATAAGTTCTTTGAACTCAGAAAGACAGTAACTATTAGTATTTAATGTTTCGGAATCGTTACCTACTCATGCTTATGGAAGTAAATCTATTCCACATGCCACCACCATCAGCCAATTGTGTTGTAATTATTAGGGGGAGGGGAAGCTACTATTTCTAGCAGTTCAAGTGGCTATGTAGAGTAACACTCGTTGGCACTTTGTTGCTTTTTTTTTTTCGTTGAGGATGTCGACCTATTTATGACAAATCTGGTGTCAAGGTAAACAAATTTGTTGTTATTCTTCCTGTTAATGTTAGTGTTGTTGTTGTTGTTGTTGTTGTTGGTGGTGGCTTGCGGGGGGGGGGGGGTAGAGGTAGTGGTGGAATGAATACGGTTGCCTGTCAACGTTGTTAAAATTATTGTTGTTGTGGTTGTTGATGTTACTGTTGTAGTTTTTGTTGTTACTACCGCTGTTGCAGCTGCTCTTACTATTGTTGTTGTTACTATTGCTGTTGTTATTATTATTACTGCTGCTGTGGCTGTTGTTGTTGTTGTTGTTGTTTTTATTACTGCTTCTATGGTTGTTGTTGTTGGTAGTGTTACTGCTGCTGTTGTACTTGTGAATTCCCAGCGTGGAGCAGAGCAGGTGTGTTTACAGATGGCTGCACCATTTCATTAATAATTACCAAGTCAGTAATTTCAGCAATAATTACCATCGTTCTCCTTCTATTCCCACAACCCACCCTCTACACTACACACCACACTTCACCACGATTTTCAATTTTTTTCTTTCATGAAGCTCCATTTCCACCTCACCGTCGCTGCATGACGGTGGGATGGCAAAGATGCTTCGAGACCAAGAGTAGTTTTGTGCTAGGGGTGGGGCGAAAGCAATCCTTCGGGTTCTCGATGCTCCACCCCCCTCTATGTTCATTGGTGCTGCTGTGCTAATGCAGATTAGGCGAATATGGGTGTTTATTACTATTATTATTATGTGAAAATATCCAGAGTATAATGGTTTCTACTATAGGCACAAGGCCAGCAATTTGGGGGGAAGGGGAAGTCGATTCAATCGACCCCAGTGCATTACTGGTACTTTATTTTATCGAACTCGTAAAGATGAAAGGCAAAGGTAACCTCAGCGGAATTTGAACTCAGAATGTAAAGGGTCATAACTCTATGCTGCAAAGCATGGTGTCTGACGCTCTACCGATACTCCTAATCCACTGATAATTTCTTTATTCTAATAAAAAATAACAATAATAACAATAATAATAATAATAAAAGAAAGCACCAAATATTTGTGCAGCCAGTATGAAACAGGTCTCATACTGGCTGCACAAGACCAGTTGCCTCGCCACAAAACATTATCAGGTAAACATATTGGGGAAACATTATGACACAAAATGTAGCCGAGGTTAACTTTGCCTTTCATCCTTACGAGGTCGATAAAATAAAGTACCAGTAATGCACTGGGTAATTGCTGGCCTTGTGCCAAAAGTAGAAACAATTATGACACAAAATACCGGTTCTGTGACAGAAAAACTGAAACAGTGGATTACTTAATATCTGCCTGCACCACTTTAGCACTGTATGAATACAAAAACAGACACGACAGTGTGGGGCAGTACATCCAATGGAAAATATATAAGTCCTATGGAAAAGATGTAACAAAAGACTGGTAACAACATCATCTAGACAGTAGCCTGATCCAATTTGAACTTACCTACAAGACCAACACTATTGGACTGGCCAAATACTTTTTGGATGCTGAAACTCGTTGAAAAAATATGAGAGAAGTAAGAAGCTTCACTCTATCTTGAAAGAGAGCAAAAATATGCTACCGATCTCATGATTGATATCCAGGTTGCACAGACTAAGAGAACTTGCAATTGATGCTGCTAAGCACATAAAATTAATGGCAAAAGAAAAGGAGTAAGAACAATTAGCATCAAAGTGGGAGCAGAAACTTCTGCATGGCAAATATGTGGCCCGTAGCAAACACGCTGATGTTGACCAAAAGCACACCCATCAGTGGCTACGTAGCTCAAGGCTAAAAGTAGAGAGCAAAGGCTTCATCTTAGCTGCCCAAGATCAAAGCTTACTGAAACGGAATTACCAAGCCAGTGTGATGAGAAATGGAATAAATCCAAAGTGCTGATTCTGCAATGTTGAGGTTGAAACAGTGGACCACCTAGTTTCTGGATGTAAAGTTTTAGCCCCAGTAGAGTACAAATATAGACATGACAGAGTTGGCCAATATCTACACTGGGTAATATGCCAGCATTATAAAATCAAAGCTGCTGACAAGTGGTACAATCATCACCCTGGGGCTGTAACTGAAGGAGAAAAAGTAACGATTCTTTAGGACTTTCCTGTACATACTGACAGGACCATCAAAGCTAATAGACCAGATATCATTGTAAAATACCAACATAGCAAGGTCTGTTTATTGATTGATATGAGCATCCCATATGATCACAATATCGCGGCAAAAGAATTCGACAAGCTAAGAAAATATAAAGATCTGCTAATTCAAATCGAAAAAATGTGGCACCTCAAGGCCGTTACAATACTAGTGATTGTGGGAGCACTGGGGATGATAAAAAAAGGAACAGAACAGTATTTGAGAATGATCCTTGGTTTACTATCTCTGCAAGAGGCGAAAAAAATTGCTTTAACTGGTAATGCACACGTATTGAGAAGAACACTTTCTCTGCGAGAATGATACCTCTCCTTATATGTATGTGTAGAAGAGTGTGTGTGCATAGATATATTTTATTTATATGTATGTATATGTATATATATGTGTGTTCGTATATGTATGTATATGTATGTATATGTAAATGTGCGCGCGTGTGTGTGTATGGATGTGTATGTGTGTGCATGTATGTGTATATATGTGTATGTATATATATATATATATATATATATATATGTAGGAGGTGAGTTTTATTGTAGTACAATAAAGCAATGCAGATATCGGATAAGAAGCACTCTACAGTTTGTGGGACTGGAGTATGCATAATATAAGATCAAAAGATATATGTTGATTTAAAACTGCACTATCAACAAGTGTTTTTTAGCCTTCATATCATGTTCTCCTGTTTTATCTGATGAAAACGCAAATATTATTGTTTGATGATGTTTGTTTTTGAAATGCGCATAATAAAATATATGGAACTCCTTTAACCATCTTTTGATCTTATATTATATATATATATATATATATATATATATATATATATATATATATATATATATATATATATATATATATATATATATATACATATATACATATATCTATATATGTATGTATGTATGTATGTATGTATGTATGTATGTATGTATGTATGTATGTATGTATGTATGTATGTAAATCGTTGACTGGTCGAGGGATGGAATTGTATCGGATTCCAGTTGCTAATCACTTTACCGTGTCGGCCGTCACAAACAGTCATAGTCGGCATGGGTTGGGGTTTGGATTCTGTCGATCGATTGGTTATTGATTAAGCGATACCCGCTGATGAAGCCACATACGTCGATTATGCATTGTTGTATAATATATGCAGACAGAGGGTGCAGTGCACCCTACTGCTGCATTAAGTGTGGCCGAAACTCGAGTCCGGGAACTATTACAGGCACTGGTTTTACGTGTGTTGTATTGAAGCGAATAACTATGTGTATACTCTGGGAATGTATCCTACATTACCTATTGAGTACGCTGAGATACAACCAGTCATGGCATTGATAAATATGCTGGGTTCGTCAACTCCTTTATATATATATATGTATGTTTGTATGTATGTATGTATGTATGTATGTATGTATGTATGTATGTATGTATGTATGTATGTATGTATGTATGTATGTATGTATGTATGTATGTGTATATATATATATATATATTTATATATATATATATATATATTTATATATATATGTATATATATATATGTATGTCTGAGTGTGAGTAAGAGTTAAAACAGAGGATTTTGTCGAACAGCCAGAAGATAAGGAGATATATGTACATAAATAAGTAGTTCGAGGAGAATATATTGTTTTAAAATAATCCAAAATAATTCTTCTGTACTTTGAAAAGAGACAGTGGGAAGGATGCTTTTCCTAATGCTGACCAGTTCAAGGAGTTCTGGAATAGGATATGGGGAAACAATGTTATTCAGAAAAGCGATGCCGAGTGGATAAAAACCATGAAGACAGAATTGCAAGGAAGAAATAGACGAAGTCATATTACTATATGCACAACTGGTGTGATGGATCAAGTGGTCTTGATACCAAACTGGAAAACTCCCGGTCCATGGATTTGGTTTAAGAAATGCAATGAAAGACCAGCAACTCAATTGAATAAATGTGTCCAGAAAGGTGCAGTTGCCTCTTGGATGGTAACGGGAAGGACAATGCTTGTAATATCAGATAGAAGTAATGGGAATACTGTGGGAAACTACCTTCCTATAGCATTCCTGAACATGGAAGGTACTTACTGGAATATTTGCGGAAAAGGCATATAATTTTCTTTTACATGAAGGAATATTACCAAGGGAACAAAAAGGATGTTGGGGGAGGTCTCAGGGTACCAAGGATCACCTGGTAATTGATAAAACACTTATGAGGCATTGTCAAAAGCATCATACCAGCATGTCTATGGCCGGGATTGACTTTAAGAAAGCATATGATGTGGTGCCTTATTCTTGGATTATTGAATGCCTGCAGGCGTTTGGTATTGCTAATAACATCACAAATGTTCTACTGAATAGTATGCTAGAGTGGAAGACCAAGTTGTACTCGAGCAATAGGAAGTAGGAATTAAATGGGGTATCCTCTAATTACTATTTCACCATTATTATTTGCCATAGCACTGATACCTATAACACTGACACTTATGAAAGTTAAATGGGTTACCAATGTGGAAGAAAGGACAATTCATAAATTATCTTCTGTTTATGGATGAACTGAAACTGTTTGGGAAGTCCGAAAAACAGATAGATTCTTTGGTTAAAACAGTCCAGATATGTAGCAGTGACATCGATATAGAATTTGAGATCTCCAAATGTTTTGTACTTAACATGAAAAGAAGGGAGAAAACAGCCTGTAGTGGATTACGGCTGTTATTGGGCGAAACCATGGAGGAGCCGGAAGATAGTGGATAAAAGTATTTGGAGATGATATTTTACACGTAGAAATGAAATAAAAGATTAGGGAGACATTTTGAAAGAGTAAAAATGATTTTAAAATCCAACTTCAATGCAAGAAATTTAGTCACAGTAATGAATAACTGGGCAGTTGCAGGGGTTAGATATAGGGACTCCATTCTCGGGTGGACTGAAGAAGAAATAGAAAAGTTAGATAGAAAGACGAGAAAGTTAGTGACATTGTACGGAGCTTTACACCCTAAAGCAAATATTGATAGATTGTACATGAAAAGAAAGAATGGTGGTAGAGGTCTATTGTATAAAGAGTGAAAGGAGAACGCTTGCAGAATATTTGGTAAACAATGACGAAGAGTTGTTGCAATATGCAACAGAAGATATAGGTATAAATGTAGATGAAATGGCTGGTAAGGAAGAGTTTAACCAAAGAGTTAAAGAGAAAAGAAAAGATAACATCATCATTGACGTGTCATATCAAATGACATAAATATTATGAGTAAAGAGGTTGAAAAAATCACGAAGTACTCCGAATTGAAAGTGGAGATGGCAAGAATATTTGAAATGCAGGAGGATAATGTGAAAGTGATATCAGTTGTGATTGGGTATTAGGGTCAATCCCATTAAAACTTAAAAACTTCATAAAGTGGTTGGAAATACCAGGCAAGATTGGTGTCATACAAAAACCAACATTGTTAGGTACTGCGCATATTTTAAGGAAAGTATTATCTGTCGGAGGTCATTGTTGTGACTTGACAGATGACTAAATACTTCGGTGCATTTTCCATCTGCACTGCGTGACAAAGTGACAATAATAACAACAATGGGTTTCTGATTTAGGCACATGGCCAACAATTTTGGGGGAGGGAAAGTCGATTAAATCGATCCCGTAAGGATGAAAAGCAAAGTTAACTTAGGCGGGATTTGAACTCAGAACATAAAGGGCCGCAACTCTATGTCAAAAAGCATATTGTCTGATGCTCTACCAATACTGCCAATCAGCAACCCCGGTGAGATTTGAACTCAGAATGTAATGAGTTGTAATTAAATACCACAAGATATTTTGTCCGATGCTCTAACGATTCTGTCAATCCGCCGTCCCACTACACACCAGGACACTTAACTATCATACCACATCAACTGGTGTGTCCAATAAAAAATATCGTCTGCATCATCGTGTGCTGACTTCCTGAATAGCTCACCGGAATAGCTCGCTCGCCAAACATATTGTCTGTGAAAAACAAAACACTTTCAACAAATTTAACAATGAGACTAAATCGAACAAATTGAACGCAATGAAACATTGTTATGAAGATCTATAAATTTATGCATGAAAACATAAATAATAGCATTCATAAATCGTGAAGATTCCATGGGTTCCACCAGTAAAAAACAGAAGGGAGCTAACTCTAGGCATATTTTGGTCTTGATATTACCTCCACGGCAAAGTAGCGATGAAAGAAAGAGTAAATGTAATCTATAGCACGGTGATATTGATGGCTGTAGAAAAATAAAATTGTTTTGGAGAATCAATAACTCAATAGAGAGGTTAAAATAAGAAAATAATTACCACATGATTGTTGTCAATAGCAACTATCAAGTCATTCAGCAGCAGTGGCGGCGGTGGCGGCTGTGGTGCTAGAGGCAGGGGAGGGGGAAATGAATTTTGTGTTTAAGAGTTTAAGATGTTTCGCATGGATCATTAACGGTCACCTATTTATCTAATCACATTAACACATAGTTTTACTCGATAAGGGGCTAACCTGGAGCTAAACGACTACATTAACACTTGTTCGTCTAATTTATGAGCGATATTTTAGAATTTATTGGTGAGTAGTTAAGAAAGATTTTTGATAAGGTCAGACTTCTGCCTGCTACTGGTAACATGTAACCCAGTACAACCTGCTTTAAACCCGCCTAGAGCGTCAGACACCAGGCCTTGTAGCATAGAGTTATGTCCCTTTACGTTCTGAGTTAAAATCCCGCCGGGATTAGCTTTGCATTTCATCCTTATGGACCAAACAGAAAGCTGTGGCGGTCAACCAGGGAGGTGTTCCTCCAACAAAAAGTGAGAAGGCCCTGGAGTGGAGTTAAGAAAGATATTGGAAATCAAAAGTAGTTGCGTTGTTGAGATGTGACTACACCATGGTTTCATTGACATCGGCAGTACAGTTACAAAACAAGGAGTTAAGCCATTTAAAATATTTAGCCATGTGTGTGTACGTGTAGGGCATCTACTGGTTGCGACGACAAGTCTTCCAATTGTTAGAACAATGGAACACAGCTGACTCGTTGGTAAATTGTTCAGTAAATGTTGACAACAAACTGCGA
>OZ024741.1:386628555-386633555 GCA_964016885.1 Eledone cirrhosa | reverse complement strand
TTGGAGTGAAAGCAACTGGTGCGTGTGTTTCTTATTGGCAACATGACCCTCCCAAAGCATAACAATACCGGTTTCAACACACGTTTTCAGATAAAGAATCTTGCTAAACAAATTTATATATATATATATATATATATATATATATATATATATATATATATATATATATACACACACAAACTAAGATGTAGCGAAAGTGAGAGAAGGGAACTAGTGATCTATTTCTGTAATTCAAAGCGCCATATTTGTCTCACCACCACCTATGATACTACCAGCTCTTAAATATACACACGACATTTATATAGTTTTATTACACTTTGGTATACTTACGTTCTCAGAAATGTATACACATTACATATCTCTTTTGTTACGAAACCACCAGAAACAGCTCCACGTTTCAACAATACAAAACTCTTTATATTAAAGTGTTTATATTTATCTAAAAACCTTCCATCATAATTTTATGTAAGAACTTTTGTCAAGTTATGTTCCACACACCCTTGATTCTATGATACAAAACTGTTTATTTCAAAGTATTATGTAAGAACCTTTGTTAAGTTATCTTCCAAACATCAGATAAATGATGAGAATACTAGTTGTATACTAAATCCATTCAAGTTCTTGATTATTTAAAAAATAAATTGAAAAACGTATAGAGAGTGTATTTCATAAAAAATATGGTAGCGAAAGGTAAATACACAAGCTGCTTTGGTATATATACACAGACGCTGCTTTTGTATATATACACACACGCTGATCTGGTATATATATATATATACAGTCTGAAACAACTAACACTCTGATTCAATAAATGCTTCTTTAATACACACTCCTAACCAATCTACACGTAGCTTCTACAGACACGTAAAGTCTAAATATACACAGCTTCAATATAAACATAGCTTCTTCAGTATACACATTACGTTAATATATATATATAGAGAGAGAGATGTATGTGTCAGTGTGTGTGTGTGTATATATATATATATGTGTGTGTGTGTGTGTGTGTGTGTGTGTGTGTGTGTGTGTGTGTGTGTGAATGTATGTGTATATATATATATATGTATATATGTATGAATGAAGGAAGGCAATATATTCTTATAGAAAACTTCCACTGTGTGGCAGAATGGTAATAGTTGTTGGCTTCGTTAAACACGGTGATGGTGTGTAGTGAGTGTGTGTATACATACACACACTCACTTACACACACACACACACACACACACACACACACACATATATATATATATATATATATTATATACACATATGTACATATACACACACGTATATGTACATACACACATATGTATACGTGTGAGTGTGTGGTGTGTGTTAGTGAACGCGCCTGCGTTTACGTATGTGTTTACGTTTGTCTCTGAGTTTGCGTTTATATTCCGTAACTTAGCGATTCGACACAAAAGAGTGCGGTAGAATAAGTACTAATGTCGGTATGATTGACTGAAATCAAGGGGTGCCCTCGCATGTCTGCAGTTTAATGACAAACCAATAAACCAATGAAAGAATATATCATTTTACTAGTCGCAAATCAAATTAGTACCCCTTTTGGCCTGGACTCTAATGCTGGATGCCCTTTCCTAACGCCAACCAGTTTGCAGAATGTACTGGGTGTATTTTATATAGCGTCAGATACTGTCATGTCCTTAACGTGAATGAAGAGTTCTCTCTACCGCTAGCCAGTCCACAGTATGTTCCGGATGTCTTTTATAATGGAACCAATCCTAGAGAAGTGTTTTGCTCAAGAAATGTTCTTGAGCAAAACACTTCATTTCACGTTGCTTCAGTATACTCAGCTGAAAAATAGTACCAGCAATAGCTGGGAGTTTAATCCTGCGATTAATTGGCGTCCTGATCAGTGGGTGGGGGGCATGTACTCTCAGTCGCTTCATGTGACGAAAACCGAGATAGGCACCTGTTGTCTGATGAGTCTCCAGACTCGAGGCAGACTTTAAACTTAGCATACTAGAGAGAACATCATGTTCCTAGGCAAGTATGATCAAGAGTAGGCACCGAAGAAGTATGTTGGTTGAGGGATGGAGTGCATTGTATCAAGGCAGCTTTATCAATAGTGAGAATAGTGGGTAAGAGGGGCTGATTAATGTTGACGTAGACGTATGGTCACTAGAATGGTGGGGGAAGACTGCGTGATGGAGCAATACAGAAAGAGAGTGAGTGTATAATGATGGCTGAGATATATCGAAATTTTGAATTAGAATTAGAGGGTTGTACGAGTTTTAAGCTGGTTTGGATGTCAGTCTGATGTTTCATGAGTGTGTGTATGTATGTGTCTAGAAGAGAGAAGCCGTATAATGGAGATATAATGAGTACTCCAACATCGCTACCCTAACGATACGAACCTGGACTGTGTGGGGGAACGTTCCTTAACATGCAGAAACCCAGGCACAACCCTCCTTGTAGTCCTGGTGGAGAGAATGGAGAAAGCCGTGACCCCGGAGGATGGCGAAAGACATGTTGAAATAGCCATTCCAACTTGCGTGGCACACTTCTGCGAGCGGCCAACCTCGGGTCCGATAGGGATGAGTAAGAAAGTTTTCCGGGGATCAAGAACGCCGCAAGTCCCTACTTTGCAGGTTCGATGGCATAACTGAGAGAAGAGAGGGCTATGGTTAGCTATCAGACATTGTGTGTGTGTGTGTGTGTGTGCGTGTGCGCGTGTGTGTGTGTGTGCGTGCGTGTGTGTGTGCGTGCGTGTGTGTGTGTGTGTGTGTGTGTGTGTGTGTGTGTGTGTGTGTGTGTGAGTGTGTGAGTGTGTGTGTGAGTGTGTGTGTGTGTGTGTGTGTGTGTGTGTGTGTGTGTGTGTGTGTGTGTGTGTGTGTGTGTGAGCGAGAGAGAGTGCCGGTACATAGAAAAATATCATTGATATGTTCCTAGGGAAAAGATAAGTATTGATATGTGTGCAAAACAGAAATACAGTAGTGTTTCAGATTAACAACTACGAGGAGAAGAAAAAAAACGTTGACCCACTGAGCTTAACCAGAACCCCACTAGAGGATGTTTTAAAAATCTATCAAAAAGAGAAAATAACTAAAAAAAAAATCAATTAATGGAGACACTGGACAACATACATAATGTAGATTTAAAAGGATCTGGTCTTTAAAAGCAACCGATGAAAGTAGCTGATAGGTTTCGATTTTATCAAAGTACATTCAGTTCAGTTGGCAAGGCTAAGCGGGATGAGTATAGAAATAGAGAGAGAGAGAGAAAGATATACACACACACACACATTCACTCATTCACACACACACACACACATATATATATATATGTGTATATATATAGATCAGATAGGCTGTGGGTAAAATACCAGGTGGACCATAACCCTCCAGAGTACTCGATACTTGGGGTAGTAGAGTGGGTAATATGAAAAGATTCAGGACCTCGACAGCTAGATCTAGCAGTCGAACGGCCGGAGCTCAGCCGTCGGGGCCAGAGGGGGGGGGGGGGGGTCCTGAATCTGTTCATATATATACATACTAGCACTGGTACCCGGCGTTGCACGGGATAAGGTATTTTGGAACGCTGGCCGCCAACAGACCTAATTGTGGAAAAACTGCATGCCTGGACAATATGTAAAGAAAATAAACCGAATACTCTGATGGCAGGATAATCTTTAAGATTTTACTCGACGAAGCAGGAAAAATGCAGGTTTTCACCTAGGGGATCATGAAAATGAATTTTTTTTATGTGCATAATATGCCTTGAAATTTCGGGAAAATCGGCTAGACATAACGCCTCAATAAGCCCTAAAAAGCTGAAAAAATGAAGTTTTTCACCTAATGCGGGCCCTAGACCATAAAAAAGTTGGATTTTCTTTGTTCGTGGTATGAAGAAGAGACTGACTAATACATAGTTACAATTTCAAGGAAATCGGTCTGACGTAACGCCTCAAAAAACCCCTAAAACCCTGAAACATCGCAGTTTTTCAGGTAATGCGGGCCCTAGGGCATCAAAAGTTGAATTTTTTATGTGCATAACACTCCCTGAAACATAAGTAATACAAATGTAAAGTTTGAAAAAAGTCGATGGGGGTATTTCTCGAGTTTTAGGGATTCAAACTCACACACACACACATACACACACACACACATCCTCAGGGAAGTGACGTAATGCAGACAGCCAGACATACAGACAGATATTATAAGGGCGCTACGTTATATGTATGTATCTATCTAAAAAGAGAAAGACTAAGAATTATATAGAGAGAGATCGCTAAATCGCCTAATGCGGTCCCTAGGGCATTGAACATTTGAAATTGTTTTTGCTCAGAACACTCCCTGAAACATAAGTATTAGATGTGTAAAGTTTGAAAACAGTCGCTTGGGTGTTTCTCGATTTTTAGGGATTCAAACTCACACACACACAGACATCCTCAGTTATATATATATATATATGAGAGAGAGAGGGGGTGGGAGTGATTCTCAGAGACCTAAGTCACATTCTTCCCTCTTGCAATCTCAGGTTTCCTCATTCCCCCACTCCATTTTGAATATACATCTAGTAATTTTTCATCCGAGCACCATATTAACATGAGTAAACTTTCACATCACAATAATTACATCATAGTCCCAAACGAGATATAGTCTGAAGCAGCATGTATGTATTTATTTATGGAGTGTTAATTCGTGCTCGTTCTTATAGATGTAAGTTATACTATTTTACAAAGCTGTTTATACAAAAAGAAAATATACTATTAAAGGGAACAAAATAAAAAAAAAATAAAAAAGAATTAAGCAATGCAAGAAAGGAAGGAGGAGGTATGCAGTATCCCAATCTGAGCGGTGTTTCAGCTGCGCCCCGCAGATAAAATGTCAAAGGCACTACCGCGGAGAATGGCAAGAGACACACGCTGCAACAACCACTCCATCCCACAGGGCTCCTTACCTAAGCGGACAGCTGTCTTTCTTATTTTACGGAGGAAATCCTCAGAGCGGGGATCAAGGAAACCAGAGGTTTCGACA
>OZ024741.1:386596055-386623555 GCA_964016885.1 Eledone cirrhosa | reverse complement strand
ATCAGCTCAAGGTTCGATCTGTATCGATCTTACCCGACTCTATAATCCGCAGCTCGACGGACCCTTTAAAATGCTAATGAAGGTGTAACCAATCGTCCTTGTTATCTTTTCAATATAATTCACTCTGTATAGCTCTACACCTCGACGCAGAAGTGAACCTAAACATCGAGTGCTCACCCGGGTGAACCTACAGTAACTCCAAGTTACACTCTCTATATATATAATTGTAACACTGTAAACTTTAATTTACTTAAGAATAAAATACTTGATCTATTTAAACATCTTAACTTCAAAATTGAATTCGAGAATAATGATAAACTAGCAAATTTCCTTGATATATCCCTTAATCTAGATACCAGCCTATATTACCCATATCATAAGGATAATGAGAATTTAAATTACGTTAACTTTAAATCTAACCACCCTAATAACGTTAAAACTGCTATAGTCAAAAGCGTAGAAAAAAGAATTTCTAATTTATCCTCTAATAAGGATATCTTCGAAGCTAATGCCAACTATTAGAATAATGCGCTATCTAGGGCTGGATATCTAGACAAAATTAGGTATACTAAAGAACTTAATCTTGGCAGAAGTTATAATAACTCTAGTAATGTAGCTAGTAATAATCATACTGCTAACAAAAGGAAGAGACCTAGATATAAAATATCCTTTGGTACAACGCCCCCTTCTCTCTTTCCGTTATTAATAATATCCCTAAATTATTTTTTAGGGCATTACATAACAGCTTCCCTCCTTCACATATATATAGCAAGATTTTCAATAGGCATACTATTAAATTCTCGTATTCTACTACTTCGAACATTTCTAAAAT
Organism: Eledone cirrhosa; assembly: GCA_964016885.1. Taxonomy (NCBI): domain Eukaryota; kingdom Metazoa; phylum Mollusca; class Cephalopoda; order Octopoda; family Eledonidae; genus Eledone; species Eledone cirrhosa. The sequence continues at coordinate 386,622,723 of OZ024741.1, read as the reverse complement.
TATCTCAAGACATAATTCTAAAATATTAAATAATAACTCATATGCATCCAACCATGAGAGTCATAATAATAACAGTATAAGGCCCGACGTCAATGTAAACTCTAGGCAAAATAACACAAGTAAAAATACGACGTCAAGCGTAACTTTGAGGAATACATCAAATAGTAATGTAAATCTAGACTTTAGCACCTCCTTTAGTTAATTCCACCACTCCTGATGATAATATAATTAATCCTGGGCCACTTGCCAATAACTCTGTAAATAATCTTAATCGTAAATGCAACTGCCCTATTATAACTAATTGTCCTCTTAGTAATTTCTGTCTCGATAAAAACCTAGTATACGAATGTAAAGTGGTAACTAGTACCAATAGCTTTACCTACATTGGCTCTACTTCTACCTCTTTTAAAGCAAGATCCTATAATTATTTTTCTACTTTTAAATCTCCACTTAAAAGGACCAGCACCGCACTCTCAGAACTTATTTGGTCCTTAACAGACAAAAACATAAATTACAAAATTTCTTGGCGTAAAATCTACAACGCATCTCCATACTCCAATGCTTCCATATCTAGTGTTTGTAATTTATGTCTGGCAGAAAAATTTACCATTATCTCGAATTTAAACACAATAATAAATCGAAGAACCAATTTATTTGGACTTTGTAATCATAAATCCTACAAGACCTTTCACAAAGTATATAGCTGATGTTCTATAACATATTCCACGAGTCACTGTTATCTTTATACCTCTTTCATTATATTCTACAATTTATTATTTTGGTTTTCTCATTATATATTAAGCTTTTGATCTTCTTTTGCATAGCCTTAGATTTTCGCTCAAACCTTCGACGATTTTGTAAACAATAGATGACGTCATATTATAATAAATTTTCTCTACGTTTTTTCTACGTTTATAAATCCTTCTAACAATTTCCTTTATTTACTTGATGATATAAAATAAAACTTAAATAGTATACCCCACATATATATTTTTACTAGAAATTATTAACTTTGACATAGATAGACTATTTATATTTCATAAAAATCTTTTTATATTTAATTTATTAATACATTTTTACACTTCTTAAACCAATGTTTAGTATTTAAACCCAATATAATATACCCAGTTTCTATATTTAGACCTCTAATATTTGAATACCTTCTATAATATTCGTACATACACCTCATCAATTTATTTTTTAACTGTTATTTACAGCTGTTTTCAATTTGACAGTGTCCCTGATCAAAAGTCTCTCTCTCTCTCTCTCTCTCTCTCTCTCTCTCTCTCTCTCTCTCTCTCTCTCTCTCTCTCTCTCTCTTCTTCTTCTTCTTCTTCCTTCTTTTTTTCTTCTCTTTCTTTTTCCTTTTTTCTCTTCTTCTTTCCTTTTCTTCTCTTTTCCTATCTATTCCTTACTATAGTATTAACACATATATTTCTGTCATGTGTAGACTTAGCACTATCCTATAAACAAGTGCTATTATGTCTCATATCATTGTACCTTTTTTTATCTGAAGAGAACACAACATCTGTCCCAGGATGATTTTGTATTCGAAATACGTATAATAAAATATATGGAACTCTTATAACCATCATTATTTCATCTTTATTATATATATATATATATATATATATGTGTGTGTGTGTGTGTGTGTGTGTGTGTGTGTGTGTGTGTGTGTGTGTATTGACGAGCGTAAGAATGATACTCCATACTGAAGTAGAGTTTATTCTTGATTGTGGCTAAGTGGTTAGTATTCTTTCTTTGAAGATTCATCTGTGCACTCACAGGATAATCTGACAACCTGTCAGTCAGCAAACAAACCAGCCAACCAACCAACCAGTCAGGAAATCAAATAACCATCCAACCAACCGACCAACTAACCAACCAACCAACCAACCGGCCAACCAAACAGCCTACCAGCCAGCCAACAAACCAACCAACAATGACGTAGTAATCATCCAACCAACTAGCCAATCAACTAGCTAACCAGCCAACCAATCAGCTAGTCAGCCAGCCAACGAGCCAATCAACCAACTTGCAAACTAGGCAGCCAGCCAACCAACCAACCAACTAACCGACTAACCAGCCAGACAGCTAGTCAAACAACCAGCCAACTCAACACACAACCAACCAACCAACCAGCCATCCAAACAACCGACATAGCTGTCTGGCAAGCTGGAGAGAGAGAGAGAGAGAGAGATAGAGAGGGGGGGGGGGCGAGAGTGTGAGTGAGAGAGAGAGCGAGAGAGCGAGAGGGAGAGAGAGAGAGAGAGGGAGGAAGGGAGAGAGAGTCACTGGTCAATGTTAAGAGTGTGCAGGCTTCTTGTATTTCTGACTGTTTTGTCTCTCGAATGGATGGCCATTGTTGGCATTACACGTACCATATAAGTCATAACAACAACAACGACGATAATAATAGTTTCTGATTCAGGCACAACGCCAACAATTTTAGTGGGAGAAGAATATCGATTATTTCCAACCCATCGCATTACTGGTACCTTATTTTATTGACGTAAGGATGGAAATCAAAGCTAACCTCGGCGGAACTTGAACTCAGAAAGTAAAGGGTCGTAACTCTATGCCACATGCTGTCCAACGCTCTATCGATAACAACAACAATAATAATGATTTCTGATTTAAGCACAAGGCCAATAATTTTAGGGGGAGGGGAAAGTCGATTAAATCGATCCCAGTGCATTACTGGTACTTTGTTTATCGACCTCATAAGGATGAAAGACAATATTAACCTCGGCGCGATTTGAACTCAGCAATGACAATAATAATTGTTTCTACTTTAGGCACAAGGCCAGCAATTACCCAGTGCATTACTGGTACTTTATTTTATCGACCCCGTAAGGATGAAAGGCAAAGTCAACCTCGGCGGGATTTGAACTCAGATCGTAAAGGGACGTAACTATGCTGGAAAGCATGGCGTCCGACCCTCTACCGATACTGCCAATTCAACATAATAATAATAGTTGTTTCTACTTTTGGCACACGGCCAACAATTATCCCAGTGTATTACTGGTACTTTATTTTATCGACCCTATAAGGATAAAAGGCAAAGTTTACTTCGGCGGGATTTGAAGTCAGACCGTAAAGGGTCGTAACTCTATGCTGACCTTCTACGGATACTGCCAATCCACCTTGATTGACGATATTGTGATGCCTTCCTGTCGTCATGTCACAGCGACAATTGTCTGGCGAGTCTTTCTTCCTTTTCCTGTACTAGTAGAAACCAAAATTACAACATAATTCGTTGCTTTCTTTCACACGTTGGCCTTGTGCCAAAAGTAGAAACAATTATTCTTTCACACGTTTACTTGCTGCTGTCGTTTGACTGTGGCCATGCTGGGGCACTGCCTTGATTTAGTCGATCGTATCGAGAATTTAAAGCATTTAAGAGGAAGCAACCTATTGAAATCACATGTTATTCTGTGGTCTTCAATGTAATAACCAAATAAATCGATATTTACTTTACAAAAAAAAAATCTTTTTTTACGAGAAAGAATTATGTTAAGACCTTTTATATTTGATAGAAATGTCTTAAGATGTCTGTCATTATCTTCAATAGAGATGCCGCGCACAATAATCTTAACTAACATAAGGTTATTCTGTAAGATAATTTGCTTCAACACTCATTGAAAATATCCAACAGCGTCCGTGAGGTCAAATAGGAGTTTGGTTTATTGATACAATTGTCGTAAGGGTTGAAAAGCATGTGAAGACACCAATAAATCGTCAGTGGGAGTTGATAGTAAGAATGTTTCATGTCGACCTGCCTAAAATATAAGTGTTAAGATATAGTGAGTATTAATTCGTTAATAATAGGCACTGAAAAAACATCAAGAAGAGTATACGTGTTGAAAGTGTTTGAGAAATGAACAAAGCGTTTTTCTTTACTACACTTTCAGTTCTCCCCGGTTCTATGATATCTTCTTTGATTAGGCAAGACATGTGATTTTCGTTTTTCCTTACTACACTTTAGGCTCTCTCCGCTGAGTTACTGAGTTCTATGATACCCTCTTTGATTAAGCTGTTTACTTCTTGTCTGATGAATTTGCAGTCCTCTAAAGAATATTTTCTAGAAAGTGTAGCAATAAGTTTTGCATTTGGAGGTAAATTAGATTCGCGAAAGATGTAACAAGTAGAATCAGCAGGTAAGCATGCAATATTTAATAACACTTGAGAGATTTCAAAGTCATTAACCCTTTTGGTATCAACTCACCCAAAACCGACGTTGTTCCTATTTAAATCAAATCTTCCAACAATTTTATATAAGAACCATTTGTTATAAATAGTATGTAGGTTAGGTGGTTCGACTCACGATCATAAGGCCGTAAGTTTGATTCTCGAACCGTGCAGTACGTCGTATCCTCAAGCAAGACACGGTACTTCACATACTGTTTTAATGAAATGATTAATAATTTAGTAAATTCCTCCGAAACCTTCATTAATTAAATGAAATACAACGTATTTCATGAGAAATGTAGCAATGAAAGGGTTAAATTTAACTGCCACTGCATAGACACGAAACTGTATCGCAGCATTACAGTGACTGCTGTTCATACAAAATGATTCGGTATACTGAATCTCAGCTTCACATATTCTCGTAATTCGGGAACTAAGCTGTGTTGATGTCATCATAACGTTGTCTCGAATGGTTTAATGATAAAACCATTCCGCTTAGCAATATTAGCTTCGATAAAATTGTCAAGGTTTCCCCTGTCAACTGCATTGATTGATTGTTAATTACAATACTAATGTGTGCACGAATCAAAACATTAGCAGAGCACATTATCCCACCCACATATTTATGATTAATATATATCTGTGTGTGTATATACACACACACATACACAAACTAACACACACACATACACACATGTGTGTTTGTATGTGTGTATACACAAAAATACATATATACATGTATGTGTGTATTTTCTTGTGTGTATATACACAAATACATATATACATGTTTGTGTGTGTATGCATATACGCAATACATATATACACGTGGCGTGTGTATGTATGTATATTCACAAATGCACATATACACGTTTCCGTGTGTATGTATACACAAATATACATATTCACGTCTGTGTCTGTATGTATGTATACACACAAATACATATATACATGTATGTTATTAATTGAGAGCAGTAAGACCATTATTCCACTCAGTCGGCCATATTTATACAAATTACGCCATATTGTCAAGCTTAAGCTTAAACTGTTTCGGTGGTAAAATGGGGTTTCCTATACTATAATTGTTTCTACTTTTAGAACAAGGCCAGCAATTACCCAGTGTATTACTGGTACTTTATTTTATCGACCCCGTAAGGATGAAAGGCAAAGTTAACCTCGGCGGGATTTGAACTCAGATCATAAAGAGACGTAACTCTATGCTTCAAAGCATGGTGTCCGACTCTCTACCGATACTGCCAATTCACCGCCCTTGGTTTCCTATACTGTATATGATTGGCAGCTGGGTGCACATCTAAACAAATAATACACACACACACACACACACACACACACACACAATATATATATATATTTATACTCGATTCTCACTGTGTATATGATGATACTGTGAGTGCACAGGCGAAATTCAAGAGTAACAAGATTCACCACGTAGCCATAATAATAATAATAATAATAATAATAATGATAATATATAAATATATATATATATATATATATATATTAGAAAGTGAGGTTTTTTTTACAAAATGAAAAATAACCGAGGTGTCCTACACGAGTGAAAGTATAAAGAAAAAGAGATGAAATCGAAAATGCAACTGGAGTCTTATTTAAAAAAAAAAATATATATATTTATTTGGTTCCTTTACCGGTTTCGCAGTTCTGTGGTTTTTCTCACATTTTTCTCACATTTTTCTCACATTCTCACATCATATATATATATATATATATATATGATGATGATGATGATGGCTGCAACGAGATTTCAAGTAATGCCATCGCTTGATACTTAAGTATGAACATCACAGACGTGGATTCCTAGTCCTGCTCAGGACTTGCCTATAGCCAACAATACCTTGCATTACACAAATGTCACATATCAAGCGATGCCTGTGCTGAAAGCTTTTTTAAGTGGGGAAAGGCTTTGCACGGGGTCAATCCCACTCTCTAAACATCGAATGCTTTACCCAAAAAGAAGAACTGCTCTTCATCATTTGATGCAAACGAAGTCGCAGATCTTATATCAGAATGTCATTCTCTTTCTCCTAGAGAGATGTCTTAATGAGACTAGGAGTTTCTCGCTCAAAAAAAAAAAAAAAAAAATTATAATAATAACCTTATTGGATGGCCGTTGACCCTCTTGAATTCCTCCGCCCTTTGACGGGCTTTGTTCTTCATCCCGCAGGGTGTCCATAATCACCCTCCTCACCAAGCAAGCTTGATGGAGTTGCCGGTTTTGTCGCCGATGACCTGACCATACATATGTTGTACTGGGTTACATACATACATGGTTGTGTGATTGTTTCATCTTTGCAGATGATTGCCGCCTCTCTATGCACCCCCGTCAACCGCCATCAACTCCAAACGTCCGTTTATGGCCTCTTAGGTGGTTTATAAGTTTAGCTGCAGATTTGCATGGTCTGCAGCAAATGTGACAGACAAACGATGTGCCCTCTATTGGATTGATTGGGTCAGTTTGTGGGATGTCATCCTTATGTACTCTCATATGCTTTTTAAGATAAGAAATTAATTTGCAGATTTTCTTTGCACACCACACATGTTGTCTCACCTAGTATTGGAGGAATAGTGCTGCATAGAGTTGTCTTTTCATGTGATTTTAGACGAGTGATGTACCCAGATTTAGAGAGAAGTAGACAATCACACACTTCACAACTCCAGCTCCCTATGTTCTTATTGAGGTTCATACTGTAGCATTTTCGAAACTGACGTTTAAGTTTTTCATGGTCAAGAAAACATTCTGCTGCCTTTATTCACATGTCCTCTCCATTCAACCCTCTTTAAAGAAAGCACTTCTCAGTTCTGAACTTCAAACTGTAGATCCTTAAGGTTGTTTTTTTATGCAATCATTATATCTTTTCCTTGGTTTGTGCTTGGTCTTGATATTGATGCCCTTATCCGCCCACACTCTCTTCTCAAGCAGCTTTCCGAAGGCTACAGAGGCCTTCTGAATTCACAGTTGCATTTCAGCACCCAGTGAACCATTCCTGGACAATTCACTGCCCAGGTGAACAAAAGTATCAACTAGTTCCATGCACCATTATATTTCGTTCAATATATGGTTCCCCTAGTGTTGGGGTGAACACTACCTTAGTCTTTTTCAGATTAATGTTCATACTAAAGGCATTACAAGAAGCTGCAAAACAATCCATGATGTGTTGCATGTCATCTTGGGAGTGAGCCAGAAAGTTAACATCGTCTGCATACAGGAGTTCTCTAATTCGTATTTGGAACAACTTGTTCTAACCTGCAATAGAATACCCTTTACACAGCCCTGGAATGCATGAGTCAGCACCACAGCAAAAAATATTGAAATCAGTGTGGGAGCTGGGATATCTCCCTGCTTCCCACCATTATCAAATGGGTTTTTATTGGACAATTCTCCATTCAAGCATGAGCCTTCATATTTCTATGCAGTCAGACGGACATATCAATAAACGTTGGTGGGCACCGTATATTCCCTAGTATTTTCCACAGCACACCTCTGTTCACCGTATCAAAGGTCTTTCTCAGATCGACAAGAGCCTGGTACAGAGAAACTCACTGTTCAAAACATTTCTCTTGCATCTGCCTTATAGAGTAGATCATATCAATCGTCCCTCTCCCAGATATAAATCCATTTTGTGATTCAGGGATGACTGTAGGGCAAGTATCCTCCATCAAGGTGTTCAACAATAATCTAGCAAGAACTTTGCCCACAGATTCCATCAAAGTGATACCACGGTAGTGATCACATATTCCTTTATCCCCTTTACCTTTAAACAAGGTCATCAAGATACCATCTATCCAATCTTGTGGTATAGGAGCGCCAGCCCAGCACTCTGTGGTGAGATGAAGTATTGTTTGTGTTATGTTATTATTATTAACAACCTTTAACACTTCCATAGGGATTCCATCTGATCCAGGTGCCTTACCTGTGTTTAACTGGTTTATGGCCATTTTAAACTCATTATAATCATCTGGTAATCGATCCATTTTAAAATTTACAACACATTGGGGGATGCCATCTAGCACATCATGATCAACTGATAATGGATTATCAAATAAATCAGTAAAATGTTCTTACCAACGCTTAAGGATGCTCTCCAATTCCTTGATGATGGCTGTATCGTCTTCGGACCTTGTGGGAACAACAGACGAAGTTGTTGGACCATATACTGCACGCAAAATATTATAAAACAGTTTTGAATCCTTTGCGTTATAAGCACTTTGAATATCTTCTGAGATCTTCAACCACCATTTATTTTTAAGCCTTCTCAGCTCGTGTTGTAAGGTGACTTTATATTCTTTATATGTATTTTTAATAGCAGTTAAATTCCTAGGGCTCTCTTGCAAAATCTTTTCAAGGAGAGCATGTTTTTCTTCAATAGCTGGCTGATAACCTGATTATTATCATCAAACCAGTCTTTATGTTTTTTTTTCGCTCTGAATCCAAGTTCCTCTGCTCCTGCTGTAACAATTCATCCCTGAAGTTTATCCACGTTCCATCGAAGTCAAAATTATTCAAACGTTTATTCAAAACCTCATTTACTGTTTTAGCTTTCCAACATCAATACGCTTCAGTGTTTTGATCCCACACATACGAGATTTTTTCCGAACACGTAACTTAAATTTCGCCCGAACCATCATATGGTTTATGTTGCATTCTGTATTACACATGACGCGCACGTGATAGACATCATTCAAGTCGCATCTCCGGTTTACCATGAAATCTATCATGTGGCCATCTTTTGACCTTGGGTGTATCCAGGTAACTTTATGCTTTTTTTTTTTTTTTGGCGGAAGAATGTATTGCAAATGGCTAGGTTGAGTTCCGAACAAAGCTCAAGCAGCTTCAAACCACTGGCATGTATCTTACCCATGCCGCAATGGCCTAGTGCATCTCATGTCACATGGTCTCTGCCAACTCAGGCATTGAAATCACCAAGAATGACCACTTTTTCTTCAACTGGAGTAGATGTAATAGCAAGAAGAAGGGATTCATAGAACGTCATAATACTTTCTTCTCTGGCCTAGCACTGCAAAACTTACACCATCTCGCCGTTCTCCTTTTGGTTTCCATGTGCAGAAAAGTGTTTCTGACAAGGCTGCAATATCTATATTTAATCTTTGGAGTTCTTTCGTTACCATTGCGGTTCTTCTTTCTGGCCAGTTTGATGAGTTTTGGTCCAAAAGGGTTTTAACATTCTAGCAGCAAATATTGTGTTTCACTCGATTTTTCATAAATGTTTTACTATGTCCTTCACTTTTTCTTTTCCTGCTTGAATGAACCGCCGATAGCCGCAGTAAACTACCCAACGTTGATGTGACTGGCAATTTTCAATGTATCTTTTCTAGCACCTTCCCAAGAATTTGGGTGAACAGTTCTCTCCCTAATAGGGCTGCTCAGATACAGGACTCCCACGGGAGTTAGCCCCTGTCACAGGAAAACACAACATCGATGTTATGATAAGACCCCTGCCTCCTATGAGCAGATTTGCAACTGTGTGCTTTCAACTGGTCAGGTCTGCACACGTAGCCACTCCTCCATCACCATAGGACATTCAGCTGATAAAATGACATGAGAGGATCACAAAAGAAACATCTGTACATCATTGGATTATAGTGGCAAAAGCTTGTACTACATGAGCACCACTCTCAAAGTTTCAGTCTGGCGACAAGCCTAAGCCAAATGACCAGTAATCACATCAACCACTGGTTTTATTTCAAAGTTTCCCTCTTTTAGAAAGATTCTGTAATAACAGCTCGGGTTCCTTCACGCCCAGTGGATTTTCTTTTTACCCATTATTTGCACCTGTAAATGAGTTGCAATGATTCGCTGACATTTTCATAAACGTAGACCAGAGACTCTATTCCATTTGAGAGTTTAAATGTTAAAAGGGTTATAAAAAGAATTATTTAAAAGTTTTAAAAGAATTTTTAAAGGTTTTAAAAGGTTTTTAAAGGCTGTACATGTTACCAGTAGCACTCAAGGGCCACCTGACACTCAAGAGTGACCCATACATACATACATATATACATACATACATACATACATACATACATACATACATACATACATACATACATACATACATACATGATGGCTGCCCCCTCGTTATCGAGTATGGCCATTGCACGAGAAGGAAAAAAAAAAAATAAAATAAAATAAAATAAAATAATAATAATAATAATAATAATAATAATAATAATAATAAATAAAAAAGAAAAAAAAAAGAAATAAAAAAAAGAAATATATATATATATATACATACATACATATATACATACACACATACATACACATACACACACACATATACACACACATACATTAATAACAATAATAATAATAATAATAATAATAGCAATAATAATAATAACGATTTCATTTATTAGCCACAAGGGCCGACATGTAGGGGACAATACAAAGACATGGACAGTGGGGGTTTACAATAAGGTCGAGTAAAAGTGCACAATGGCAAGACTAATTTAACAATGAAAATATAAAAATATAAAATAAACTATGCATAAATATAACAAAATAAATTCCCCGATAGGGGGTGGACGACCCTGGGGTGATTCGGGTACCCCACCAATCCTGAACCACCCTGCGCTTCTAGGGCACCCAGGAGAGCACCCCTCTCCGCAAGTTAGCCAGCCTATAGGCGCATGGTCAGAGTAGGCCCATTCACACGAGCCATTCTCACCACATTCACCCACCTTTTAGCAAATGTACTGGGGGGCAGCACTTCTCTCTCTACCCTCACCCTCCTTTCCAGGTGAAACTTGAAGAAGTTGATGAGGGATTGACCGAAGAGAAAAGTGTCTGTCTTTAGTCCTTTCAACCTGGTCCACCATATAATCTCTTTCGCAACTGCCACCAGACAGAGGAAAATGTCCTGCTCTTCCTGACCTAAGGAAGGTGGCGGCTCGATCTTCACTATGGACTCGGCCGATAGCCGGATTCGTTCCACACGCGACAGTAGCTGTTCGACATAACTCCACAAGTCAGTAATGCACGGACATTGGACAAGTGCGTGCAGAACGGTTTCGTCGTTCTGTGCGCATCTTGGGCAGGTCCGTCTGACAGCACTTCCGTGCCTGTAGAGTTTATCCCGAACCGGCAGTGCCCCCCGGTAGCACTGCCAAGCGAGGGATTTCTGGAAATTGTCCATCGTCCCCGGCTCAAAAGTTCTCCGGTACAGACTGGTCAGTTCGACTTCGTCGAGGCCCAAAGCTTCTCCGAGTGCGTCATCGCACTTGCCCACCACTAATCCTCTATAGAACTCGAGAGTGGAAGTTCCACTGATCGCATTTCCCGCTTGGTAGAAGGCAGTGAGTGCCTGGCAACATTCCAGGTGCCAGTCACCCAGTCTCGGTCTCTTCTTGACCCAGTCAAAGAAATGAGCTGCGGAAAGGCCCGTCTGATAAACGGCGACCACACCTGTTCACCATTGAGGCAGAATATCTGGAGATGTCGCTGCCTCAACGCATGTCTGCGCATCATTAGCCACGGCATGCCCAGCCCTCCGCGTAGAGGGTGCTGGCAGCAGATGGACCGCCTCACCAACGGAACTTGTCCCCTCCACAAGAGTTTGAAGAGGAGCCGTTCCAACTTGACGAGGCGCGGACGGGGGCAAGGCACGACGGTTAGGCGGTAGTAGATGACGGACGCGATGTACGCATTCGCCACCTCCGCGCGACCTTTCAGTGATAGCTTCCTCCCAGCCCATTTTTGGGTGAGACTGGCTACTCTGCTCGTTACCTCGTCCCAATTCTTTTCCACCTGGAGGTCTGGTCCGAACAAAACCCCGAGCAACTTTACTGGTCCGTCCGTCCAGCGCCCCACGACGCTGTTGGATGGCATGGGCTTGCCTCTCCAGGTTCCGAGCTGCAAGCCCACCGACTTTTCCGGGTTAAGTTTGGCTCCTGTCAACCTTTCATATTCCTTCAATAAGGTGCCGACCACCTCGATTTCTGAGGTGTTCGACACCATCACGGTGATGTCGTCCGCATAAGCCGACACCGCCTTTCCACGTCCCGGTTTGAGAGGGATGCCCTGCAACAGCTCCAGCTTCCGCAGTAAAGGCACGAGAGTCAATACGTACAGAAGGGAAGAGAGAGGGCACCCTTGACGGACCGATCGGGAGACCTGAAACAGTTCCGAGAGGTGACCATTAACCTTGACCACCGAGCGTGTGCCGCTGTGCATTGCAACGATCCAGCTTCTAAAGACAGGGCCGAAGCCAGCTGCTTTGAGGACAAACTCCAGATACCGATGGTCGACCCTATCGAATGCTTTCGATTGATATAAATTGATCAGTGCCCCACCGAAGCCAGGTTTACACCCTACCCTCTCTATGATGTATCGCATGAGGTGGAGATTATCGTGTATGGACCTGGCTGGGATTGCGCAAGTTTCCGCCTCCCCAACCAAATCCTCGACGATAAGCGCCAATCTCTTTGCTAACACCTTGGCCAAAATCTTAAACTCTGTGTTGAGCAGAGTTATGGGCATGAAGTTGTCTAATGTATCCCTCTTGTTCTCGTCTTTCCTTATCAGCGTCACCACTCCCCTGCTCACAGAACTGGGAATACTCCCATTCTGCTGCCAGTTACAGTAGAGTGCTTCGAGGAGTTCGGAGAACAAGTCTGGCATATTTACGTAAAGCTCGTAGGGCAGGCCATCCAAACCGGGTGACTTGCGCCTCATGCAGCCGACAAGGGCGTCCTGAATTTCGGCTGAAGTAATCGGCCTTTCGCAGCGCTCAGCGTCGACCGTCGAGATGCGCGGCAAGTCGTCAAGGTAGGGACTGAAATCCGCTACTCTCTCTGACTCGCCATTCTCCCTGAACAACCGAGCAAAGTGCTGGTGAAAGGCCTCACACATCCGCTTGGAATCGCTTATCTCGTGTCCGTCTCGGTCTGCCAAAGACCGAATTGTGGTTTTATTACCACGCTGCGCCTCCGCCACGCGGGCCCATCGAACAGCTTTAGTTCCCTCGTTTCTCAGCGCACGCGCCTTAGCTCTGACAATGCAACCTTCGTGTTTGGCATTGAAGAAATGGTCTAATGCCATTCTCGCCGCTAGCACGTCAGTTGCGATGCCACTACCAATAGCCTCGTCTAACTTATCTACCCGCTCCCCCTCCTTTCTATTTTTCTGTAACGCTAGTTCTTTGCCGAACTCTATCGAAGTTACTCTAATCTCTCTTTTGAGAGCCCCCCACCATCTGTTGTTGATGATCCCCCCTGTCAACTTTTGCTTAACTAACTTGTTGACTCGGTCCCTGTAAGCCTTACGTGCCGGAAATGACATGTTCAGCTTCCAGTAACCCGGTCCTAACCTACGCGTCTTATCTAGGTCGACCATACATATCACAAATTTGTGATCTGAATAGGCGACCGTTTTAAAAAGTGGACAGCCCACACTATTTCTATCTATTTTCCTAATGAAGATTCTGTCTATATACGATCTAGATGACCCCATTCGGTTGGTCCATGTCCATACTGGCACATTGGGGAAATCTAGTCGATACCTGTCAGACAGTTGGAACTGGCTGAGTAGGTGCTTGAGGCTTTTGCACCCCCCGCTCCTATCGGCTACTCCCACACAATCCCAGCGTGCGTCTACGATGCCATTCCAGTCCCCCGCTAACAGTAAAGGGCGAGACGTACCCAGAAAGGTCTCCAGGCGCCTAAAGAAGTCAGGTCGCCTGGCCCCTGTAGGGGCGTAGACGGCCAGCAGTCTAAAGGCACCACCTTCGCTACTGCTCACATCCAAGACCACCAACTTACCGTCCGGGTCCCGGAAGATCGACCTTACCTCGAGATCCAGTCCTTTCCTAAACAGCACTGCCACCCCCCATTCCCGGCCTGCTAACAGATGCGAAGATCTGATAGTCGTCGAAAATGGGGGCTAGTGCGCGCGTGTCGGAAATTCTGGTCTCGCTTACGGCAATCACATCCATTTCCAGCGACCGGAGGTCGTTGAGCAGGCGACCCTGCTTCCAGAGTGACCCCAGAATAACGACAACAACAATAATAATATACATATTCATATATATATACACACACACGCACGCACATAAGCATATCTACACACACACACACACACACACACACGATAGCAACTAACAGCGCTGCGATCGAATGTGGCTTTTTTGCCCAGCCAATGATCTAAAATGTCTTGCACAGAGTCGGCAACCAAAACATTCACTGGGAATAGTCGGCTGTGGTTGGAGTTCGTGTACTTTTGCATGTCGCTTGAGCCCTCCTGCTGATTTACATTCTCTACCACATGTTTGGCAAGCATGATGAGTAGCATCTCCAACAGCAGACTGGTAGTCAACCACTGGTCTTACTTTATGACTGCGAAGATGACTTTCGAGTCCAGCTTTGCTGAGGCAGAGTCTCGCACAGACGCTGCATGTCAGCACCATAGGAGGACCCTCGCCGTCTGGAAGTGCAACAGCAATGCCCTTCCTCACATCCCGCTTTACTTTCTCGTGTGCGATTCGAGATGCCTCAAAGGCAACTTTTCCCTCATATACAGTCTTTCTCCATTTATTACGATCAGCAGCAACATTTTCCCATGTATCAGCAGAGATGTTAGCGTCTTTCAGAGAGGCTTTCAAGGAATCCTTATACCTCTTTTTTGGTTTATGTGGCGGTCGTTTTCCTTTAACCAACTCTCCATAGAAGAGTTGTTTTGGTATTCTAGAATCCTTCATCCTGGCAAGGTGACCACTCCAACGGAGTCGTTGCTTAAGCACAAGAGCTTCTATACTGTCACACATAGAGCTTTCCAAAATCTCGACATCACTGATGTGGTCCCTCCAGTGAACGCCATGGATCCGTCTGAGACACATCTTATGGAAACGCTCCAATTGCTTAAGGTGGTGTCGATATGTGACCCAGGTCTCGCAGGCATAAAGAAGACAAGAGAGTACACATGCCTTGTACACCTTTACCTTTGTCCTCCTGCATATGTCTCGCCGACCCCAGAGTCGCCTTTCTAGCTTTCCGAAAGCATCACTTGCTTTCCTAATCCTAAGTGAGATTTCACTGTCAAGGTTGCCGTATCGATTGACAGTGCTTCCCAGGTAGACAAACTAATCAACCACTCCAAGTCGTTTGCCATACACATAGATGTTTGGTTCAGTGTACTGCTTACTAGGGGCAGGTTGGTACATGACGACGGTTTTCTTGAGACTGACAGCCAAACCCAGGGCAGTGCAAGCGTCAGAAAATGCATTCAAAAGGTGCTGCATATCACTCTCTGTGTGCGCTACAAGATCGCAATCATCTGCATACAAGAGGTCTCTTATGATTGATGTAAATACTTTTGTCTTCGCAGCAAAGCGCCTGATGTTAAATATACTGCCTGAGGTTCGATATCGGATGTAAACACCATGCTCGTAATTCCTGAATGCAATACAGAAAACCATTGCAAAGTATATGGCAAACAGGGTCGGTGCTGGAATATCCCCCTGTTTCACTACATTTTTTACTGAGATAGGCTCCGACATGTTACCCCCGACATTAACCCAAGCCTTCATGTCGTCACGGAAAGACCTAACTAAAGCAAGGAACTTATCAGGGCAACCAAGTTTCTGGAGAACCTTCCATAATGCATCTCTGTTAACAGTATCGAAAGCTTTTGTCAGATTGACAAAAACCTGATACAGATCCAAGCCTTGTTCCATGCACTTCTCCTGGAGCTGTCTAGCTGAGAAGATCATATCAGTAGGCCGCGTCCAACACGAAAACCAGATTGACTTTCAGGAAGAACACAATCTGCAATGTGTGTCAGCAGACGGTCCAGAAGCACTCTACATAAAACTTTCCCTACGACAGAAAGCAATGATATACCTCTGTAGTTCCCACAATCGTTCCTGTTACCCTTTCCCTTGTACAAGACCACCATTACTGCATCTCTCCAGTCCTCAGGTACGGATTCATTAGCCCATATCCTGCCAAACAAAGAGTGAAGATGTTGCAGGAGTCTCTCACCACCATATTGTAGGAGCTCAGCATGTATGCCATCCATACCTGGAGATCTTCCACTGTTCAGCTTCGAAATAGCCACTGCAACCTCCACAAGCGTCGGAGGTTCTGCGAGAGCTACTTTCACAGGACTTTCTGGAATGAGATTAAGGAAATCTTCACTGACGACAGACGGCTGATTCAAAAGATCATCAAAGTGCTCTCGCCACCTTCGTAGAATTCCCTGTGAGTCACGAAGAAGTTGTTTGCCATCCTTGCTGCGAAGCGGTGTCACCAGAGAAGAAGACGGTCCATAAACCTCACGCAGGAGACTGTACAACAGCTTTGTGTTATTGGAATCAGACGCAGTTTGTATCTCACCAGCCTTCTCACTCCACCACTGATCCTTCATCTGAGAAAGACTCCGCCTAACACGTGATTTTACATCCCTGAGTTCCTCATGCAACGTATTCCTCTCCTGTGGTTTTGCCGTCAAGTAGCGTGACAGAGCACGCCTCTTATCAGCCAACAAGTCTTCTATATGTACATCATTCTCATTAAACCAGTCCTGATGTTTTCTCTGCACCAATCCCAGAACACGCCTGCCTACATCATAAACCGACTTTTTAAGGGTCATACATACATACATACATACATGGTGGCTGCCAACTCGTTTTCGAGTACGGCCACTACTTTATATCCATGTAGAATCCCTACCGATGCGCTGAACGAGTGTGAATTTTTAGTCCAGCCAGCGACTTGAAAACTCTGGTACAAACACTACACTTGTGACAATTATTGACACATAGTGCTGGGCCCTTGGTACCATGTGACGACAAGTGCAGAGAGATCTCCAGATATAAAGCAATGCCTGTGCCGTGAAGCTTTTATAGTGAGCAAAGGCACTGCACAAAGCCAGTCCCATTCTCTTAACCAAGATGATATTTACCAAAAAGAAGAACAAGTCAACATCATTGGATACCATCAGGGTTGCAGGTGTTATATCAGAGTTTTCCTTCTCCTAGAATTCTGCCTTGACAAAGGCTAAGGGAACATCTCTCCCGGAAAATATATACATACATACGTAAAAGTCCAAAGCTTAGTGCTTATCCTGTTCGGATGAAGGTCGGGAGTTCGATTCTCGAATTGGGTGGCGAGTTGCTTCAGTGTGCTCAGATGGCAAAATTGAGTTACTCTAGTAATTCAAGGGGTCACCAGCAAAATATGAAACGTATCTTTCCCCTCCCCATGCTGGTAATAGAACTAAGCTGTTAAAAGGCCCAGGCCAAATATGGAATGTAGGCTCATAAAATTGGCAACAGGTCTATACTAGATGTGAAATGTAAACCCCCAAAACTGATAATAGATCCATGTCAGATGTGATATGTAGTCTTCATCCAAACTGGATAATAGATCTATGTCAGATGGGAAATGTAACCTCAAAATCGGGATAATAGGTCCATTCCAGATGTGATGTGTCGCCTTCATCTAAACTGGGTAATAGGTCCATGTCAGATGTGAAATGTAGCCCTTATACAAATCTGGTAATAGATCCATTTCAAATGTGAAATGTTGCCCTAAATCAAACTTGGTAACAGACACAGGCCAGATGTAAAATGTAGGCGCCAAATAGTGATAATAGCTCCTTGCCAGGTGTGAAATGTAGGCCACAAAAACTGATGATAGGTCCTTGTCAGATGTGAAGTATAGGCCTCCAAAAAGTGATAATAGGTCCATGTCAGATGTGTAATGTCGTCCTTACATAAACCGGGTAATAGATCCATTTCAAATGTGAAATAGTACCCTTAATCAAACTTGATAATAGTTCCATTCTAGATGTGAAATATAGGCCCCCAAAAGTGATAATGGATCCATTCCAGATGTGAAATATAGGCCCCCAAAAGTGATAATGGATCCATGCCAGATGTGAAATATAGGCCCCAAAAAGTGATAATGGATCCATTCCAGATGTGAAATATAGGCCCCAAAAAGTAGTAATAGGTCCATGCCAGATGTGAAATATAGGCCCAAAAAAGTAGTAATGGGTCCATGCCAGATGTGAAATATAGGCCCCAAAAAGTAGTAATGGGTCCATGCCAGATGTTAAATGTAGGCCCCAAAAAGTGATAATGGGTCTATGTCAGATGTGAAATATAGGCCCCCAAAAGTGATAATGGATCCATTCCAGATGTGAAATATAGGCCCCCAAAAGTGATAATGGATCCATGCCAGATGTGAAATATAGGCCCCAAAAAGTAGTAATAGGTCCATGTTAGATGTGAAATATAGGCCCCAAAAAGTCATAATAGGTCCATGTTAGATGGGAAATGTAGGCCCCAAAAACTGATAATAGATCCATTTCAAATGTGAAAAGTTGCCCTTAATCAAAACTGATAATAGGTCCAGGCCAGATGTAAAATCTAGGCCCTATTTCAAACTATTCGTTAAGTATTTTAGTAATCAGTGCTAAATACATGTGATGTATACATGTGTTAGAGGTATAGTGTGGTGTAGTGTATGGTACATCCGTTAGAGGTTTAGTGTGATGTAGTGTGGTGTAGTGTAGAGTAAATGGTATTGTGTAGTGAAATGTGATATAGTGTGTATGGTAGATGGTGTAGTGTGGTGTAGAGTGCATGGTATATGGTTTAGGGTGGTATAATGTGTATGGTAGATGGTGTAGTGTGGTGTAGAGTGCATGGTAGAATTATTTCACTGTATTAAAGCGAGTTTTGTATGTATGGTAATAGGCTGAAGTGTGTGATTGGTAGATATTAACTGAGTTAAAATCTAATAGTAGATGTAGTTAAAATCTATTAGCAGATGTAGATAGGTGATAGGTGTAGACTGTGTCAGTTAATTATAAAAGGTTAACTAGTAAAAGTATTTGCATCAAACAGATGTAAAATTCCTCTGGTAATCCCGTGTATTTCTAACACATTTAATGTCTGTTTCGTAGCCTGAGAGAATGCCTGATATATTGTGATGAATATCTGCTAAATCTATTGTCTATATTACAGATGAATGAGCATCTGGTGAATATAATGCATGTCTGGTAGATATACTGAATGTCTGCTTAATATAATGCGTTGTATAATAGATGTAGTGTGTTGTATGGTAGATGTAGTGTGTTGTATGGTAGATGTAGAGTGATGTATGGTAGATGTAGTACGTTGTATGGTAGATGTAGTGTGTTGTATGGTAGATGTAGAGTGTTGTATGGTAGATGTAGTACGTTGTATGGTAGATGTAGAGTGTTGTATGGTAAATGTAGCGCGTTGTATGGTAGATGTAGAATATTGTATGGTAGATGTAGTATGTTGTGTGGTCAATGTACTGTGTTGTATGATAGATGTAGTGTGTTGTATGGTAGATGTAGTGTGTTGTATGGTAGATGTAGAGTGTTGTATGGTAGATGTAGTACGTTGTATGGTAGATGTAGAGTGTTGTACGGTAGATGTAGGGCGTTGTATGGTAGATGTAGAATGTTGTATGGTAGATGTAGTATGTTGTGTGGTAGATGTACTGTGTTGTATGGTAGATGTAGTGTGTTGTATGGTAGATGTAGTGTGTTGTATGGTAGATGTAGAGTGTTGTATGGTAGATGTAGTGCGTTGTATGGTAGATGTAGAGTATTGTATGGTAGATGTAGTGCGTTGTATGGTAGATGTAGAGTGTTGTATGGTAGATGTAGTATGTTGTGTGGTAGATGTACTATGTTGCATGGTATATGTAGTGTTTTGTATTGTAGATGTAGTGTGTTGTATGGTAGATGTAGTGTGTTGTATGGTAGATGTAGTGTGTTGTATGGTAGATGTAGTGTGTTGTATGGTAGAACAGTGTGTTATATGGTAGATGTAGTGTGTTATATGGCAGATGTAGTGTGCTGTATGGTAGATGTAGTGTGTTGTGTAGTAGATGTAATTTGGTTTATGGTAGATGTAGTGTGTTATATGGTAGATGTACAGTGTGTTATATGGTAGATGTAGTGTGTTGTATTGTAGATGTAGTGTGCTGTATGGTAGTTGTAGCGTGTTGTATGGTAGATGTAGTGTGTTGTTGTGTGGTAGATGTAGTGTGCTGTATGGTAGATGTAGAGTATGTTATATGGTAGATGTAGTGTGTGTTGTATGGTAGATGTAGTGTGTTGTGTGGTGGATGAAATGTGTTGTGTGGTAGATGTAGTGTGTTGTATGGTAGATGTAGTGTGTTGTATGGTAGATGTAGTGTGTTGTATGATAGATGTAGTGTATTGTGTGGTAGATGTAGTGCGTTGTATGGTAGATGTAGAGTGTTGTATGGTAGATGTAGTGTGTTGTATGGTAGATGTAGTATGTTGTGTGGTAGATGTAGTGCGTTGTATGGTAGATGTAGAGTGTTGTATGACAGATGTAGTGCGTTGTATGGTAGATGTAGAGTGTTGTATGGTAGATGTAGTATGTTGTGTGGTAGATGTACTGTGTTGCATGGTAGATGTAGTGTGTTGTATGGTAGATGTAGCGTGTTGTATGGTAGATGTAGTATGTTGTGTGGTAGATGTAGTGCGTTGTATGGTAGATGTAGAGTGTTGTATTGTAGATATAGTGCGTTGTATGGTAGATGTAGAGTGTTGTATGGTAGATGTAGTATGTTGTGTGGTAGATGTACTGTGTTGTATGGTAGATGTAGTGTGTTGTATGGTAGATGTAGTGTGTTGTATGGTAGATGTAGTGCGTTGTATGGCAGATGTAGTGTGTTGTGTAGTAGATGTAGTGTGTTATATGGTAGATATAGTGTGTTGTATGGTGATGTAGTGTGTTGTATGGTAGATGTACAGTGTGTTATATGGTAGATGTAGTGTGTTGTATGGCAGATGTAGTGTGCTGTATGGTAGAAGTAGTGTGTTGTTTGATAGATGTAGTGTGTTGTATAAGTAGGTGTAGTGTGTTGTATGGTAGATGTAGAGTATGTTATATGGTAGATGTAGTGTGTGTTGTATGTAGATGTAGTGTGTTGTGTGGTAGATGTAGTGTGTTGTATGGTAGATGTAGTGTGTTGTGTGGTAGGTGTAGTGTGTTGTATGGTAGATGTAGAGTATGTTATATGGAAGATGTAGTGTGTGTTGTATGGTAGATGTAGTGTGTTGTGTGGTAGATGTAGTGTGTTGTATGGTAGATGTAGTGTGTTATGTGGTGGATGAAGTGTATTATGTGGTGGATGTAGTGTGTTGTATGGTAGATGTAGTGTGTTGTGTGGTCAATGTAGTGGTTTGTGTGGTAGATGTAATGTGTTATATGGTAGGTGTATTGTGTTGTATGGTAGATGTAGAGTATGTTATATGGTAGATGTAGTGTGTTTTGTATGGTAGATGTAGTGTGTTGTGTGGTAGATGTACTGTGTTGTATGGTAGATGTAGTGTGTTGTGTGGTGGATGAAGTGTGTTGTGTGGTGGATGTAGTGTGTTGTATGGTAGATGTAGTGTGTTGTATGGTAGATGTAGTGTGTTGTATGGTAGATGTAGTGCGTTGTATGGTAGATGTAGAGTGTTGTATGGTAGATGAAGTATGTTGTGTGGTAGATGTACTGTGTTGTATGGTAGATGTAGAGTGTTGTGTGGTGGATGAAGTGTATTATGTGGTGGATGTAGTGTGTTGTATGGTAGATGTAGTATGTTGTGTGGTAGATGTACTGCGTTGTATGGTAGATGTAGTGCGTTGTATGGTAGATGTAGAGTGTTGTATGGTAGATGTAGTATGTTGTGTGGTAGATGTACTGCGTTGTATGGTAGATGTAGTGTGATGTATGGTAGATGTAGTGTGTTGTGTAGTAGATGTATTATCTTGTATGGTAGATGTAGTGGGTTGTATGGTAGATCTAGTGTGTTGTATGGTAGATGTAGTGTGTTGTGTGGTCAATGTAGTGGTTTGTGTGGTAGATGTAATGTGTTATATGGTAGGTGTATTGTGTTGTATGGTAGATGTAGAGTATGTTATATGGTAGATGTAGTGTGTTTTGTATGGTAGATGTAGTGTGTTGTGTTGTAGATGTAGTGTACTGTATGGTAGATGTAGTGTGTTGTGTAGTAGATGTAGAGTATTGTATGGTAGATGTAGTGTGTTGTATGGTAGATATAATGTGTTATATGGTAGATGTAGTGTGTCGTATGGTAGATGTAGAGTGTTGTATGGTAGATGTAGTGCGTTGTATGGTAGATGTAGAGTGTTGTATGGTAGATGTAGTATGTTGTGTGGTAGATGTACTGCGTTGTATGGTAGATGTAGTGTGATGTATGGTAGATGTAGTGTGTTGTGTAGTAGATGTAGTATCTTGTATGGTAGATGTAGTGGGTTGTATGGTAGATGTAGTGTGTTGTATGGTAGATGTACAGTGTGTTATATGGTAGGTATAGTGTGTTGTATGGCAGATGTAGTGTGCTGTATGGTAGATATAGTGTGTTGTGTGGTAGATGTAGTGTGTTGTATGGTAGATGTAGTGTGTTATATGGTAGATGTAGTGTGTTGTATGGTTGATGTAGAATGTTGTATGGTAAATGTAGTCTGTTGTTTGGTAGATGTAGTGTGTTGTGTTGTAGATGTAGTGTACTGTATAGTAGATGTAGTGTGTTGTATGGTAGATGTAGTGTGTTGTGTAGTAGATGTAGAATATTGTATGATGGATCTAGTGTGTTGTATGGTAGATATAGTGTGTTATATGGTAGATGTAGTGTGTTGTATGGTAGATGTAGTGTGTTGTGTGGTCAATGTAGTGGTTTGTGTGGTAGATGTAGTGTGTTATATGGTAGATATAGAGTGTTTTATGGCAGCTGTAGAGTATGTTATATGGTGGATGTAGTGTATGTGGCATGGTAGGTGTCGTGTGTTTTATGTTAGATGTAGTGTGTTGTATGGTAGATGTACAGTCTTGTATGGTAGATGTAGAGTGTGTTGTATGGTAGATGTATTATGTTGTGTGGTAGATGTAGTGCGTTGTATGCTAGATGTAGAGTGTTGTATGGTAGATGTAGTGCGTTGTATGGTAGATGTAGAGTGTTGTATGGTAGATGTACTATGTTGGGTAGTAGATGTACTGTGGTGTATGGTAGATGTAGTGTGTTGTATGGTAGATGTAGTGCGTTGTATGGTAGATGTAGTGTGTTGTGTAGTAGATGTAGTGTGTTATATGGTAGATATAGTGTGTTGTATGGTGATGTAGTGTGTTGTATGGTAGATGTACAGTGTGTTATATGGTAGATGTAATGTGTTGTATGGCAGATGTAGTGTGCTGTATGGTAGAAGTAGTGTGTTGTTTGATAGATGTAGTGTGTTGTATAAGTAGGTGTAGTGTGTTGTATGGTAGATGTAGAGTATGTTATATGGTAGATGTAGTGTGTGTTGTATGTAGATGTAGTGTGTTGTGTGGTAGATGTAGTGTGTTGTATGGTAGATGTAGTGTGTTGTGTGGTAGGTGTAGTGTGTTGTATGGTAGATGTAGAGTATGTTATATGGTAGATGTAGTGTGTGTTGTATGGTAGATGTAGTGTGTTGTGTGGTAGATGTAGTGTGTTGTATGGTAGATGTAGTGTGTTGTGTGGTGGAGGAAGTGTATTATCTGGTGGATGTAGTGTGTTGTATGGTAGATGTAGTGTGTTGTGTGGTCAATGTAGTGGTTTGTGTGGTAGATGTAATGTGTTATATGGTAGGTGTATTGTGTTGTATGGTAGATGTAGAGTATCTTATATGGTAGATGTAGTGTGTTTTGTATGGTAGATGTAGTGTGTTGTGTTGTAGATGTAGTGTACTGTATGGTAGATGTAGTGTGTTGTGTAGTAGATGTAGAGTATTGTATGGTAGATGTAGTGTGTTGTATGGTAGATATAGTGTGTTATATGGTAGATGTAGTGTGTCGTATGGTAGATGTAGTATATTGTGTGGTCGATGTATGGTAGATGTACAGTGTTGTATGGTAGATGTAGAGTGTTGTATGGTAGATGTAGTGTGTTGTATGGTAGATGTAGAGTATGTTATATGGTAGATGTAGTGTGTGTTGTATGATAGATGTAGTGTGTTGTGTGGTAGATGTAGTGTGTTGTGTGGTAGATGTAATGTGTTGTGTGGTAGATGTAATGTGTTGTATGGTAGATGTAGTGTGTTGTGTGGTAGATGTAGTGTGTTGTATGGTGGATGTAGTGTGTTGTATGGCAGATGTAGTGTGTTGTATGATAGGTGTAGTGTGTTGTGTGGTAGATGTAGTGTGTTGTGTGGTGGATGTAGTGTGTTGTATGGTAGATGTAGTGTGTTGTATGATAGATGTAGTGTGTTATATGGTAGATGTAGTGTGTTATATGGTAGACGTAGTGTGTTATATGGTAGATGTAATGTGCTATTTGGTAGATGTAGTGTGTTGTATCGTAGATGTAGTGTGTTGTATGGTAGATGTAGTGTGTTGTACGATAGATGTAGTGCGTTATATGGAAGATGTAGTGTGTTATATGGTAGATATACTGTGTTATATGGTAGATGTAGTGTGTTATATGGTAGATGTAGTGTGTTGTATGGTAGATGTAGTATGTTGTATGGCAGATGTAGTGTGTTGTATGGTAGATGTAGTGTGCTGTGTGGTGGATGTAGTGTGTTGTATGGTAGATCTAGTGTGTTGTATGGTAGATGTAGTGTGTTGTGTGGTAAATGTAGTGTGTTATATAGTAGATGTACAGTGTATTACATGGTAGATGTAGTGTGTTGTGTGGTAGATGTAGTCTGTTGTATGGTAGATGTAGTGTGTTGTGTGGTAGATGTAGTGTACTGTATGGTAGATGTAGTGTGTTGTATGCTAGATGTAGTCTGTTGTATGGTAGATGTACAGTGTTGTATGGTAGATGTAGTGTGTTGTGTGGTAGATGTAGCATATACTATGGTAGATGTAGTGTGTTGTATGGCAGATGTAGTGTCTTGTATGGTAGATGTACAGTGTTGTATGGTAGATGTAGTGTGTTGTGTGGTAGATGTAGAATACACTATGGTAGATGTAGTGTGTTGTATGGCAGATGTAGTGTCTTGTATGGTAGATGTAGTGTGTTGTGTGGTAGATGTAGCGTACACTATGGTAGATATAGTGTGTTGTATTGCAGATGTAGTGTGTTGTATGGCAGATGTAGTGTGTTGTATTGTAGATATAGACTCTGTTTGGTAAATGTAGAGTGTGTTTGGTGAATATAGAGTGTGCTTGGTAAATGTAGTGTGTTTGTTAAATGTAGAGTGTGTTTTGTAGTTGTACAATGAGGTTTAGTGAACGTAGAGTAAGAATGGTAGATACAATGTGTGTAGTAGCTGTAGTTTGTAACTGGTACATTTAGTATCTGTTTATTGAATAGTAGACGTAGCTTATGCCTGGTAGATGGTATGTAGATCTGGTGAATGTCTGATCCGTGTAATGAGTGTCTGCTATACGTAATTTATGCCGAGTAGATGTGATGTTTGCTTACTAATAGATATAGTTATGATCTCGTATATGTAGTATGTGTCTGGTAGTTATAGATGCTGTCCGCTATGTATTGTGTGTGTGTCTGATAGGTGTATTGTGTCAATTGTATATATAGTGATTGTTTAGTATATTTGTGGTGTGTCTGTTGGATCTGATGTATAGCTAGTGGATATAGAATGAGTCTATATTTGATAAATATTGAACACATCTGCATGGTGTAAAATATATCTGATATAAGTAATAAATGTTTGATATATTTATGCATATACAGTTTTGGTATATGCAATATGTATCTGGTATATGTAGTAAATGCCTGATATATGTTCAGCTTATTTGGTATATTTCGTGTGTGACTGGTATAGCCGCGCGTGAAAACAAATAAAGTAAATACAGATTATGACTGGAAGAGTATATGTGAAATGGCTTGTAGAGGCGGGGAGTGTCTCGCAGTGAGTGTCTCCTCATAGACGAACAGTGTGTGTGTCCTATAAATGTAGAGTTTGTTTGGTTGGTATAGTGTGGCTGCTACTTGTAAGGGGTATCTGGTAAAAATGAGTCTGATCTGATGATAGTGAAGTGTAGTTAAAAGATATAGAGTGTGTGTGATTTGTATAGATTGTGACAAGTAGATATAGTGTCAGCTTGGCGTAGATTGTGACCGATTGATATAGCTGGTACATCATGCCTGGCAGATGTAATTGTGGCTGGTAGATGTAGTGTAAATTAGATGTCGTGTGTCTTGTGGAGTGTGTCTGGTGGAGGTGGAGTGTGTCTGGTGGAGGTGGAGTGTGTCTGGTGCAGGTGGAGTGTATCTGGTGGAGGTGCAGTGTGTCTGGTGGAGTGTGGAGCATGTCTGGTGGAGGTTGAGTGTATCTGGTGGAGGTGGAGTGTGTCTGGTGGAGTGTGGAGTATGTCTGGTGGAGTGTGTCTGGTGGAGGTGGAGTGTGTCTGGTGGCGGTGGAGTGTGTCTGGTGGAGGTGGAGTGTGTCTTGTGGAGTGTGTCTGGTGGAGGTGG
>OZ024741.1:386578555-386583555 GCA_964016885.1 Eledone cirrhosa | reverse complement strand
TGATAGAAAACGATCAGGTGAAGGTGCTGTGGGATTTTAGGATACAGACGGACAAGAAACTGGAACACAATAGAACTGACCTGGTAGGTTTGGACAAAGAAAAAAGATCGTGCCTGATTGTGGATGTGGCCTGCCCATTCGACACGAGAGTGCAAGAGAAGGAGAGGGAGAAAATTGACCGATACCAGGACTTATATTGGGAGGTAAAAAGGATTTGGAACTGCCATGAAGTCAAAGGCGCACTAGGTACTATCTCAAAAAGTTTCCAGGGATGGTTAAAGAAAATTGGCCCCGCCACGCTTTTTGGAACGCTTCAAAAGGCATGCTTGCTGGGAACAGCAAGAACCCTCCGATATGTCCTGAATATGTGAGGCTGCAGGTAGTGGCTTGATATTCATTTCAACAAACTTTCCAGTTAAATAACATCAATGACTGAGACTCAAAGAATAATAATAATAATAATAATTGTTTCTACTTTAGGCACAAGGCCAGCAATTACCCAGTGCATTACTGATACTTTATTTTATCGACCCCGTAAGGATGAAAGGCAAAATCAACCTCGGCGGGATTTGAACTCAGATCGTAAAGGGACGTAACTATGCTGGAAAGCATGGCGTCCGACCCTCTACCGATACTGCCAATCCACCGCCCTTAATAATAATAATAATAATAATAATAATAATAATAATAATAATAAAATGTGTATAAGGGCAGATGATTGTGTGGTAGTGGCAACAGCAGCAGCAGTAGCAGCAGCAATAGTAGTAGTAGTAGTAGTAGTAGTAGTAGTAGTAGTAGTAGTAGTAGCAGCCGCAGCAGCAGCAGTGGTAGTAGTAGTAGTAGTAGTAGTAGTAGCAGCAGCAGCAGCAGCAGTAGTAGTAGTAGTAGTAGTAGTAGTAGTAGTAGTAGTAGTAGTAGTAGTAGCAGCAGCAGCAGCAGCAGCAGCAGTAGTGGTAGTAGTAGTAGTAGTATCAGCAGCAGCAGCAGTAGTATCAGCAGCAGCAGCAGCAGTAGTAGCAGTAGTAGTAGTAGTAGTAGTAGTAGTAGTAGTAGTAGTAGTAGCAGCAGCAGCAGCAGTAGTATCAGCAGCAGCAGCAGCAGCAGCAGCAGTAGTAGTAGTAGTAGTAGTAGCAGCAGCAGCAGCAGCAGTAGTATCAGCAGCAGCAGCAGTAGTAGTAGTAGTAGTAGTAGTAGTAGTAGTAGTAGTAGTAGTAGTAGTAGTAGCATCAACATCATCACCCTCATCCTCAGCAGCATCAGCCTCTAAGTGGCCTCTAAGCTCGGCAGTGCAGGCCAGTCGGGAGACTGACAGGGTGTTAGTTTCATTTTTGAAGATTTGCAAACTCGGCATAAAACAATAAGGAATTTCTTAATAATGATATTGATTGTTATTATTATTTGGGCCCTTGTGGCCAAGAACAGAAATCAAAACCACCATTACCACTACCATCAGCAGCAGTAGCAGCATCATCACCATAAACATCAACATCATCGTCATCATCACCATCACCATAAACATCATCATCATCATCAACATTATCATTACTATCATCATCATCATCATTATTTTTGTAATTATTAGTATTTATTAAACGAGTAAAGATCATAATGAAGAAAAATAAAACTATAATATAATAATAATAATAATTGTTTCTACTTCAGGCACAAGGCCAGCAATTTACCAGTGCATTACTGGTACTTTATTTTATCGACCCCGTAAGGATGAAATGCAAAGTTAACCTCGGCGGGATTTGAACTCAGATCGTAAAGGGACGTAACTATGCTGGAAAGCATGGCGTCCGACCCTCTACCGATACTGCCAAATAATTGTTTCTACTTTTGGCACAAGGCCAGCAATTACCCAGTACATTACTGGTACTTTATAATAATTGTTTCTACATTTAACACAAGGCCAGCAATTACCCAGTACATTACTGGTACTTTATTTTATCGACCCCGTAAGGATGAAAAGCAAAGTTAACCTCGGCGGGATTTGAACTCAGTCTGTAAAGGGACGTAACTATGCTACAAAGCATGGCGCCCAACCCTCTACCGATACTGCCAATTCACTGCCCTACTGGTACTGGTACTTCATAATAATAATAATAATAATAATAATAATAATAATAATAATAATAATAATAATAATAGTTTCTACTATAGGCACATGGCCAGTAATTTGGGGGGAGGGGAAAGTCGATTAAATCGACCCAGTACGTTACTGGTACTTTATTTTATCGACCTTCGTAAAGATGAAAGGCAAAGTCAACCTCGGCGAGATTTGAACTCAGAATGTAAAGGGCCATAACTCTATGCCGCAAAATAATAATAATAATAATAATAATGATAACAAAATAATTATTATCATTAGCTTTGTCATTCATTTTGGCGAGGTCGATAAAATGCACTGGGGCCGATAAAATCACTGGGGACGGTAAAATGCACTGGGACCGATTTAGTCGACTTTCCCTGCCTCAAAAATTGTTGGCCTTGTGCTTAAATCAGAATGTATTATTATAATTGTTTCTACTTTTGGCACAAGGCCAGCAATTACCTAGTGCATTACTGATACTTTATTTTATCGACCCCGTAAAGATGAAAGACAAAGTTAACCTCGGCGGGATTTGAACTCAGAATGGCAAGGGCCGACACTCAATGCCTCACATCATGGTGTCCGACCCTCTACCGATACTGCCAATCCACCACCCTTTGTATGTATTATTATAATACTATGCAACAAGACATAACGCATATAAAGTTTAAGATATTATTGGTGGTGTCAATATGTTGTAGTGGTGAAGATCGTGCTTGTTGTGTTTTGGAAGGTAGATTATGAGCATGACGGTAATTATGGTGGTAATGATGATGAAGATAATAATAATTACTAATTTTGGCACAAGGCCAGCAATTTGAAGGGGGAGGGGAGAGGAAAGACAATTAAATCGATCTCAGTGCGTTACTGGTATTTTATTTTATCGGCCCCGTACGAATGAAAACCAAAGCTAACCTCGGCTGGATTTGAACTCAGGACGTAAAGGGCCGTAACTCTATGCCCCAAAGCATGGTGTCCGTCGCTCTACCGATACTGCCAGTCAACTGCCCTTTTCAGAAAATAATGATAATAATAATAATAATAATAACAATAACAATAACAATAATAAAAACAATAATTATAATCAGTAATAATAGAAATAAAGCAAGTACTTACCTTCTTTGTTAGATTGTAACAAATGTTTCCCGTAAAGGACGTTATCTTGGGAACAGGAGTCCAGAACACCACATTGATTACCTTGGACATCGTCTATCTTAAGAATTGGTGATTTTTTGGAGGAGGTACTGAGAATTAAAGAGGAAATCAAGTTGCCCCAGATGTGTGTGGTTTGGAAACAAGCTAAGAAAATTCCATGAAACCGGAAGATCTCGTATTCAAGAATGTCCTTCCGTACGCGGGCGGAATCGAAAGCCAATTTGAGGATATAGGAAACCTCAGCGCGCCACAAAATACCCTGTCCGAACCCGGCCAGCAAGGCACTGGGGATGAGTGTGTAGAAAAGTGGATGAAAGTTTGCTCCCACCCAAACAATATCACAAAACATCCCTAGAGCGAGGGCCCACTTGGCAGTTAGTTTATTGATAATGGATGGGGCTGCCAGACAGGTGATTAACATCATGCCATGCACACAGCTCATGCAAATTATACCCAGGTATCCTTCGGAATTGATGGAAGACTGTAGGTTTTGAATCGCGCAAAACGCCGAGAAAGTTAAAATGAAGCTGACACATATCAGCACGAGGTTCTTTTTAAAAGTGAACACAACAAATGGTGCAATTGTTCCGTCTTCACTTGGACAAGCACTCTCCTCGGGTTCTTGAAACACGACGTGAGAATTGCGTGTGTCACGCTTGGGTTTCCGCCTCTCCTTCTTTGTACTGTTACTTACCAAACTGCTATTTCTCTGCACTTCGCCCGGTTTTAACGTCGGTTCGGGCGTCGTCAATCTGTTTTGGAACGATTCCAGTTCGACATCCTCAATTTTTCGGGTTGCTTTCATGTAGCTCTCTTTACGTTTTCTCTGAAGCATTCCGTCAATGAAATCGTCTGTCTGTTCAAGGACATCGGCATTCTCCCTGCGTACAGCATGTCGATAACTTTCGCTCCGTTGTCGATTGACTTGCGTTGCATAAAGGTAGCTCGGACGACGGGGCCGATACAAACCGAAACCCATTCCAATACCACTGCTAATACCACCCATATCCCAAGGTGACAGAGACATTTTCCTAGAACGTGGTTCAGGCGGCGGTGGGCCACCTTCGCAGCTATAACCATCCACTCGTAAATCCATGGCGGAAACAGATATTACATCCTATGTGAACCGTTGCTGTTGCTACACCGGCCATATTAAACAAGAAAGAACGGCGTACTCCTTCCTCTTTCGCCCGAATGGAAGGAAGGAGATTGCAGATGACGTTATGTGTTTGTATGTGTGTGTCTGTGTTTGTTTCCTTGTCAGTGTGTATACACCTGTGTATAACAAAGTAAATATGTATATGTTTGAGTGTGTGTGTTTGTGTGTGTGCATGTACGTTTGTGTTTCGGTATGTGTGCGTGTGTGCGTGTATTTGTGCGTGTGGTGAATGTATATATGTATCGTCTTCGTTCTTCCCTGGCGTAGCAGCCGACCTTACAATTTCCCTCGACAGTATTTGTTCTTGTCCCTGCTGACCGACAGGAAAATCCGAGGGTCAGTATGAGGAAAGGACCCCGAAAAGGCGCTTACATCGCGCACCACTTTAATCCTGTTCTCCATATCTTGCGGGAGAGTCCATTGAGAGAGGCAGAGAGAGACGGGGGGAAAGGAAGAGGAGGAAGACTAGAGCAAGAGAGAGGGAAATTGAGAGATGGAAGGAAGAGTAGGATACGTAATGCAAGAGAGGGGGAGAGCGAGAGAGACGAAGAAGGAAGGGGAGGAAGAGTAGAGCATGAGATAAACAGAGAGAGA
>OZ024741.1:386572684-386578355 GCA_964016885.1 Eledone cirrhosa | reverse complement strand
AGGATATAGATATGTGTGCAAATAGGTGTATATGTGTGTGTGTGTGTGTGTGTGAATGTGTGTGAGTGTCTACCCGTGTGAGTGCGTGTGTCTGAGTCTGATCGTGTGAATATCGGTTATTTTCTCTCTCTTCCTTCGCTGTTCCTCATTACATATGTGTACGTGAACACACTTAAGTAAGGGGCCAGAGGAGTGGAGGAGAGGAAGAACAGAAGAATGGTGAGGAGAAAAGGAAAGAGTGAGTGTGAGTGAGAGTGAGAGTGTGAGCGTGAGTAATGGTAAGAATATGAGTGAGAGTAAAGAGGAGGAATATTTGGAGTAGGAGAGCAAGGAGAGTAATGGCCGACGAGAGTAGCTCTGCATAGTAGCAACAGCAACAACAGCAATAACAACAGCAGTAGCAACAGTATATGCAACAGTAAGAGTAGCAGCAGTAGCAGCAACAACAGCAGCAATAACAACAGCAGCAAGCAGCAACAACAGCAGCAGCAACAACAGCACCAGCAACATCAGTAGTAGTAGTAGTAGTAGTAGTAGTAGTAGTAGTAGTAGTAGAAGAGAGGAGAGTTTGGGAGTTGTGATGTAGGTGGAGTCTGTGGTGGTGTGTATTACAGTGAGTCATATAGAGATGGTGTTATTGTTGGTGGTGGTGCTAGTTGTGGTGGTGGTGGTGGTGGTGGTGGTGGTGGTGGCGGTGGGGTTGTGGTGGTAGTTTTGGTGATGGTGGTAGAGTTGTAATGGTGATGGTGGTGAGGGTGTAGTGGTGGTGGCGGTGGGGTTGTGGTGGTAGTTTTGGTGATGGTGGTGGAGTTGTGGTGGTGATGGTAGTGAGGGTGTAGTGGTGGGGTTGTGGTGGTAGTTTTGGTGATGGTGGTGGAGTTGTGGTGGTGATGGTAGTGAGGGTGTAGTGGTGGGGTTGTGGTGGTAGTTTTGGTGATGGTGGTGGAGTTGTGGTGGTGATGGTAGTGAGGGTGTAGTGGTGGGGTTGTGGTGGTAGTTTTGGTGATGGTGGTGGAGTTGTAGTGGTGATGGTAGTGAGGGTGTAGTGGTGGGGTTGTGGTGGTAGTTTTGGTGATGGTGGTGGAGTTGTGGTGGTGATGGTGGTGGGGTTGTGGTGGTAGTTTTGGTGATGGTGGTGGCGTTGTGGTGGTGATGGTGGTGGGGTTGTGGTGGTAGTTTTGGTGATGGTGGTGGGGTTGTGGTGGTAGTTTTGGTGATGGTGGTGGAGTTGTGGTGGTGATGGTGGTAGTTTTGGTGATGGTGGTGGGGTTGTGGTGGTGATGGTGGTGGGGTTGTGGTATTAGTTTTGGTGATGGTGGTGGAGTTGTGGTGGTGATGGTGGTGGGGTTGTGGTGGTGGAGCTGTGGTGGTAGTTTTGGTGATGGTGGTGGAGTTGTGGTGGTGATGGTGGTGAGGTTGTGGTGGTAGTTTTGGTGATGGTGGTGGGGTTGTGGTGGTGATGGTGGTGGTAGTTTTGGTGATGGTGGTGGGGTTGTGGTGGTGATAGTGGTGGGGTTGTGGTGGTAGTTTTGGTGATGGTGGTGGAGTTGTGGTGGTGATGGTGGTGGGGTTGTGGTGGTAGTTTTGGTGATGGTGGTGGGGTTGTGGTGGTGGTGGTGGTGGGGTTGTGGTGGTAGTTTTGGTGATGGTGGGGGGGGTTGTGGTGGTGATAGTGGTGGGGTTGTGGTGGTAGTTTTGGTGATGGTGGTGGAGTTGTGGTGGTGATGGTGGTGGGGTTGTGGTGGTGGAGCTGTGGTGGTAGTTTTGGTGATGGTGGTGGAGTTGTGGTGGTGATGGTGGTGAGGTTGTGGTGGTAGTTTTGGTGATAGTGGTGGGGTTGTGGTGGTGATGGTGGTGGGGTTGTGGTGGTAGTTTTGGTGATGGTGGTGGAGTTGTGGTGGTGATGGTGGTGGGGTTGTGGTGGTAGTTTTGGTGATGGTGGTGGAGTTGTGGTGGTGATGGTGGTGAGGTTGTGGTGGTAGTTTTGGTGATGGTGGTGGAGTTGTGGTGGTAGTTTTGGTGATGGTGGTGGGGTTGTGGTGGTAGTTTTGGTGATGGTGGTGGGGTTGTGGTGGTGATGGTGGTGGGGTTGTGGTGGTAGTTTTGGTGATGGTGGTGGAGTTTTGGTGGTGATGGTGGTGGGGTTGTGGTGGTAGTTTTGGTGATGGTGGTGGAGTTGTGGTGGTGATGGTGGTGGGGTTGTGGTGGTGGGGTTGTGGTGGTGATGGTGGTGGGGTTGTGGTGGTAGTTTTGGTGGTGATGGTGGTGGGGTTGTGGTGGTGATGGTGGTGGGGTTGTGGTGGTGATGGTGGTGGGGTTGTGGTGGTAGTTTTGGTGATGGTGGTGGAGTTGTGGTGGTGATGGTGGTGGGGTTGTGGTGGTGGGGTTGTGGTGGTGATGGTGGTGGGGTTGTGGTGGTAGTTTTGGTGGTGATGGTGGTGGGGTTGTGGTGGTGATGGTGGTGGGGTTGTGGTGGTGATGGTGGTGGGGTTGTGGTGGTAGTTTTGGTGATGGTGGTGGGGTTGTGGTGGTGATGGTGGTGGAGTTGTGGTGGTGATGGTGGTGGGGTTGTGGTGGTGATGGTGGTGGGGTTGTGGCGGTAGTTTTGGTGATGGTGAGATGGTGGTGGTTGGATCATGTAATTAAAGGGAAGGGTGGTGAAGCCGTGTGATAGGGGAGGGGTGAGTTAACGGGAGAAACGGGAAATTATAAAAGATGAAAAGATGAAGATATAGGGAGGGAAGAAGAGAGAGGGAGAAAGACAGATAGACAGATAGATAGAGAGAAAGACAGTGTTGGAGAGATAGACAAACGAGGAGGGAAAGGGAAGGACAGTGAAAGAGAGAGAGAGAGAGAGAGAGAGAGAGAGAAAGAGTAGGGACAATGACTGTGAGAGAGAGAGAGATGGGTGGAGGATAATGTGTGTGAGATAGATAGATAGAGATGGGTAGATATTGAGAGTCAGAGTGAGAGAGAGAGAAGGGGTGAAAGAGAGAAAGAAAGAAAGAAAGAGAGAAAAAGAGAGAGAGATGGACAGAGAGAAAGAGAGCGAGAGATGGACAGAGAGAAAGAGAGCGAGAGGGGGACAAAGAGAAAGAGAGAGAGGGGGACAGAGAGAAATAGAGAGAGGGGGACAGAGAGAGAATGCAGCCGATAGACAGAGAGAAAGAAAGGGAGAGAGAAGAGATACATAGATGTGAAGAGAGGAAGTAGAGTGATGGAGGGGTTAATAGAAGTTTGGAGTGTGAAAGAATTAGAAAGAAGGGTAGTGAATATATATATATATGTGTGTGTGTGTGTGTGTGTGTGTGTGTGTGTGTGTGTGTGTGTGTGTGTGTGTGTGTGTGTGTGTGTGTGTGTGTGTGTGCATGTGTGTGCGTACGTATGTGTAGGTAAATGTGCATATTTTTTCTTTAGTTCCTCCTGCAGAGGAATGTGCGACGAAACATCATCCTTTCCGAACGGTTTCAGCTCTTGTCACATGTCTGCTCCCAGCTTAGGTCCACGTCGCCTCCCGGGTCCCCTTTCACACACCTCATCCACATTTTCACCGATCTTCCTTGTCTCTTTTACTCTCATAAGCTTTATGACATTTGAAGCCCTTCTCTAAAAACTACTATTGTTATATTAATGTTAATGATAATATATATATATATATGTGTGTGTGTGTGTGTGTGTGTATCTACACACACACACACACACACACACACGCACACACATATATATATATATATATATATATATATATATATTTATTTATTCTGTTTCTCCATTATGATCCTGTCTTTATTTTGTACTCCCGAAGAAGGGTTTAGATCCGATACGCCGAACTTTCTTTACTCTTTCCAATAAAAAGCGTGAAACTAATAAGAGTTTTGTATCTCCGTTTGTTTTCTACTTGAACTACACCCCCCCCCCCCACACACACATATATATATATATATATATATATATATATAGTGAAAGAGTGAAGAATAACATGGTCAACAGTACAAAAAGGGTTTTATTTACAGTATTAACAATTGTTTCATTGGTTAAGATGTCTTAAAATTGCTAATCACTTGTAGTTGTGTATATATATATATATAATGTTTCATGATTTAGTATTAAAGAATAAAAACTAATGACAATAAAAAATATTTTTATTTAAATGGGTGTGACCAAACATCTGCCGTTAAAGTACTCAGACAGGCACTTTACCTGATATTCTCATTTGTGATGTGGTGACACCTAGAAATCTTCAGTATGGTCATAAGGCAACGTCTATAGGATACATGAGCGGTTCTGTAAGGTCTTCAGATTTTTTTCATTCCTAATGGTAAGGGTGTTGGAGCTACGATAATTAATGTCGTTGGTTCGATTTCTAGACTGGGTTGTGTGTTGTGTTCTTGAGCAAAACACTTAATTTCATGTTACTGTTGTATATTCAGTTGAAAATAAGTACCAGAAATGTTCAGTGGGGAGTCTTGTACTCTCAGTTGCCTCACGCCACCGAAACCGGGATAAGCACCGGCCTGATGTACCGCCGGACTCGAGACAAAATTCTTTTTAGTCAAACTTATGTCACCGTTGGCACAACAATTGACATGTACGGGTGGAGCTTTGTTCTTTGATTAATGGCAGAGTTAGAACATATAAGTTTCAGACACTGAAAGACAGCTGCAGCTTTGCTGAGTCTCTTTTCTACATTAGTTCTTAAGTTGTCATCTTTAGAGAGGATACTAACCAGGTATGTGAAGATATCAACATTTTCTAGTGCCTGACCATCCAACTGGACTGGTTGCTGCTGTGCCTCGCCCATAGCTTTTCAATGCTGATCTTAGACCAGCGTTCCAGTTGCTGGCTGATCGAGTCTTGCATTATAGTAGATGTAGTAGTAATAAGTCAAGGTCTGTGAATTTTCTTTGTCCGTATTTGAGGTCATTTGCTGGATTCTCCAACAGGACCAATAAAATAAACAGAGCACATCTGCAATGCACTGCTGTAATGTCATCAAAACTACATGTTTCCATCTTTAGTTCTAATGCATCAGCGCGTCCTCTGGTAAAGTGAATGGTTGATGTCAGTGTAGCAGGGAGGCTCTCCATACAGCATCACAATCTTCCATAGAGAGACTCTCAAAGCACACCGTCGAAAGCCTTCTTGAATTCAAAGAAGTTGACCTGAAGTGGCTGCTTGGACACTCGACTCAATTCAATGATATTATGTAGCGTGAGGATCTGTTCACTACACGATCTTTCATTCCAAAATCTGCCTGTCTGTTCCTGGAGAGGGCATTTCGTAGTGTCATGCTTACTCGCCCTAAGAAAGCAGTGGATGAGTATCTAAGAGATACTCAACCACTGTTTTCCTAGGGCGAGTAAGCATGACACTGCGATGTGCCCTTTCCAGGAACAGACAGCAGGGTTATTCCGCACCGATTGGTGAAGTCATTTAAAGCTCTTTTGTTGAGCAATGTTACTATTACTCTATCATTGCAGCTCCCTACGACTTCTTGCCACATTAAGTTGTAAAGATGTCTCAACTCTTCTGTGATGACATATCCATGCTTAAGTAGTTCTGCTGTTATATATATATATATATGGAGAAGAAGTTTATGAAACGGAAATGCGGGTATAAAGAATTTATTAGGTAACAATTGTTTTTATAGTGTATGGGTTACCTATACCTC
>OZ024741.1:386555184-386567684 GCA_964016885.1 Eledone cirrhosa | reverse complement strand
TCTCTATATGTATGCAACGTCATTCCGTCTTTAGGGTTACTTTACCTGACTTATTCAACTATTATTATATCCATCTGCATTGTGGAACACATACACTTACGCACGCGTGCGTATAGACATGGTCACTCCCACACACACTCACACATATATACGTATATATATTGAGAGAGTGAAATAGATAGATTGATAGATAGATAGATAGATAGACAGACAGACAGATAAATAGATAGATAGATAGATAGACAGACAGACAGACAGATAAATAGATAGATAGATAGATAGATAGATAGATAGATAGATAGATAGATATATTTCTTTATTTGCCACAAGGGTGCACAAGAAAAGGGAACAATACAAAGACATGCCGGAGATTTTACATACAGTCGTGTAAAAATATAAAAACAAACAATTATAACAATCAAAATCCCCAATAGGGGGGAGGCGCCACAAATGGGTTGTTTAATACCCCGTCGATAGAACAACCCTCAACTCCAGGAGCGTGTTGTGCAAGTTCTCCTTTCTTCCTTTTGCTCTCATCCTCAACCTACAGGCTTATAAACAGATAAGGCCCAATCACTCGGGCCATTTTCGCTTCATTCACCCACCTTTCAGTAAATTTACTGGGTTGCAGTGCCTCTCTCTCCAGCCTGATTCTCCTTCTAAAGTGATACTTAAAGAAGGGAATCAATTGTTGTCCGGAGAGAAAGGCATCTGTCCTCAGTCCTCTCAATCTCGTCCACCATATAACCTCTTTTACCATAGCCACCGTACAGAGGAAAACCGCCTCTCTTTCGTTTTTGAAAGAGGCTGGCGGTTTGATCCTTACTATGGACTCGGCAGTCAACTGGATTTGTCCCATACGCGACAGCAGTTGTTCTGCATAGTTCCACAGGTCGGTTACGCCCGGGCAGTGTACAATTGCGTGCAAGACTGTTTCAATGTCCTGCGCGCATCTTGGACACGTCCTCTTGGAAGGTTCCCTGCCGGGGCGTCCGTGCCTGTAGATCTTGTCACGAACTGGTAGAGCTCCTCGGTAGCACTGCCAGGCCAGAGACCTCTGGAAGTTGTCCATAGGTCCCGGTCGTAAAGTCCTACCAAACAGACTGGTGAGCTCATCGTCTTCGACGCCCAGAGTCTCTCCGAGCAAGTCATGGCCCTTGTAACGTACAATCCCTCTATAGAATGTCGAAGTGGAGTCTCCACTGATTGCTGCGCCCGCTTGCCAGAGGACTGTGAGCGCATTCAATGTGCCAGGCGCCCATCGTTTTCGGTCTTTTCTTGACCCAGGACTGCAGCTCTGTCAGCGAGACGAGCTGTGGTAAAGCCTGTCTCACAAACGGTGCCCACACCGGTTGGGGGTCGGTGAGGAATACCTGGAGATGCCGCAGCCTCAGCGCATGTTTGCGCATCTTCAGCCACGGCATTCCCAGCTCTCCGTTGGAAGGGTGCTGACAACAGACGGATCTCCTCACCAACGGAGCCTGCTTTGTCCCGGTTCCAGAGGGATGCCCTGCAATAGCTCCAACTTCCGCAGTAGTGGCTCGAGAGTTAGTGCGTACAGAAGGGAGGAGAGGGGGCATCCCTGTCGGATGGATCGCGTGATATGGAACAGCTCCGAGTGGTAGCCGTTCACCTTGATCCTTGAGCAGATGTTGCTGCTGTGCATTGCAGCAATCCAGCCCCTGAACACGGGTCCGAAGCCTGCCACCTGGAGCACCGCATCCAGGTATCGAAAGCCTTAGACTGATCCAAGTTGATCAGGGCCCCACCGAAGCCGGGTTTACACCCAACCCTCTCTACGATGTATCGCATGAGGTGGAGGTTGTCGTGTATGGACCTGGTCGGGATAGCGCATGTCTGCGCTTCTCCCACCAGGTTTTGACGACAACCGCCAGCCTCTTTGCCAACACCTTGGCCAAAATCTGTAACTCTGTGTTTAGCAGAGTTATGGGCCGGAAGTTGCCTATGTCATCCCCCATGTTTGCCACATTCACCCACCTTTCAGTAAATTTACTGGGGTGCAGTGCCTCTCTCTCCACTCTGATTCTCCTTCTAAAGTGGTAAGAAGGGAATCAATTGTTGTCCGGAGAGAAAGGCATCTGTCCTCAGTCCTCTCAATCTCGTCCACCATATAACCTCTTTCACCATAGCCACTGTACAGAGGAAAACCGCCTCTCTTTCGTTTTTGAAAGAGGCTGGCGGTTTGATCCTTACTATGGACTCGGCAGTCAACTGGATTTGTCCCATACGCGACAGCAGTTGTTCTGCATAGTTCCACAGGTCGGTTACGCCCGGGCAGTGCACAATTGCGTGCAGGACTATTTCAATGTCCTGCGCGCATCTTGGACACGTCCTCTTGGAAGGATCCCTGCCGGGGCGTCCGTGCCTGTAGATCTTGTCACGAACTGGTTGAGCTCCTCGGTAGCACTGACAGGCCAGAGACCTCTGGAAGTTATCCATAGGCCCTGGACGGAAAGTCCTGCCGAACAGACTGGTCAGTTCGTCCTCCTCGATGCCTAGAGTTTCCCTGAGAACGTCGTCGCACTTATCCTCCACTAATCCCCTATAGAATGTCGAAGTGGAGTCTCCGCTGATTGCTGCTTCCGCTTGGTAGAGGGCTGTGTGCGCCTGTAGGCACTCGAGGTGCCAGGCACCCATTTTCAGTCTTCAATAGACCATCTAGACCGGGTGACTTGCGTTTCCTGCAGCGGCCCAGAGCGTCCCGTATCTCAGTGTCCGTGATCGGCCACTCGCAGAACTCGGCGTCCGTGCTCCAGAGACGCGGCAAACCGTCGAGGTATGAACTAAAGTCCATTGCCCCGTTCGGCTCACCGTCGTTCTGCTCAAGCAGTCGACCAAAGTGCTGCTGAAAGGCCGCGCACATTCACTTGGGGTCAAGTAGCATGCGTCCGTTTTGGTCTTTCAAAGACCGAATCGTGGACTTGTTGCCACTTTTTGCCTCCGCCACTCGGGCCCAGCTGACAGCTTTCGCGCCTTCGTTTCCTAGAGCACGTGTTTTGCTTCTGACCACGCAGCCTTCGTGTTTCGCGTCGAAGAACTGGTCTAGTGCCGTTCTCGACGCTAACACTCTAGCCGCGTTGCCCCTTCTAAGTGCCTCCTCTACCTTGGCTACTAATTCTCTTTCTATTTTGTTTTTCTCTAAGGCTAACTCTCTGCTAAACTCTACCGATTCTACTCTAATTGCTTTCTTGAAAGTGTACCACCATCTATTGTTGACGATGGCTCCCGTTAACTGTTGCTTGACTAGTCTACTTATCCGTTCACTGTAAGCTTTACGTGCCGGCAACGAGACGTTCAGCTTCCAGTATCCGGCTCCCTGTCTATGTATTCTATCACGGTTGACTAAGCAGATGATTAATTTGTGATCTGAGTAGGCAACCATGTGCAATCGTGGACAGCTTAACATATCCTTGTCCCTTTCTCTAATGAAGAACCTATCTAAATACGATCTAGATGTCCCGCTGCGGTTTGCCCACGTCCACTGTAGTGCAGTCGGGAAATCCAGTCGATACCTATCGGCCAGTTGGCATTGGCCGATTAAAGTTTTGAGGCTGTTGTACCCACCTCTACTGGAACATGCTCCCACATAGTCTCATCGTGCATCTACATCTAGGATACCATTCCAGTCCCCCCACTAAAAGTAAGGAGCGAGATGTCCCCAGAAAAAACTCTAGACGCTTAAAGAAGTCGAGCCGTGATTGCGATTGCCTGGTCGGGCATAAACGGCCACCAGTCTGAAGGCTCCGCCTCCAATACTGTTCACGTCTAGGACTACCAGTCTACCCTCCGGGTCCAAGTGTACTTGCTGTACTTCGACATCCAGGTTCTTCCGAAACATGACAGCCACTCCCCCTCCACCTCCTGGCTGACAGAGAGATGCGTAGATCTCAAAGTCGTCGAAGATGGGGGTTAGTTGCTGCCTGTTGTGGATCCTGGACTATCACATCCATACCGTGTAACCTAAGGTCGTTTAAAAGTTGGCCCTGTTTCCAGGGCATCCATAGGCCACGCACATTCACGCTTCCAACTTGTAAACTAGACATGTTGGTGTAGAAGAGTTGGAAAAAAAGGACGAAAAGGTGGGGTGGGGAAACATTTTAACAGGACGCGGTTGATGGGTTTCTGGCAGGGGTTGCCCACGTCCTACGAAAATTTATTTTTCAGGTCACTATAGGTCTCCATAGAAACCCTTATTAGTTTAAGGTGTGGAGACGATTCTGCTTTGACGAAAGTTTTGCCCTCCGTCTCCACCTTGGGGTTTTAGGAGATAACCTCCATCTAACTCTTGTTGTTTGTGTTGATGTATGCGTATTGAGGTTTGTGTTTTTGTTGTGTTGTTTCAGTTTGTTGTTCGTCCGGGAGTTTTCTTTTTATGGTTGGTGCTTGTGTTTGGGGTTGTGTTGGTGTTGGTTTTGCTGGTAGGGGGATGTTTGACTGTGGTGTTGTTTGTATTATTGTTTGTGTCTGTGGTTGTGTGTTGGTGATTGGAGTTTTGTGGGTTTTGTGGTGTCTCTTTTTTTGTTTTTTAGATTTCTGAGGCTCTCCTTCTTCTTCCCTTAAAGAAGGTGAAGCAACCTCATCTGTCGATGAATAATCATCGTCAGGAGTGTGAGGTGGTGGTGTTTTGGTGTGTGTGTTTGTGGTAGTGTTTGATGGAGTGGGATGAGGTGGGGCTGTGTTCTTCAGGGATGTTGTCTGGATTTTTTCTGTTGTTGGTTGAGTGGCTGTTTGTTTTGGTGTGTTTGCTTGTTTCGTGAGTTGTTGTAGTTGTGGTGGTGGTTGTTTTGGTGTTGGTGTTGATGTTGATAACAGTGCTTTTTTTTGTATTGTTTTGGTTGATCGTGTTAGTAAAGGGCAGGAGGCCTTTAGGTGTGTTGTGCTACCACAGCGAAAGCAATGAAATTTACGCCCCTCCACCGAAATGTTTATTTTGTTGTTGTCGTCGATGACGACTTTTTCGGGTATTTTGGAGATTCTCTCCGGCCTCCTCTGTATCAGAATCTCCAAATCAGTACCCGTCCACCTTTGTCTAATAGACTTTCGTATCGAAAGAATGG
Source organism: Eledone cirrhosa (assembly GCA_964016885.1). Lineage (NCBI taxonomy): Eukaryota > Metazoa > Mollusca > Cephalopoda > Octopoda > Eledonidae > Eledone > Eledone cirrhosa. The sequence goes on along the minus strand of OZ024741.1, from coordinate 386,562,606 downwards.
CATCAGTCTCTGGCTCCACGAAGCCAGCCAAGATCCACCAGATGTTAATGTTTGGTGGTATATTTTTAATTTTTATTTTTTGTGTCCTTTTTCCCATGTACGTAGGGAAAAAGGTGAATGCTTTTGACACTATTGGTGTCACAGAATGTTTTTAGGTGAGTGCCTCGCTTTTAAACAGTACGGAAATATTTCCGTACTGTTTTCCTCGTTGAAGAAAGTCAATATTTTCTAGAGTCTCCTTCAAGGTGGCTTCTATGTCTCCCTGACTCACAAATATTGGCTTTCTCGTTGTGTTTGAGACAGTCCTGAAGGTCACTGTCCTTCGAACCGTCTCTTCTTTTATTTCGAGGGGTGAGTTGATTCTAAACCCACCATTGTCTTCGAAAGTTACAATTTTTTTTCCTTGTTGGAGCATATCTCTTGCATTGGAGATGTCAAGATTTATAAAATCTTGTTTTTTGTTCACTGTTTCAGCGAAAGACATTTTTGTGGTGTTGCTGTTGTTGTTGTTGTGTTGTTGTTAGCCTCGGTGTTGGAAATCGCAATTTCTTGACGAGGTGAAACTTTGTGTAGATGTATCTATGGAGTTGTTGTTGTTGTCTTTTTCATGTGTATGTATATTATAGGTTTAATTCCTGTATGTTGTGTGTTATTTTTCTCCGCTTCGACGGTAAAAATTTAAAAATCTTCAAGTGGTAATATTATTTTTTTCTCTTTGTTGACAGTCGTATCCATGGCGACGTCCATAGTGGCAGAAGCAGATATAACGTTAATATCTGCCTTACTACCTCTCTTCTCTCTGTTAACGTTCTCCAGCGTTCTTTCCGAGTTATTCATGTTTTGTAGTTGGCAAAATTTGATTTTTTAAAACAACTTTTTAATTAAATTTTCGCCCCTCAAGGGGCGAAAAATGTGATTACCACCCAGCTGACAATTCAGCTTGGGGGTTAATCTACAAAATGATATGTTTTTTCAAACAATTTGTTCAGTTTTTTGTATAGAAATTTACAAAAAAGTTTACTGGTGATGTTCCACACGTCAGATATATATATATATATATATATATATATATATATATATATATATATAGATAGATAGATAGATAGATAGATAGATAGATAGATAGATAGATAGATAGATAGATAGATATACATGCTTATCACAAATAATGGCGATGTTTGAATTATTAATTTTGACCGTCCAATCAGAATTGTCGACACGCTATTTACATATGCATAGCTTGTTTATTATTCATTTCGCTTCCTTTAACCATTGCATTACCACTGAGATCAGGCCAAGCTGGTTCAACCTATTACTTGATTTTTAGAAATTATAATAGAGAATTTTTAGACAAAACTTGGAGATCCGTTAGATGTTCGATTGTATTATCGTAATGGAGAAGAGTTCTACAATATCAATGAGTGTTTATTGAAAAAATATATAAAATAAAATAATATAGAATATAGAATAAAATAACAAACAACGTAGTTTTCCGTTTGTATTGAGCCTTTGTGTTTAAGTGCCACATAACGTTCCATTGAATATTATGGAGGAACAAAAAATTCATAGTATAAGTCATTCAGTTGGATGATTTCCACTTAAAGATGATAGACTTCCGGTTGTGAAAGGAGCTTTAGAAAGGATACAAAGTGAAAATCCATTGGGCTTGATATATCGTACATTCAGTTCAGCATTTCCATTGCCATCAAAACATTTCAGGAACATAATGTTATTTAACCCTTTCGCATTTATATTACTTTATATATACTATTATATTTTCACAGTAAAGGCATTATCCCACATAATTATCTCACATAACATCGAATCTGTGATATTTTGATATTATTTAAGGATCGGACGCCATGCTTTGACGCAAAGAGTTACGTCCCTTTACGATCTGAGTTCAAATCCCGCCAAGGTTAACTTTGCCTTTCATCCTTACGGGGTCGATAAAATAAAATACCAGTAATGTACTGGGTAATTGCTGGCCTTGTGCCAAAAGTAGAAACAATTATTTATTTGGGGAACAATACCTTAACATTAGTAGGAGCAGCCGGTTAGAGCCGGTTTGAACAGAAAGAGGTGAGAGAAATCTGGCCGGATATGGCCGGTTTAATGGTAAAGTGTTAATTACGCTATGTGAGTATGTGTGACGTCCGTGTGTATACGTATTTAGCCGTATTGTTAAGAAGTTTGCAATTGTGTGTCATGTGATTCCGTGTTCGATGCCTTGGCTGGGCAATGGTTTCTGGGGCCGATACAAATATGTTATATGTATGCGTGTGTGTGTGTATGCGTGTGTGTGTGAGGCCAACGAGGTACTCCGGGTAGTGGATGATATCAACGCTTGGCTAAGTTTGAATCAACAAGGCGTTTCCATAGTGATGTTGCGAGTACGCTGTAATTCCTATGTTGTAAACACTTGGAGTAATGATAAATCAGGAAAGAAGAGTGACACGGTTTGCTATACAAAAAAGGTTTTTAATCTCATTGCTGACAATTGTTTCTCTGAACTGGTAGGTCTAGAGATCGCTACCCGCTTGTTTTCACGTTATTCGATCACCAATACAAAGTTATAACCAGTCAATTCATCGGAGCTGCCTATTATGCAGTTGGATAGGTTCCTGTTTTTGTTGCACTCACTGATTCTGAGGACCTCCTCAGCAGAATCAGTGAGTGCAACAAAAACAGGAACCTATCCAACTGCATAATAGGCAGCATGGATGTGGTATCAGTGTACCCATCCATTAACATTGATTTTGCTGTGGAAAAATGTGTGGAGATGATCATTGAGAGTGAGGTGGAGTTCTGCAACGTCGACACTGATGAACTGGGCCTCCTACTTAGACTTACCTATGACACTGACTACCTAGACAGCCATGACCTTAGACGTTTCTGCCCCAGTAGACCCATAAGAGGTAGACCCCCACCATAACCTAAATGGCTAAAAGGACTCCCATGGGAAGGTGGATTGGGTGGACCAAAGCTATACGGACCCCCCAAAACAATGATCGGGTAAGAAAAATAGTCGCACATGCAATAGGGGCTAGTATCATAACTACCCTAAAGGGCCACATATTCAAGTTCAACGAGAAGATCTACACCCAAAATGAGGGAGCAGCTATTGGCGTCAGCATAGCTGGTGACGTTGCCAACCTTTTTATGGTATGGTGGGAAAGGAGACTTAAAGATCTTCTTAATGAGAGCTCCATAGACCTCATCATGTACTCTCGTTACGTAGACGATATCAATATAGTAATAAGAACATCCCCACAAGCGAGCACTAACAAGTTTGATTTAGAACGTAGCACAATGGAAAGCATCCAGCAGATAGCTAATTCCATACACCAGAGTATAACTGTAACTATCGACTACCCTTCCAAACACCCTAACAATAGACTACCTGTATTAGACACGGAACTCTGGATTAACAGTATAGACGAGAGAGCCCAAATTCTCCACTCACACTACGCTAAGTCCATGGCCTCCAAATACCTGATACTCAAAAACTCAGCAATGTCCAGTAGTGCTAAGTTTAATATTCTGATCGCAGACTTGGTACGAGTGATGAAGAACGTGTCCCGCATGTGCGACCCAACAGAAATGGAAAGACACATCCAACACTTCATCAACCGCATGCAGTTCTCTGGCTACAACCAAAGAGACATAGTCAGAGTATACGAAGGAGCCACGGAGAAGTATAAGACCCTCATAGAACTGGACATGAAAGGAATCTGCCCATTATACAGGAGCAAATCATGGAATAGCTTAGATAGGGCTAGACATAAGATAGGGAACGCCACCTCATGGTACGACAACCAGAGATACCAGAGTGTCATGCTTGTGGACGCTACTCCTGGAGGGAAATTAGCTAACCAGTGTAGAAAGGTCCTGAGAAAGACCCACTTAAAGATTAAGGGGGTAGAAAAGCCAGGAACCACCATAAAATCCCTGATCAGCAAAACCTACCCTTTTAAGAAAACCCACTGTACTAATAGGAAATGTATCATATGTAAGGTAAACCCCCGGATAAACTGTAAAACTAGAAACGTAGTCTATAGCATAAGATGTACAGAGGGTACTTGCAGAAACATGACAACAACATACATAGGCGAGAGAGCTCGTAGCATAGGTGAAAGGATAGACCAACACTGGGGGGAACTAAAAGGACGAAAAAACGGTTCAGTACTATACGAACATGCCAGACAACAACACGACGGTAACATAGACAACATAGAAATTAGAATAATATCTAAACATAGAAATGACCCAGCAGATAGGCAAATCAGAGAGGCCAGTGAAATAGAACTTAGAATGCCAAGGCTAAACAGAAAGAATAAATGGAATAACAACAAAACCCAAACAAACAACACTGACCTAAAAGAAGTATAAATAAATAAATAGATAAATAAATAAATAAATACATACACAAGCACAATAACAAACACATATAAACACACACTAGTAAAGATAGAATACATTAACCAATACACAGTCACCCAATCACGAACACACATCAAACAAAACACTATACACACACGCAAACGCATGCGCAAAGAAGACAAAATAAAATAAACAAATAAATATATAAACAGACTAAATAAAGATGGCGTAGAAAATACAATGCAACGGGAGGAAACAATAGCGCCACTGAAGGTGTTGCAGATGTGCAACGAAAGAACTTTGATAAACTATATATATGTGTTTGTGTCTATATTGTATCTGTATTTTTGATCGTTGGTCAGTCAATGGCAACATTGAGGACCGAATAAATTAAATTACCGATATAAAAGACATAGAAGCGAAAAGCGAAAACCACCCAAAGAGTGAGTGTGTTCTGTTATTAATTCTGGCAATATTACACAAATATGACCCTCCCCAAGTATAACAATATTTGTTTCGACACACGATTTCATATAAAAAACCTCGCAAAACTAACATATATATATATATATATATATATATATATATATATATATATATATATATATATATATATATATATATATATATATAACAAAGTGGAGGTGTTACCTTCTGCACACACACACACATATCTATATATAGATATCTTTCTTTATTTGCCACAGGAGCGTACAAAAATGGGACATTACAAGACGTGACGGCGGGGGTTTTACATAAAAATAACTTTAACATTAATAAATAACAATAAACTCTATATAATAAAATAACAATTGAAATCCCCAGTAGGGGGGAACGTTACTGCAGAGTTGTTTTACACCCCGTGGGTAGAACAACCCTCAACACCAGGAACACGTTTTGTAGGTGTTCCTGTCTTCCCTCTGTTTATCTTCCTCAACCTACAGGTTTATATACAGAGAAGGCCCATTCACTCGGGCGATTTTTGCCACATTCACCCACCTTTCAGCGAATTTACTGGGGTGTAGCACCTCTCTCAGTGTCGATATCTATCAGTCAGTTGGAATTGGCTGATGAGATCTTTTAGGCTATTACACCCCCCTCTATTATCACAAGGTCCTACATAGTCCCAACGTGCGTCTAAGATGCCATTCCAGTCCCCCGCTAACACTAAGGAGCGAGACGTTCCCAGGAATGGCTCCAGACGCTTGAAGAGCTCTGGTCGCGATGTCCCAGTCTGAAAACTCCACCTTCAGACTGGTCACCAGTCTGAAAGCTCCCACCTTCACTACCATTCACGTCCAGGACCACCAGGCTGCCCTCCAGGTTCAAGTGAATCGTTTGTCTTTTGAGATCCAAGATTTTTCGAAACAGAACAGCAACTCCCCATCCACCTCCTGGCTGATAGAGAGATGCGTAGATCTCAAAATCATCGAACATGGGGGTTGGCTGCTGCTTGTCGTGATCCTGGACTCGGTGATGGCTATCACATCTATACAATGTGACCTGAGATCATTTAAAAGCTGGCCCTGTTTCCAGGACATGCCCAGGTCACGTACATTCAAACATCCAGCTTGTATAGTCGCCATGTTGGTGAAGAAGAGTTAAGGAGAGAAAAGGCAGGAACACTTACCTTTTCGTTTCCTGGAGGTCGGGTTGTTCGATCTCCATGTCCAGATTGGTGGTGTTTAGGGAGGGAGGGAATCCTTTTAGCAGGACACGGTTAAGGGGCTTTTGGCAAGGAGGGGACCACATCATGTGGGAAGTTCTCTTTTAAAGTTTCATACTGTAGGGTTGTTACCCTGATAAGTTTGAGGTTTAGGGGTGGGTCGTTGGTGGGGAAGGTTTTCCCTTGCGTTTGTATTGTGGGGTCCTTTCGGACAGTTTCCATCAGTTCTTTGTTTCTTGTTTTTATGTATGTGTAGTGTGTTTTGTTTTTTATGTGTACTGTTTGTGTTTGTAGTTTTCTTTTTGTGGTTGGGGTTTGTGATTGTGGTGGTGTGGGTGTTTGTTTTGTTGGTGAAGTGTTTGGTTGTGTTGATGGTGATTGTGTTATTGGTGTGTTTGTCGTTTGTGGTGGTGTGTTTATGGTGGGGTTGGGTGTGTGCGTGTTTTCTGTAGATGTTTTTGTGTCTTTTTTGTGTCTTTTTTGGATTTTTGGATTTTTGGGGTTCCTCTTCATTCTCACTTGGAGATGTAGAGGTTCCCGTATCTGAGACTTCTGAATCAGGGGTAGATGGGAGGGGTGTGTTGTGTGGTGGAGTGTTTGTGCAGGTGTTTGTGGAAGTATTTGACAGGGGGAGAGTGTTTGTGCAGATATAGATAGATAGATATGTATGTATGTGTGTGTGTGTATATATATATATTTGATTTTTGTATTTGTTTTGCAAGATTTTTTTATCTGAAAACGTTTGTTGAAACAGATATTGTTATACCTTGGAAATAAAAAAAAACACATGCACCTGTTGGGTTTCACTTCAATTTATCATTATAATTTTCCAGACGATTAGTTTAATAACCGGATAGTTGTTTAGATGTTGATTGTCATCAAACCTCTTTCGTTACGCATTCTGTGACCTCATCTGTGACTACCTTTGTTGTTATTTTCTTTCTCTCCTTTGTTCTGTCTTACAAGAAGAAGAAGAAGAAGAAGAAGAAGAAGAAGAAGAAGAAGAAGAAGAAGAAGAAGAAGAAGAAGAAGAAGAAGAAGAAGAAGAAGAAACTATACCATGGAGGCAACATGGTTGTACGATTAAGAGGTCCACTTCGCAAACGTTAGATGCCGAGTTCGATACTACTGCGAAGCATCTTGGGAAATTGTCATTAACCATAGCTTCCGGTCAACCCAAGTGAAATTGAGTAGAGGGAAACTGTGGAAGCCCGTTGGATTGACTGTACCTGTAATTTAAAGAATTAGCCTTGTCACACACGATGTCACGTTGATTCTCTTAACCAAACACATGTTTGTGGAATTTTCAGTCACTTACACGTTAATTTCGCGAGCAAACTGTTTCAGTGTAGGCGCGTGGCCCTGTGGTAAGG
>OZ024741.1:386512684-386547684 GCA_964016885.1 Eledone cirrhosa | reverse complement strand
TAATTTGTTGAAAGGTGGGAGAGAGAAACGAGCATGGCCCAAGTGGATTGGCCTGCTTGAGTGTAAGCCTGTAGATTGGAGGAGTACAACTGGGCCAGAGCACTTGCCCTAAAAATCAGAGCATCCGTGGGTTTATGGAGTTTTTCCACGAATAATGACCCTTGAACGTCTCCTCCCTATTGTGGAACCTTCTTTGTTTTAATTTTATTATTATCTTTTTTGTAACAATGTTAAATTTTGTTTACACGCAAAACCCACACACCAACACACATACATACATTCTATGTTTTCGTCCTGTACTGTCATAATATTTTTCTTGATGTAAAACCTTTGTAGTTAATGAAGAAACTATTATTATTATTATTATTATTCGGGCCCTTTTCAGGGGTTGGATCGCTGCGAAGCACAGCGACATCTGCTCGGTTGTGACGGTGAACGGTCACCTGTCGCAGCGGTTCAACATCATGCGCTCGGTCCGCCAGGGTTGTCCCACTCTCGTCTCTCTTGTACGTATTGGCCCTCGAGCCGTTACTGCAAACATTGGAGACGATGAGGGGCTTCCACGCGAACTAGGGTGCGGGAGATCCGTGTCGGCTTACGCCGACGGCGTCACCGTGGTGGTCTCGAGCACAAGACACGTCCAGATCCTCGGCACTGCTCTCAAGGTATACGAAGCGGTGACAGGAGCAAAGATAAATCAGAAAAAGTCGGTGGATTTGCAACTCGGTACCTGGAGAGGCAAGTCCATGCCGTCCTACAGCGTCATGGGGAGCTGGATGGAAGGAGCGGTTAAATTGCTCGGGGTCTGGTTCCGTCTGGATCTTCAGATGGAGAAAACCTGGAGCAAGGTGATGAGCAGGGTGGCCTCTCTCACCCAGAAATGGGCCGAGAGAAGGCTGTCTCTGAAAAGTCGAGTGGAGGAGGCGAATGCGTACATCACGTCCGTCATCTGCTACTGCCTGACCGTCATACCTTGCTCTCGCCTAACTCCCGCTAAACCAAAATGGAACACCTTCTCTTCCGATTTTTTTGGAAAGGACGTGTTCTCATGGTCAGACGATCCATCTGCTGTCAGCACTCGTTGCATGGAGGACTGGGCAACCGTTGCGTGGCTGATGATGCGCAAACATGCACTGAGGCTACGACATCTCTGGTGCTTCCTTGATGGTGAACAGGTGTGGTTGCCGTTTGCCAGACGTGCTTTTCCCCAGCTCGTCTCCTTGACGGAGCTGCAGTCCTGGATCAGGAAAAGACCGAGAAATAGCGCTTGGAAGCTGAAATGTCTCCAAGCGCTCACCGCACCGGGCACTAGTATCGATGGAACATAGAGGACTAGTGGAGGGGAAAAGTGACGAGGAGACCCTGCGCGTCGAAGACGATCAACTGTTCGCTCTCTTCGGGAGAACTTTCAGACCGGGGCCTATAGACAACTTTCAGAAATCCCTGGCCTGCCAGTGCTACCGGGGAGCGTTGCCGGTTCAGGTTAAGCTCTACAGGCACGGAAATGCTGTCAGCGAACCTGTCCGAGATGCGCGCAGGGCGACTAAACCGTCCTGCATGCACACGTTCAGTGCCCGAGCATTGCTGATTTGTGGGGCTATGTCGAACAGTTGCTGTTGAGTCTAGGACGGATCCTGTTATCGACTGAGTCCATTGTGCAGATAGCCCCACCATCCCCAGGCAGTTTTCATCGGCCTGGTGGCCATGGCGAAAGAGATTGTATGGTGGACAAGGTTGAAAGGATTGAAGACGGACACTTTCCTCTCTGGCGAATCCTTGATTAACTTCTTCAAATTTCACTTGAAGGGGAAAATCAGGGTGGAGAGGCAAGTGCTGTCTTCTAGTAAGTTTGTTGAAAGGTAGGTGGAAGTGGCCAGTCTGGTCCGAGTGAATGGGGCCGCTCTGAGTATGCGCCTGTAGACTGAGGAGTTGGAGAACTAAGAGAGGGCTCTTGCTCTGGTGGTCGGGGTGGCTGTGGTCTTTTGTGTGGTTTTTGCCACGTGTGATCCTCGGAAGTTTCCCCCCCCCATTGAGGAAATTTTGTTGTTTGAATTTCTTATTTTGTTTATATTGTTTTCTGTTATAACCTTTTTTACACGGCCAAAACCCACTCTCTATCGTCCCGTACCGTCTGTGCCGCCTGTAATGTCTTTCTCCATGTTAGCCCTTGTGGTTAATAAAAAAAGCCATTATTATTATTTTTTTTTTTTTCATTTATCTTGCTTTATGTTCTTACGAGTTATCACCAAGTCCCAACCAGTGACCTCAAAAGACAACAAGGTCTGCCATGTTCAAGAAAGAACACACATACACACATACACACACATGTATCTTTAGATGTTTAGACTTGTGATGTACTTATATTGACAGAATCTTCCTTAGTATATGGGCAGTTCCCATTAGTACTATCTTTTATATTTCTCCTATACGCGGGTTTCCTGGAATTTGCGATAAGTAATCATTAGACCCCTTAGGTATCATTCCTAGAGCTCCTACAACCACTGGTATTATTTTAGTTCTCAATTTCCACATTTTTCCAATCTCTATCTCCAGGTCCTTATACTTGCTCAATTTTTCAAATGTTTTTATAGATACATTCTTGTGTATAGCAATAGACATATCAATTAGCAGGCATACCCTCTTCCTTCAGTATTATATTAGGTCTATTTGCATCTATTTTTCGGTCTGTTTGGATGCTAAAGTTCCACAAGATTGAGATGTGATCTTTTTCAAGTACGGGAGGTGGTTGATGCTCCCACCAATTCTTTTTATGGGGCAAGTCAAAATGCTTACACATTACTCAATGTATGTATTTTGCAGCTCTGCCGTACCAGTTTAGATATTCGGTTGGAGTGATAGGACTGCACATTGAAATTATATGATCAATGGTCTCTGGTTGATTTTTATATACACGGCATAATGGGTTGCATCCATTTTTTAGATGTTAGCTGGATAATTTTTTGTTAGCAGACACTAATCTTACTGATATAATCAGTCCCTCAGTCTCCGATTTCAGTCCAGAGGATGCCAACTACTGATGGGTTAATGTTTTGTCACATCAGGATTGTTAGCTCTTTCTGGGTATTTTCCATACAGAGGCTTTTCTTGCCATTTCTTAGCCAGTTTCTGTAGCAGTTCTTTCTTTGCAGTTACTTTTACCTGCTTTGCTTTTTCTGTATTTTTCAATTCAGCAGTAAAGGGAACGTCTGAAATGTGTAGTCCATTACTGTATCTTTGTGCATCTTTTGTAATGGAGTATGATCTTTTGATGCTTTCACGTTTCAAAACGAGTTTGATCATCCAATCATGTACCTCCCTTAGATATGTAGATAATCCAACTGTTGCAGTTTTCAAAGCAATATCTAACTGGATTAATCCACGTCCTCCTTATTTCCTAGGGAGATATATTCTATCTGTATCAGCCTTAGGGTGATGCATTCTGTGCATGGTTAAGAATTTTCTAATTTTTGTATCGAGCCTACGGATCTCTGTGCTTGACCAGTTGATGACATTGAAACTGTAGGTTACTACTGGTATGGCAAGTGTATTTATGGCATCGATGCTATTCCTTGCATTCAATTCCGTTCTTAAGATTGTTCTTACTCTGCGGTAACATTCCTTCCTTATCCTTTCCCTCATTGTCGAGTGCTTGATTCTGTCTCCTTCACAAACACCTAGATATTTGTAAGTTTCCTCTTGATCAAGTTCTCTTATCACATTCCCCCGATCAAGATTAATGTCTGAACTTCTCAGCAGCTTTCCTCTGGTGAACGTTGCTTTGGCGCATTTATCTAGTCCAAACTCCATTTTAATGTCATCACTGAACTGCTTCACAAGGGATAATAGCCCTTGCAGTTGTTCATCATTTTTTGCAAATAGTTTCAGGTCATCCATGTAGAACAAGTGATTAATGGTTTTGTCATAGAATTTATATCCATGTTTTGTTTCATTGAGCATTTTACTTAATGGTATAAGTGCGATGCAGAATAAAATCCGTGATAAAGAGTCACCCTGAAAAATTCTACAATTAATATTAACTTCTCCAGCTTCACTATACAAAAGGAGTGTTGTTTTCCATGTTTTCATACTGAATGACAGGAACCTCCTGAAAATCTCTAAACACTTTTCAATCCAACTGTGTGGCAAACTATCGAGTGCTTTTTTGTATTCTATCCAAGCAATTGATAGATTTTTGTGTCTATTATGACAATCTTCCAGTATCATTTTGTTAACCAAGAGCTGATCTTTACAGCCATATGAGCCTCGTTTACACCCTTTCTGCTCAATGGGAAATAGGTTATTTGTTATCAGGTGATCATATGTATATTCAGTTAGGACTGATGTTAGAATTTTATACGTTGTGGTCAAGCAAGTTATCAGTCTATAATTTTTTGGATTATTTGTCTCATCATTCTTTGGAAGTAGGAATGTAATGATGGTATCTTTTCTGGCTCCTTCACCATTTCATTGTAAAGTTGGGCTAACTGATCATGAGACTCTGTGAAGGCATTTATCCAAAAATTTGGTACTTTGTCTTTCCCTGGGGATTTCCAATAGCTGGATTTTCTAAGAGCTAAACGCAGATGTTCAACTGTTATATTTTCCCATATTTGTTCCTCAAGGTGAGCTGTATTTTTCATTTGTCTGTCTATCCATGGGGCATGTATATTATGAACTTTTTCTTCGGCCCAGATCTTTTCCCAGAATTCTTGCACTTCCTCCTTGGGTGGTATTGAATTAGCAGTTATTGTTGACTCGTCAATTTTTTTTGTAGAAGTTTCTTTGGTTGTTTTTTAACATATTATTGTCCTTATAGAATCTAGAGCGTTTTTCAAAGCGCATTATACGAGCAGCTTTGGCCGACACTTTTTGCTTGATTGTTTCTACCATCATGTCTATGTCGCTTGTTGATTTTATACTGTATTTTCTTTTCAATTATCTGTGTTTAGTTTGGTTAACATGTTCACCTACTTTGTAGTTTGCTAGATTTTCTATGCCAGATCGGAGAAGGTTTATTTGGCAATTGATGTTTTCTTGCCAAGTAGATTTTGTGGGCATTCCTTTGTTTTTTCATTTTTACTCCACATAAGTGAGTGGTGACTTTAGCCGATGCATAATAGAGATGATTTAGATCACTAACGTTTAGTTTGTTTGTGATGATAATGTCTTTGAGAATTATGTTAGTCTTGCGTATTATCTTTTGGTTTTGTTTGGAGTTCTGGATCTTAGGGAGGGTGTCTCGTTCCTCCATGTCAGATTCGTTCATTTTCATCCATTCGATCATAATTTCATTCTTGAAGTTGGTGAGTTCATTCACATTCATTTCTTTATCTTTGATGATCTCATTGTTTTCATTAAGAGTTTCATATTGAGCATGCACTCCCTCCACTTTTTCGATCCTTTCATTAATTTGTTCTGCTGTCAGTGATTCCGCCCCCACCCTGGGATTTAAGGTGTTACAATTTACTTCGTTTTCACTGACACGTATTTCATTTTCCCTTCGCTGACTTTGCGCGAATTGTTTGATCTGATCAATTTCTATATCAGTTAGTAATTTCTTCTTAACAATGCTTCTTTTTATATTAGCTAGTTTGTTACTGTCAATATAGTCTCTGTTTTCAGGATGTTTCTTTTTCCAGTTGATATATGTCTGTTCTGTATTCGATCTGTTTGATAGGTAGTACATGGCAGTGTAGAAAGCTTATTATTATTATTATTATTATTATTATTATTATTGTTGTTATTCCTTGAATCTCAGTCATTGATGTTGGTTAACTGGAAAGTCCGTTGGAATGAATATCAAGCCACTACCTGCAGCCTCAGATATTCAGGACGTATCGGAGGGTTCTTGCTGTTCCAAGCAAGCATGCCTTTTGAAGCGTTCCAAAAAGCGTGAAGGGGCCGATTTTCTTTAACCATCCCTGGAAACTTTTGGAGATAGTCCCCAGTGCGCCTATGACAATCGGGATCACTTTGACTTCATGGCAGTTCCAAATCCTTTTCACCTCCCACTTTAGGTCCTGGTATCGGTTAATTTTCTCCCTCTCCTTCTCTTGCACTCTCGTGTCGAACGGGCAGGCCACATCCACAATCAGACACGATCTTTTTTCTTTGTCCACAACCACCAGGTCAGGTCTATTGTGTTCCAGTTTTTTGTCTGTCTGTATCCTAAAATCCCACAGCACCTTCACCTGATTGTTCTCCATCACCGTCTCCGGCCTATGCTCATACCATTTCTCAGAATGTGGTAAATTGTTTACTTTGCACAGGTGCCAGTGGATCACCCTGCCCATCACATCGTGTCTCCAGCCTTTATAGTGGGTCTGGGCTAGGTGTTTACACTCGGACACAATGTGAGCCACAGTCTCCTCTCTCTCTCCACAGATCCTGCACAGTGGGCTAGCCTCCTCCTTGTAAATATGGTGCTTCAACCACTTCGTTTTGAGGGCCTGCTCCTGCGCAGTCATTATCATTCCTTCTGTAGCCTTTTTGAGGTCTCCTCTTCTCAACCAGTTCCATGTCTGTGGATCTCTAAATTCAGTTTTCTCAAAGAAGGTACTATGAAGGGATTTTCCCTTAAGGCTGCTCTTCCTCCTTGATGTTATTTCCTCCTTGGACATCCTCTGGCCTACTGTCCCCTCCTTCAGTACAGTTTTGAGCATTGGCTCCTTACTATAGGTCACGTATTTGTATAGGTTGTTTTTCTCCATCTGAACACAGTCCTCTATGCTGATAAGACCTCTTCCACCCTCAGATCTCCTTAGGTAGAGTCTATCGACATCACTCCTCTTGTGGAACATGTTGTAGATAGTCAATAGCTTCCTAGTCTTCCTATCCATTTCTTTTTGTTCAGCAACATTCCATCTCAGAATTCCCGCACTGTACCTAATAATAGACACAGCTCGGGAATTTACTGCGCTTATGGCATTTCTGCTGTTCAGGTGTGACTTCAATACGCTCCTTACTCTCCGAATGTATTCAGTTCTTAACAATTCCTTCATTTTTTTGTTCTTTATGCCATCAGCCTCCAGAACGCCCAAATACTTGTATCCTTCCTCAGAGTCAATTTCCTTTATCATCTCACCTGTTGGTATCTGGATCCCGCTACTTCTGCTCAACCTACCCCTCCTCATCACAATGACTCCACATTTACCAATACCAAACTGCATACATATATCACTGCTGAAAATACGGACAGTGTCAACAAGCACATCCAACTCCTTCTCACTTTTCCCGAAGAGCTTAAGATCGTCCATGAAGAGGAGGTGATTGATGGTAAGCTCTCCCCTTCCCAACTTGTATCCTGCTCTCACTTTTCGCAGCATAATGGTCAAGGGCATTAGGGCAAGGACAAACAACAGAGGGGACAGGCTATCTCCCTGGAAGATACCTCTCTTGATCTTCACGCTTCCCAAGGATACTCCAGTTGATGTCAACTCTGTCTCCCAGGACCCCATACTCCTGCCCAGCAACTGTCTGATGTTATCTGCCACCCTGAAGATCTCCAGGCTTTTGGTGATCCAAGAATGAGGCACCATGTCAAATGCCTTTCTGTAGTCTATCCATCCCATGGCAAGATCAGTGTGTCTCCTCCTGCAATTCCCCATTACCATCTTATCAATAAGTAACTGGTCCTTTGTACCACGTGACTTCTTTCGGCATCCTTTCTGTTCGTCCGGTAACAAGTTGTTTGTGTGGAGGTGATGGTAGATTTCCTCAGACACAATGCTCGTCAACAGTTTCCACATTACGGACAGACATGTGATAGGTCTATAGTTGGTAACATCATTACCCTTGATTCGGTCTTTCATTACCAGAACTGTGGTACCTTTTGTCAACCACTCTGGTACCTCACCTGACATCAAGCAGTCATTGAACATGGTTGTCAGTTTCGGGTGGAGGGATGTTATATTTTTAATCCAATACCCCTGCACACCATCTGGGCCTGGTGATTTCCAGCTGGTTAGTTTTTGGCCTGCCCCTTAAGAGTTTCAACTGTGATACTCAAATCAGTTTGTTGGTGTGCCTGTTCACTAATCTCCTTTCGTACTGTCTCAATCCACACTGCCTGGTCATTATGTTTAACATCCTGCTCCCATATTCCTCTCCAGAATGTCTTAGTTTGTTCCGCCTCAGGAATCAAGTCGTTGCCTCTTTCTTTCCCTTCAAGTTGTCCAAACAGCATCTTCTGGTTGTTGTCAAACATGCGGTTCTGTTTATACTGACTGACTCTGCTCTCGTATCGCCTAATTTTTGCACTCTTTGCTACAATGCGTTGTTTCAGTTCCTCTATGATAATATTTAGCTTTTTCCTCCTAGTTTTGTACTTTATTTCCAGTCTATTTTTAGTGTCTATGTTTTTTAGTGTCCCATTCAGTAGGGACTCAAGCTTTCCAATGTCATTTCTCATTTCCCTGATTTGACCATTCAGTCGTTTCTTCCGCCAAGATTCTGATCTTTCTTGTTTGTTGTTTCTTCTCGCTTTTATGCAAAGTAATTTCCTCACTGCATTTGCTGTTGCTTTGAGGATATTGTTGCACTGGTGAAGGCTCCTCGCCTCAAGGTATGGGATGACTTTGTTTACCTTAGCTGTTGTTTCTTTTAACTTTTTCCTGCCTACAAATCTTAGGTTCATAGGTTTCCCACTATCATTGTTCAATTCATCTACCACTAAGTTTAGGATATCAACCAAATCTTATCCTAGCCCGTCAGCATTCATCTCCCCAATGGCCGTATCTTTGTTCCAGGTATTATTTATTTCAGCATTCAGATCATTGTCTGCTTCGGATGGTTCCTCCGTTCTCTCAACCTCTTCACCTTCATCTCCCACTGGCTCGTTTGCCTGGCATACTCCACTCTCCATTTCCAACCTAATCTCTCTGCTCAGTTCCTCCAGTTCCAGCTCGCTTATCGACCCATTAGTTCTTATTACCCGAGCCTGCCCGGCCAATTTTTGTTCATCTAATTTAAATAGACCAATCTCGTTCCAGATGTTATGCATCCGTTCTCCTTGGGGTTACTCTTCAGGTAACACTGCATAACAGTTCTATTCAATTCTTTCGTCCAGTTGGTTCTGGTCCCTTTCCTTCTTCTTCTTCCTCCGACACCAGCAGTATTTGGTTGACAGCCAGGTCCCTGCTGCTGAGCCAGGGAGCACCTGCTTGGTGAGAGTCTGTCACATTACATTCCAGTCTCCACTTCACCGTTATTCGAACTGTTTCGGTTCGACATTTAAACACTCTTATCGAGGATTGGTGAATGTATGGTTACATAACCACCGGTGATTTCATCACCCCCCTCCTCCGGTGATTTTAGTGTGGCACTATCACTCTGTAGACGAACATAAATAAACAAACAAATAAATAGGTAAAAAAAAAACAAAAATGAATAAGCATAAGTTTCATTGTAATGTAATGTTTGAATGTCTGACTTAGGTTTTTCTTTTTTTTCCTTCTCTGTCTGTCTGTTTGTTTTTCTTTTCATTTTCCTTTTCTTTACGTTTTTCGTTGTTGCTGTGCTGTTTTGATTTTGATTTTTGGCTTTTTGATTTTTTGACCGGGTCATCAAATCAGTCTATTTATGTCTTTTGATGCCTTCCTCTTTTAGTGGGGTAACTACGGTGCATGTCTTGGCATGAGGTAGTGGGAGAGAATAGCGGCGGTAGCGATAATGAGGCAGTGGTGGTGGTGGTGGTGGTGGTGGTGTGCTAGTAGTACTTAGCAGGAGGTAGTGGGAGAGAATAGCGGTGGTAGCGATAATTAGGCAGTGGTGGTGGTGATGTGATCGTAGTACTGTAGTGATGGTGTTGAAGTTGAAGTAGAAATAGAAGTTGAGGTAACTTGACTGGAGTTTTTGGCGTGGTAGTGGTGATGGTGGCGGTGGTGGTGTTGGTGGTGAAATTATTTGCCTGTCTGTCCACTTAGCCATTTTGCCATTTTTCGCTTTTTCGACTATAACATTTCTGATCAAAAATTAAATATTAAATGTTGGGGCCCTATGCCGTAAAGTGATGTGTTGTGGCTTGCTGAGCGTAAAAACTGTAATCTTATACTTCATTTGTAATAAGAATTATTCTATCACAGTTGTTTTAAATAAGTAAAAATCAAAAACTTACGGGAGCGATTCCATAACGATATATATCCACCATATTATTATTATTATTATTATTATTATTATTATTGGCGACCTACGTAGTAAATCGTATCATCGTGAGCTCCGCAAAGGTTTGTTATTTCCGTTTGTTAAAAATTGCCATTTATGGAAAATTTTTATTGTTAACTATATATAAGCGCACATACATTGTTTTCCGAAAAGGACACCCAAAAAGATTGGGGCCTTGTGCCCAAAATTTAAACTTTTATGATTATCAAAAAATTTCTTTGAAAAAAAATGGCTAATTCACCTCTGCACCAAGCAGTTGAAAGCCTCCCTCACAAATTAACACCTCACACCGACACCACCATTGTAAATGATACAACGTTTGCCACCACAAACAATTTAAGCACTAGCAATATTTTAAATTTGTCTCAGGCAGACATTCATTTCCCGCCATTACCAATGACTGCAGGTGTTAAAGCCGCCACCACCACCACCACCGCGACAACCCCCCCCCCCCCCCCACTACCACCGCGACAACAGAAACAAAAGGAAAAAATAAATCAACTCGTGATGTCGAAATATTTTCAATCAAAATGGACTCTCCCAAACCGAACTTCACTGACGTCACCACCACCACAACTGAAACTAAAATTAATAATAACAAAAATAACGATAGCAACAACAACAACAATGACATTAAAAAAAAACCCCTGAGTTTTGCCAGAGTAGCAAAACAGTGCGAAGCATTTACGGTAACTCAGGAGGAATTAGAAAATGCCAAACAAATGGTAAAGAAAGATGGGTACAGGGTCAGCTTCACCCCCCACCTAATAAAATGGAGCATCAGCGCCTATGCACCGTGTCGTATCGAACAATAAATGTAAAATCGCGCCGAGTGGAACGGGCATCCGAGTCCCAAATCCAAAAAGCTTTGGGACATGTGTGGGCAAGAAAAACCCACATCAGACGTGGGCAGAAGTATGGAACCGTGGACGTGTTCTTTGAAACACCAGAGGAGGCTAGAGAACACTCCATGGCCCCATTAAGAAGTGACGACTTCACACTTGTCCCAAGCTATTGTGGCCAGAGACTCGTAAAGATCAGGGTGACCCACGTTCCACCGGCCATCGAAATTCCCTGGCTAATAGCGGCCGTCCTCGCCGGCATCGAAGCCAACACAAAGATAATAGCAATAGCAAAAGAAAAGCAGGAGAACTGGTCCGGATCTGGGATGGAGCTCCTGATCCAAGCGGACCAAAAAAGCATTGAGGAGATCCCAGAGGTAATAGACCTCACTGACGGCAGCCACCTCACCGTAATTGTCGAGGGCAGAAGGCCTAGGTGTGTCGTTTGTGGTGAAGGAACCCACCTAAGGGCTTTCTGCCCTCAGGCTAAAAGGTTGAGGCCACCTCTCCTACCCACCCCAGTGACACAACCATCAACACCACCAGTAGCAGAGATGGCAGTAACAACTGTAGCAGCAACAACAGAAGCAACTATAACAGCAACAACCCCAGCAACAGTAGCAAAACCAACACCACCACCACCAGCAAAACCAACACCACCACCACCCAACGCTTCAGAACTAGCACCAGCGCCTACACCATCCACCACGCCACAACCAAAACTAACGCCTGTGGAGGATTTTCCACTCCCCGGCCTATCACAACTGAAGACAGATTGTGACGACGAGGAGTGGGAAACGGTATCAGGTAAAAAAAAAAGAAACCAAAAAAGAAAAAAATTCTCTTCCTTCCCCTTCCAAAAACAAAATACAGATGGAAACAAATAAATTAACAAACAAAAAAGTTAGGACAGATATGCCACCATCCACACCAACATCACCAACTCCATCAACCCAAACACCAACACCATCACCATCATTAACCCCAACACCACCATCACCTACACCACAAAACTCACCAAAATGCGAAACAGAAACAAACCCACAACAAACGCAAACAAAACAAAACAACCAAAACGATACACACTACACAGCATTAAATTTGAACAACACCCAATTATTACACTACATCCAACACAACACCAGCATCACAGAAAAAGACTACACAACAACCCAAAAATTCACACCACCTCCACACATACAAATCACTCGCATCACACAGAAAACGTACATGACACTAAAACAAAAATTCCCCAAAGACATCGGAGACTTCCGACAAGCACTCTCCAGGAGGATTTATAAGGACATCCTTCCTGAGAAGGCCACAAGCAGTGAAAAGGATGGAAAAACCGTCCTTCCCCTACGAGAAGTAAGGTAAGTAGTCTTTCCCATCTTTTCCACTCCTTTTCAACATGACCTCACTCAGAATAGGCAGCATAAATGCGCGTGGCTTGGGGCCGTCATGGAAGCAGGGCCACCTGCTCAACGACCTCAGGTCACTAAACATAGATGTAGTGGCCATCAGCGAGACCAGAATCTCCGAAGCACGGGCCTTCGCACCGATCTTCAGCGGCTACGATGTGTACGCATCTCCCAGCCGTCCGGGATCGGGGGGAAGTGTTGCTGTGCTTTTTCGGAGAGGTTTGGATCTTGCCATACGGGCCATCTTCCTGGACCCTGAAGGTAAGTTGGTGGTGCTGGACGTGACCAGCGGAGACGGGCAAGCTTAAAGGTTAGTGGCCGTCTATGCCCCGACAGGAGTAGGGCAGCCTGATTTCTTCCGGCGTCTGGAGACCTTTCTTGGAACGTCCCGCTCTTTAGTGTTAGTGGGCGGCTGGAACGGGATCTTAGATGCACGCTGGTATTGTGTGGGATTAGTGGATAGGGAAGGAGGGTGCAAGAGTCTCACCAACCTGCTCAGGCGTTTTGAACTGTCTGACAGGTACCGAATGGATTTCCCGAATGTACCAATGTGGACTTGGACAAATCGCATAGGGTCATCCAGATCATATCTAGATAGAGTATTTTGTAGGGAAATAGATAGGTCTAGCATAGGCTGTCCACAATTCAAGATAGTCAGCTACACGGACCACAAGTTCGTGATCTGTGTGCTTGACTTAGATAGGCTTCATAGACGAGGACCCGGCTACTGGAAGCTAAACGCGTCCTTACCAGCGCGCAAGGCCTACAGAGACCGGATTAGCAAACTAGTTAAGCGGGCGTTGACGGGGGCCATCGTCAACAGTAGTGGTTTGCTCTGAAAAGAGCAATTAGAATAGAGTCCATTAGGTTTAGTAAGGCTTTAGCAATAGAGAAAAATAGAGCAGAGGGAGAATTAGTTAGAAAATTAGACGAGGCGCTTAGCAAAGGCATCGCGACCGACGTACTTGCGGCGAAATTGGCCCTTGACCAATTCTTCAATGCAAAGCATGAAGGCTGCGTTGTCAGAGCTAGGGTGCGTGCTCTCAGACACGAGGGGATGAAAGCCGTTCAATGGGCCCGAGTGGCGGAGGCGCGTCGTGGCAACAAAGCCACGATCCGGTCTTTGGTGGACCACGACGGGCGCATGCTACTCGATCCCGGGCAAATGTGTGAAGCTTTTCAGCGACACTTCGCTCAACTGTTCGGGGGCAGTGGCGGGCCGGTCGAGGGATGGACTTTAGTGTCTACCTCGACGGACTGCCGCGGCTTTCGGCCACTGAGGCGGAGTGTTGCGAAAAGCCGATAACAACCGCTGAAGTACGGGAGGCAATGACTGGCTGCACAAGGGGTAAATCGCCTGGTTTGGATGGTCTGCCCTATGAACTTTACGTACAAATGCCAGACTTGTTCGGAGGCCTCTTGGCGGACGTCTACTGCAACTGGCAACAGAACGGGAGAATTCCCAGCTCTGTGAGCCGAAGAGCGGTGGCGCTGCTGAGAAAGGATCCGAACAAGGGGGATAACATAGATAATTTTAGGCCCATAACTCTGCTAAACACAGAGTTCAAGATTTTGGCCAAGGTGCTAGCAAAGAGGTTGGCGCTTGTCGTTGGTGGTCTGGTGGGAGAGGCACAGACATACGCCATTCCCGACAGATCCATTCACGACAACCTCCACCTCATGCGATACATCGTAGAGAGGGTAGCTAGGGAACCTGGCACGGGTGGGTCTTTGATCAATTTAGATCAGTCGAAAGCCTTCGATAGGGTCGACCATCGTTACCTAGCGGCAGTCCTGAGGGCGGCTGGCTTTGGGCCCGTCTTCAGAGGCTGGATCGCTGCCATGCACAGTGACATCTGCTCTGTAGTGAGAGTGAACGGTCACCTTTCGGAACCGTTCAACATCATGCGCTCGGTCCGCCAAGGATGTCCCCTCTCGTCCCTATTGTACGTATTGACTCTCGAGCCATTACTGCACAAACAGGAGACGTTGAGGGGGGTCCCGCGCGAACTAGGATGCGGAAGATCCGTGTCAGCATATGCCGACGATGTCACCGTAGTGGTGTCGAACGCCAAACACATCGAGGCGATCGGCACTACACTAAGAGAATACGAAGCGGTGACAGGAGCAATGATCAACCAGAAAAAGTCAGTGGGCCTGCAGCTCGGCACCTGGAGAGGCAGGTCCATGCCGTCCAACACCGTCGTTGGACGCTGGACGGACGGACCGGTTAAATTGCTAGGGGTCTGGTTCGGTCCAGACCTCCAGACGGACAAAAACTGGGACGAGGTGACGAGCAGGGTGGCTTCTCTCACCCAGAAATGGGCCGAGAGGAAGCTATCCCTGAAAGGTCGAGCGGAGGTGGCGAATGCGTACATCGCATCCGTCATCTACTACTGCCTGACCGTCGTACCTTGTCCTAAGCCTCGCCTGACTGCGCTGGAGCGTTTGCTCTTTCGCTTCTTGTGGAAGGGACGCGCTCCGATGGTCAGTCGGTCCATCTGCTGTCAACACCCGCTACGTGGAGGGCTGGGCATGCCGTGGCTGATGATGCGCAGACACGCGCTCAGGCTACGACATCTCCACCTCTTCCTCGACGGTGATCAGGTGTGGTCGCCGTTTGCTAGACACGTTTTTCCCCAGCTCGTCTCCTTGACGGAGCTGCAGTCCTGGGTCAAGCGAAGACCGAGAGGGAGCGCTTGGAGACTGGAATGTCTTCAGGCGCTCACAGCCCTCGACCAATCGGGCAATGTGATCGGTGGAAACTCCACCTTGGCGTTCTATAGGGGATTAGTGGAGGGGAAGAGCGACGACGTACTTGGAGAAACTCTAGGCGTCGACGAAAATCAACTAGCCAATCTCTTCGGAAGGACTTTCGGGCCGGGGCCTATGGACAACTTCCAGAAATCCCTGGCCTGGCAGTGCTACCGGGGAGCTTTGCCAGTTCGGGATAAACTCTACAGGCATGGAGGTGCCGTCAGCCGGGCATGTCCGAGATGCGCGCAGGGCGACGAAACCGTCCTGCACGCACTCGTCCAGTGTCCGAGCATTGCTGACTTGTGGGTTTATGTCGAACACCTGCTGTCACGTGTAGGACGGATCCAGCTATTAGCTGAGTCCATCGTGAGGATTGCCCCACCCTCTTCCTTTAGCCGGGAAGGGCAGGCAGTTTTTATCTGTCTGGTGGCCATGGCGAAAGAGATAGTATGGTGGACACGTTTGAAAGGGCTGAAGACGAGCACTTACCTCTTCGGTGATGCCCTGATTAACTTTTTCAAATTTCATTTGAAAAGGAAAATCAGAGTAGAGAGGGAAGTGCTCTCTTCCCAGCATTTTGTTGAAAGATGGGTGAGAGAAGCAAGTATGGCCCGAATGAATGGGCCTTCTCTGAGTATGTGTCTGTAAATTAAGGGTGGAAAACTGGGAGAGGGCACTTGCCCTGGTGGTCAGGGTCACTGTGGTCTTTTAATGGGCTTTCTCCACAAATGTCCCTCGGAAGTCTCCCCCCTATTAGGGAATTTTTCTTTGTTATTTTATTTCATCCTCTGTTTTTTACACGCAGAAATGCCCATTTGTACCGTCCTGTATTGTCCTGTACTGTCCTTAATGTCTACTTTATGTAAACCCTTGTGGTTAATAAAGAAAACATTATTATTATTATTATTATTGACTCCTGAGGTGGAAGCCATGCTTTACCTCAGTTCCGGTATATTTTCATTGTTTGTTTACATTTCAACCGTATCGAACCTTTTGTTGAAGTTTTAAACTTGACAAAAGTTTAGAAAAACTGAACTGCTTGGCACAGGTGAGTCAATTGTGCTCACACGGCACCCCCTCTGAGGGGGTATGGGTTCTGTAAAATTTTGCAAAAAAATATTTTTTCTTTCATCAATATTTTTATGATGGATGCTACTGAAAAGAAACAACGTAGCGAAACATGTAATAGAGAGAGGGAGATGCTGTCAACATTTGACTCGGACAAGAATGATGACATCCTCTGTATAATGGAGACGAATTTGAAGGTGAAAAACAATATCATTTTGAATGAAGACTATTGCAAAAAATTACAAGAATGAGGATAACAACAGCAAACACAACAACTATAAAAAGGAGATCAATAACAATAACAACAACAACAATAACAATATCAGCGAAAATAACAACAATAACAGCAACAACAATATCAGCGGAAATAACAATTACAGTAACAACAACAACAATTACAGCATCATCAACATCAAAAACGAACCAACGCACAAACCAGTTATTAGTACTACCAAAGCTTTTTTTGCTAGTGCCATGAAGTGGTCTTTCAGGAAAATAAACTTTTCTAAAGAGGAAATAAAAGAAGCCATGAACCTTATAGAAAAGTCTGGTCATATTGTCAGCCTCAACAACCCCTTCGAAACAATTCAAAACGATACGTTGCACAGTGGCATATCGTGTTATTGGGTTGAAAACAAGGACAGTAGAGAGAGCCACAGAAGTTCAAATTTAAAATGCTTTAGGTTCTGTGTGGAACCTAAAAACCTATATACTAAGAGACAGGGCTTCTGGCACGATTGAGGTGAGATTTGCTACGGAAGAAGAAGCAAGATCTCACTCCCTGAAGCCCCTACAGAATGATGAGATCCTGTTCGTCCCATTCTACTGCGGAATGAGATTAGTAAGAAGCAAGGTTTCGCAAATAAAACCTGAAATAGCCATTCCTTGGCTAATAGCTGCAGTCATGGTAGACATTGAGGAAAATTCCAAAATCCTCGAGGTCTACCAGACTAACAAAGAAAATTGGTCGGGAAAGGGGGCAAACAACACAAAGGAATATAGTCGCCATCTCCGAAAAAATGTATCTTCCAGGCGGTATTATTTTACCAATTCGAGTAGAAGAGAGGAAAGCCAAATGTCATATCTGTCTTTCCACAAACCACTTAAGAGCTTTCTGTCATTCACTAAAAGGAAATGGAGGGGGCCTCCACTCCTGTCAACACCAACAACAGCTACCACCAAAGCCCAGACAGTATCACCAAGAAAAACAACAGCAACATCAACACCAGTATCAGCAACAAAATCAGATAAAACAACAACACCCATTGGCCTGGTAGAGCCGCGGGAGGCCGTCAAGGTAGGAACTGAAGTCTGCCACCGTCTCCGATCCCAGCCTTCCCCGAACAGTCGAGCGGAAGGCCACACACATCTGCCTGGAATCGTTCATCACGCATTCGTCAAAGACCGAATCGTGGTTTTGTTACCACGTTGCACGGGCCCATTGGTCAGCTTTCGTCCCCTTGTTTCCTCAGCTAAGACAAATCAACCTTTGTGTTTTGCATTAAAGAAATGGTCTGCCATTAAGAACGAAGTGTAATAATCTGCCTCGGCGTTCACAATTAGTTTCTGCAACTCTGTTTACATGCCAACACAAGAGCAAGAATGAAGGGTTCATTCTACTGATGTGGCTTTAAAAAGAGGCTGGTTTGCATAATTGCAAACGAATCGAATGGATTGGCAGTATCGGTAGAGGGTCGGACGCCATGCTTTCCAGCATAGTTACGTCCCTTTACGATCTGAGTTCAAATCCCGCCGAGGTTGACTTTGCCTTTCATCCTTACGGGGTCGATAAAATAAAGTACCAGTAATGCACTGGTTAATTGCTGGCCTTGTGCCTAAAGTAGAAACAATTATGAATATTCGAAAAACTCAGATTACATTTATTGTATTCAGCCATGTAGAGCGAAAACATTTTTTTTTTATCTGAATGTGGCAAAGCCGGCCACTTATCGCTCCTATACAGTTAACTGACTGACCAGTCTGCTGATATGCAAATCTGGCTGATCAGTGGATCTGCTAATATGCAGATCTGACTGATCAGCCAGTCTGCTAATATGCAAATCAGGCCGATCAGTCACTGTATATTTTAGAAAATAGCGTATATTTTCACTAGCTCTGATAGTTTGAAGGTGAACAGTGAGCTGATGAAGGGTGAAACATTAGTGTCTGCAGTTCTGTTTACATGACAACTCAAGAGCAAAAATGAAGAGTTCATTTTACTGACATGGCTTTAAAAATGAGGGTTGTTTGCATAATTGCAAACGAATCGAATGTTATTATTAATATTCGAAAAACTCAGATTACATTTATTGTATTCAGCCATGTAGAGCGAAAATTTATATATATATATATATATATATATATATATATATATATATATATATATATATATATATGTGTGTGTATATATATATATATATGCATGTATATATATATATATATATATATATATATATATATATATATATATATATATATATATATATATATACACATATATATGTACATATATATATATAGGAAAAAGTATGACCCCGACGGCAGAGCTCAAGCCGTTTCGACGGCTATTTCTGGACTAAATTAGAATTTACTTTTTCCTATTTCACACTCTACTACCCTAAGTATTGAGTACCCTGGTGCGTTATGGTCCATCTGGTTCCTTACCACAATTCCTTTGTTTTATATATATATATATATATATATATATATATATATATATATATATATATATATATATATATATATATATATATATATATATCAGATAGGGTGTCATAAAATACCAGGTGGACCATAACCCACCAGAGCACTCAATACTTGGGGTAGTAAATTGTTTAATATAAAAAGATTCAGGTCCCCGACGGCCGGAGCTCAGCCGTCGGGGATTTTGAATCTTTTCATATATATATATATATATATATATATATATATATATATTGTCACTCAAAATATAAATTATAGCCTTAAAGAATTAGCTTTTAATGAATTCTCTTTTCTTTCAACCAATGACCTCCACCCATCCCACTCCCCACCCTCTCCTACCACCTGAAAAGATATAAATACCACAACATTTATTTTTGGAAAGCCAGATTCCTGATGATTTCTAAAGAATGAAACAGTTCTAGTATTGTAGAATCTCATCTATATTAAAACTATATATATATATATATATATATATATATAAATGAAAGGTATAGAAAATATTGTAGCAAAAAGCCAACAGTATTCCATAAAATATAGCGTCATGACTATAGCGTCAAAATGGGAAAAATAGTTAACGTAAGATGTGGGAAAAATAATTCAAACTCAACTCAAAAAGAATCAGGATATAGATTCATCCAACAGAATTTAGTGAAATCCAGGGAAAAATCAATAGAGCCTTAACTCATGATAAAATAAAGTTTAAAATACTCATCCTTCAATTTGGGACAACTAAAAATGTTCTGTATAGTCTTGATGACTATTTCACGAAAACTTTCAGTGGAGATGGTCACGGTTGGAATTCGATCCTCATCAGAGCTCAACTCGATAGCCAAATTTCTCACTGATTAATATGCCAAAAAGGGGAATTTAAAAGCAGGCTAGTTTACCATCATGCGTGATTATGAAAATAAAACGCACATGTGGAAAAACAGGGCTGGTGACGTTAGAATGAGACGAATGTTTGTTTACAAGAAACAACAGTCAAAAACATTCCGAAAAAAACTCTACACTAAGGAGTTCAGCAAAAAGCAATATTATCGCGTTTTTTTTTTTTAAAATTACCGGGAGTAGTCACAAATAATTTAAACACTCTCTCTCTCTCTCTCTCTATATATATATATATATATATATATATATATATATATATATATATATATATATATATATATATATATATATATATATATATATATATATATATATATATATATATATATATATATATATATATATATATATATATATATAAATATAAATATATAACGGAGGAAATGTGGTAAGGAACCAGGTGGACCATAACGCACCAAAGTACTCAATATTTAGGGTAGTAGAGTGGGTAATAGGAACGAGTAGGACCCCGAAGGCTGAGCTCAAGCCGTTTCGACGGCTAATTCTGGAATTAGCCGTCGAAACGGCTTGAGCTCAGCCGTCGGGGTCCTACTTGTTCCTATATATATATATATATATATATATATATATATGAAAAAGTATGACCCCCGACAGCAGAGCTCAAGCCGTTTCGACGGCTATTTCTGGTCCAGAAATAGGGGTCATACTTTTTCCTATTTCTCACTCTACTACCCTAAGTATTGAATACTCTGGTGCGTTATGGTCCATCTGGTTCCTTACCACAATTCCTTTGTTATATATATATATATATATATATATATATATATATATATATATATATATATATATATATATATATATATTATATATATATATTTATTAAAATAACAGATTAAAGTTTAAGCAAAGAATCGCTGCTTTCACCCTTAACAGGATCTTCTGAAACTAACAAAGTCAATCTGTAAACGCAGTGACTGGAACTTTATTTTATCGACCCCGCAAGGATGAAAGACAAAGTTAACCTCGGCGGGATTTGAACTCAGATCATAAAGGGCCGTAACTCTATGCTGCAAAGCATGGCGTCCGACCCTCTTCCGATACTGCCAATCCACCACCAAAATAGTAGGAGTTGGGTTGTCCCCTGTCACTGTCTGACTGACTGTTGACTTCAATGGCAGTAGTAGTAGTAGAAGAAGAAGAAGAAGAAGAAGAAGAAGAAGAAGAAGAAGAAGAAGAAGAAGAAGAAGAAGAAGAAGAAGAAGAAGAAGAAGAAGAAGAAGAAGAAGAAGAAGAAGAAGAAGAAGAAGAAGAAGAAGAAGAAGAAGAAGAAGAAGGTGTATAATAGGAGTATAGTAAAGGGGAAAGGGAAAGAAGAAGAAGAGGAGAGGGAGGAGAGGTAGAAGGAGAAGATCGGGAGGTGTGGTAGTAATATAGGCAGTATCGGTAGAGGGTCGGACGCCATGCTTTCTAGCATAGTTACGTCCCTTTACAGTCTGAGTTCAAATCCCGTCGAGGTTAACTTTGCCTTTCATCCTTACGGGGTCGATAAAATAAAGTACCAGTAATGCACTGGATAATTGCTGGCCTTGTGCCTAAAGTAGAAACAATTATTATTATTATTATTATTATTGTTGTTATTCCTTGAATCTCAGTCATTGATGTTGGTTAACTGGAAAGTCCGTTGGATTGAATATCAAGCCACTACCTGCAGCCTCAGATATTCAGGACGTATCGGAGGGTTCTTGCTGTTCCAAGCAAGCATGCCTTTTGAAGCGTTCCAAAAAGCGTGAAGGGGCCGATTTTCTTTAACCATCCCTGGAAACTTTTGGAGATAGTCCCCAGTGCGCCTATGACAATCGGGATCACTTTGACTTCATGGCAGTTCCAAATCCTTTTCACCTCCCACTTTAGGTCCTGGTATCGGTTAATTTTCTCCCTCTCCTTCTCTTGCACTCTCGTGTCGAACGGGCAGGCCACATCCACAATCAGACACGATCTTTTTTCTTTGTCCACAACCACCAGGTCAGGTCTATTGTGTTCCAGTTTTTTGTCCGTCTGTATCCTAAAATCCCACAGCACCTTCACCTGATTGTTCTCCATCACCGGCTCTGGCCTATGCTCATACCATTTCTCAGAATGTGGTAAATTGTTTACTTTGCACAGGTGCCAGTGGATCACCCTGCCCATCACATCGTGTCTCCAGCCCTTATAGTGGGTCTGGGCTAGGTGTTTACACTCGGACACAATGTGAGCCACAGTCTCCTCTCTCTCTCCACAGATCCTGCACAGTGGGCTAGCCTCCTCCTTGTAGATATGGTGCTTCAACCACTTCGTTTTGAGGGCCTGCTCCTGCGCAGCCATTAGCATTCCTTCTGTAGCCTTTTTGAGGTCTCCTCTTCTCAACCAGTTCCATGTCTGTGGATCTCTAAATTCAGTTTTCTCAAAGAAGGTACTATGAAGGGATTTTCCCTTAAGGCTGCTATTCCTCCTTGATGTTATTTCCTCCTTGGACATCCCCTGGCCTACTGTCCCCTCCTTCAGTACAGTTCTGAGCATTGGCTCCTTACTATAGGTCACGTATTTGTATAGGTTGTTTTTCTCCATCTGAACACAGTCCTCTATGCTGATAAGACCTCTTCCACCCTCAGATCTCCTTAGGTAGAGTCTATCGACATCACTCCTCTTGTGGAACATGTTGTAGATAGTCAATAGCTTCCCAGTCTTCCTATCCATTTCTTTTTGTTCAGCAACATTCCATCTCAGAATTCCCGCACTGTACCTAATAATAGACACAGCTCGGGAATTTACTGCGCTTATGGCATTTCTGCTGTTCAGATGTGACTTCAATACGCTCCTTACTCTCCGAATGTATTCAGTTCTTAACAATTCCTTCATTTTTTTTTGTTCTTTATGCCATCAGCCTCCAGAACGCCCAAATACTTGTATCCTTCCTCAGAGTCAATTTCCTTTATCATCTCACCTGTTGGTATCTGGATCCCGTTACTTCTGCTCAACCTACCCCTCTTCATCACAATGACTCCACATTTACCAATACCAAACTGCATACATATATCACTGCTGAAAATACGGACAGTGTCAACAAGCACATCCAACTCCTTCTCACTTTTCCCGAAGAGCTTAAGATCGTCCATGAAGAGGAGGTGATTGATTATTATTATTATTATTATTATTATTATTATTTTTATTATTATTATTATTATTAGTAGTAGTAGTAGTAGTAGTATTAGTATTATTATTATTATTATTATTATTATTATTAGTAGTAGTAGTAGTAGTAGTAGTAGTAGTAGTAGTAGTAGTAGTAGTAGTAGTAGTAGTATTAGTATATGTCAAACTGAGAAGCGTTCAATGTAATGAATGTTGTATTTAACTAAATACCATTGTTAAAGTTATAAAATCCTTGTCTAAACATGATACGATTAGTGTCTAAAAGACAACGATGAACCCCCAAAAATATTGAATCCAAATCATCAGATGCGTTGTGACATATTTCTTGAAACTAATAAGGATTATTTAACATTTATAATATATCTATCTATCTCTCTCTCTCTCTCTCTCTCTCTCTCTCTATATATATATATATATATATATATATATATATATTATATATATATATATATATATATATATATATATATATATATATATATATATATATATATATATATATATAGAGAGAGAGAGAGAGAGAGAGAGAGAGAGAGAGAGAGAGAGAGTAAAAGATGAAATCGAAAATGCAACTGGAGTCTTATATTTATTTGGTTCCTTTACCGGTTTCGCAGTTCTTCTGCTTTTCAAAAGTAAAGTTGAGATGGAGGGTCTGTGGTTTTTCTCACATCTGGTTGGTATTTGAATGTTACTTGTTTTATATGGAAAAAGTGGCTCAAAACGCCAGGTTTTTAGAGAAGTAATTTGATTGGTTGGTCAATAAGTATAATAAATTTCGCGCCAGTTCGCGTTACAAAGTCCTTCAAACAAGGGGAGGGGGTGTGTGTGCTCAGGTTGTTTTTTCATATATGAGTGTTTGAATTACTTTTTACTTAAAAAAGAGGGCTCCCGAAGGCTTTTTTTTAAAAAATGCAATTTGATTGGTTATAAATGAAATTATGACTGTCACGTGAACAAGTTCCGCGCCCGTATTATTTATTTTGTAGCCATTTAGAGAATTTTATGACAAGCAAAAGAATGGTCAAGAGAAATGGGATGGGAGAATTGTCTGGTTCAGTGAATATGGCTAGTTCGCTGGGGTGTCAGAGTTCAGATTTTTTATTGTAATAAAGAAAGTAGACATATGTATGTTTATTTGTGTGTGTGTGTGTGTGTGTGTGTGTGTGTGTGTGTGTGTGTGTGTGTGTGTGTGTGTGTGTGTGTGTGTGGGAAGATGATTCTATTGGTAGAAATGGTGGAGGGAGTTGTGTGTGTGTATATGGGTGTCATGTGTGTGTGTGTAGGAGTATGTTAAGATGGAGAGAATATATATATTTTGTGTGTGTGTAGGAAAGTGATTCTATTAGTAGAAATGGGGGAGAGAGTTGTGTGTGTGTGGGGGGGGTGTTATGTGTGTGTGGGAGTATGGTTAGCATGTTAAGATGAAGAGAATATATATATATTTTGTGTGGGGGGGGGGGGGATGATTCCGTTAGTAGGAATTTTGAATGAACATATTTTCCTTACTTATTCGTATTTGTTCTGTTGTATTGTCAGCGCAAACGTATGTTAAGGTTTATTTAGTTCGGGTTTTTATTTTCTAACTAGAGGTGTTATGTGTGTGTGTATGTGTCTGTTTGGATGGTTAGCATGTTATGGTATTGACATAATGTATATTAAACCATATTTAATGCCGGTCGATATTTTTGAATAAACATATTTTCCTTATTTATTCGTATTTGTTCTGTTGTATTGTCAGCGCAAAGGTAAAATGGGAAGACTTGAAATGTTGGTGTCTTATTACTTGCGCAAATGTCTAGATATGCGCTTAGTGGTATCTGTCTCGTGGTTGGATCTCGTAATTGTTGGCGATGAACTATCATTCTATTTCTGAATGTGAGTTTAGTTTGTCCTATATAATCTTCATGAATCCTTTACATTTTAATGGCATAAATTAGATTTTTTGATGTGCAAGTGAAGTGATTTTTTACAGTAAAATTTTGTCCTGATTTAAATGTATACGTGTTGCCTTCAATGGGGTGAGTGAGGTTCCACAATTAGAGCGACCACATTTTTTGACAGTTGGTTGTGGGTTTGTAGTAAGTAATTTGGCATTGGTGAGTAATGTTTTCAGTGATTTCGGTTGTCTTTTGCTTTTGAGTATTTTGTGTGTTTCAAGGGCTTTTTTCATTCTTGGGTATTGTTTCAGTAGTGGGATGTTCTTGTGAACAGTGTTGAAAGCTTCCGTATTTCTTGGGTTGTGTGTTGAGATATATGATAGAATATTGGACGTACCTTGAATTTGTTTCTGTTTTCGTAATTCATCAGTGCCTATTGCTTTAGCCCTTTCTATTCCATTATTTATTAGTAATGGTGGGTACTGTCTTTCGAGTAGAATTTCCTTTAATTCTTGAAGTCTTTTATTTCGCGTTTCATAATTGGAGACAATTGTGAAAATTCTTCTTGCTAGGTTAAAAGGAATGTTTGTCTTCGTGTGCTTTGGATGGTTGGAGGTGAATAGCAAGTATTGTTTGGAATCTGTTGGTTTGTAGTGTATGTCAGTTTCAATATTTGTGTCTTTTTTTAAGATTAAGATGTCGAGAAAGGGGAGTTGATCTTGGCTGTATTCCATTGTGAATTGGATGCGGTTATTGATGCCGTTTATTAAATTTTTGAAATCATTCAGTTGGTCGAGTGTGTGGGGCCAAAGAATGAGACAATCATCTAAGTAGCGTTTCCAATTCTCTGATAAATATTTGTGGAAGTTGAATCCGTATTTTGATTTGGACTGTTCATATATCTGGATTGCTTACAGGCATCGTTAATTATTTTACACTTGTGTATCTTCGGAAGTCCGTAAAGGTTGCTTGTTTTGTATTCAAAATGTGCTAAATAATCGCGTTCCTTTTTAGTTAAGTCTTCCTGGTATCGACAAATCAGTGTGTCTAATCTGGTCATTGTGTTTGATTGCTGGTAGTTTTTTACTCTTTCATAGTAATTAGTATTTTGTAAGAGAGAGAGCATAGAATTTTTATATTTTTCAGCATCCATAATGACAACAGTACTTCCCTTGTCCGCTTCCTTAATTATAATGTCCGTATTGTTTTTTAGTTCATGGATAATCTACCATTCCCTTCGACTCGTGTTGGGTTTGGGTTTAGGTTACGGTAGTTCATGGTATGGGAAAGTGGCTATGTGGTCACAAAATTTGTCCAGAACTCTGTTTCTACCTTTTGTTGGGTTGTAGCTGCTTTTATTCTGTACAATTGATTGGTCGTTATTCTCCTTGTCAAAGAATTCCTCTGTGAGACGTAATTTTCTACAGAAGTGTGAGATATTGTCATTTATCTCATTGAGGTTAGAGTATTGTGGTGTTGGTGTGAATTTCAGTCCTTTGGAGAGAATGTTTACTTGTTGGGCTGAGAGGTTTGTATTTGAAAGGTTGATTATTTTCGGTTTGTGCCACCGGGTGTCGTGGGTCCTGTAGCCTTGGTCTAAAAAATGAATTTTCTAGAATGTTTTTTCAATGGTATTATTATATCTAATGGCATTTCCCCTGTTGTTGTGTGGTCTTGTATAGAAATTTCGGACGTATTGAGGCTCGGATTGTTGATATTCCGGGTTGTAGATTTTGTTCCTTTGTGTGGGTTGGGATCTACGATTTTGGAACAGGCTCTGTGTGGGCAGGGGTCTACGGTTCTGGAATAGGTTTTGTGTGGGTTGTGATCTGCGGATCGGGTCCTGTCTTGTGTTGGGGGATCTTCGGTTTTTGTTAGTAGGGTTATAGTTTTGTCTATGGGTTCTGGGATTATCGTTATAGTTTTGCTGGGGGTATGTTGGACGTTTTGTTACTTTTTTGGTTATATATATATATATATATATATATATATATATATATATATATATATATATATATATATATATATATATAACAAAGATGGTGTGGTAAGAAACCAGGTGGACCATAACGCACCAGACTACTCGATAGGGTAGTAGACTGGGTAATACTTACTAGAGTGGGTAATAGGAAAAGAGTCAGGACACCGACGGTTGAGCTCCGGCTGTTTCGACAGCTAGGTACGGATCTAGCTGTCGAAACGACCGGAGCTCAGCCGTCGGGGTCCTGACTCTTTTCCGATATATATATATATATATACAAGTGGAAGCTTAGTAAAATCTAAGCTTTGGCTGTGGCCAAGCAAAGTCGACCTACAATTAGGAATGAGTAGCAAAGCACTCAATAAGGGTAGATCCTCAGAGTAATAACATTACGTTTAGATAGCTTGACAAATTGAAAATTGCGGCAGGCAAAACCCAACCATACAATACCAAAACAACGAAAAAACTAATCAGGTTAGACAACAGACCTGGACAAATCGAACGATATTCTGCAATACGTCCGATATGTTTCTATGAAACCCGAAATCATCAATCCTACTTACGTAACACGTAAGCTTGTGGTATTCCATGATCGAACAGGGGACTCACTTCATCGACATGTATTTCGTTCTTTGCCGCCAACCGGTGTGAACTGTAACTCAATGCGACTGCCACAATAGACAGCCTTCCGTCATTTCGTTGTCACGTGTTATTTCCAACAAGGGAAGCAACCTCCGGTTTTTGGTGGGTAAATTCAAAGTGTTAACAAAGGAAAACAATTCCGCTCAACTTTCCGAATAAAAGCTCTCTCTCTCTATATATATATATCTATCTTCTCTTCTCTTCTTCTTCGCCCACTTATATATATATATATATATATATATATCAACTAGAAATTGATTGACATATATATATATTTAAAATAAACACATGAGACAATCACAGGGGATAATTTTAAAAGTGTGTAATCACACATAGCTAGGTGGCAACATGTTTCTGCTCCCCTTATTCTTGGC
Organism: Eledone cirrhosa; assembly: GCA_964016885.1. NCBI lineage: Eukaryota > Metazoa > Mollusca > Cephalopoda > Octopoda > Eledonidae > Eledone > Eledone cirrhosa. The sequence goes on along the minus strand of OZ024741.1, from coordinate 386,519,820 downwards.
GTCACAATTCTTTAACATTTTGTATTCGCCCTGGGTGGCAATATATCAATTCCTCACTCATTGAGTGCTTCGTGACTGCCTCTTACAATTCGATTGACATCTGCTATAGAGCAGCTGCAACTTCGGTTATACTCATTATATATATATATATATATATATATATATATATATATATATATATATATAATGAGTACTCAACGATGATGAATCGTGATGCGTACATAAAAAAAACTCAACTTGTGCATATCCAAACATAATGATACACATAACCCTACCATAATTTCTAACAACAAACGTAACACACTACCTACTTTGCAAGTTTGACGCCGGTAATAGACAATAAACCAAGTCTTATCAAAAACAATAACTTCCCCTCATCTATAAACATTTTAAGGCAGCCATAAATTGATATTCGTGAACCCGAATACACAACAAACAATTTGAACCGCTAATGACAGGTCGGGAAAGCCAAACACTTTTGACCAATCAACGGCAAACACCACTGACTATGGCTTTCCACACCCATCAAAAACTTTTAACTCTTTACACCCATGATCTCCTCTTCCGCATTCTTCTCCTTCCTCTGCTCCTTCCTTTCTCCTATTATTTTTTATCTTCCTCATCCTCCCTTGGGTGTATATATATGTGTGTATATGTATATATTTATAAGGTCTACTTTGACAGAGATCGCCACTCTGTTTTGAAAATTTGCCAGTAATGTTGTAATATATTCCTCTGTATTTGAATTCGATTTTTCACGATTGGTAATTGAGAATAGTGATTTCAAGGCAGAAAACAACTAGGCAATGAAACATATGTAAATACAAGAAATAAACCCATTGTATCTCTTATCTGTGTTAATCTCTTTTTATCTATTTGTAACTACTCCAAGCATTATTGATTATGGAACTATCAAAGGGTAATCCTACGATCGACCTACTGAAGTAAACCTCATGTTGTTTCAACCACCACTGTATGCTGAAAAAGTCCTCGTTATAGGTTACTCTAACCCTGAACTAGAGAAACCGAAAACAATATCTCATATACCAATATATATATATCATATACCTATATATATATTACCCACTCTACTACCCCAAGTACTCTGATGGTCCACCTAAAAACAACACAAGAAATGGCGGTAACATTCCTGAAAAGCTTCTTCATTTGTGAAAAAATGACACTATTAGGGAGAAATTTAAACCAAAAAAGATTTTGGAGTAAAAACACTATGGCTTCAAAAATATTTTTTTAAATATGGGAGAGAACAAATAAAACATTAAGACCAAACCCATAATAAAATCTCAGGTACAAAAAGAAATGAAGAACTTTCACGTAACAAAAATCGTCTAGTTACCAAAGAAGCCCAAACTCCCGATTAACGCAATCTAAAAACGTCTAAAAACGTCTCCGAAATCTAACTAAGCCGGCCTTAATAAAAAACACAGAAGAATATTGTCAAAAATTACGATTGAGAGAATTCTTCCGGAATATAGAATATGATCCACTAGTGAAATACTATAAGAGTTTCAAACCTCCGGTAAATAAAGACAAACCTGCCTACGAAGACCAGCACAATCTGATATTGCAGAGATGAATTATAATCTAACATACTTAATGACTAGCTACTAGCAGTAAATAACTTGCGCAAAGTCTCCTCGATAATTATCAAAGAAACTGTCAAGGGCGGTCCAATCATAATTATGGACAAAAATCACTTCAAAGATATGGCTTTAAAACAATTACAAGAAACTAAACAAAGGGGAGGAGAAAAAGCAATGATCTAAGTATGTAAACTTACTTCAAAATACCAAGTTACCTTATACAGAATGATGTCAATTATTTAACCAGCTTTAAAGTGAAGACCAGCAATTTTTAAGGATTAAATTGCGACAAATCAAAAACAACATAAAAGGAAAACAGACAACATAGTCGAAATACCGAGACCAAAGATTTAAAAAACTACGTGCCAATCGTTGCCAGCCCAGCACCAAGCACACCGCCTGAACAGCTAATAAAATATGATACTAAATCCATTATGTAAAAAAGTATGAAGCTTCATCAGAGATGATATATAGCATAGAGTTCGATTGACAGGATGCCATACCTAATTACACGCTTACGGAGTGTGGGGAAACTCGTCAAATCGGAGCAAGGAAATATTTCCATTGGTCTTTCCATTACTGGTATTATCTACATCGGTCGCAACTCCTGACAAAGAGATGATGTGGGCTTCTTAAACCCCCCCCCCCCACACACACACACACACATCAATAAACGGTTTTAGTTAGCTTTGATGTAACAAGTGTACACATAAATATCACACATAATTTATGAATTGCAGTTGTAAACTTCTGGATGGTAAAACAGCCAGATCACATCCCAGAGAGATTTCCAAAAGATTGTATTTTAGGACTAAAAGTTAGTACTGGAGAATAACCATTTAAAATTTTTTTTTTTTTAAAAGTTTTTATTTATAAATAAAAGCGACAGCCACGGACACAAAGGTAGTCTCAACTTATGCAACGCTCGTAATGGGCCTCTAAGAAGAAAAACTATATTCCCATCTGATTTTGCCATATGTATAAGGAATAACTGGAAACGATATCAAAACTATCTGGAAATATTCCATTACCTTTGAAATAGACTACATGAATCAATAACATTCACAATAGCTATAAAAGAAGTCTTTTTGGACATCCTAATTATCAAAGTTAATATTAAAACAGATCTCCAAGCAAACAGATACACACCAATATTTGAATTTTCTTTCTTCCCACCCCTAACATACGAAAAGCAAGACTTATTTGCTCCACAGTAGCAGTCAGAACATTACGAGAACAACAAATTATGATGACTAAAAGGGTTTCTTAAAATATAAAAATACCTTATGAACTTTATTAATATGGTCATTTCCAAGGACCAAAACATTCATATTAAAAAACTCAGAAGAAAACAAGAAGTGGGGGGGGGGGCAATATCCAAGACCTCATTCACTTACCAAGTGAGGTAGAATACGTCAAATCGGACCAAGGAAACAATATTTCCATTGCTTGTTTGTTTTTGCTTTATCTACCGGTCGCAACTTCTGGCAGAAAAAAACAGCCTGAAATAAAGGACGACAAGTTATGCCCTTGAGCAAGAGCTCAAGGACATGGATACATCGCCCGCTCCGGAAATCGAAGTCACAACCTTGCCAACTCTTTAACCACTAAGCGACGAAGAAATTAAAAACGAATAAGCGATTATTCCCTTTGTTTTCACTCTTAGTTCAAGGAACTACGATATTCTGAGAGCTGCTAAAATATAACTCCCGATTTTCCAACAGTTACTCAAAATAGATGAACTGAAAGCCTCACCCACAATTTACAGCTGACGCCAAACAACGAATTTAAAGAAATTATTAACCAAGGAAAGATTCACATCAGAAAGGGAAATATATTTGCATGTTCCTCGGGGCGGAATATGAGTATATATCGAAGAGGGTAAAACCCTGGCTCCACTGCCCGTAATACTGAGAAGAGCAAGATAATTAAATACCGGAGCCTGACTGACAGCTTTATTTTTGTATCGGTCACCGGTGAGACTTCTGGTGTCTTTGGTTCCCGCATTGCTGATCTCCATAAAATTGGAAAGACGGCGACCTGCTTGAGGAGTGAGCCCTCAATGAATACATATACATATATATATATATATATATATATATATATATATATATATATATATACATATATATATATATATATATATATACATATACATATATATATATATATATATATATATATATATATATATATATATATACATATATCAATGATATTAATAAATGGAAACTATATTTATAAAACCATATTTATTTTATTATATATATTTCAAGGGTACAAAAAACTTTGGTACGCTCTCATCAGATAAAATACAAAATTTGTTTTATAGATAGTGACATACCCCAGAAACCAGACCTTATCGGTTCAGGTTCCGTTTGGATAGTGAAAGGAAAAAATAAAAAAAATTCAAATCTTTAGGATGGATATGTAAATGAAGTAGAAGCGTAGACTGAAAAATTCATTATATTTAGACGCTAGGTAAATTTAAATAATTATTAGGATACTTTATAAAACAAATGTTATTAGGATACTTTATAAAACAAATGTTATTAGGATACTTTATAAAACAAATATTATTAGGATACTTTATAAAACAAATTTTGTATTTTATCTGATGAGCGCGTAGCAAAGTTTTTGGCACCCTTCAAATATATATAATAAAATAAATATGGTTTTATAAATATAGTTTCCATTTATTAATATCATTGATATTATACTCCAGGAAACTTGTTGAGTGCTTCGAATCTGTTATAAATAAATTTGTTGAATTACCAACAAATTAAATACCTCTTTGCTTATATATATATACACACCCGTGTATATTTATCTATCTATATATATATATATATATATATATATATTGATTATGCTACTCAACACAGACAGCTCAATAAACATTAAACGCAGAGCAAAATGTTTACAAAGTTAAAAAAAGGGTATATGAAAAAATCTTTTTTGTATATAAAGTCGAGAAACAAAATTAGTATTATGTACATATATATACACCAACAAATAATAAATGTACACACTTAAATATAATAAAAACTTCTCATACGACTGTTTCATGGAAATCAAGAATACGATGTTTATAATCGATTTTAATAATTGGCATTAATCACCAATTATCGACTTTTGTAATAAACATCAAGACCACGGAACATTTCCATTGGTCAGAGACAGCTTTGGGTCTTTTCTATATAAATCTCATATTGTACACTAACTAGCAATCGGTCTAAGGAAGACGCTCAAAATAAAAGTACATGGTGCCAAAAATTAATGTATTACAGAAGGGAACTCTACAAAATTAAAATTTGGAGTAGTTATACACTATAATTAGGTTTAATATCTCTATATAGAAAAAGTATATATTGATTATGTTACTCAACGCCCGTATGAGAATTTTATTTAAACACACACACACACATATATATATATATATATATATATATATATATCAAAAAGAAGTTTAAAATATAATTTGAGTCTTTAATATTTATTTACAATAACTTTACCGGTTTTGTGAAACTGTGAAACCGGTAAAGTTATTGTAAATAAATCTTAAAGACTCCACTTTAATTTTCAACTTCTTTTTCTTATATTTTTACCTGTGTAGGATATATATATTATTATTTTAGATTATGTAAAATACATGGCAAACTGGCATATACCTTCTTAGGTATATGCCCTTTGACTTTCTAATGTCAGACGAAACATCAAAAACAACAGCTTACTTCGGAAAATTCCGAGTAACTAGGAAAGTATATGCCAGTTTACCATATGTTTTATATATAATATTATATATATATATATATATATATATATATATATATATATATATATATTATCTATCTCTTCTTATTATTTTTTACACTTTTCCTACGTTCTTTTACGTCTTTTTCTACGCTTCCTCTTACATCTCTCTCTCTCAATACCACCTGATTTTATTACCCAGAGATTTACCCATCTGCATTGTTGAGGCTTCCAAAACGACTATTTTTTTTCATATTCCACAATGCTTCAAGCAAATTTTAACACTCTCTTATATATATATAAAGTACAACAGATGCCCTCTTCTTAGTGAGACAACTACACGAGCGGTTCTTAGAGAATAAACCACTATACTTACTATGAGGTACCCCGATCTATCATCTGGTGGTCCATAAGGAAACTAGGTGTAGAGGAATGGCTTGTGAGGACAGTGCAAGCTATGTGCAGAGGTGCTGTCAGTAAAGTGAGAGTAGGAATGGAGTTTAGTGAGGAATTCCAAATACAAGTAGGAGTGCATCAGGGTTCGTTCCTCAGCCTACTCTTATTCATTATAGTTCTCCAAGCCATAACAGAGGAGTTTAAGACTGGGGGCCCATGGGAACTTCTCTATGCTAACAATCTGGTATTTATAGAAGAATCAGCAGAGGAGCTAGAGAATAAATTCTGGCAGTGGAAACAGCAGTTGGAATCAAGAGGACTAAGAGTGAAACTCTGATTCCATCAGGGAAATGGCCATGTTTGATATGTAGAAGAGGAACTGGCATAAATTCTATAAAATGTACGCAATGCAGATCTTGAGTACATAAGAAGTGTAGTGGGATAGCGAGCAAATTAAGAGGTAGAGAAAACTACGTATGCAGCAGATGTTCATGAAAATTTGACAATACGAAGTGGCAGTGATAAACACATTTTTCAAATGCAGGTAAGATCTATAGAGGTGGTTGATAGCTTCTGGTACCTAGGTGATCAGATTAGCAAGGGGGGAGGTGCTCCGAGGCCATAGTATCTAGAATAGGGATGGGTTGGAAGAAGTTTACGGAGCTGCTTCTTCTATTGACAAAGAAAGGTTTCTCCGTACAAACGAAAAGCTGGTTATATGATGCCTGTCTGAGATGCGCGATAATGCATGGTAGTGAGACATGCAGCAACTGCAGAGGATATGATACGACTGGAGAGAAATGAAGCAAGCATGCTCCGATGGATGTGCAATGTCAACGTGTGTAAACGACCAAGCATAGACGAGTTGAGAGAGAAACTGTGTATGAGAGGGATAAGTTGTAGTGTTGCGGGAGAGAAGACTGCGTTGATATGGACATGTAATGCGCATGGAGGATGACCGCCGCGTAAAGAAATCCCAGTGGAAGTAAGAGTCAGTAGAGGAAGACCACGAAAATCATGGGCGGGGGTGGTGAGAGCTGACCCCAGATCGCTGAAACTCACGGAGGAAATGACGAAGGATTGTGACGAATGGAGAGATGCTGTGCTGAAAAGGACCCGTCCCACCCTTGAAAGCAGGGAAAAGCGGGCGTAAAATGATGATGACGATGATGGTGATGATATATATATATATTGATTAATTGTTTATGTTTGTTTGATAACTTCTCGTTGAGTGTTTAATTCGGTTTGTCTAAGGGAATTTCATTCCTTTGTCCCAAATTTCGAATTCACCGCCAAAACGGGAGTTACCTCCCTTTGAGAAAACCACGTGTCTATAGCGAAATTTACTGCTAGAACACACCCGCTGAGGCTATAGAACGCAAG
>OZ024741.1:386470184-386500184 GCA_964016885.1 Eledone cirrhosa | reverse complement strand
ACTAGATTATCTGCTAACAAATCCATTTTAAATAGTAAAGCTGGATATTATAATGAAGCGTGCATAAGACAGGATATAAAAATAATATTGAATATGTAGAAAATAATAATTGTAATTATAAACTAAATATTCATAATAATAGGAATAATATAAATAAAGCAGACTGTAAAAATAAAAATAATATAAATATAAATAAAAATACCAATTTCGTGAATAAATCGGGGAACAAAATTAGAACTAAATCTATTATTTGGTATGCCCCACCAGCATCTTTAGCTATTAAAACACCCTTAGCACAATTATTTTTTAAATCATTAGATAAATGTTTCCCTAGAACACATACATACTACTCTATCTTCAATAGCCACACAATTAAACTATCTTACTCAACAACTATGAATATGGCTCAAAATATTGCAAAAATAAATAGCAGAATTCTTAGTTCTAACCAACAGATAATTAGCGATAATGACAATATTAATAATAATAATACTATAGTTACAGAGGATGACAATAACATTAATTTAAGCACTTACAGTAGAACACCTACAAATATTAGCAATGATAATGCGAACGGTTTAGATCATAGAAATAACATGAAATCGAACAGTAACTGTAGAAGAAAATCTGAATGCCCTTTGCAAAATAACTGCCTTGATAAGAATTTAGTATATAAATGTACCGTTAAAGCAAATAATAATATTACCTATAACTACATAGGTGCAACTTCATCGAACTTTAAACTGAGATTTTCCAATCATAAACATTATTTTTCTAATCCGGATAAGAAATGTTCTACTTCTTTATCACAATTAATATGGTCTTTAAAAGAGAAAAAATATAAAATACTCAATCTTTTGGACTAAACTTCGAAAATTGTGAAGTTTATCGGAATAATTCCATTTCACCTACAATCTTTGCAATACCGAGACTCTGTTAATAATTGCTAATTATGGTAATTTAATTAATAAAAAAAGTGAGTTATTTTCAAATTGCCTCCATAAATCTGCAACAACATTTCAAGGATCATATAAAATTAGGAAAAAACATTGACTGAGTGAGAAAATATATTGACTCTTATTAATAATTCTTGTAATGCTACTATTATTGCTATTATTGTTATTATTGATATTGTGTATAATGTTCTACCTCACCTTAGGAAATGCATACCTGTTCTTTCTAAGAGTATGATAATCTCTTGATTGTTTAAATACCTTTAGTTTCGATTTAGAATCCTCTTTTTAAATCCTGTATTTTATAAATTTGGGATCTGTAATATCTTCAGACTTTTAAACTGTTTAATTTAATTTAAACGTTTGGATACGTTGTACGAATATATTGTTTACATTTATCATGTATAAGTTTCGTTTTATCTAAATTGATTAATAATCTATATTTAACTTGATGTATTGTATTGAATACAGTTAAATTTGGTTGAATCGAAATATTAATACTCTCAAGTGTAAATATAACTAATAATTAATCCTATATGTAATTGACAAATATCGATTTAAATAGTATTGTTTATATAAAATGATTATACAGATGCTAATATCTAAGTAAGTTAAGTTTAATAATATCATATTTACTATATTTGTAAGCACCATTGTTAGTTAATAATATTTTTAATTTTTAATTTTATAACTAAATTATTGAATATATTTACTCATTTAAATTTGCTCCAGATTATCATTGAAAATATGTTGTATTATCTTATATCACTTTATATTGTTTTAATTTTGATATAATATAATAGTATAATTTCTTTCAAATATTATAGAGTAAAAATTTCACGGTCTTTAATTGATCGTTTCTACCTAACTTAATATTTGAAAAAAAAAACGGTCACGCATCATATACCTTTATTCTTATTTTCCTTATGTTATTATTTTATACCATCTATATCTCCCTTTCTTCGTTTTTATCTTCATCTCTCTATCTTTCCCTTTCTCGGTATTTCAGAGTACCAATTCTAATTATATATATATATATATATATATATATATATATATATATATATATATATTTACAGTACAGAATTTAAACGTACGTATAAAATTACACATTGAGTATAAGGATAAGGATAAAGATCCCATACCTTCTTGTGGAATCGTAGAGAGACTATCAAACGGCGTATCTAGGGCACTTTTAAACCTGGCGGAACCCAACCTTCTCAACGTCTGAACACAGCCGATTTTTTTCTACAGAGGAAGAATCGACCCAGTACTGGACTGGTACTTCTTTTATCGCCCTCGAAAGGATGAAAGCCAAACTTGATCCCGGCGGGATTTGAACCCAGAACGCACAATGTGGTGGGACGCCGTAAAGCATTCTATTCGACCTCTTAACCACTCTGCCACCTTTCACATTCAATATATTGACATGTAAAATTGTCAAATTTACGTAATTTTCTGTAAATAAATAAAGGATGACTCTCTTTAATCGATTTTTTTAACCCTAATTGAAGCTTCAGCAGAGAATATGTACATCAAACAATCACAAGGAAATACGTAATCGAAGGTTTAAAAAGCCTTTCAAATATAGTAGTATTACTGAAATGGACATTTACATATTACTAATGCCTACGTTAAAGGCGGCGATTTGGCAGAGTCGTTAGAAGGTCGGATAGAATGCTTTATGGTATTCGTTCCGGTCCTCTGCCTTCAAATCCCACCCAGGTCAACTTTGCCTCCATCTTTTCAAGGTCGATAAAATAAGTACCAGTCTAGTACTGGGGGTCGATTCTTCCTCTATATCTCTTTCTTATTTCCTCTCTCTCTCTCTCATTTTCTATCTTTCTCCGGAAGAAATCTGCTGTACTCAGACAGGCGTCGTTATCTTTTCTATAGAATTATATTATATTATATACTTCCAGCTTAAATGGAAATAATAAAATTATGAAACAAACAACATACAAACATAAAAATAACATACCATGACTTGAATAATTGTAAAAATAGCATATGGAAAAAACTTGTCTCGTGTATTCAATATTATATTGATAGGTAGACGCTTGCTGTGAAATTGTGTTAAAGCCCCTTCGGTTCCAATGACGAGTCTTCCATTTGATTCGATCAACAGAACAGCCTACTTGAGAAATTTACGTGCAAGTGACTGAGCATTCGACAGAAACGCGCACCCTCAACGAAGATCTCAGACGGATTCAGTGTGGCATACATAAGATGTGACAAAACATGCCTCTTTGAATTACAGGTATAACACATTTTTGCCAGCTGGCTGGAGTGAATCATGGAGAAATAAAGTGTCTAACAACTTAACCATTAATTCACGCATTCTCATATCTAAGATGTTGATATAATGTAGAAGAAACAGCAGGTTGAATAAAACCTGACAGCTGGAGTTATCGTTTCTGTAGATTTATATTACATCGCATTATATTCCTCCAGCTAAAACGTAAATAAAACAATGAAACAATAAACTTATGAACCACACACACACAAGCGCACAAGCGCACACATTTACACTCACGCACACTCACTCACACGCAAATAACATATCATGACTTGAATACTCATAAAATAGAATATTGAAAAAATAAAACCCCAAAAAACTTGCCTCTTGCATTCAATATATTTATTTTAGAGATAGGTAGACTCTTGCTTTGTGAATACAAATAATTTATAGCATTTACATTGATCAGAGATAAAATAATTCTATGTGTAAGGGAAATACTTATTCTGTCCATTATCAATAAATTCTATACTGGATTAAGTTTACCCCCCAAGATATTAAATCTACAACTAAGGTTAAATCTATCACTCAAGATTAACACCTTTGAGACGAAACCACCTGAAACTACCCCCAATTCTGAAATAAAGCTGTGTATTTTAATATTTACCTAAAATCATTCCATCATAATGTTATGTAAGAAGGTACGTTAAATTATGTTTCAGCTTAATAATGGGAAAGTTGATTCTTCTTCTTCTTCTTCTTCTTCTTCTTCTTCTTCTTCTTCTTCTTCTTCTTCTTCTTCTTCTTCTCCCCCCCCCCCCCGCCCCCTCCTCTGACATCTCTTATACTAGTAGTATTTAGACTAATGTGCAATGGTATTTTTAAAGTTGACATACCAATACCAACGCCTAATTTTTCTATAATATTTATGAACCAATTATGTATTTACTAAAAGAAATACCTAGAATACCGCTTTAGGATTAGATTGTTTGCAATGTGATTACTAGTGGCATTGTTGGGGTGTATTTTGATGGATACTTCAAGAACTATGATATTACTGAAGTATATAAGATGGAGATGCTTTATATAATATAATCACATACATGAACAAGTAGCTAACTACAAAGGAGTATTCTTCATTCGTTCTATATGCAAGAAATGGCATTAAAATGTTGCTCAGAAAGGGCTTCTACTTATGACTTTTCTTCATCCTTAATTTCCTTTTCTGCTGTTAGAATTTTCAATTAAAAATGTTCGTCTTATTAATTATTTCATTTATTTAAATTGTAAAGTGGAAATAATTTGTAAATTCATATCGTTTGAAATTGCATCCTTATCAAATTAATCACTGTATCTAGTTGAATATTTTATCGTATATATTGTTGCATTTATTTGATTTTGTACTCGAAACTCACAATACCTTTTATTTACCAATTGTCCATTTTTATTTTTATATTTAATATTGTCAAACTGAATTTAGAAACGCATCATCTGTAAAATTGGCCAAACCCTTTATCTAGCAAATATCTGTTGTATAATGCGATATTAAATCGTGGTGGGGTGGCGAACTTCTTTAAGCGTGTAACGATTAAGAATTTAAAAAGGCAGGAAGGAATTGTAATTGCGATTTTAGGAATATCAACTGCCTTTGACAGCAAACACAGACCAGCTTAATCGTTGAGAATATTTTAGAACTGTGAAAAGAAGAAGAAAAGGTTTAGTATGAGTCTTAAGCATTCGATAGTCACATATGAAAGCGAATGGGGCCACGTTCCAACATATCATCAATCCTAAACGTATACATTAACTCTAACTCTAACCGTAACCATTATCCTATCCCTAACCCTAACACTAACCCAAACACTAACTTTAACACTAAATCTAACTCTAACCTTAAACCTAAATCTGACCATAAGCTTAACCCTCACCCTAACACAAAACCTAATGTTAGCCCTAACCCTAGCCATGGCCTTGGACTTAGTCCTAACCGTAAGCCTAACCCTAATCCTAACACTAAAGCATACACTAATCCTAATTCTAACCACAATCCTAACTCTAACCCTAAATTTAACCCTAACATTTACACTAATACTAACCCAAACCTTAAACCTATTCCTAACCTTAACTGTAACCCTAAACATAACTCTAACCATAATTCTAACGATAACTTTAAAACTAACTATAAACCTACCCTAGCCCTAAGCCTCAAACTAGCTTTAACACTAACTAGCATTAGCGCTAGCTCTAAACCTAAAATAAACCCTAAAAATAACCCTAACCTTAACGCTAACCCTATCCTAAATCCATCCCTAATCCCTTAACCCCTAACTCTAGACCTAATCCTAACTAAATTGTTTACAATGTAATAGCCATAACCTTATGTGATAGCCATAATCCTAGCCGTAACCCTAACTTTAACCGTAGCCCTGACACTAACCCTACGCCAAACCATAATCTTAGCACTAAACCTAACCCTAACGCTAAACCTATATATTGTGGAATGGATTAATTATAATAGGTTGGATGGAGAAATAAAAAAAACAGGGTACCAATACCAAACAAATAATAATGGCCTGTATATGTCTGTACTCAATGTATAACAAGAGGGGTGAAGAACAAAAAGAGAAAACCAAGCATGGAATCAGGGTTGGTTTAATAATTGCTTCTGTTTGCGTGTGTTCAATTTGAAATTGTGAAAAAGCAGTGTTCATGCAAAAAAATCATAAGAGGTATTGTAATTTTAATATTAAACCGAGTTTATCTTTCAACGAAAGGGAACTAGTTGTACGTAAAGGAGGCTGTACGTAATTTTATTAAATTTATTTTTTAAACATATTTTTTTTCTTTAATCCCGTAACTTCCGAGGGAGTTGTAGGGGCGCCATATTGACACACGGCGGTTCTAGGGAATTTTTAAAGCCTGTTGAAGCTCATCTCTTCTCCGGGTCTGAATAAATCAGATTTCTTCCAGAGAAGGATAGAAAGTGAGAGAATGGAAGTGAGAAAGAGATATAGAGGAAGAATCGACCCCAGTACTTGACTGGTGCTATTTATTATTGACTTTGAATGGATGAAAGGCAGGGATTTGAACTCAGAGAGCCGAAACGAATACTGCAAAACATTCTATCTGGCGTTCACACCACTCTGTCAATTCACCGCCTTTAAAGCTATATAAGTTAAATATCAATAAAATTGCATTGTCAATTAGACGAATGAAAATTGTGAAATGTTATATCCCTACTAAGATATAAGTTAGATTTTCTGTAAAATCACAGCTGTATGGCTGGGAGGCAGATGGTGCTGGTCAAGCAGGTGTACAAAGTTGACCGAGGTTTTGTTGTGCATTGGGAAGATTGGACGTCAACAGGAATAGGAGCCAAGTCAGTTCCAAGCTGCTTAGGCCGCCACGAGTGCGCTGATCGTAGTAGGCTCTGGTGTGTTGTAGAGAACCTTGTTGAGGACAACGACGAAAGAAATGTCAACATTGCCAATGAAACTGGAAACAGAATTAAGGTAGCTTGTTGCCATCCAGTGTCATCGAACTGAACGTTGCATATCTTCTCCGCGCCATGCCAGATGCAGTCAACGAGATCTGTGAGATAGCATGCATAAGTGTAAGAGAGGACGCTGCGAAAGGTATAAAAAAGCTTCGTCATGGCGAAGCAGTTCACCCACAGAAAGAAAGCTGGATGCTCGTTGATTAGACGCAGTCTCCTCACGAGTTTCAAGCTGGTAAAACGCGGACTTGAGGGTCGATCGGATGGCAGACGAGAAGATCGGTGGCTCAAGCATGAGAACATCTTCACTCGGGATCATCTGCACCTGGTGGAGTATCAATCAACACTGGCTTAGGTGGGCAGTCTTTGATGACTTACTTAGCAACATAGGCAGCCCCATCACAAACACCAGCTACACGAACCCTAAATTGCACTGCCCGGTTCAGAGGCAACAGACCTACAGATGACTTTGTCAGCCAGCCTTCTGAAAACATTGCCCTCAACAAAAGGACCTGTGCTTTTTTTTCTCTCAAAACAACCAAACTGGTCGAAAAGAAGAGATTGCAGGCAGAGAGGCCCTGGGTGTCGTAAACAAATTTATTAGTGAGTGCCACAATTGCACTCAACTGGTAACGACCGGTCTCAGTTGTGTGAAAGGACTCCAAGACATTAAGGTCAGTTTAGTCGGCAATAAGTTTTTGTATATTTCTATAATTGTTTTTTTTTCTTTTTTCTTTCTTTTTTTATACTAAGAATGTCTCACTACCAAAACATCTTTCAACCAAAGTGTTTCCAACGAATGTTCACAATGAATTTGGTCAGAAGTTTTGAAACAAAGTCCAAGATTTGGAAGACATAAAAATCTTTTCTTTTCTTTCTTTTCTTTATTTTCTTTTAATTGATCGATTGCTTAAATATGCAGTGAAATATTTTGGATTAATTTTCTAACGAAGCAAATTTCAATTTTCGAAATTTAATCAACACCATTCCAATCAGTCTAGCATTTTTCTTTTACTTTTTTGTGCTTATTTCAAGTAAACTCTTTAAAATGTATATCAAAGATGTATATTTTATTTCTATACTACATCTTACTTTTCAATTTCTTCAAGCAGAATTTAGTTCTGCTGTTCGAGCGGCGAATTGCTTCAACTTAATTTTAACATCTCAGCTTCTGTTTTTTTTTCTTCTGAATTATCGATATTTACAACGTTGCTTTGCTGGAAATCGTTTCTTGTGCTTCTTCCATTCTCTCTTTCTTCGTTATATATGTTACCAATCAAATCTACCCCAAGCCACACACACACACACACACACACACAGATATATATATATATATATATATATATATATATATATATATATATATATATATATATATATATATATATGTACGTATATATATATATATATATGTACGTATATATATATAAATATATATATATATATATATATGTGTGTGTGTGTGTGTCAAGTTGTAACGAAAATTCTGCTCTA
Source organism: Eledone cirrhosa (assembly GCA_964016885.1). NCBI lineage: Eukaryota > Metazoa > Mollusca > Cephalopoda > Octopoda > Eledonidae > Eledone > Eledone cirrhosa. Next base: position 386,492,002 of record OZ024741.1, on the reverse strand, counting down.
TTTTTCTTCTTTTTTCATTGACAAATGAAATAAAATATTGGTTATAATAGATGTATTTAACCATCAATAGAAAAACATAGAGAGCATTCTTTTCGACGACCTTATCACATCTTTCAACAAGCCCTTTGATGCTACGTGTATGGAATTCTTTTGGTTTTTGACCTGAAATAAGAGACTAACACATTTTCGACCTCTTCTGTCATTACCTCACAATTAAGTCCTCTTGGGCGACCTTCTCGTGGCACATCCTTTAGAATTATGCCCCTCCCCTCGGTCTTCTGAAACAGGAAATACATCTCCTACATGTTCTTTCACAAACTACATTACCATATGTGTTTTTGATGAATTTCACTGCTGCATTTGCATTATTCCATCAGTGAAATTTATAGAGTATGGCATGACGAATGAGTTCTTTACTTGGAGCAAACACGGGGTCGATTTGAAAGCTTTTCTTCAAATGAATTTCTTCACAGTATCTGAAAGAATATATATATATATATATATATATATATATATATATATATAAAAGGTGAGTAATATTGTAGAACAATAAAACTATGCATATACAGATAAGTAGCACTCAACAGTTGGTAGAACTGAACTATATATAATAAAGATGAAATAAAGATGGTTATAATAGTTCCATATATTTTATTATACGTATTTCGAATACAAAATAATCCTGGGACAGATGTTGTGTTCTCTTCAGATAAAAAATAAGGTACAATGATATGAGACATAATACCACTTTTTTATAGGATAATGCTAAGTCTACATATGACAGAAATATATGTGTTAATACTATAGTAAGAAATAGATAGGAAAAGAGAAGAAAAGGAAAGAAGAGAAAAAAGGAAAAAGAAAAAGAAGAAAGAAAAAAAGAAGGAAGAAGAGAGAGAGAGAGAGAGAGAGAGAGACTTTTGTTCAGGAACGCTGTCAAATTGAAAACAGCTGTATGTGCGAATATTAGAGGTCTAAATATAGAAACTTGGAATATTATTTTATATTGGGTTTAAATACTAAACATTGTTTTAAGAAGTGTAAAAATGTATTAGTAAAATAAATATAAAAATATTTTTATAAAATAAAATAAAAATAGTCTATCTATGTCAAAGTTAATAATTTCTAGTAAAAATATATATGTGGGGTATACTATTTAAGTTTTATTTTATATCATCAAGTAAATAAAGGAAATTGGTAGAAGAATAAACGTAGAAAAAACGTAGAGAAAATCTATTATAATATGACGTCATCTAATGTTCACAAAATCTACGAAGGTTTGAGCGAAAATCTAAGGCTATACAAAAGAAGATCAAAAGCTTAATATATAATGAGAAAACCAAAATAATACATTGTAGAATATAATGAAAGAGGTGTAAAGATAACAGTGACTCGTGGAATATATTATAGGATATCAGCTATATACTTTGTGAAAGGTCTTGTAGGATTTATGATTACAAAGTCCAAATAAATCGGTTCTTCGATTTATTATTGTGTTTAAATTCGAGATAATGGTAAATTTTTCAGCTAGACATAAATTACAAACACTAGATATGGAAGCATTGGAGTATGGAGATGCATTGTAGATTTTACGCCAAGAAATTTCGTAATTTATGTTTTTGTCTTTTAAGGACCAAATAAGTTCTAAAAGTGCGGTGCTGGTCCTTTTAAGTGGAGATTTTAAACGTAGAAAAATGATTATAGGATCTTGCTTTAAAAGAGGTAGAAGTAGAGCCAATGTAGGTAAAGTTATTGGTACTAGTTACCACTTTACATTCGTATACTAGGTTTTTATCGAGACAGAAATTACTAAGAGGACAATTAGTTATAATAGGGCAGTTGCATTTACGATTAAGATTATTTACAGAGTTATTGGCAAGTGGCACAGGATTAATTATATTAGGAACTGGAGTGGTGGAATTAACTAAAGGAGGTGCTAAAGTTTCTAAATTTACATTACTATTTGATGTATTCCTCAAAGTTACGTTTGACATCGTATTTATACTTGTGTTATTTTGCCTAGAGTTTACATTGACGTCGGGCCTTATACTGTTATTATTATGACTCTCATGGTTGGATGCATATAAGTTATTACTTAATATTTTAGAATTATGTCTTGAGATAATTTTTGAAATGTTCGAAGTAGTAGAATACGAGAATTTAATAGTATGCCTATTGAAAATCTTGCTATATATATGTGAAGGAGGGAAGCTGTTATGTAATGCACTAAAAAATAATTTAGGGGTATTATTAATAACGGAAAGAGAGAAGGGAGCGTTGTACCAAAGGATATTTTTATATCTAAGTCTCCTCCTTTTGTTAGCCTGATGATTATTACTAGCTACATTACTAGAGTTATTATAACCTCTACCAAGATTATGTTCTTTGGTATACTAATTTTGTCTAGGTATCCAGCCCTTTTTTTCAAATATACCTAACTGTACGAAGGATTTCACACATTTTCCAATATATATATATATATATATATATATATATATATATACATTTAGGTTTGTTGGTTCACCACTGGATAGAAATGGTCATTCCGTATGTAAACCTCGATATAATATTAGGGAGAGCACTGGACGTAATGCAACTCAGCCTTCTTCATTTGTGTTGTTGGTGGTGCGAGTACGGAGTTAATTATTATAAAATAACAGGAGGCTGGACTGGTGTAATTGCTTAAAGGTTTATTATACTGTGAACATTTCAAGGACAGGGTTCAGTATGAATCCACTGACATCATCAGGTATTCGAAATTTAACAAAGGAATATAATCTATGGGGCTCATATATATATGTATGTGTGTGCGTTTGTGTGTATGTGTTTATGTATATGTATTATATATATGTATATATATATATATATTTGAATATATGTATCAGCACGTAGCTGAGTGGTTAGAGAATTGTAATTTTGATTCCTAGACCGCGCGCTGTGTTATGTCCTTGAGCAAGACACTATTTTACGTTGCTCCTTGTGTCTGGAGTTGCGACCGGACTATAGTATTAGCAATTGCAAAGACCAATGGAAACATTGTTTCGTCGGTCCGATTTGACGAGCTCCACCCCAATCGTTAAGCGAATGAGGTCTGGGGATCTTGTCGATTGACTATCGATATATATATATATATATATATATATATATATATATATATATATATATATATATATATATATATATATATATATATATATATATATATATATATGTGTGTGTGTGTGTGTGTGTGTGTGTACCAATCTTGTGAATAATTAGAGATTTGAATACATGTATGCCTTATACAGTTGTATTATCAACTCATATTAATTCTACCTTTTATATATATATAAATATATAACATTTATATATATATATATATATATATATATATATATATATATATAGTGTGTACAAAATATAAAACAATCAAATTTTTGCTTAATACATTTAATTGCTGACGATTGTTTCTTCCAGATAATTGTCTGGATTCCTCGGAGCTTACACTATGTTTAAACAAGTACTATACTCCTAGTATTTATAACTTTCATGAAGATACAATATTATGAACAGTGTCAGTGACATCATATTGAAAATCAAGAGTAACAAAATGATATTACAGTAAACAGATAGCAAAATATTAGCTGTTGTGAAGAGGTTATTACTTACAGTGATAAGCGTATTATACAGAAAGTTATGTATAAAGGTAATAAAGGTGCAAAAAGATATCAAGCAAATACATATTACAGTAAAACGATATCATAGTATTGAAATGTGTTATAATAAGGGTATATGAAGCAAAATATACAGAATATTAATAAAAAGCATGCGTGAGGTAAGGCAGAAAGTGAATATATATAGTTATTAGATACAGAATATTAAAAGTAGCATACATTATGGTAAAAATACATAATGATAGGACATATATAAATGTTATGTAATGGGAATAATATAAGTAAAATAAGACAAGTCAGTAGCATTAAAAAATGGTTATATTAGAGTTAATGTAGAAATGTTTATGTTGGGTGTAGAGTATAGGTTTAATGTTTGGAATGTTTTTATTTATAGTTGTATCGTATGTGAAATAGGTAGAGTTTAAATATATGTATGAAGTAAACATTAATCCCACGGTTGTTGTTGGCATGTCAATATATGTATTAGAAAGATATATTATAATACATTCCTCTCTTTAGAACCCCCATTAACGATTATTTCACATTCTTCTCTGTGTAACTTCTAATAAGAATTATTTTACGAAGTCTAAAGATATCAATATTGTTATATAGCTGTAACGGTTGGAATTATATATATACATACATATATATATATATATATATATACGTGGAAAAGTAAGAAATCGGAGAATAGACCGTTAAAACATGTTTATTTAAAACAGCACCTACGTACGTTTCGCCCAGTTGGGCTTCTCAAGGCCATAAATAACCAAAAGTGTTCCTTACATTGCTCGGAAAGAGTCTTTGGGGTTATGTTCACGTCAAGATTCATTGCTCGCAGAAATAGCGTATTTTGATTTTGCAGCAGGTCAAGGGAGGTAACCCTGGCCGGTGTTAGGGCAGTCTTTCCCGGACAAATTTTTTATCCTTTACAAGATGTGGTTACAACCTTACCATTGTCGATACGCACAGTGTTATGTAAGCCACGCTTATTTTGAGACGCTTGCTTATCGCACCTGTTTTCCTGGGTCGTTTGAGGCTGGGTCTGGTATGCATGGTTAGTTTCCTGGGTGTTACTTTGCAGCGCCTGCTCGCCGGGGTGTTAAAACTTGTTGCAGGGAGTTCCGGTACACGGTTTCACTCCTCATCCTTAACCCATCTGAAGAAGGATATTTTTAAGCGATGTGTACAGCTTATCGCTGTTTCAGCTCTGCTGTTGATGAGCTCGTGGGGTGCAGTTATGATGTGGTAGAGCTCTATGAGGCAAAGATCGCACTTCCTCTTGAAGTTTTACGGTGCAGCCCTGCCGACAATATCCCAGTGCGTGGAGAAGCTGATGTTTAAGTCCTTTAATGATGTGATGTAGTCCGCGAGCGAAGTGGAGTGTCTTAATTTCTTATTTGTGAAAGAGTGGAGATGTGTTCGAAACTTAATTTTGAAAGGGCCGGAGGTAGTCCCTATATAATGTTTAACGCTATTGTGGCTAGTTACCTATATATATATAACCCTATCAGTCAAGCAGTATCCTCTAAGGGGGCAGCGTCCCCTGTCGCGGCAGTTGCAATTTCTGTCGCGGTTCCATCCATTTCCCACGGTAAGGCTATCATTGTTGCTGCCTACGTTGTTATCTACGCTCCCGCAGCTGTCGTTAGCACCATTACAACCCATAGCGCGCGGGGTGGTACGATTATTATTCCGCACGTCATGTCCTGCATGTTCGCCAGTCATTTCGCGGTTATTCCGGTTGCGTCTGCGGAGGCCGTTGCCAGCACTATTGGATGCTGCTAGGGAGTTGTTAAGGCCGATATAGTTATTGTCAGGCGTAGGTGCGTCTGTGCTAAGGTGCTGTGTCTTGATGATCTTTCTGTGGTTCGTTGTTCCTATGATGTCTGCTAGGTTAGGAGTATTAGAGAAGGATATTTTTATATTGTTCCTATTAAGAATTTTTCTATACCTATGGTTGGGCGGGAAGTTCTTCTCTAAGGCTTCGAAGAATATCCGGGGTATGTTGGAGGCCACACTCCGAGAGTAGGGGGGTGGAACCATAGGACGTTACGGTGGCGATTACGTGTCCTTGTACGTTTGCTACGGGTGGTTCCATCTAGGTGACCGTTCTTATGTATGTTAATGCGCTGTAGCCCGTTAGGTGCCCATTTCACTTTATGTTCGGGTGCACTCTTCTTCCTTCTTCCATGTTTATGTACAGGAAGATGTTGGTAGGAAGGCGTTGGTAGTAGGCCGTCGCCTTTGTTGATTTTGTAGTAGGGGAATAGTTCGAGTAAGCTACAGTGGTCACTGTCGCCGGGGTCGTGATCTTTAGTGCGATTATCTATTCTATTATATCCGACTCCAACGAGGTCGTCGGTTATAGGTATGGCTTACTATAACGTTTGTTTTATGAGGGGGGTGGTTTCTAGAGCTAGCGTTAGGGATGTAGGAAATTCCTCGGTTAAAGCCGGCGCTTATCAAGGCCCTATTGAGTAATCTGCCGCTTGGTTGAAGATATCCTCATTAGCGGATAGCCTCGAGATTCTATGTGATATACTATAGCCTATGGAGTTGAGAGTCTGTTTGGGGTGGTTGGAGGCATAATTAATATAAGAGAGGCACTCTCCAGGCTTATGGCATGGCTTGTATAAGCCCGTACTCAACTCCAGGGTCACGTCCAGGAAGTTGACAACCTGGTGGTTGAGGTCCATAGTTACGGATAGGCCGTATGACTTGAAGAATCTGTGTATATGTTTGTTAAGGTTCTCTATCCTACGAGGGCTATGGTTCCTAACGGTAAACAGGGCGTCGTCCTTATATACACCTCCTTGTAGAGCCGGTATCTCGTCCCTAAGCTTATGTAGGAGGTATATCCCGACCAGGTCAGTTGCTTGCGCTGAGTCACTGGACCCCATCGTGACATCGAAGTTATCAGGACGGTTGGTTCTGGTCCAGTGGGAGCCTTCGAACTGGATAATGGTTCTACGCGCCGCTAGAACTATGTCTATTTCTTTTTTAGTGAGGCTAGTGTTAGATTTAGCTAAGATGAGTGCCTTATTTAAGAGTATGGGGGAGATAGAGGCGTAGTAACTATCTATGTCAAACTGGATGAACTTCAGGGTCGCTTTATCCGGCAACTCGGTGAACCAATTTATGACCTGGTCGGTGTTGCCCCAGAGGCAGACCTTAGCCTTTCTATTAAGCTCCAGTAGTACTCTGTCAAGGATCACTTTACTAATCTTACCTATATCAGATGTAGAGGGGCATATTAGTCTAATAGAGGGGCTTTCATTAAAGTTACATTTGTGATCCTTAAGAGAGAACCTAGGCGTCAGAGGGACGTACGGGTTAGTGTACTTTTCTATTTCTAAGCTGGTAACTATATCCTTCCCTACTCTATTTATGTCCTTTAGAGGGTGTCTTTTTGTAGTCTTCGTGTAGTTCCTTATAAATGAATTTTTTATACTTACTCGCGTCCATCTTGTACATCTTCTTGGTTTTGTCGGAGGCGACGAAGAGGTGCGGGTCATTCTTGATCTTGGTTATTAGTGTATCAAGGGACGTTAAGAATGGATTGCTGCATTAGTGTTTCTTTCTGAACTTAACGTTTTTGATCATTTTCAGCAGGTCCTCCTCAAAGGAGTCCAGTAAGGTGTTAAGATGTGTTAAGGATGAGGAGTGAAATCGTGTACCGGATCTCCCTGCAACAAGTTTTAACACCCCGGCGAGCAGGCGCTGCAAAATAACCCCAGGAAACTAACCATGCATACCAGACCCAGCCTCAAACGACCCAGGCAAACAGGTCCGATAAACAAGCGTCTCAAAATAAGCGTGGATTACATGACACTGTGCGTATCGACAATGGTAAGGCTGTAACCACATCTTGTAACGGATAAAAAATTTGCCCGGGAAAGATTGCCCTAATACCGGCCAGAGTTACCTCCCTTGACCTGCTGCAAAATCAAAATACGCTATTTCTGCGAGCAATGAATCTTGACGTGAACATAACCCCAAAGACTCTTTCCGAGCAATGTAAGGAACACTTTTTGTTATTTATGCCCTTGAGAAGCCCAACTGGGCAAAACGTACGCAGGTGCTGTTTTAAATAAACACGTTTTAATGGTCTATTCTCCGATTTCTTACTTTTCCACGTGCTTACGCTCTGCTAACTCTCTAGCCCACTAAATATTAAGACTTCGAATATTTAATACTGCCGGCACTAGTATCGAGCACCTTTGGCATACGCTACTTGGCAAATAACTATATGTATCACCTATCAACCCTTTTTTTCTCTCTCTCGATACGTAAATACTATATATATATATATGAAATTATAAATGTAAGCTATCGCCGTGTTTTGACTAAAGAAATTAAAGAAATTATTTAGCCTAATAGTGGGGTTAAGAACCCTCGGAGAAATGGAAAAAATGAGTATTGACGTACATGGGAGTCGAACCCATATCTTTGGTTATCCAGACCACTGTGCTACCATTACCTCAATACATGTACGTCAATACTCATCTTTTTCCATTTCTGCGAGGGTTCTTAACCCCACTATCAGGCTAAATAATTTCTTTAATTTCTTTAGTCAAAATACGGCGATAGCTTACATTTATAATTTATAAACTCGCTCGCTGTTTCGAAAATATTCTTACTTGATATATATATATATATATATATATATATATATATATATATATATATATATATATATATATATATATATATATATATATATATTTATTTATTAAAATAACAGATTAAAGTTTAAGCAAAGAATCGCTGCTTTCACCCTTAACGGGATCTTCTGAGACTAACAAAGTCAATCTGTAAACGCAGACGATACTTTGGTTCATGGAAACGTTCCCAGACGTTCTTTGCCAGCGAACGTTTCCATGAACCAAAGTATCGCCTTCCAGTCTTCCTCCGGTTGCAACGTTTTTTGAAATGTCCACTTCTGCGTTTACAGATTGACTTTGTTAGTTTCAGAAGATCCCGTTAAGGGTGAAAGCAGCGATTCTTTGCTTAAACTTTAATCTGTTATTTTAATAAATATTTGCTCTACGGTTCTTATATATTTGATATATATTTATCCTTATCGAGCCCTCTTTGGATTTTAGTCTTCAAATTTATTATTATTACTATATATATATATATATATATATATGTCTGTGTGTCTGTGTGTACTTATATATATTTATACATATGTATGCGAAAAGTAAACAGGATACAACACTTGTCGCATATATATATATAGGAAAAAGTATGACCCCGACGGCTATTAGCCGTCGAAACGGCTTGAGCTACCACTCTACTACCCTAAGTATTGAGTACTCTGGTGCGTTATGTTCCATCTGGTTCCTTACCACATTTCCTTTGTTATATATATCAGATAGGGTGTGGGAAAATACCAGGTGGACCATAACCCACCAGAGTACTCGATGCTTGGGGTAGTAGAGTGGGTAATATGAAAAGATTCAGGACCCCTAACGGCTGACCTCCCGCTGTTTCGACAGCTAGATCCGAACTAGATTCTGATCTAGCTGTCGAAACGGCTGGAACTCAGCCGTCGGTGTCCTGAATCTTTTCATATATATATATATATATATATATATATATATATATATATATATATATATATATATATATATAAGATTTCCATGTATTTTATTATGCGCATTTCAAAAACAAATATCATCATGCGATAACATTTGCGTTTTCGTCAGATAAAATAGGGAGACATGATATGAAGGTTAAAAAACACTTGTGAATAGTGCAGTTTTAAATCAACATATCTAGAGTGGTACTTATCCGATATCTGCATTGCTTTATTGTACTACAATAAAACTCACCTCCTACACATATATATATATATATGTGTGTGTGTGTGTGTGTGTGTGTGTGTGTGTGTGTGTGTGTGTGTGTGTGTGTGTGTGTGTGTGTGTGTGTGTGTGTGTGTGTGTGTGTGTGTGTATAATGCATACATACGTATACATACAGTATACGTGTGTATGCAAAAGACAAACAGAAATAACAACAAAAAAAAACGACACAGTAGAATGAAGAAATATATTAGTTTTAGTGTCTCAACCTTTCGCACCGTAGTCCTTCATCAGAAAAGAGAATGAGAAAATAAAAAAAAATAGAAAGATAGAGAGGAGTGAACAGTAGCAGAAACCAAAAAAAATTCTTTAAGAAATAGCAACTCTATTTAGGTCATAATTCTTGGAAAATTGTTGAATACAGCGTTGGTAAATAAGTAGTTCATTTGGGCGTATTTTAAAAGGTAGTGATCGAAGGCGTCTGTGCTGAAAAGTAAAATATCGTTTTATATACAGAGTAGATATGTAGGTGTGTAAGTGTGTATGTCTGTGTGTGCGTGTGTGCATGTTTTTGTTGTCTATCTGTACGAAGCTATGAGGATATGTGTGTATACATACGTTTAAGAGATTGTGTGTACGTGCGTGTGCATATGCGTGCACACCTGTATATTTGTGTATTTCTGTGTGTGTGTGTGTGTGTGTGTGTATGTGTGTGTGTGTGTGTGTGTTTTATTCTATGAAGTTGTGAGGATAAATATATATATATTTATATATGGATAAATTGATTGATTCATTCTTTCAAATCAAAGCTAAACTATAAGATTCTCGAAACAATTATCACCAGTATTGTGACGTCATAATGGCAAGGTACATATTTACTGTGTACTACAGTACTCGAGGATTACTTAAATTGACTTTTTCAACTATAATTTATAACTGAGGACTACATACCCTGGGGCCGGGGGTTGCCTCATTTTTAAAAATACATTTTTAATTTATCATTAGTTTTTCTCTTTTTTTGCCCACTTATTCGTGAGAGGGTCGTGAGGGCCTGAAACACTCCTTGCAGCGGCTCCTGTCCGAAGCAACCGTCTCCAACAAATCCGGCTGGATCCCCAAGCAAGATCAGCCAAGCTAATGAATGTTATCCAACCACCTTGCTCGGGGTCTACCCCTTGGTCTCCTGTTGGTTGGTTTTGCCCCAAAAATCTGTCCAGAGATTCTTTCTTGAGACATTCTAACCACATGCTCATAGTATCTGAGCTGTAATCTCTCAATTCAGAGGAGTAGCGGCTCTACCTGGAGGGACTCTCTGATCTCCGAGCTATGCACTCTATCGAGTAACGTTACTCCAAAGACTCTTCGGAGGAACCCCATTTCGGTCGTTTGTATTCGCGATTGTATTCATGACCATAAGTAAGGGTTGGCACGAATACCGAATTGAAGACAGCGAGTTTGGTTTTTGCACTTATTACCGAATGCTGAAGTTGGCTCATTACTGCACCAGCTCCTGCAATTCTTGCACTTAATCCAGCCTCCTGCCTTCCATTACTCGTGAACATGGCCCCGAGATACTTGAACTTCTCCATCTGCTTCAGCGAAACTCCATTCACATGTAGAGTGCACTGCACAAGCTTCCTTGAGAGCACTCGGCATCAAACCTATCAAGTGCAAGTCGGAGATCACCTTCTGTCGAGTTAAGTAACGTTTGAAAATTCCAGCTGACTGATTTTACACCTGCCAGTCGTGATACCACTTTCGATCCAGCTACGCATGTCAATCCTGTTCATTAAAATAATAAACACGAGAGGTGACAGTAAGCACCATTGGTGGAATCCGACTCCCACATTGAATGGTTTCGATTTATCAGCGTTTATCCGAACATAAATACTTGGGCATTCGTATAGAGACATGAAGACAGCAAGAACCTGACCATCGATCCCATACTCCTGCAGAACCTTTCACAACAGGTCCCAAGAACGTGGTCTACAAAACAAGTATCATACTTCTTGGCAATACTCCGTTTTATTAAGACTAAACCATCAAATATTATATATAAATGTATATATATATATATGTATATAGTAATTGTTTCTACTTTAGGCACAAGGCCAGCAATTACTCAGTGCATTACTGGTACTTTATTTTATCGACTCCGTAAGGATGAAAGGCAAAGTCAACCTCGGCGGGATTTGAACTCAGATTGTAAAGGGACGTAACTATGCTGTAAAGCATGGCGTCCGACCCTCTACCGATACTGCCAATCCACCGCCCTATGTATATAGTAATAATAATAAATTTGAAGACTAAAATCCAAAGAGGGCTCGATAAGGATAAATATATATCAAATATATAAGAACCGTAGTTACACTGGGAGATCCTAGCTAGGGCAAGATCGTATAACGGAAATAAAAGACCATGTGACCTCTGCGCCGCTGAGGCCCTGGAAATACTCTACGCCACAGACCACATCTTAAACAAAAAATCTGAGGCAATTTCGGCTTGTAAACATAAATTGCACAAAACTTTCCTGTATAACAGCCCCACATTATACCCTAACGGATAGTACGATCTATACGCGGATATTTTACGTCTTGATGTGGTAGTTAAGTATATGTTATGTTTATACCATTACTTATTTGTATAGGTAAGTATATATTACCTGTATGTTTTGTGAAGGTACGTATACTTTCTCGTACGTATATTTGATTGTATATGTTATGGCGTATATTTTATATATTCTGGTACATATGCTTTTGGTTATGTGTATACGTGAGTTTTGCGTCTGTGTGAGTATGCGGGTTCGTACGTATGTAGGGTGTGTGTATATGTGTACTTCGTGTTTTGGTTGACGTACGTCTCCGAACATATGTGTATTTACATGTAGGTATGTGTGTGCGCTTGTTATATACGTATTTATTTATTTATATACGTTTATTTAATTATTTGTATACACGCACACACACACACACACACATATTTATATGTGCGTGTATTTGTATACCTATGGCGAGTGTTTTCGCGTATGCTTGTGTATGTACGTATATGGATGCGTGTATGTATTTATTTAATTTCAATTACCTCTGTATTTTATTTACTTTATGCTTAACTCTGAAGCCGAGAATCATTCGGTTTCCTAGTTAGAATTTTAGTCTACGACTTCAGTTATACCATTTACGTGGTTTTGTCTTTGCGTGCAATTGTTCTCCACGCTCCACATATGACGTATTATCTTCGTTTTTTCCGTTCATTGCCAGAGAACGTCTCTATGAACCTCCTAATAGAATATTAGTCTACGATTTCTTTTATACCATAAACGTGGTTTTGTCTTTGCGTGTAATTGTTTTTCACCGCTCCAAATAATGACGTATTGTATTCGTTTTTTCCCGTTCTCTGCCAGGGAACGTTTCCACGAACCAAAGTATCGTCTTCCTCCGGTTGCAACGTTTTTTGAAATATTTACTTCTGCGTTGACAGATTGACTTTGTTAGTTTCAGAAGATCCCGTTAAGGGTGAAAGCAGCGATTATTTGCTTAAACTTTAATCTGTTATTTTAATATATATATATATATATATTATTTATTTTTTATCTGAGTGTCCCGAATCTTCCAGATCGCAATTTTTCGGTTGTATGGTTGATTATAGACTTGTTCTATGTGTGACGGTATTTTAACGATAGTTATAGCTCTGATTTATCTAAATTATTGAGCCCTCTGCCGCTCATATCGAATTTTGTTTATCGTGAACTCGTGCGCCGATTTTTCGATACTCGATTATTCTACTATATATATATATATATATATATATATATATATATATATATATATATATATATATAAGTTAAAACAATGAAATAAAAAATCAAGTCATTAGAGATATACTTCACTGCTTTACGATCGTTTCTAGATGATGATAATACATTGTAGCTATACCTCATTATTGATCTATGTAAGTTTAGTTACAAAATATCAGATAAAGAGAATATTTACTTACATGCATATCACTAGCTGTTTTCAAAAGCAATATATATATATTATTTATTCTTTATAATTAATATTAATATAAAAAAATAATAATCATGTACAGTAAATCCCGCTATACTGTGGTTCACTTTTTGCGGTCCCATTACATCGCGGATTTTTCTTTGGAATGTATCTAATTTCCTATCGCGGTATTCCTCGCTACATCACGGATCTTTCGTTAGAACATATCTATTTTTTTTTTATCGCGGTTCGTACGTCTGAATAAAAAGTGTTTAAAATTTAAACTTATTAAATAAGTTTCGATGCGATTGAAGTGTATATCTTAAGGCTTTAACTATAAAAAATGTTTCTATTTTTCATTCCATTACTGTTTTACTGATGTTTTTTCTCTAATCTACTACAAACGCTTCATAGACTAACAGGAGATGTTCAGTGTATTACCAAGCAGCTAACGTGGATGGTAATGGTCATCATTGGTAACTAGTGGTACGACCGTTGGTGGTAGTTTCTATACGATCGTTACTGGCTGTTTTCGGTGTTTAAATACAAAAGTGTGTTTTAATGAGTTTATATCTACTTAAACTGTATAGGAGAGGTATTTTAAGGCTTAAACTATGAAAACAATGGTTGTCTTTATGGTTTGTATGCCCTGTTTATAGTAATCGACTATTATTTTAGTCGGTTGCATTGGAATGACTAAACTTCAAATTTCAATTTTTCTCAATGCTTCCTGAGTCAACCGAATGCTTACAGTTCAAGCATCAGGGTTCAAATTTTGTAAATGACGGCATTTAGTGGTCAGTGTCTCCTTTGTGCAATATTTAACGCATTTGCCCTGCATCCAGCAGGCACATCTGTCCATCTCTTTTCGTTACCAGGGGGTTCTTTACTCGTTCTTTGAACTATTATTTTCGGGGATCGATTAATATTGTAGTCGCCTGTGTTGAAACTACTACATTTCAAATAAGCACAAGTGTTTAATAAAATGTGAATATTCCGAGTCCGAGTATGTATGTATGTATGTATGTATGTATGTATGTATGTATGTATGTATGTATGTATGTATGTATGTATTATGTATGTATGTATGTATGTATGTACGTATGTACAATGGGCGGAAGAACTCATAAGAGTCAACGGCCATCCAAAAGTGTGTAAATATGTATATACACATGTATCGCGCGGTTAAAGCACTGGGAGTGAAGGACTCTTAACCTTTGTCAGGGCATTCTTCTAGAAGGCAACTCAGGAAACTGGGATAACTCCGATATAAAACCTGCGGATCAGTAGTTACCGATGATGTTGATCTTTTCTTCTTTTCGGGTTATAGCTACTGTCGCTCAGAGAGTGGGATTGGCTCAGTGCACAGTCTTTCCTCGCTTTAAAAAATATCTTCACGCACACGCATTGCACGATAGAATTAATTGATAAGTATTAATAATGGTATATCATGCAATGGCCATACTCGATAACGAGGTGGCAGCCAGCCATCATGTAAATGTGTATCTATGTATGTACGTACGTATGTATGTATGTATGTAATATGTATGTATGTACGTACGTATGTATGTATGTATGTATGTATGTAATATGTATGTATGTACGTATGCATCTCTGTATGTATGTATGTATGTATGTATTATGTATGTATGTATGTATGTATGTATGTATGTATGTATGTATGTATGTATGTATGTATGTATGTTGGTGCTACTGGTAACATGTATCCCAGTACAACCTGTCTCATGGTCGACACTAAACTGGCAACCCCACCAAGGTTTCTTGGTGAGGAGGGTGACTTTGGACATCCTGCAGGACTAAAAACAAAACCTGTCAAAGGGCAAAAGAGCTCTTAAGAGTCAATGGCCATCCAAAATCACCGGGACAGATGACCCCTTAGCATTTGTCAAGGCAGAATTCTAGGAGAAGGAAAACTCTGATATAATACCTGCAACCCTGATGGTATCCAATGATGTTGACTTGTTCTTCTTTTTGGTAAATATCATCTTGGTTAAGAGAGTGGGACTGGCTTTGTGCAGTGCCTTTGCTCACTATAAAAGCTTCACGGCACAGGCATTGCTTTATATCTGGAGATCTCTCTGCACTTGTCGTCACATGGTACCATGGGCCCAGCACTATGTGTCAATAATTGTCACAAGTGTAGTGTTTGTACCAGAGTTTTCAAGTCACTGGCTGGACTAAAAAGTCACACTCATTCAGCGCATCGGTAAGGGTTCTCCTACATGGATATAAAGTAGTGGCCATACTCGAAAACGAGTTGGCAGCCACCATATATATATATGCATGTATGTATGGATGGTCGTATGTATGTATGTATGTATGTATGTATGTATGAATGTGTGTATGTATCAACCAAAATAAGAAAACGTGAAAGAGGGAAGATATGGATGAATGTGATTATTCCCTTAACTCAACCGAAAAATAAGTGAGAAAAAAATTGAAATATGGAGAAAATTCTGTAAAAGGCGTAGGTATGTTTAAAAAGTAAAGACGAAGCTTAAAATTTATGTTTGAAAATATAATCTTAACTATAATAAAGAAAGGAGTGCGGGATTGCGTCCAGAATATATTTTTTTACCCCGTTTGTAAAATAAGTTGGATTACTTTGAATAAATAATTGTTTCTACTTTTGGCACAAGGCCAGCAATTATCCCAGTGTATTACTGGTACTTTATTTTATTGACCCCGTAAGGATGAAAGGCTAAGTTAACCTCGGCGGGATTTGAACTCAAATTATTTATTGAAACTTTGAATAAATAATGAATGAATATTACATAATTTATGTGCTAAATTTCGTGGCTGTTGATTAAATATATTTTATAGCTTATTTAAAGACCTTTAAAATTCACTTCTTTAAAATTTTCAAATGTCAACACTTCCGGTTAGCGGCCGTTATATTATAACACTTATAATCGCATATATTTCTGTCGCTAATTTTCTCCTAATGCAGTTTATATATAATGTCGTCTTTTTTTAAATGTATCATGGATTACTTTACTGATTACAGAAGAGAGTGTAACATAGACTTCGTTCAATTTCTGTGTATATTGTCAATTACGATTTTATTTGATATATCATATCTACATGTATATATATTTGTGTATAATATCAATATACACACTACACATGCTAGCAGAAAACCTCCCGTAGGGTGGTTTTTCTGCTAGTCACAATAATGAAGATACTATAATAATTGTTTTTACTTTTGGCACAAGGACAGCAATTATCAGTGCATTACTGGTACTTTATTTTGTCGATCCCGTGGGGATGAAAGGGAAAACTATACTCGGCGGGATTTTAACTCAGATAGTAAAAGGCCATAACTCTGTGCTGCAAAGCACGGTGGCTGATGCTCTACCGATACTGCCAAATAATAATAGTTGATAATTACAGATAATAGTTGAATAGTTGAAATCGGGTATAGTGTCCCTGGGGTAGAGAGACCATAATCTTCACTCATATATATGAAATATAATATTTTTAAAAATAAATTAATCAAGGATACTAGAGATAATTCGGTTAATAGTGGTTATGGTCTAAATCTAAAATCATTACGAATCGATGAACGGATCCAACGTAAGAAAACTTCTAAGATCGTTAAAATAAATATGGTCATTATATAATTGTGTATTTATATACGGGATTTCTAGAGTTAGTTGATATATATATATATATATGTGTGAGTGTGTGTATGTATGTATGTATGTATGTATGTATCTGTGTATGTATATATATATATATATATATATATATATATATATATATATATATATATATAGAGAGAGAGAGAGAGAGAGAGAGAGAGAGAGAGAGAGAGAGAGAGAGACATATATAGGGCAGTTACAGGCAAAAACCCTGGTGGAGAAACGGAGAGGTAAGATTGAGTGGTGAGAAAATGAAAAAGAACCAGAGATAATATGTTGGAAATATTTATTGGTCCATATATTTCGGATGTATCATCCATTGTCAAGGGGTACGAAGGAAACTTCGGAAAATGTTGGAACTGTCTTCCTGTGCCGTCGAGTGGCTGGCATTTGAGTTAGAACTGACAACCCCATTGGGTCAGCTACAGATGCAAACACTAGTCGCACCACTTTTTTTTATATATGAGAGTATATGTGTTGTGTGTGCTTCTATATATGTGTATATACATACCCCCCAACCCTTCGGACCTGTATATCACCCAGCCAGGCTTGTACCATATTAGCTACAACAGAAATCATGGGTGTTTTATACTTCTGAATTGCAATAGACCTAGTGACTAGTGGTAGCTTTAGCTGAAGCTGGAACTAGTGGTGAGTAGAGTTCGGAGTAAAATATGTAAAACATTCCCAAAATTTTGCATCTAATAACTGCATGTACACATGTACTGATAAAAAACATATGCACATGCACACATATAACTCAAAACATCCACATCCACAAATACAGTAACATCCATACCTGCACACGCATGCAGTCATGCATACATATCTACCTAGTTGATGTTGTCTAAATCACAATGAAAGAGTCGTGTGTCTATGGTAGAAACCGACTCTCTCTATCAGTAAAAATTTATAAAATTATGAAAGCAGGAGAACACACATACATACCATACATACATAGATACTTACATACATACGGACATACATACATACATACATACATACATACATACATACATACATACATACATACATACATACATACATACATACATACATTGGAAAAAGTTGAGCTACATTACGCGGTAAGATTACATACAATAATTCTACATAAGTGTTTGAACTGTGTGTTGTAAAACACCTATTTATATGAACGATACATACACTTATGATATATGAACGATACATACACTTTAACATATAAATGCAGCGTTGTTATATTACATTTATAAAGAAATATACAAGTAACGTTTTCGATTCAGAAACAAAAACATAAGTGTTTGAACTGTGAATATGTTGTGAATAAGTTGTAGAACACCTGTTTATATGAATGATACATAAACTTTAACATATAAATACAGCGTTGTTATATTATATTACATTCATAAAGAAATATACTAAGTAACGGTTCTTTTTGTTCTCGATTCAAACGATTCAAGAACAACGTTTAAAACACAGTTGTAGAATTAAAAATTAACTGAAAAGAAATATTACTCAAGCTGTGAATAACTTTAAATTTGATTCTGACAGAACTTTGTCGAAACTTTTAAAGAAGATCATCGACTATTTTGAAAAATAAATACGAAATATTAGTGAATAGACGAACTCACCATGGCAAAAAGTACAAGTCTCCTTCGACCAAATCGCAACTACAACCGTTGTATACAGTGGAGCTACGAGCTTAACAAAGTATTATATGAAGCATACAAACAATCTGAACCCCAAAAGTTCGGTTTTATGCAAAGGCTAAAAACTTTATGGAACTCCAAACACCCAGAATTAGACTTTTCTCCAAAGCATTTAAATGAACAGGCAAAACGTATCATTAGATGTAAATTGATACATCTAACGGAATTGAGTGATACTACAAATACAGCCCTTGTAGACAACCACACCACCCCCACTGACAGACAAAGAGAATGGCCAGCTAAATCTAACAGTGAACAGCTCACCAACAATTTTGCTGAAATCCATCCCACTTCCACTGAAGAACAGCGAGAAAGGTCAGCTAACTCTAGTAGTAATTGTCACCACATCAACAACGAGGCTGAAATTCATGACTCTACTGAACAAACAGAACACCAAAAACTTGTGGACACCCTACAAGTGATATGGAACGATATGTTTCAAGAGATACACAGCCTTAATATGAGTGACAGACCATACAACATCAGAATCAGTAAAGAACCCACTAAATTGGAATTGGAAGCGGTGAACGAAATAGCTGGCAATTATCTGAAGGCTATACGATCTAAAGGTGTAGAAACGACATTTGAAACGCTTAATATTTTGTTATATGTTTCAGCTGTCACATTGCTATCATATAACACACATCTAAAACCACGCAATCAAGATACAAACAGAAATCCTGAACCAGCGTGGATACGAAATTTAAAAAGCAAAATTTTGTCCCTGAGACGAAGTATCTCACACATCGCAGTCGTTATGAAATGCAACATAGAGAGCAACTTCATACGACATCAGGAAGACCTAAAAAAAAAGTTAGAGAGACGATTTGGAGATACAAAATTTAAAACTTTGAACTCCAAATTACACCAGTTGAAACAACAACTCACAGCTACAACAGAAAGACTAAAATATAAGTCAACAGCACATAAAAGACAAGTGCTAAATAGATTGTTTGCCAGAGATCCTAAATCAGTTTATCGCAGCTTCGGTGGCAAAAGCTCAATCCCTGTAAATGACACCCCTTCAAAAGAACAGGTTGAGAGCTACTGGAAATCTGTATGGGAAACGGATGACGGATTCAACAGACAAACTAATTGGCTAAAAGAACTGGAACAGGACTACTGCCAACATGTCCAGACAAAACAATATGACATAGATGGATCAATACTGGAAACAGCTCTACAGAAAATGTCGAATAGGAAATCGCCAGGCCCAGACCTCATTACAGGATACTGGTTGAAGAATTTCACTTTCTATCGGCAAGATCTCATACGGCTGTTTACAGAAACCATTAAAGGCACACAAAAACTGCCCAGATGGTTATCAACTGCTACTACTCTCCTCATTCCCCAAAATAGCCAAACCACCCTTGCTAAAAATTACCGCCCAATAGCCTGCCAAAACATCATGTATAAATTATATACTGGGTGCCTTAACCTGTTCTTACAGGATCACTGTGCTACCAACAACATCATAACACCTGAGCAAGCTGGTGGAAAGAGGGAGGTGTGGGGTTGCATAGATCACCTACTAACTAACAAAATGATTCAGGAAAAAACAACAAAGAATCGCAGAAACATGACCGTGGTGTGGCTGGACTATCAAAAAGCATTTGATAGTGTACCTCATGAGTGGATTATTAAGGCTTTACAGTTAGCTAAAGTCCCACAACCATTGGTAGCTGCTGTTGAACGCCTGACCAAGAACTGGTACACCAATTTGATCCTTAGAGGTGAGAAGGAGCAAGTTAAGACTGATAAGATACATTACCAGAGGGGCATCTTTCAGGGTGATAACTTGTCAGTGCTACTCTTCGTTCTCTCACTGAATCCACTATCTTACCTACTCAGGAAACAAGGTGGACATAGAAGTGGGCCCAGAAGTATCTCCCATCTTTTCTTTGTTGACGACTTGAAGTTGTATGGGCCAAATATCAATGACATCAAGAAACAATTGGACTTCATTACACAATTTTCAACCGACATCAAAATGAAATTTGGTGAGTCAAAGTGTGCATATTTGGCAGTAAAACGTGGAAGAGCTGTGCCCTCCTCTAGAAATCTAGAGATGAATGGCCTGACAATACAACCTCTACAGTCAGGTGACAACTACAGATATCTTGGACAGGATGAGAATGTCAGATATGATGGACCCATAAATAAGGAGAGAACCAGAACTGAATACCTCAGAAGAGTAAAGAAAATATGGTCATCAGAATTGTCAGCGTACAATAAATACATTGCCCACAATACTTATGCTGTGCCAATTCTAACGCCAACATTTGGCCTGCTGAACTGGTCATTGCAAGAAC
Organism: Eledone cirrhosa; assembly: GCA_964016885.1. Taxonomy (NCBI): domain Eukaryota; kingdom Metazoa; phylum Mollusca; class Cephalopoda; order Octopoda; family Eledonidae; genus Eledone; species Eledone cirrhosa. The sequence continues at coordinate 386,470,891 of OZ024741.1, read as the reverse complement.
TAAGTGAGATGGATGTTAGAACTCGAAAACTTCTCAGTGTTACTGGGAACTTTAACATCAATGGTAATGTGGTAGGCTATACTTCTCACGCAAGGAAGGTGGCCGGGGTCTAAAATCAATATTAACAACATATGAGACCCGGATAGTAACACTGAAGCAACACCTTCAACAGAGGAAAAAGGTTGGCGACCATCTTGCCCAGGTTTATGAGCATGAAAAAAAAATATCATTAGAATAGCGACTGATCTGGAGGAGAGATATGGAATAAAGCCTGTTATAAATCTCTCACCCAGAGAAATCGAAAGATCCTATTCAATGTTCAAGCAAGATGAAAAAATTGACCAATTTACAGAAAAAGTTGTGCATGGATACTTGAGGCGTAAAACACAGACCATAGAGGGGATAAACCACTCAAAAAGCCTGGCATGGAGTTCCGACAAGTTTATGACATCACACCTTGAGGGATATCTCTATGCAATACAGGAACAAGAACTTCCTACCAAATATCTGCTGCACAAAAGAGGAGGGCCAGCAGCTGACAATAAATGTAGGCTATGTAAAACAAAGATCGAGGATGTAAGCCACATTGTTGCCAGCTGCGAAAGAATGTCATCTCGCTACTACCTCCCCATGAGACACGATGGGATAGCTAGAACCATCTGGAACGCACTTCGGAAAACAAAATTAACAACAAACGAGGAAGAATA
>OZ024741.1:386462684-386467684 GCA_964016885.1 Eledone cirrhosa | reverse complement strand
GACAAACTGATCAACCACTCCAAGTCGTTTACCATACACATAGATGTTTGGTTCAGTGTACTGCTTACCAGGGGCAGGTTGGTACATGACGACGGTTTTCTTGATACTGACAGTCAATCCTAGGGCAGTGCAAGCGTCAGAAAATGCATTCAAAATGTGCTGCATATCACTCTCTGTGTGCGCTACAAGATCGCAATCATCTGCATATAAGAGGTCTCTTATGATTGATGTAAATACTTTTGTCTTTGCAGCAAAGCGCTTGATGTTAAATATGCTGCCTAAGGTTCGATATCGGATGTAAACACCATGCTCGCAATTCCTGAATGCAATACAGAAAACCATTGCAAAGTATATGGCAAACAGGATCGGTGCTGGAATATCCCCTGTTTCACTCCATTTTTTACTGAGATAGGCTCCGACATGTTACCTCCGACATTAACCCAAGCCTTCATGTCGTCATGGAAAGACCTAACTAAAGCAAGGAACTTATCAGGGCAGCCAAGTTTCTGGAGAACCTTCCATAATGCATCTCTGTTAACAGTATCGAAAGCTTTTGTCAGATCGACAAAAACCTGATACAGATCCAAGCCTTGTTCCATGCACTTCTCCTGGAGCTGTCTAGCTGAGAAGATCATATCAGTAGTGCCGCGTCCAGCACGAAAACCAGATTGACTTTCAGGAAGAACACAATCTGCAATGTGTGTCAGCAGACGGTCCAGAAGCACCCTACATAAAACTTTCCCTACGACAGAAAGCAATGATATACCTCTGTAGTTCCCACAATCATTCCTGTTACCCTTTCCCTTGTACAAGACCACCATTACTGCATCTCTCCAGTCCTCAGGTACGGATTCATTAGCCCATATCCTGCCAAACAAAGAGTGAAGATGTTGCAGGAGTCTCTCACCACCATATTGTAGGAGCTCAGCATGTATGCCATCCATACCTGGAGATCTTCCACTGTTCAGCTTCGAAATAGCCACTGCAACCTCCACAAGCGTCGGAGGTTCTGCGAGAGCTACTTTCACAGGACTTTCTGGGATGAGATTGAGGAAATCTTCACTGACGACAGACGGCTGATTCAAAAGATCATCAAAGTGCTCTCGCCACCTTCGTAGAATTCCTTGTGAGTCACGTAGAAGTTCTTTGCCATCCTTGCTGCGAAGCGGTGTCACCAGGGAAGAAGACGGTCCATAAACCTCACGCAAGAGACTGTACAACAGCTTTGTGTTATTGGAATCTGACGCAGTTTGTATCTCACCAGCCTTCTCACTCCACCACTGATCCTTAATCTGAGAAAGACACCGCATAACACGTGATTTTACTCCTTGAGTTCCTCATGCAACGTATTCCTCTCCTGTGGTTTTGCCGTCAAGTAGCGTGACAGAGCGCACCTCTTACATACATACATACATACATACATACATACATACATACATACATACATACATACCAAACATACCATACATACATACATACATGGTGGCTGCCAACTAGTTTTCGAGTACGGCCACTACTTTACATCCATGTAGGATAACCCCTACCGAAGCGCTGAACGAGTGTGACTTTTTAGTCCAGCCAGCGACTTGAAACCTCTGGTACAAACACTACACCTGTGACAACCATTGACACATAGTGCTGGGCCCATGGTAGGACAATTATTGACACATAGTGCTGGGCCCATGTGAGGACAAGTGCAGAGAGATCTCCAGATATAAAGCAATGCCTGTGCCGTGAAGCTTTTATAGTGAGCAAAGGCACTGCACAAAGCCAGTCCCACTCTCTTAACCAAGATGATATTTACCAAAAAGAAGAACAAGTCAACATCATTGGATTACCATCAGAGTTGCAGGTGTTATATCAGAGTTTTCCTTCTCCTAGAATTCTGCCTTGACAAAGGCTAAGGGGTCATCTCTCCCGGTGATTTTGGATGGCCATTGACTCTTAAGAGCTCCATACATACATACATACATACATACATACATACATACATACATACATACATACATACAAAGATTAGTGAAAAGGAGAATATTTATGCAGAACTAATGAGAAATCTGCAGATACTCCACCCTGATTACACCTTCAGATTTATGCCTGTGGTTATTGGGGCACTGGGATATGTTAGTAACTGCCTCAATACAAATCTTGAGAAGCTAGGCTTCACAGGAACAGAAAGAACACAACTAGTTAGGAAATTACAAGTACAATCGATTGTACTTGTAATTTCCTAACAGTAAAAATATGTAAAACATTCCAAACATTTTGAATCTAATAACTGCATATACACATGTACAGATACAAAGCATATACACATGCACACATGCAACTCAAACATACACATCCACACATATCTACACATGCATGCAGACATACATATCTACCTAGTTGATGTTGTGTAAATTCCAATGAGAGAGTCTTGTGTCTATGTTAGAAACCGACACTCTCTCTATTGGTAAAACTTTGTGAAATTATAAAACCATGATGGCTGCCCCCTCGTTATCGAGTATGGCCATTGTACGAGAAGAAAAAAAAAAAATAATAATAAATAAATAAAAAATAAAAAAAAATAAAATAAAAATAAAAAAATAAAAAGAAATATATATATATATAAGTTGTAATAAAATGAAAACGAAATTTAGTACGGCACTTACTCAAATGTAAGTATGTATGTATACGTACATACATATATGTATACAGACGTACAGTAGCATGCATATATATATATATATATATATATATATATATATATATATATATATATATATATACAAACATACACACATACATACAGGTACACATACATATATGTACGCATCAGTTTAGCGGACGCTTATTATAACGCCGCTTTGTTCGTTTGTAAACAAACTGAACAGCCTGAATTTGTGCCGCACGGTGTTAAGGCAACCACGTCACCTTTTTGTTCAACACTGACACATATATGTATGTGTACCTGTATGTATGTGTGTATGTGTATATATATATATATGCATGCTACTGTACGTCTGTATACATATATGTATGTACGTATACATACATACTTATATATATATATATATATATATATATATATATATATATATATATATATATATATATATATATACATACACATATACACACACACACACACACACACACACACACACTCACACACACATATACACACACACATACATTAATAACAATAATAATAATAATAATAACAACAATAATAATAACGACAACAACAATAATAATATACATATATATATACACACACACGCACACACATAAGCATATCTACACACACACGATAGCAACTAACAGCGCTGCGATCGAATGTGGCTTTTTAGCCCAGCCAATGATCTAAAATGTCTTGCACAGAGTCGGCAACCAAAACATTCACTGGGAATAGTCGGCTGTGGTTGGAGTTCGTGTACTTTTGCATGTCGCTTGAGCCCTCCTGCTGATTTACATTCTCTACCACATGTTTGGCAAGCATGATGAGTAGCATCTCCAACAGCAGCCTGGTAGTCAACCACTGGTCTTACTTTATGACTGCGAAGATGACTTTCTAGTCCAGCTTTGCTTAGGCAGAGTCTCGCACATACGCTGCATGTCAGCACCATAGGAGGACCCTCGCCGTCTGGAAGTGCAACAGCAATGCCCTTCCTCACATCCCGCTTTACTTTCTCGTATGCGATTCGAGATGCCTCAAAGGCAACTTTTCCCTCATATACAGTCTTTCGCCATCTATTACGATCAGCAGCAATATTTTCCCATGTATCAGCAGAGATGTTAGCGTCTTTCAGAGAGGCTTTCAAGGAATCCTTATACCTCTTTTTTGGTTTATGTGGCGGTCGTTTTCCTTTAACCAACTCTCCATAAAAGAGTTGTTTTGGTATTCTAGAATCCTTCATCCTGGCAAGGTGACCACTCCAACGGAGTCGTTGCTTAAGCACAAGAGCTTCTATACTGTCACACATAGAGCTTTCCAAAATCTCGACATCACTGATGTCGTCCCTCCAGTGAACGCCATGGATCCGTCTGAGACACATCTGATGGAAACGCTCCAATTGCTTAAGGTGGTGTCGATATGTGACCCAGGTCTCGCAGGCATAAAGAAGACAAGAGAGCACACATGCCCTGTACACCTTTACCTTTGTCTTCCTGCATATGTCTCGCCGACCCTAGAGTCGCCTTTCTAGCTTTCCGAAAGCATCACTTGCTTTCCTAATCCTAAGTGAGATTTCACTGTCAAGGTTGCTGTATCGATTGACAGTGCTTCCCAGGTAGACAAACTGATCAACCACTCCAAGTCGTTTGCCATACACATAGATGTTTGGTTCAGTGTACTGCTTACCAGGGGCAGGTTGGTACATGACGACGGTTTTCTTGATACTGACAGTCAGACCTAGGGCAATGCAAGCGTCAGGAAATGCATTCAAAATACATACATACATGCATACATACATACAGACATACATACTAAACGTACCATACATACCATACATACATATCGATTAGGAGACTACAACATTGATTTTGTCTTGATAAATCCCGGCAGTATCAGCCGGTTCTCTCTGTCAACTGAACAATTGAAAATCACAGATTGCGGCAATCCAACCCGATTTCAAACAAAAATTGTTTCAACAGCGATTTTCAATGGAGAAAAATATCTTGAAAAGACTGCTGGCAGACTGAGTCATTTGCCAGGACTGGTGCAGTAGATCTAGAAAGGTACCGTTTGCGATAGGGAACAGAATTTATAGAAAAGATACGCGTATGTTTGTTTCTATATGTATATATACAGCTGTTTGTGTGGTGTGTGACTATATGTGTGTGTGTGTATGTATATGCGTATGTGTGTGCAAGTGTGTGAGTGTGTATATGTGTGTAGTTGTTTGTGGGTTTATTTGTTTTTTGTTTGAATGACGTGAGTTTGTATGTTATCATCACCATCTATAATTTTGTATATATATATAAATATATTTATATATAAAGACACACACACACAC
>OZ024741.1:386430184-386455184 GCA_964016885.1 Eledone cirrhosa | reverse complement strand
CACCACCATCATCGTCACCACCATCGTCACCACCACCACCACCACCATCGTCACCACCACCACCACCACCATCGTCACCACCATCGTCACCACCACCACCACCACCATCGTCACCACCACCGTCACCACCACCACCACCACCACCATCATCGTCACCACCATCGTCACCACCACCACCACCACCATCATCGTCACCACCATCGTCACCACCACCACCACCACCATCGTCACCACCACCACCACCACCATCGTCACCACCATCGTCACCACCACCACCACCACCATCGTCACCGTCACCACCATCGTCGTCACCACCACCACCATCATCGTCACCACCATCGTCACCACCACCACCACCATCGTCACCACCACCACCACCATCGTCACCACCACCACCATCGTCACCGTCACCACCATCGTCGTCACCACCACCACCATCATCGTCACCACCATCGTCACCACCACCACCACCACCATCATCGTCACCACCATCGTCACCACCACCACCACCACCATCGTCACCACCACCACCACCACCATCGTCACCACCATCGTCACCACCACCACCACCACCATCGTCACCACCACCGTCACCACCACCACCACCACCACCATCATCGTCACCACCATCGTCACCACCACCACCACCACCATCATCGTCACCACCATCGTCACCACCACCACCACCACCATCGTCACCACCACCACCACCACCATCGTCACCACCATCGTCACCACCACCACCACCACCATCGTCACCACCACCGTCACCACCACCACCACCACCACCACCATCGTCACCACCACCACCACCACCACCACCATCGTCACCACCACCACCACCATCGTCACCACCACCACCACCACCACCACCACCACCACCACCACCACCATCGTCACCACCACCACCACCATCGTCACCACCACCACCACCATCGTCACCACCACCACCACCACCACCACCACCACCACCACCACCACCACCACCACCATCGTCACCACCACCACCACCACCACCATCGTCACCACCACCACCACCATCGTCACCACCACCACCACCATCGTCACCACCACCACCATCGTCACCGTCACCACCATCGTCGTCACCACCACCACCATCATCGTCACCACCATCATCTTAATCACCATCATCATCACCATCATCATCTCAATCATCATCATCATCATCATCATCTTAATCACCATCATCGTAACCATCATCATCATCATCGTCATCATGAACAACATCGTCATCGTCTTCACCATCATCATCATCGTCGTCATCATCATTGTTACCATCATCACCATCACCATCACCATCACCACCATCACCATCATCATCATCACCATCACCATCACCACCATCAACATCATCATCATCACCATCACCGTCACCCACCATCAACATCATCATCATCACCATCACCGTCACCACCATCAACATCATCATCATCACCATCACCGTCACCACCATCAACATCATCATCATCACCATCACCATCATCAACATCATCATCATCACCATCACCATCACCACCATCAACATCATCATCATCACCATCAACATCATCATCATCACCATCACCATCATCATCATCACCATCACCGTCACCACCATCAACATCATCATCATCACCATCACCATCACCACCATCAACATCATCATCATCACCATCACCATCACCACCATCAACATCATCATCATCACCATCACCATCACCACCATCAACATCATCACCATCACCATCACCATCACCACCATCAACATCATCATCATCACCATCACCGTCACCACCATCAACATCATCATCATCACCATCACCGTCACCACCATCAACATCATCATCATCACCATCACCATCACCATCACCACCATCAACATCATCATCATCACCATCACCACCATCAACATCATCATCATCACCATCACCATCACCACCATCAACATCATCACCATCACCATCACCATCACCACCATCAACATCATCACCATCACCATCAACATCATCATCATCACCATCACCATCATCATCATCACCATCACCGTCACCACCATCAACATCATCATCATCACCATCACCGTCACCACCATCAACATCATCATCATCACCATCACCATCACCACCATCAACATCATCATCATCACCATCACCGTCACCACCATCAACATCTTCACCATCACCATCACCATCACCACCATCAACATCATCATCATCACCATCACCACCATCAACATCATCATCATCACCATCACCATCACCACCATCAACATCATCACCATCACCATCACCATCACCACCATCAACATCATCATCATCACCATCAACATCATCATCATCACCATCACCATCATCATCATCACCATCACCGTCACCACCATCAACATCTTCACCATCACCATCACCATCACCACCATCAACATCATCATCATCACCATCACCACCATCAACATCATCATCATCACCATCACCATCACCACCATCAACATCATCACCATCACCATCACCATCACCACCATCAACATCATCACCATCACCATCACCATCACCACCATCAACATCATCATCATCACCATCACCATCACCACCATCAATATCATCATCATCACCATCACCGTCACCACCATCAACATCATCATCATCACCATCACCGTCACCACCATCAACATCATCACCATCACCATCACCACCATCATCATCAGCTGCTGCTGTTGTATCGCCATTAGCAAAGTTACAGTATTTACAACCACTCATACACTCATGCATACACACACACATACACACACATACACATACACATACACACACACATTCACACACACACACACACACACACACACACACACACACACACACACACACACACACATTCACACACATACACACACGCATGCACACACACACATATATATATTTCCACATATATATATGTATGTATACAAATATATATGCATGAATGTTTGCATACATACATACATACATACATACATACATACATACATACATACATACATACATACATACATACATACATACATACATGGTGGTTGCCAACTCGTTTTCGAGTACGGCCACTACTTTATATCCATGTAGGAGAACCCCTACCGATGCGCTGAACGAGTGACATTTTAGTCCAGCCAGCGACTTGAAAACTCTGGTACAAACACTACACTTGTGACAATTATTGACCCATAGTGCTGGGCCCATGGTACCCTGTGACGACAAGTGCAGAGAGATCTCCAGATATAAAGCAATGCCTGTGCCGTGAAGCTTTTATAGTGAGCAAAGGCACTGCACAAAGCCAGTCCCACTCTCTTAACCAAGATGATATTTACTAAAAAGAAGAACAAGTCAACATCATTGGATACCATCAGAGTTGCAGGTATTATATCAGAGTTTTCCTTCTCCTAGAATTCTGCCTTGACAAAGGCTAAGGGGTCATCTCTCCCGGTGATTTTGGATGGCCATTGACTCTTAAGAGCTCCTTTGCCCTTTGACAGGTCTTGTTTTTAGTCCTGCAGGATGTCCAAAGTCACCCTCCTCACCAAGAAACCTTGGTGGGGTTGCCAGTTTAGTCGCCAACGACCCGACCATGGGACAGGTTGTACTGGGATACATGTTACCAGTAGCACAAACTGGTGCATACATACATACATACATACATACATACATACATACATACATACATACATACATACATCAACGCGACCAGTCGCATACATTGGCGAAGGAGACTATTCATTAAATTTAAGATGAATACTATCTACGACATTAATGCCACAAAAAGCAGCCGTGTTGAATAACAGGATATTCTTCTAATTGTACTCACTGAAGACATTTTTTATTTGAATTCGTAGATATATCCGACTAAATACTAAATTCATTTTACAAGGATTTGTTACTCGCCGCATGACTGAACATAACATCAATATCAACAACATTAGTAGAGAACTGAAGAAAAACAACAACGAGAAAGGTAAACAAAATTTCTTCAGAAGGAACCGAAATTATAAATCACATTTTCTTGGTGTTATGAACTTAATAATGATTTATTTAATTATCATGAAATGGCAAAAAAGATCCCTCTGTTGGCTATATGAACAGAATGGTGCTATACTGAGACGAAATACACCCAAAGCCAGACAATTACACCAACAAGGAACGTTTGTTGAAGGTAAAAATAACATGAATATTATTCATTGTACGTCCCCCCAGATTGAACATGCAGTCAACAACACGTGTTACAAGTCGCCATGTTACTAGGCTTTCTAGCAGCCAGGCAGACCATCAACAAACAACAGAAATACACAAACAGTCCCTTGCAACAACTATGCCGGCAAGAAATCTGACACCACATGTATCAACTGATTTTACCTCGACGGCAATGGAATATCGCAGCCACGTTGATCAACATCAAAACACTTAATAATATTATATCCGCCATTTGCTAAGAAAATCACGAGTATGAACAATTGAAATTTACAGTCAGCGAAACTTTCCAGGCAAAAATTAATTCATATATAAACGTTTATCTCGCGGTACGATATAAACAAAAAGAAACCAAATAATTGTTTCTACTTTAGGCACAAAGCCAGCAATTACTCAGTGCATTACTGGTACTTTATTTTATCGACCCCGTAAGGATGAAAGGCAAAGTTAACCTCGGCGGGATTTGAACTCAGTCCGTAAAGGGACGTAACTATGCTGCAAAGCATGGCGTCCGACCCTCTACCGATACTGCCAATCCACCCCCAAAGAAATCAAATAATGAAATTCTGCATGCTATTGATGAAATAGATGGTGAATATTTACGACGAATTGAAGCCCCCTACTTTTTGGCAGATCAACGTCTGTTTATATGTCCTGGCAACGACAGTGAAACAGATGTTAACAAAACCAAATAACCGCAAAAAATGCTATCGCATTTTACAAAAATAAAACAAAAGATTGCTGACCTGCGGAAAAACTATAGGATATGTGACAATGCTCCTTACATGCAAACAAAAACAAAAAAACTACACTCCTCACCAACAAAAACTGAAAAATAAAATAGAAACGATCTTTGGAGACATTACAACCAGAACACTTCAATATAAGCTGATCACCCTCAAACGAGAATTGAGAACTGTCAGCGAGAAACTTTGATACTAGAAGAGGGTGACTGAAAGAAAAAATAATTAATAAAAGATTCAGATGAAAACAAACATAAATGATTATACTCTTGAGACTGATAGGAAAACTCCATGACGAGACAAGGAAGAGACTTTATTTTCGGCTACTAGTACAAAAACCTGACATTCTATCTGATGCATCTTTATCAACCTCTACCAGCAAGCTCTCAAGGGAGATGCACATCTACCAGGGTGGTTGAAATTAGCACAAACAATACTCTAAGAGCAATGACGCCCACTTAGCAAAAAACTACCGACCCATTGTATTACAGAACCTGATGTATAAAATGTATACAGCCTGCCTGAACCTATTTCTCCAAGATCACTGCGACAGTAATAACATCATCACAGATGAGCTAGCAGCTGGGAAGAAAGGTGTTTGGGGGGGTGCTGACCAACTCCTAATTAACACAACCACGATGTCAGAGGTGCGGCAACATAGGAGGAATATGTTACAGTCTAGTTGGACTACAGGAAAGCATTTGATTCTGTTCTCCACTCTTGGATGATAGAAGCCCTCCGACTTGCTAAAGTCCCAGGCACTATTAACAGAGCCATAGAGAACCTATCGTCTTGTTGGGTTATTATCCTAAAGTTAAACACAGAGAAGGAGGACTCTATTCTCACTGATAAAATAGAATATCACAGGGGTATATTTCAAGAGGACAGTCTCTCTGTGCTACTATTTATCTCGTCATTAAACTCCTTGTCCTTTCTGTTTAAGAAATCTGAAGGATACACCATTGGCTCACAGGAGGAAAGAAATACGAACTTAACCCGTATTTTCTTTGTGGATGACATGAAACTCTATGCCAAGAACATAAATGGGATGAAGAAAAATCTTGACCAGGTTTTAACGTTCTCAAAGGATATAGGAATGGAGTCTGGCCAAGATAAATGTTTATATATGATTGTATAGCGGTAAAAAACTACAAACCAATCTAGCTATTTTTATCAATGACCTAACTGTTTCACCTATATCTGACGAGGACTGCTACAGATACCTGGGGATAGATGAGAATATATCCTATGACAAAGAACGCGAAACCAGGCAATATTACACCCGGTTAAGAAAAATATGTTCATCTGAAATCTCTGCGCATAATAAAACAATGGCTCACAATGTGTTTGCTGTTCCGCCCTAACACCAATGTTTGGAATACTCGATTGAGCGATAGATGAAATCCGAGCTATCGATGTCAAAACTCGAGAAATCCTAAACAACACCGGAAATTTCCACATAAATAGTGATATAGATCTCCTCTACCTGAAACGTAAACAGGGAGCCAGAAGCTTAACATCCGTCCGGACATGGGGATGTAAGCAAAACACCTCGATGTGACAACAAATGTAGACTCTGTAGAATGAACATCGAAGATGTTACTTTTGTCATAAGCAGCTGTACAATGCAATCTGTAGAAAAGACAGCTCCGGCAATAAACTTATTAAAAGTTACAGCAATGTGGAAGGCATATGCATAATATACATAATAATCTATATATAATTAACTAAAAATTAAAATTCTTCAAAATAATTGTATTTATGATGTTTCTGGATTTTCCTTAAGTTGTTATCAGTTATCTGTCCTTAGTTACCAACCCTGAAACACGTCGCTAAAACCTGGCCTTTGTCAGTGGATGCCTCTCGATTTAAATTGGGTATCAGGATCTTACATTACACACACACACACACACACACACACACACACACACACACACACACACACACACACACACACACACACACACATATATATATATATATATATATATATATATATATATATATATATATATACACACACACACACACGAAGACATGTCAGGTTAGATTTCGTTTGTGTGAATCAAATGCGCAAACAAAATAAATATGGAAGATTGTTTACCAAAGTATTTTTCTCGGCGTGTTCCTTGCAGGAGGTACGGTAATAGTCCAATTAGAGAGTTTAAGGTAAAGTTTTCAAGAAGATCACGGAGTAATTGTAATAGTAAAAGGTATAGTACCAGGAAAAACCTGAATGACTAGGCAAGAAGTAAAGGTTAGAAAGAGAAATATTTATTTAGAGTTCGTTCCTTAACATATGTTTCTGTACAATATCAGTCTACAAGTGCTAACTGCATAGTCCCATGCTCAATCACAGAGATTACGTAAAATATTGCACTTCATCAGAAAGAGTAGAATGTGAGATCGTAATAAAAATCTCTTACTGCTACCTACTCGGACCTATAGTTAACAGGCACACATATCTTACCTTAGATTATGAACCTTCTACTCTTTCTGATGAAGTGAAATATTTTACGTAATGCCTGCGATTGAGCATGGGACTATGCAGTTAGCACTTGTAGACTGATGTTGTACAGAAACATATGTTAAGGAACAAACTCTATATAATTTTTTCTCCCTCTAACCTTTACTTCTTGCCTAGTCGTTCATGTTTTTCCTGGTACTATACCTTTTACTATTATATATATATATCCATAACGCTGGCACAGAACAAAATACCTGTTGATAACGTGACAACCTTGTTCGATCATTATACCAAAAGCTTATTATTTTAAGCAGACAGTATTATTGATTTAGGTGTCGCAAAACCCCTGTACTGGATCATACCATCATTCCCAGGGGTCCGGGTGAATATTTAATTTATTTTGTTTGACCCGTTTAGCTTGCCTCGTTTCTTTGGCTTAGGTAGTTGTTAGCTTCTTAACCGCCTTCTCAGTTTGTATGGCCTTTATAACCTATGTTTATTGCTCTGGTCTCTTTTGGTCCATGGAGCGCTTGCCAGCATGACTCGGAAATTGCGTTTCGCTTATTTCTATCCGCCGAAATACGATTCTCGCTGAATTTATATATATATACATATATATATATATATACATACCTGGGTCCTGTATTTTCGTTGCTCTAGTGATGCGGTCGGACTGCCGACTGCTATATCTAATTTGCTAAGCTGTCTGAACATAATGTTATACTCTGTGGTCTTACCTCATATGAGTGCTAAAGCTACAAACCGAATAAGCATACACGCTAGCTTGGCCGTATACTAGAGCTTCGTCTATGCTGTACAAAAATTTATATATATATATAAATTTATATATATACACAAGCCAAAACCGCTTTTATATATCTCTATACCTACTGTACATCTCCCCATGCATTGAGTACTCCCGTGATTAGTAGTCCCATCGATCTCAGCACCGCAGACTCTCTTTCACTCTCTCTTTTCTCTTCCTCCTCTTTCTCTCTCTCTCTCTCTCTCGCTCTATATATATATATATATATATATATATATATATATATATATATAGAGAGAGAGAGAGAGAGAGAGAGAGAGAGAGAGAGAGAGAGAGAGAGAGAGAGAGAGAGAGATGGGGAGGAGAGAAAGAGGAGGAAGAGATAAAAAAGAGTGAAAGAGAGTCTGCGGTACTGAGATCGATGGGACTACTAATCACGGGAGTACTCAATGCATGGGGAGATGTACAGTAGGTATAGAGATATATAAAAGCGGTTTCGGCTTGTGTGTCCAGCAAGCCTTTTCAAGTGTGTAGTAATATTTGTACGTTGTGAAAAAATAGGTCACTGGTCTTGGTAGTGTTTCGGTTGAATTTATCATAGTAATAAACTAGTCGGATGGAGAAAGTGGAAGGCCAGACACTGGTAAGTGTATCTGGACAGGCAAGGGGTCAGCAAGCAGTGTGTGATGATGGGGTAGGGATGGTTAGTAGATAGGAATGGAATAGAAGAAGGGGCATAATGGTCATAGGAATAGAAGGTGGGGGGTAAGGCTATTTATAGATAGGGCTTATAGGCTGAAGGAGTATTTAAGTGAAGAATTAACAATACAAAGTGGGTTATATGGGTTGGTAACCAGTGGTGAAGTGTATGTACTATGTGTATACACACAGCATACACACAAACACACACAACAGTATACTGGGGAGTTTTAGAAGGTTTTACATAGAAATTCATGAATAAAAGAATCAATTATTATTTGAATGGAAGGAATGGGGTGAGGAAAGGTTTTAGAGTGCAAATAAATGAGTAGGTGGAGAGAGTGGGTAAAGTATACACACAGGTACAAGCACATTCATATATGCACACATAAATGCCTGTGCGTATATATACACATACATACACTCATCCATACAGGCACATTCACTCCCTTGGGAAGTGCTTTCAGATCATTAGAAGCAAGCAAAAGATAGGGTTGATCTGATCCGAGATTTTTGGAACATTTTTCGACAGTGCAGTAGGGGTTGAACTTGTCTTTAAGCTAACTTAGCTCCTCTCTCTCTCTCTCACAGATATATGCTCGACAGTTTAAGCTTGACATTGTAATAATTAAACAATTAAGTCAAAGATGTACATCCATATATGTATACTGAAATACTAGTATGTATATGAATACACACACGTATACATATGTAGATGTACCAAGTTTTTTTTTCACTGATCACTTTACTGTGAGTGGCCAGCTATTCTGTATGTAAACACACAGACAAACCGGTTTTTAGAGTCATACTGGTTTTTGAGGAAACACCTTTCCTCTATTCTCCAGAAAGCCAGACAAGGAATATTGAACTAGTTTCGTTGTTGTTACAACTCATCAGCAATATTTACCTATCTTCCGGCCTCTCTAGAGAATCGTAAAAGCACATATCGCTATATGCTTTTTCTATGAAAATTAGTAGTGGGCAGACCAACTTGCATAGAGTGTGAGTAAGTACCGGTTCAACGGAGACGATAAAAACAAATAACGAAACGAAATTAAATTTCGTTTCGTTTGTAACTCACTTTTGTATGACTGACGCTCAAACAATTAAGTCAAAGATGTACATCCATATATGTATACTGAAATACTAGTATGTATATGAATACACACACGTATACATATGTAGATGTACCAAGTTTTTTTTCACTGATCACTTTACTGTGAGTGGCCAGCTATTCTGTATGTAAACACACAGACAAACCGGTTTTTAGAGTCATACTGGTTTTTGAGGAAACACCTTTCCTCTATTCTCCAGAAAGCCAGACAAGGAATATTGAACTAGTTTCGTTGTTGTTACAACTCATCAGCAATATTTACCTATCTTCCGGCCTCTCTAGAGAATCGTAAAAGCACATATCGCTATATGCTTTTTCTATGAAAATTAGTAGTGGGCAGACCAACTTGCATAGAGTGTGAGTAAGTACCGGTTCAACGGAGACGATAAAAACAAATAACGAAACGAAATTAAATTTCGTTTCGTTTGTAACTCACTTTTGTATGACTGACGCTCAAACAATTAAGTCAAAGATGTACATCCATATATGTATACTGAAATACTAGTATGTATATGAATACACACACGTATACATATGTAGATGTACCAAGTTTTTTTTCACTGATCACTTTACTGTGAGTGGCCAGCTATTCTGTATGTAAACACACAGACAAACCGGTTTTTAGAGTCATACTGGTTTTTGAGGAAACACCTTTCCTCTATTCTCCAGAAAGCCAGACAAGGAATATTGAACTAGTTTCGTTGTTGTTACAACTCATCAGCAATATTTACCTATCTTCCGGCCTCTCTAGAGAATCGTAAAAGCACATATCGCTATATGCTTTTTCTATGAAAATTAGTAGTGGGCAGACCAACTTGCATAGAGTGTGAGTAAGTACCGGTTCAACGGAGACGATAAAAACAAATAACGAAACGAAATTAAATTTCGTTTCGTTTGTAACTCACTTTTGTATGACTGACGCTCAAACAATTAAGTCAAAGATGTACATCCATATATGTATACTGAAATACTAGTATGTATATGAATACACACACGTATACATATGTAGATGTACCAAGTTTTTTTTCTCACTGATCACTTTACTGTGAGTGGCCAGCTATTCTGTATGTAAACACACAGACAAACCGGTTTTTAGAGTCATACTGGTTTTTGAGGAAACACCTTTCCTCTATTCTCCAGAAAGCCAGACAAGGAATATTGAACTAGTTTCGTTGTTGTTACAACTCATCAGCAATATTTACCTATCTTCCGGCCTCTCTAGAGAATCGTAAAAGCACATATCGCTATATGCTTTTTCTATGAAAATTAGTAGTGGGCAGACCAACTTGCATAGGGTGTGAGTAAGTACCGGTTCAACGGAGACGATAAAAACAAATAACGAAACGAAATTAAATTTCGTTTCGTTTGTAACTCACTTTTGTATGACTGACGCTCAAACAAGTATGACTCTAAAAACCAGTCAAACCAGTATGACTCTAAAAACCGGTTTGTCTGTGTGTTTACATACAGAATAGCTGGCCACTCACAGTAAAGTGATCAGTGAAAAAAAACTTGGTACATCTACATATGTATACGTGTGTGTATTCATATACATACTAGTATTTCAGTATACATATATGGATGTACATCTTTGACTTAATTGTTTGAGCGTCAGTCATACAAAAGTGAGTTACAAACGAAACGAAATTTAATTTCGTTTCGTTATTTGTTTTTATCGTCTCCGTTGAACCGGTACTTACTCACACTCTATGCAAGTTGGTCTGCCCACTACTAATTTTCATAGAAAAAGCATATAGCGATATGTGCTTTTACGATTCTCTAGAGAGGCCGGAAGATAGGTAAATATTGCTGATGAGTTGTAACAACAACGAAACTAGTTCAATATTCCTTGTCTGGCTTTCTGGAGAATAGAGGAAAGGTGTTTCCTCAAAAACCAGTATGACTCTAAAAACCGGTTTGTCTGTGTGTTTACATACAGAATAGCTGGCCACTCACAGTAAAGTGATCAGTGAAAAAAAACTTGGTACATCTACATATGTATACGTGTGTGTATTCATATACATACTAGTATTTCAGTATACATATATGGATGTACATCTTTGACTTAATTGTTTGAGCGTCAGTCATACAAAAGTGAGTTACAAACGAAACGAAATTTAATTTCGTTTCGTTATTTGTTTTTATCGTCTCCGTTGAACCGGTACTTACTCACACTCTATGCAAGTTGGTCTGCCCACTACTAATTTTCATAGAAAAAGCATATAGCGATATGTGCTTTTACGATTCTCTAGAGAGGCCGGAAGATAGGTAAATATTGCTGATGAGTTGTAACAACAACGAAACTAGTTCAATATTCCTTGTCTGGCTTTCTGGAGAATAGAGGAAAGGTGTTTCCTCAAAAACCAGTATGACTCTAAAAACCGGTTTGTCTGTGTGTTTACATACAGAATAGCTGGCCACTCACAGTAAAGTGATCAGTGAAAAAAACTTGGTACATCTACATATGTATACGTGTGTGTATTCATATACATACTAGTATTTCAGTATACATATATGGATGTACATCTTTGACTTAATTGTTTGAGCGTCAGTCATACAAAAGTGAGTTACAAACGAAACGAAATTTAATTTCGTTTCGTTATTTGTTTTTATCGTCTCCGTTGAACCGGTACTTACTCACACTCTATGCAAGTTGGTCTGCCCACTACTAATTTTCATAGAAAAAGCATATAGCGATATGTGCTTTTACGATTCTCTAGAGAGGCCGGAAGATAGGTAAATATTGCTGATGAGTTGTAACAACAACGAAACTAGTTCAATATTCCTTGTCTGGCTTTCTGGAGAATAGAGGAAAGGTGTTTCCTCAAAAACCAGTATGACTCTAAAAACCGGTTTGTCTGTGTGTTTACATACAGAATAGCTGGCCACTCACAGTAAAGTGATCAGTGAAAAAAAACTTGGTACATCTACATATGTATACGTGTGTGTATTCATATACATACTAGTATTTCAGTATACATATATGGATGTACATCTTTGACTTAATTGTTTGAGCGTCAGTCATACAAAAGTGAGTTACAAACGAAACGAAATTTAATTTCGTTTCGTTATTTGTTTTTATCGTCTCCGTTGAACCGGTACTTACTCACACTCTATGCAAGTTGGTCTGCCCACTACTAATTTTCATAGAAAAAGCATATAGCGATATGTGCTTTTACGATTCTCTAGAGAGGCCGGAAGATAGGTAAATATTGCTGATGAGTTGTAACAACAACGAAACTAGTTCAATATTCCTTGTCTGGCTTTCTGGAGAATAGAGGAAAGGTGTTTCCTCAAAAACCAGTATGACTCTAAAAACCGGTTTGTCTGTGTGTTTACATACAGAATAGCTGGCCACTCACAGTAAAGTGATCAGTGAAAAAAAACTTGGTACATCTACATATGTATACGTGTGTGTATTCATATACATACTAGTATTTCAGTATACATATATGGATGTACATCTTTGACTTAATTGTTTGAGCGTCAGTCATACAAAAGTGAGTTACAAACGAAACGAAATTTAATTTCGTTTCGTTATTTGTTTTTATCGTCTCCGTTGAACCGGTACTTACTCACACTCTATGCAAGTTGGTCTGCCCACTACTAATTTTCATAGAAAAAGCATATAGCGATATGTGCTTTTACGATTCTCTAGAGAGGCCGGAAGATAGGTAAATATTGCTGATGAGTTGTAACAACAACGAAACTAGTTCAATATTCCTTGTCTGGCTTTCTGGAGAATAGAGGAAAGGTGTTTCCTCAAAAACCAGTATGACTCTAAAAACCGGTTTGTCTGTGTGTTTACATACAGAATAGCTGGCCACTCACAGTAAAGTGATCAGTGAAAAAAAACTTGGTACATCTACATATGTATACGTGTGTGTATTCATATACATACTAGTATTTCAGTATACATATATGGATGTACATCTTTGACTTAATTGTTTGAGCGTCAGTCATACAAAAGTGAGTTACAAACGAAACGAAATTTAATTTCGTTTCGTTATTTGTTTTTATCGTCTCCGTTGAACCGGTACTTACTCACACTCTATGCAAGTTGGTCTGCCCACTACTAATTTTCATAGAAAAAGCATATAGCGATATGTGCTTTTACGATTCTCTAGAGAGGCCGGAAGATAGGTAAATATTGCTGATGAGTTGTAACAACAACGAAACTAGTTCAATATTCCTTGTCTGGCTTTCTGGAGAATAGAGGAAAGGTGTTTCCTCAAAAACCAGTATGACTCTAAAAACCGGTTTGTCTGTGTGTTTACATACAGAATAGCTGGCCACTCACAGTAAAGTGATCAGTGAAAAAAAACTTGGTACATCTACATATGTATACGTGTGTGTATTCATATACATACTAGTATTTCAGTATACATATATGGATGTACATCTTTGACTTAATTGTTTGAGCGTCAGTCATACAAAAGTGAGTTACAAACGAAACGAAATTTAATTTCGTTTCGTTATTTGTTTTTATCGTCTCCGTTGAACCGGTACTTACTCACACTCTATGCAAGTTGGTCTGCCCACTACTAATTTTCATAGAAAAAGCATATAGCGATATGTGCTTTTACGATTCTCTAGAGAGGCCGGAAGATAGGTAAATATTGCTGATGAGTTGTAACAACAACGAAACTAGTTCAATATTCCTTGTCTGGCTTTCTGGAGAATAGAGGAAAGGTGTTTCCTCAAAAACCAGTATGACTCTAAAAACCGGTTTGTCTGTGTGTTTACATACAGAATAGCTGGCCACTCACAGTAAAGTGATCAGTGAAAAAAAACTTGGTACATCTACATATGTATACGTGTGTGTATTCATATACATACTAGTATTTCAGTATACATATATGGATGTACATCTTTGACTTAATTGTTTGAGCGTCAGTCATACAAAAGTGAGTTACAAACGAAACGAAATTTAATTTCGTTTCGTTATTTGTTTTTATCGTCTCCGTTGAACCGGTACTTACTCACACTCTATGCAAGTTGGTCTGCCCACTACTAATTTTCATAGAAAAAGCATATAGCGATATGTGCTTTTACGATTCTCTAGAGAGGCCGGAAGATAGGTAAATATTGCTGATGAGTTGTAACAACAACGAAACTAGTTCAATATTCCTTGTCTGGCTTTCTGGAGAATAGAGGAAAGGTGTTTCCTCAAAAACCAGTATGACTCTAAAAACCGGTTTGTCTGTGTGTTTACATACAGAATAGCTGGCCACTCACAGTAAAGTGATCAGTGAAAAAAAACTTGGTACATCTACATATGTATACGTGTGTGTATTCATATACATACTAGTATTTCAGTATACATATATGGATGTACATCTTTGACTTAATTGTTTGAGCGTCAGTCATACAAAAGTGAGTTACAAACGAAACGAAATTTAATTTCGTTTCGTTATTTGTTTTTATCGTCTCCGTTGAACCGGTACTTACTCACACTCTATGCAAGTTGGTCTGCCCACTACTAATTTTCATAGAAAAAGCATATAGCGATATGTGCTTTTACGATTCTCTAGAGAGGCCGGAAGATAGGTAAATATTGCTGATGAGTTGTAACAACAACGAAACTAGTTCAATATTCCTTGTCTGGCTTTCTGGAGAATAGAGGAAAGGTGTTTCCTCAAAAACCAGTATGACTCTAAAAACCGGTTTGTCTGTGTGTTTACATACAGAATAGCTGGCCACTCACAGTAAAGTGATCAGTGAAAAAAAACTTGGTACATCTACATATGTATACGTGTGTGTATTCATATACATACTAGTATTTCAGTATACATATATGGATGTACATCTTTGACTTAATTGTTTGAGCGTCAGTCATACAAAAGTGAGTTACAAACGAAACGAAATTTAATTTCGTTTCGTTATTTGTTTTTATCGTCTCCGTTGAACCGGTACTTACTCACACTCTATGCAAGTTGGTCTGCCCACTACTAATTTTCATAGAAAAAGCATATAGCGATATGTGCTTTTACGATTCTCTAGAGAGGCCGGAAGATAGGTAAATATTGCTGATGAGTTGTAACAACAACGAAACTAGTTCAATATTCCTTGTCTGGCTTTCTGGAGAATAGAGGAAAGGTGTTTCCTCAAAAACCAGTATGACTCTAAAAACCGGTTTGTCTGTGTGTTTACATACAGAATAGCTGGCCACTCACAGTAAAGTGATCAGTGAAAAAAAACTTGGTACATCTACATATGTATACGTGTGTGTATTCATATACATACTAGTATTTCAGTATACATATATGGATGTACATCTTTGACTTAATTGTTTGAGCGTCAGTCATACAAAAGTGAGTTACAAACGAAACGAAATTTAATTTCGTTTCGTTATTTGTTTTTATCGTCTCCGTTGAACCGGTACTTACTCACACTCTATGCAAGTTGGTCTGCCCACTACTAATTTTCATAGAAAAAGCATATAGCGATATGTGCTTTTACGATTCTCTAGAGAGGCCGGAAGATAGGTAAATATTGCTGATGAGTTGTAACAACAACGAAACTAGTTCAATATTCCTTGTCTGGCTTTCTGGAGAATAGAGGAAAGGTGTTTCCTCAAAAACCAGTATGACTCTAAAAACCGGTTTGTCTGTGTGTTTACATACAGAATAGCTGGCCACTCACAGTAAAGTGATCAGTGAAAAAAAACTTGGTACATCTACATATGTATACGTGTGTGTATTCATATACATACTAGTATTTCAGTATACATATATGGATGTACATCTTTGACTTAATTGTTTGAGCGTCAGTCATACAAAAGTGAGTTACAAACGAAACGAAATTTAATTTCGTTTCGTTATTTGTTTTTATCGTCTCCGTTGAACCGGTACTTACTCACACTCTATGCAAGTTGGTCTGCCCACTACTAATTTTCATAGAAAAAGCATATAGCGATATGTGCTTTTACGATTCTCTAGAGAGGCCGGAAGATAGGTAAATATTGCTGATGAGTTGTAACAACAACGAAACTAGTTCAATATTCCTTGTCTGGCTTTCTGGAGAATAGAGGAAAGGTGTTTCCTCAAAAACCAGTATGACTCTAAAAACCGGTTTGTCTGTGTGTTTACATACAGAATAGCTGGCCACTCACAGTAAAGTGATCAGTGAGAAAAAAAACTTGGTACATCTACATATGTATACGTGTGTGTATTCATATACATACTAGTATTTCAGTATACATATATGGATGTACATCTTTGACTTAATTGTTTGAGCGTCAGTCATACAAAAGTGAGTTACAAACGAAACGAAATTTAATTTCGTTTCGTTATTTGTTTTTATCGTCTCCGTTGAACCGGTACTTACTCACACTCTATGCAAGTTGGTCTGCCCACTACTAATTTTCATAGAAAAAGCATATAGCGATATGTGCTTTTACGATTCTCTAGAGAGGCCGGAAGATAGGTAAATATTGCTGATGAGTTGTAACAACAACGAAACTAGTTCAATATTCCTTGTCTGGCTTTCTGGAGAATAGAGGAAAGGTGTTTCCTCAAAAACCAGTATGACTCTAAAAACCGGTTTGTCTGTGTGTTTACATACAGAATAGCTGGCCACTCACAGTAAAGTGATCAGTGAAAAAAAACTTGGTACATCTACATATGTATACGTGTGTGTATTCATATACATACTAGTATTTCAGTATACATATATGGATGTACATCTTTGACTTAATTGTTTGAGCGTCAGTCATACAAAAGTGAGTTACAAACGAAACGAAATTTAATTTCGTTTCGTTATTTGTTTTTATTGTAATAATTGTTTCTACGTTTGGCACAAGGCCACAGATTTGAAGGGAAGAAGAAAGTTGATTAAATCGACCCTAGTGCGTTACTGGTACTTTATATTATCGACCACGTAAGGATGAAAGGCAAAGCTAACTTCGGCTTGATTTGAACTCAGAACGTAAAAGGTCGTAACTATACGTTGCAAAATATGTTGCCCACCGCTCTATCGATAGTGTCAATTCACCGGATAGTATCTACACTCCACTTTCCTTAAGTATGGAGCACTAAATTGAAAAATGGTCTCATTAGTCTTAATTAGTAACATCTTATCTATCTAACTATATATATATATATATATATATTTCGTCATTGTACTGTGTCGTTTGCTTTGTTATTTCTGTTCATTTTATATATATATATATATATATATATATATATATATATATGTGTGTGTGTGTGTGTGTGTGTGTGTGTAATGTAAACAACGAGATACTTGAAAACAAATAGTACACATGTTAAAAAATGACTATTTAATATATAATACATATTACACTTTCACATACATATACATATATACATACATGTGTGTGTGTGTGTGTGTGTGTGTGTGTGTGTGTGTGTGTGTGTGTGTGTATTTGTATACCACTGTCGCATTATTTACATTATTAACGCTAAAAAATTTGATATTTTTATATGAATTTATCGAGCGAATTAAAACTTCTTCCAGGAAAGTACATCTTGATAAATTTTGAGAAATATATATTTTGTTATGCAGATATATATCTGAAATAAATATATATTAATGTCAGTGTATTATTTAACCCACTTATCAAAAACCAATTTTTTTTAATTTTCTATTTTTTTAGCGACTGAAAATATCTTTTCAAAAAGTTGCTATAGAATGTTTTTCTCGTGAGTCGTCATCATCACAACCACCACAAACAATATCACCACCATCACCATCATCCCCATCATCACAACCACCACAAACACCATCGCCACCACCAACATCATTATTGTTATTTCCACCATCACCACCACTAATATCACCATCATCATTATTATTCCCATCATCACCACCACCACCATCATCATCATCACCATCATCATCACCATCATCACCACCACCAATATCACTATCATCGTATTTCCACCACCACCACCATCATCACCATCATCACCATCATCACCACCACCAATATCACTATCATTGTATTTCCACCACCACCTCCCTCATCACCTTTTACTTTTATATTTATTCCTCCACTAAAACATTCTAGCTCCAATTAAGAATAATTTATACTTTGCAATTCATTTTTTCATTCGTTCAAATTCTGCTACTTTAAAAAGCTTGTCTACATGGCAATTATTACACACACCATTCACAGAATATATCCGAATATATAACAGGTGTCTATGGTTGATAGAACTCACAGTCTGACGAAACGAATCACTGACAAAATCTTTTTCTTAAATATAAAAAATAAATCGAAATAAAAAAATCTTGATTTCGTTGTTCTATAAAAGCTCAATGGAAGACTCGAACAAACCGTTCCAGAGCTCACTTATACAAGAATATTACAGAAAAACAATATAATTATATAATATAATACATATTACAGATACAAAAGCAATCAGAATATAAAAAGTTACTTATATTACTTATTATAACCCTATATATATATTGGTATTGTATGGTTGGGTTTTGCTACCACGTGTATTATTATCTCCTAGATCTAATAATTAATTAATTAATTTAATTAGACATTTCTGTTGATTGGTTAATTATTTATGTTTGTTTAATAACATCTAGTTGAGAACTTTTATTCGGAATATTGAACGGAATTATTTTCCATTGAATTTACTCGTTGGAAATAACACGTGACAACGAAATGACTGAAGGCTGTCTATTGTAACGGTCGCATTGAGTTACAGTTCACACCGGTTTGAGGCCTAGAACGAAATACATGTCGATGAAGTGAGTCCCCTGTTCGATCATAGAATACCACAAGCTTACGTGTTACGCAAGTTAGATTGATGATTTCGGGTTTCATAGAAACATATCGGACGTATTGCAGAATATCGTTCGATTTGTCCAGGTCGGTTGTCTAACCTGATTAGTTCTTTCGTTGTTTTGGTATTGTATGGTTGGGTTTTGCCTGCCGCAATTTTCAATTTGTCAAGCTATCTAAACGTAATGTTATTACTCTGAGAACCTACCCTTATTGAGTGCTTTGCTACTCATTCCTTATTCTGACTACGAGGTTTTTTAACTGTATTTCTAACTGTAAACTTGTATCGTGATACTTTGATGAGTGATATATATATTATCTGTTCTAATGTTTTTCCTGGGTTACTTGTATCGGTATTTTAATTAAATTCTGATGACACCCACGGTCTATATTCACTATGTGTTTCTCAAACAATATATGATTCTTTCTCTCTCAACATATATCTTTTCAATTTGAAGTTTTGATGCTCAGAACGAATATCCGTTGAGCTTATCTATTGAGAAACATGACCATGATACATAGTAAATATGTATTGATGCCTTAACATAGTATATAACTACTCCAAATTTATTAATCTGTTGAGTTGCTTCAACTAGGACTGGTACTTCAGAGTTCTTTCTAGCCCATAACACGTCCACTCCTGTTTATATCTGCCCTGGCCATTAAACTTTTTTTATGACACCATGTGGAATAGAGATTTAAACAAACTCTCAGCTCTCGACAGATATTTAGGTCCATTGAGCTTATTTGTTGAGGAACATAATGACCATACATATTAAATATGTATTGATACCGGAACACACACACACACACGCATATATATATATATATATATATATATATATATATATATATATATATATATGAAAAACATGGGGAGAAGAATACTGCATGGTTGCACATGGATTACATATTATAAAATTAGTCCCTCATCAGTGATTTGCCAACGATCATTGGTATTTCATCGCATTAAAAATCATATACCTCAGGTTGGTGCGAGCAATAACTAAAATAAGCTATTGGGACAAGTGAAACGCGTAAAGCGAGTGAGACAAGTAAACAACAAGAAGGAAAAGCTAACCGAAGATGGGAAGAAAAACAAGCAACATACATATATATAAAGGAGAAAAAATGAAACGAAATTTCATTTCTCACTCTTAGTACGGCTGTTACTTAAATATAAGTATGTATACGTACATACATATATGTATACAGACGTACAGTAGTATGTATATATATATATATATATATACATACATGCACATATATATATATGTACGTATGGATTTACCGAACATTTATTATAATGCTCGGTGTGTTTGTACATACTTATATTTAAGTAACAGCCGTACTAAGAGTGAGAAATGAAATTTCGTTTCATTTTTTCCGTTTATCGTTTTCGGTGCGCCCGGCCGATTAACTCACTCGATATGCAAATTAGGCTGCTCAGCCGTTAATATGCATAAAGAAAGTATATACTTTCAGACGTTCAATCATCTGGCGATAGTTAATAAGCTTGAAACTAGTACATCGTTCCTTTGTCAGTGTTGAACAAAAGAGCAACGATGGTTGCTAGACACTACGGCTTAATTCGGGATGTTTGTTTACAAACACACCGAGCATTATAATAAATGTTCGGGAAATCCATACGTACATATATATATGTGTGCATGTATGTATGATTATACATACTACTGTACGTCTGTATACATATATGTATGTACGTATACATACTTATATATATATATATATATATATATATATATATATATATATATATATATATATATATATATATATATATATATACATATATATAATTCTATAACTATATAATATATATATATATATATATATATATATATATATATATATAGCTGTCCGAAACGGCCGGAGCTCAGCCGTCAGGGTCCTGACACTTTTCCTATATACCCTAAGTATTGAGTACTCTGGTGCATTATGGTCCACCTGGTATCATATATATATATATATATATATATATATATATATATATATATAAAAGATACCCGAGAAAATTCTAAAATGACTTACAATATAGCCAAAACTTCTTTATAACAACAATCCTGCCGTACGTATCAAACACCATTGAGAGAAACGCTAGTTGAAATAAGTACATTTAATATTTTTAAAAAATACTGAATTCTTTATCTCTTTATTTATTCATTCTTTTTTATATTTATTCTAAAAATAATTATAATACGAGAAGAAAAAAAGGAGTAAAAATAGGGCCTGATTTTACAGGCGGTCGCGAGAAAGAATTATTAAGATAAAACAATAGAAAATATATTAAAGAAAACGAAAATATCAGAGAAATTTAAGATTATTTCTACCAGATTATTATAAAGTATTACAGGAACTCAAAACATAAACTATGCTTATTTTGTTAGAATCTTAAGCTTCTTAAATCGTAACTTTGTGTATCTAGCAACTTTGTATTACAACCCGTATAGTGGCCCCCTCATATAAAATGGGAGTTGAGTTATCATGGGAGTTGAGTGTAGTTATTTGAACGTGATTCCGTATTACGAAAGAAGAATGAGCTCTCGATATGTAAAGCAAGAATTAATTTATATACTCTAATTCATATTATATATAGAAATAATAAGCAAAACTAGTAAAAGCAAAACATAATAAAGATAATAAAGAAAGAAAAGAATAAAACCATGAATTACAATAAATATACCAAGTATAGATACAATATTTGTAAGCGGGGGGGGGGGGGGATTACAATCCAAATAACCAATGAGAAGAATATTAGAGTTGTAAGAAAAGTTTAGAAAGAGGAAGGATTAAGGCTGGTCAAAAAATCTACTTGATTCATATATTGTGGGTAGGGAACGGGGAAGAAAAAGGAGGGAAAAGAGAGAAGAGAAGAGAAAATGGAAAACGAAATTAGGCCGGATTGACCAGAAATTATAAGATATCGTTTATGTTTGTCGCTTCTGTAATCTGTCGGAGTATTGCGTCTTTTCTGTGTGTGGATATGATCTTTATTTCTATGTTCTCTAATGTACACCCATGTTCCATTTTGGCATGTTGGTGGAGTACTGATGAGTTCTTCCTATCTTGGAGTTCTCGCCAGTGTTCATTCATTCTTTCTCCTATGCTACGGGTAGTTTTACCTATGTAAGTTGTGTTCCTATTCCTACACTGTCCCCCCCATACATCTTATGCTATATACAACGTTCCTAGTTTTGCAGTTAATTTGAGGGCTTAATTTACAGACTATACATTTCCTATCAACACAGGTTTTTTTTTATATGCTATACTAATTAGGGCTTTTATAGGGATACCTGGTCTTTCAACTCTCTTGATATTCAATTTTAGTTTGTCTATGGCTCTTCTAAATCTGTAAGCTAGTTCGCTTCTGGGGGTTGCATTGACGAACATTACACTCTAGTATTTATTGCTGCCATACCTCGAGTTGACTATATTATTATTATTATTAATTATGTCTATCTTATTACAAAGATTGCTCCTATACATGTGGCAAGTCCCTTTCGCATCATTTTCTACAATTTCTTTTCTATTTGGCCCTGGCTCCTTTATATACCCTGATCATGTCTCTCTGATTGTAGCCAGAGAACTGCTTGCAGTGGATGAAGTGTTGTATGTGTCTCCCTAATTCTTTAGGATTGCATATGCGCGACACATTTCTCATTACTCTTACTAAGTCCGCGATTAGTATGTTGACTTTCATGTTATCCGAAATGACTGGTTTTAGTGGAGTATTTGGAGGTCATGGGTTTGGAAAATGGTGGATTTATGTTTTATTACTAATAGTTTCTAACCAGCGTTCTGTGTCTAATACAGGTAATCTATGGTTGCGGTATTTAGTTGGGTAGTCTATAGTAACTTTAATACTCTGGGGATGGAGTTAGCTATTTGCTGGATGCTTTCATGGTGTTCTCTAATTCCTGACTGTTCTCCTGCAGGTGTGTTTTCACTATGACGTTGATGTCATCTACGTAGCGGGAGTATATAGTCAGGGTTATAGAGTTCTTATCTAAGTGTTCCTTAAGTCTCCTGTCACACCATACCATAAAGAGGTTAGCTATGTCACCAGCAATGGTCTCTCCTCCTCTTGTGCATATGTTTTGTCATTGAACTTAAGGGTTGGTCATATACTGGCCCCCACCGCACGTGCGATCATTTTCTTTACTTGGTTGTAGTTTTCAGGGGTCTTTATGGCTCTGGTCCACCCGCTCC
Organism: Eledone cirrhosa; assembly: GCA_964016885.1. Taxonomy (NCBI): domain Eukaryota; kingdom Metazoa; phylum Mollusca; class Cephalopoda; order Octopoda; family Eledonidae; genus Eledone; species Eledone cirrhosa. The sequence continues at coordinate 386,431,194 of OZ024741.1, read as the reverse complement.
ATCTTTTTATGTGTATCTTCTTGGCCATTTAAGTAATGGTAGGTGGTCTGTCTCTCTCTGGCCTTGTGGGACAGGGGGGGGGATATGGTCGTGTGTATCTAATAATCCTTATCCTCTGTAACCTAAGTAAGAGCTCCAGCTCATTTGTATCAATCCCACGGAATTCTACATCGCTCTCGCTGATCATCTCTACACATTTTTCCACAGCAAAATCAACGTCGATCGATGGGTGTAGGGACATAATTTCCATACTACATATTGTACATCTTGCCAGGTCCCCAGATATGTCGTATCCATTGATTCTGCTGAGAAGCTCCTCCGTACTGTGACATATGTCTGGGGACATTTCGATTATGGGGCGTATGATCATGGAGACGAAGTAGGAAAGTTTGTAGTTACTGGCAGTAACTACAGACAATGTTGGCTTGACAGACTGGTCATGCTGCATGTCCTGTGACTGGGTCACTATTTGCTCTGTAGTCTTCGCGAAGCCCATATAATGTCGGTACGCCATTGTTTCAGTCCTGGGGTTGTTGGCAATACGCTTGTTTGGTTGCATTATGCTAAACCACATCATCATGTGAGCGTTGAGGTTTTTTTTTATTTTACTTCGTGCTCTTGTGGTGTTGCTTCTCTTGTGTTGATGATGTTGGCTGGCATTGCCTGGATGTAGTTTGACAGGTTGCCTACGGACATTCTGCCAGACTTGTCCTTTGGAAAGCATACAATTTTTCCATTTCGCGAGCGATGTGTGAGCTTACGCAAACCATTTGCGGATTTTTTCCCAAGTTGCTAGGGTTACATTCTATTCTGTCTCCCATTATATTGTTCCAGAATCTGTCTAAGATTAACCCTAGCTATTGTTAATTGAGCCTCCGTTAGATCATCGGCTTGTGATGGGAGATAGGTACGTTTGGTAAACTATAATGTCGTCGGATAAATGCGTTGCATGTCAAAGGACTTATAAGATGGGTTATAGATGGATGGTATAGGGACACTACATGCATTGG
>OZ024741.1:386420184-386425184 GCA_964016885.1 Eledone cirrhosa | reverse complement strand
TAACAATAGCAGGAGAGTGAGAAATAGTAATAATGGTAATAATATTAACGATAGACAGAACAACAACAACAACCACAATAATAATAATAGAAACATTAACTACAGACACAGCAGCAGCGACCACAGTAGAAATAATGGTAATAATACGAGTAACAACAATAACCACAGTGGTAATAATAGAAATAATACATGTAGCAACATTAATGATAGACACAACAACAACAACAACAAAAACAAGAAACATAATAAAAGTAACAATCACAATGGTAGAAATAACAGTAACAACAACAATACATCTAGCAATCATAACAATAATAATAATGCTAATGATAGGACCAACAACAACCACCATAATAACAATAATAGCAACACACACAACTATGACGATAGATATAATGACAACCCCTTAGAGAAACTATTCTTCAATCCAGCTGACAAAACATATAAGATGGGTAATATCCATCCTACGAGGTTACCCTTTAATAAAAGGGTTTGTATATCACAACAAATAGATGACGAGACAGAGGCACAGTTCACCATAGCTAGAAATAAGATTAGACAAATAGTGGATCGATATACTAAGAGACAAAGCAGACCAGAGGTCCAACAACCTGTAGAAGGCTTGGTTTGCCTCAAGCAGCGCACAAGGGATGATGAGGTAGTATGTCTACCTACGGATAAGTCTGGTAGGATGTCAATAGACAGCATGCCAAACTACATCAAAGCTATGCAACCCCACATCACCAACACGAGCGAAACTGCACAGCAAATACATGATGGGAGAGAGAAAATCCTCAACGCTCACATGATGATGTGGACCGACATCCTAAAGCCAAGCAGACGCACTGCCAACAACTTCCAGGCGTCTAACAATGGCATACCACCCTTGTATGGGCTCCGCAAAGACCATAAGACAGTCGACGACTCGACAACAGGACCACCAACAAGACTTGTATGCGGAGCTAATATAGCTAGCAACTACAGGATCTCCTACTTCCTATCAATGGTTATACGCCCCATAATCAAGATGTCCCCAGATGTATGTGACAGTACAGAGGACCTCCTCAGCAGAATCAGTGAGTGCAACAAAAACAAAAACCTATCCAACTGCATAATAGGCAGTATGGATGTGGTATCACTGTACCCATCCATTAACATTGATTTTGCTGTGGAAAAATGTGTGGAGATGATCATTGAGAGTGAGGTGGAGTTCAGCGACGTCGACATAGACGAACTGGGCCTCCTACTTAGACTTACCTATGACACAGACTACCTAGACAGCCATAGTAGACCCATAAGAGGTAGACCCCCACCATAACCTCAATGGTAAAAAAGACTCCCATGGGAAGGTTGATTGGGTGGACCAAAGCTATACGGACCCCCCCCCCCCCCCAACAATGATCAGGTAAGAAAAATGGTCGCACATGCAATAGGGGCTAGTATCAAAACTACCCTAAAGGGCCACATATTCAAATTCAACGAGAAGATCTACACCCAAAATGAGGGAGCAGCCATTGGCGTCAGGATAGCTGGTGACGTTGCCAACCTTTTTATGGTATGGTGGGAAAGGAGACTCAAAGATCTCCTTGATGAGAGCTCCATAGACCTCATCATGTACTCTCGTTACGTAGACGACATCAATATAGTAATAACGACATCCCCACAAGATAGTACTAACAAGTTTGATTTAGAACGTAGCACAATGGAATGCATCCAGCAGATAGCTAATTCCATACACCAGAGTATAACTGTAACTATCAACTACCCTTCCAAACACCCTAACAATAGACTACCTGTATTAGACACGGAACTCTGGATTAACACTATAGACGAGAGAGCCCAAATTCTCCACTCACACTACGCTAAACCCATGGCCTCCAAATACCTGATACTAAAAAACTCAGCAATGTCCAGTAGTGCTAACTTTAATATTCTGATCGCAGACTTGGTACGAGTGATGAAGAACGTGTCCCGCATGTGCGACCCAACAGAAATGGAAAGACACATCCAACACTTCATCAACCGCATGCAGTTCTCTGGCTACAACCAAAGAGACAGAATCAGAGTATATGAAGGAGCCACGGAGAAGTATAAGACCCCCATAGAACTGGACATGAAAGGAATTTGTCTATTATACAGGAGCAAACATGGAATAGCTTAGATAGGACTTGACATAAGATAGGGAACGCCACCTCATGGTACGACAACCAGAGATACCAGTGTCATGTTTGTGGACGCTACCCCTGGAGGGAAATTAGCTAACCAGTGTAGAAAGGCCCTGAGAAAGACCCACTTAAAGATTAAGGTGGTAGAAAAGCCAGGAACCACCATAAAATCCCTGATCAACAAAACCTACCCTTTTAAGAAAACCCACTGTACTAATAGGAAATGTATTATAAGTAAAGTAAACCCCGGATAAACTGTAAAACTAGAAACGTAGTCTATAGCATAATGTGTACAGAGGGTACTTGCAGAAACATGACAACCACATACATAGGCGAGACAGCTCGTAGCATAGGTGAAAGGATAGACCAACACTGGGGGGAACTAAAAGGACGAAAAAACGGTTCAGTACTATACGAACATGCCAGACAACAACGCGACGGTAACATAGACAACATAGAAATTATAATAATATCTAAACATAGAAAATAGAATAATATCTAAACATAGAAATGACCCAGCAGATAGGCAAATCAGAGAGGCCAGCGAAATAGAACTTAGAAGGCCAAGGCTAAACAGAAAAAATGAATGGAATAACAACAACACCCAAACAAACAATACTGATCTAAGAGAAGTATAAATAAATAAATAAATACATACACAAGCACAATAACAACAAACACATATAAACACACACTAGTAAACTAAGATAGAATACAATAACCAATACACAGTCACCCAAACACGAACACACATCAAACACTATACACACACGCAAACGCATGCGCAAAGAAGACAAAAAAATAAATAAACAGACTAAATAAAGATGGCGTAGGCATACAATACAACAGGAGGAAACATAATAGCACCACTGACGATGTTGCAGATGTGCAACAAAAGAACTTTGTTAGACTATATATATGTGTTTGTGTCTATATTGTATCTGTATTTTTGACCGTTGGTCTGTCAATAGTAACATTGAGGACCGAATAAATTAAATTAACCGATATAAAAGACACAGGAGCGAAAACCAACCAAACAGTGAGTGTGTTCTGTTATTAATTCTGGCAATATTATTACACAAATATGACCCTCCCCAAGTATAACAATATATATATATATATATATATAAGAGCTGGGTGCTTTGTTGCCGTGGCACCTCCACGTCCACTTTACAGTGGAATGATAAGGACCCCAGTCCCTATCATCTCATTTCTACAGCTGAGTAAACTGGAGCAATGTGAAATAAAGTGTCTTGCTCAAGGAAACAACACATCACCCGATCTGAGAATTGAACTCACAACCTTTCGATTGCAAGGCCAATGCTCTAACCACTAATATATATGCCTATGTATATAATTACATGCATACATTTATTTTCTTTAATTAATTGAGTTCTTTACACGAGGAATTAATATTAGTTTTGAAATAACTAATTAACCCGCGTGTGTTTTATATTTTACTCTTAATTCGGCCGGAGATTTACATTCCCATTTGCCCTTTAAAGCATAACTTTCTGTATTTACTGCGGTTATGAGATGCGGTTCTTATTCGGGTACAACTTCTGATTTTAGCCTAAGAAAATATCTATATGCGTGTGTAATTTATACACGCATATATTTATTTTTTTACTTTCAATTGAGTTCTTAACACGTTGGATTGATAATGTTTTCGAAAAAACTAATTAACCCGCGTGTATATTATTTTTTTCCTCCTTTCGTGGATCATAGTTGTCTCCCCTTCCCGCTTCGTGTCGCTATGATACTTCCTCAGTCAAAAACTGCTGGAATTTCAAATTTGGCGGTCATTCGAGGCGAGAAGGAGCAACTTAACAGACACGATTTTTGACTGCGGTAAGAATTTCTTTCTTATATCAAAGTTTATTGGGCTTCCACTAATGATTTATAAACGCCCACCTAAATATATTCTTACATGAATATATATTAGGCTTCTACATAAACTGGAAATATTCTCCCAACTTGTAGAAAACTTATAATGAAACAATTGTTTGGAAAGAGAGATATACTTTAACTTTAATTATATCTCATAAAATAATACAACTGGTTTGTCCACATTATACATATTGTTAGCACCCCAAACACTTAAATTGGGTTTATATTTAAATATAACCTAATGTTTGTTGAGTGAGATGGTTACCAGTCAGAGTTTAGCTTTAAACTATCTCTGTTATTGTATTATATATATATATATATATATATATATATATATATATATATATATATATATATATATATATATATATGTATGTATATATATACCAGATAGAAAAATGCGTACAGCAAAAAAAAGTAATATTGTTGGAATATAAACCTTTAAAAATACAGGACAAGAAACTAAAATAAAACTTTAAAAGAATAGGACAAGGAACTAAGATAAAACTTTAAAAGAATAGGACAAGAAACTAAGATAAAACTTTAAAGAATTGGACAAGAAATAAAAAATTTTACAATAATATTAGTGGCAAAATCTTTATTGGTAAAAAATCGAGTTCCACATTCATAGGCTCTGGGTTCCACATTCAGAGGTCGTCGTCAGACCGGGGGGATCATTTGATCTTGGTTTGAACACCAATTGGGCCATAACCATACCCCTATTTCATCATTCGGCGACACGCCTCATGTGTCATGCATAATGTGAATGGACCTATGGGCCCATGAGCACAGATCTTGAGCAGCAGCGGACGGTCTTGTCGTCCCGCTCATCCTTGATCTTGACCAACCCGTCCATCTTCTCCTTGCATCTTGTCCTTGGGTTCAAGTCCGGCAGTCCAGATAAATGCGTGCCACAGCTTTCTGGTACAGGAAGGGGGAGCAGGA
>OZ024741.1:386365184-386415184 GCA_964016885.1 Eledone cirrhosa | reverse complement strand
TGTTATTCGATGGATTGGCAGTATCGGTAGAGTGTCGGATGCCATGCTTTGTAGCATAGAGTTACGGCCATTTACGTTATAAGTTCAATTCTCGCCGAAGTTAACTTTACTTTTCATCCTTTTCTAGGTCGATAAAATAAAGTACCAGTAATGCAATGGATCGATTTAATCGACTTTCCTCTCCCCTAAAATTGCTGGCCTGTGCCTACAGTAGTAACAATTATTAACTCAACAGAGGGCGGTGGATTGGCAGTATTGGTAGAGCAGCGGTCAAAAGGATTTGCAGCATAGAGTTACGGCCCTTTATTTTCTGAGTTCAAATCCCGCCGAGGTTAACTTTGCCTTTCATCCTTACGAGGTCGATGAAATGAAGTACCAGTAATGCACTGGAGTCTGTTTAATTAACTTTTCCCCTTCCTTCAAATTACTGGCCTTGTGCCAAATATAGAAACAATTATTAACTCAATAGACTTTTCTTTCTTCCGGATTGCTGACCTTGTATCTAAATTAGAAATTTAGAAATCTGGCAGAATTGGTAGAGCGTCAGACAAAATGTCTTCCAGCATTTGGCTACAGTTTCTTTATGTTCTGAGTTCAAATCTCACGGAGGTAAACTTTGCCGTTCGTCCTTCCGAGGGTCGGTCAAATAAAGTACCAGTTAAGTACTGGGGTCGATATAATCGACTTTTGCCTTCCCCCAAATTGCTGGCCTTGTGCCTAAATCGGTAACCATTAAGACGTTTTGTCCCTTTATGTTCTAAGTTGAAATTCCACCGAAGTTAGCTTTGCTGTTCATCCTTACAGAGTCAATAAAATAAAGAACCAGTAATGCACTGGGATCGATTCAATCGACTTTCTCCTGAGAAATAATTATTATTGCCTAAATCAGAAATCATTATTATTGGCTTTTTGATAATGCTATTATCTTCATCTCCATTATCTCGTTATTAATAATTGTTTCTACTTTAGGCACAAGGCCAGCAATTACCCAGTGCATTACTGGTACTTTATTTTATCGACCCCGTAAGGATGAAAGGCAAAGTTAACCTCGGCGGGATTTGAACTCAGATCGTAAAGGGACGTAACTATGCTGGAAAGCATGGCATCCGACCCTCTACCGATACCGCCAACCCACCGCCCTCGTTATTAATAATAATGGTTTCTTATATAGGCACAATGCCAGCAATTTTGAGGGAGGGGAAAATCGATTAAATCGACCCCAGTACGTTACTGGTGCTTTATAATAATTGTTTTATTTATTGGCCACAAGGGCCGACATATAGGGGACAGTGGGCGTTTTACACAAAAAATCGATTTAAAATATATAAATAACAAAATAACAAGAACATACAGAGTTCCTCAATAGGGGGGAGGTAACCACCCAGGGTTGACTCAGGTACCCCCACCAATCCTGAACCACCCCTCGCTTCGAGGGCACTCGGGAAGGGCACACATCTCCTCCTCAAATTAACCAGCCTACAGGCGCATGCTCAGAGTAGGTCCACTCACACGGGCCATTCTTGCCACATTCAGCCACCTTTTAGTAAATGTACTTGGGGGCGCAACACTTCTCGCTCTACCCTCACCTTCCTTTCCAAGTGAAACTAGACAAAGTTGAAGAGAAAAGTGTCTGTCTTCAGTCAATTCAAACTGGTCTGTCTCTCTCTGGCCTTGTGGGACAGAAGTTGATATGGTCGTGTGGGACAGGGGCTGATATGGTCGTGTGGGACAGGGGCTGATATGGTCGTGTGGGACAGGCGTTGATATGGTCGTGTAGGACAGGCGTTGATATGGTCGTGTGTATCTAAGTAATCCTTATCCTATGTAAGTCTAAGTAGGAGCTCCAGCTCATTTGTATCAATCCCACGGAATTCTACATAGCTCTCGCTGATCATCTCTACACATTTTTCCACAGCAAAATCAACGTCGATCGATGGGTGTAGGGACATAATTTCCATACTACATATTGTACATCCTGCCAGGTCCCCAGATATGTCGTATCCATTGATTCTGCTGAGAAGCTCCTCCGTACTGTGACATATGTCTGGGGACATTTCGATTATGGGGTGTATGATCATGGAGAGGAAGTTGGAGAGTCTGTAGTTGCTAGCAATGTTGGCTCCATAGACTGGTCGTGCTGGAGGTCTTGTGAATGGGTCACTATTTGCTTTGTGGTCTTTGCGAAGCCCATACACTGTCGATACGCTATTGTTCCAGTACGTTGGCAGTACGCTCGAAGTTGTTGGCAGTACGCTTGTTTGATTGCATTATGCTAGACCACATCATCATCAACCACCCAGGGTTGACTTAGGTACCCCACCATTCTTGAACCACCCCTCGCTCGAGGGCACCCGGGAAAACACCCCTCTCATCCTCAAATTAACCAGCCTACAAGCGCATGCTCAGAGTAGGCCCATTCACACGGGCCATTCTCACCACATTTTAGCAAATGTACTGGAGGGAGCACTTTTCTCTCCGCCCTCACTTTTCAACTTGGTCGACCATACAACCTCTTTCGCTATTGCCACCAGACAGAGGGAAATTTCCTGCCCTTCCTGGCCAAAAGAAGGCGGCGAGTCGATCTTCACTGTGAACTCGGCCGATAGCCGGATCCGTTCTACACACGACAACAGTTGATCGACATAACTCCACAAGTCAGTAATGAACGGACACTGGACGAGTGCGTGCAGAACGGTTTCGTCGCTCTGCGCGCTTCTCGAACAGGCCCGTCTGACAATACTTCCGTGCCTGTAGAGTTATCTCGAACCTCCACCCCCGGTAGCACTACGAAGCGATGGATTTCTAGAATTTATCTATCGTCCCCGGCTCGAAAGTCCTCCAGAACAGACAGGCCAGTTCGTCTTCGTCGACGCCCAGAGCCTCACCGAGTGCGTCGTCCCATTTACCCACCACTAATTCTCTATAGAACTCAAGAGTGGAGGTTCCACTGACCGCATTATCCGGCTGAGTACCTGGCAGTGAGTACCTGGCAAATTTCAGATGCCAGGCATCTAGTCTCGGTCTCTTCTTGACCTAGGACTGCAGCTCAGTCAAAGAGACGAGCTACGGAAAGGCCCGTCTGACAAACGAAGATCACACCTGTTCACTGTTTAAGCAGAATATCTGGTGATACTGCAACCTCAGCGCATGTTTGCGCATCATTAGCCACGGCATGTCCAGCCCTTCGCTCGCGTATAGGGTGCTTGCAGCAGATGGACCACCTCACCAACGGAACCCGTCCCCTCTACAAGAGGATGAAGAGAAGCCGTTGCAATTTGGCGATTCACGAACGGGTCAAGGCACGACAGTCAGGTGGTAGTAGATACAGCGATCCAGCCTCTGAACACGGGACCGAAGCTAGCTGCCTTGACAATCTCCAGGCATCGATGGTCGACTCTATCGAAAACTTTCAATTGATCTAAATTGATCAGAGCCCCACTGAAGCCAGGTTTATACCCTACCATTTCTAAGATGTATCGCATGAGGTGGAGGTTGTCGTATATGAACCTGGTCGGGTGCGCGAGTTTGCGCCTCCCTAACCAAATCACGACGACGAGCACCAACCTTTTACTAACAACTTGGCCAAAATCTTAAATTCTGTGTTGAGCAGAGTTATGGGCCTGAAGTTATCTAATGTGTCCCTCTAGTTCACGTCTTTCCTCACCAGCGTTACTACGCCCCGGCTCACAGAACTGGGAGTACTCTCGTTCTGCTGTCAGTTGCAGTGGAGCGCTTCGAGGAGATCGGAGAACGAGTCTGGAATATCTACGTAAAGCTCGTATGGCAGACCATCCAAACCGGATGGCTTGCGCCTCGTACAGCCGACTAGGACATCCGGAATTTCGACCGACTAGGGCATCCGGAATTTCGACGTGGTAAGCCGCCGAGATAAGGACTGAAACCGCTACCGTCTTCGTCCCGCTACTCCCACCGAACAACCAAGCAAAGTGCAGTCGAAAGACCTCACACATCTGCTTGGAATCGTTCAGCTCGCGTCCGTCTTGGTCCGTCAAATACTGAATTGTGGTTTTGTTACCACGCTGCACCTCTGCCACTTGGGCGCATCGATCAGTTTTCTTTCCCCCGTTTCTTAGAGCACGCACCTTGGTTCTGATAATGCAGCCTTCGGGTTTCGCATTGACGAAATGGTCTAGTGCCATCCTTGCAGCTAGCACGTCGGCTGCAATGACACTTCTAATCTCCTCATCTAATTTAGTTACTAACTCCCCCTCCCTTTTATTTTTTCCTATTGCTACTTCTTTACTGAATGCTATGGATTCTACTCTAATCGCTCTTTTGTGAGCGACCCACTACCTGTTGTTGACGATGGCTCCTAATTTGCTGATCCAGTCGCCGTACGCTTTATGCACCGGGAACGGCGTGTTAAGCTTCCAATAACCGGGTCCCTGTCTATGTGTTCTATCTAGGTTGACCATGAAGATCACAAACGTGTGGTATGAATAGGCGACCGTATGTAATTGTGGACACCCTATACTATCATTATCGAATAACCTAATTAGAAACCTATCTAAGTACGATCTAGATGTCCCTAAGCGGTTTGTCCAGGTCTACACTGGCACATTAGGGAAACCTAATCGGTACTTGTCAGACAGTTGGAACTGGCTGATCAGATACTTGAGGCTTTTGCACCCCCCACTTCTATCGACTACTCCCACACAGTCCCAGTGTACGTCCAAGATGCCGTTCCAGTCTTCTGCCAACAGTAAAGGGCGAGACGTTCCTAGAAAGGCTCCCAGACACCTAAAGAAAGCTGGCCGTCTTATCCCAGTTGGAGCGTAGACAGCTACCAGTCTAAAAGCACCACTTTCACAATTGTCCACATCTAGGACCACCTGCTTACCGTCCGGGTCCAGGAAGATCGTCGTATCTCGATACTCGGGCCTTTTCTAAATAGCACTGCCACCCCGACTCCCATTCCAGACTGAATAAGAGATGCGTAGATCTCAAAGTCGTCACGAATAGGGGCTAGTGCGTGTATGTCGGAAATCTTGGTCTCGCTGACGGCTGTCACATCCACAGCTAGTGACCTGAGGTCGTTGAGCAGGCGGCCTTGCTTCCAGGCCAACCCCAGGCCACGAACATTTATGCATCCCACTCTTCACATCCCCTGTTGATCAGAAAAATAGGAGAAAAGGAGGGTTACTTACCCTCCGGGTGCTGTTGGAGGTCAGCTGGTTCGACCTCCGTTTCTGGTTGGTGGGGTTCTTTTGGGAACCCCTTTAAAAACCTAATTGAGGCTTTTAAACTGGGTGTTCCCACGTCGTTGAGGAAGCTCTCTCTAATGGTTTTGTAATTGTCTACTGGCATCCGAACCAGCAAAAGTGTTTGCGGCACTTTTAAGGTGCAGGTGCTAAATGCCTCCCCCCCCCCCTTTCTCTATTTCCTTGCTTCGTGTTATGAGGGCTATTAATTTTTTGTTAGCCTTTCTTGCTAACATGAAGTTAGGTTTTGTTGTGGTTGTGAGTTGTTGCTGTGTGTGTTTTCTTTTAGTTGTTTGTGTTAGTGGTAGTGTTGTTGGTGGAGGTGGTGTTTGTGTTTATGGTTGTGTTGTTGCGGGTGTGTGTGTGTTGTAGTATGTGTGTCTCTGTTTGGTGCGAGTGTGTCTTCTCTGTTTGCTGTTGTTTGTGTTGGTGTGTGAGATTTCTTCTTGTGTTTTTTTTTTGGGGGGGGGGGGGTATTTTAGGTTTTTGTTGTTCCTCTGTTATATAAATGAGGTCAGGGATGTTTTCCATCTTCTCTGGTTTGATATGTGAGATAATTTCTAAACACATTCCTGACAAGTTTTCTCTCCGGGCGTGCTTGACTTCAAAGAATGTATCACTACCTTCTTCTCGCACCAGACAGGCTAGGACCCACCAGACGTTCAGTACTGAAGGGATTCCAACGATTCTGACCCTTGCAGTCGCTCTTCTGCGATACGAAGGGTATAGAACGTATTGGTCTGTCTGGATTAGGACTACAGAGTGTTTAACAGTCAGCTCTTCTGTTGTGAAAAGCACTGACATTTCCACATATTGCTTGGTTCTGGTGATATGCTCTATATCGAGACAAATGCCTTCTAGTGCCTTTTCGCATTTGCTCTGAGGTGCTAATTCTGGTCGTTTGGATTTGATTGCAACAGTTCTGTAAATTAAAGTTTTCTTTTCTTTAGCCGCCAACACCACGGACGGGATGGCTATTCCAGCCCTTATATTTTGTGTTTTGATTAATTGAGCGGCTTCTTCTAAGGGTTCCTCTTTATTTAGGAAGTCCAGAACGAATGGGAAAAACCAACTGGTAAGAGACTCAGGGGTAGACCCCGAGCAAGATGGTTGGATAACATCCATGAGCTCGGCTGGTCTCGCTTGGGGATCTAGCTGGATCAGTTGGAGATGGTTGGTTCTGACAGGACCTGCAGGAAGGAGTGTTTGAGGACTATGCCCCCATGACCCTCTCAGGAAGAAGAAGAAGAAGAAGAAGAAGAAGAAGAAGAAGAAGAAGAAGAAGAAGAAGAAGAACAACAACAACAACAACAACAACAACAACAACAACAACAACAACAACAACAACAAATAGTTCAGTGGCTTTCGCTGGTGTAGCTGCGAACGTAGTTTTGTTATTGTTGTTATTGTTGTTGTCCTTGTTGTTGCTGTTGCCGTTGATGCTGCTGTCTTCATTTTCACTGTTGTTGGTGGTGGTGTGGGAGGTGGTGGTGGTGTGGGAGGTGGTGGTGGTGGTGTTGGTGGTGGTCTTATTGTTATTGTTGTTTATGTTGTTATATTTTATGTTGTCGCTGTCGTGTGTGTTCGTTTTAATTTTGTTTTTCGTTTCCGTTGTTTGAAGGGGTGTGTGGGTGTCTGTGGTGTTGGCCTACCGTCGTTGTGGTGGCGGCATTCACCGAAATAAACATTGGCACAGCTGGAAAGTCCGCTTTGTTTTCACGAGATAAATTTTGGTCGCTGCTGCTGCTGCTGTTATTATTTTCAGAATTTTGGCTGTTCTACTCTATGGACAGCCTGCCATTCCGTTTAGCGGATGCAACATTTTTGTCCACCATCATTAATTTTAGCAGAAAATTGAGGGGCGTGTTTTAAAAACAAACACAGATTTGGCCCCTAAGGGTTTCAAGTGGAGCTAAATGAATCAGCTGACAAGGATACTGGCTCACCTAGCTTCAAAACGATTTCAAAATTTCAATGCAAAATGTTGAATAACAGGGAAAATAGGACAAACTTACAGGAGCGATGCGAACCTCGTCTTGAGAGACTGAACCATAGTATTAATAATAATAATATCCATAGGAACAAGAATCAACTGAGGAATCTCGTGTTAAAACCAACCGAAACAAAACAAGGCAGCAAAACAACTTTTGTGAAAAGAAAAAAAGTAACTGGGTGGCGTAGGGGTGGGAGTGTTTTCATTTTTTGTTTTGTTTTTTATTTGTATTTTGCTTCTTGTTTTATTTTATGCTGTTTCTTTTTTTTCTCTTTTTCTTTTTTTCTTTTTTTTTTTTTACTCAAGAGGAAATTAATAAAAATTGAGATCGAGATAGAATATATGAAATCCGAAAGAAAGAATAACCAGAAATAATGTCTTGGGGGAAAAAAATAAAGAAAAATGAATATCATTTTTCAAAATATGCGAAATTAAACAAGATCAGTAGCGCAAACTATATCTAAAAGGGAAAAATATTTAAAAGAAAAGCAAATGAAAAGGAAAAACACTGTTGTAAGAAATGTAGGCAGAATCGCAAAGGTTGAGATGGTTCCAGAAGAAGACTGAAGTAATTTACGCACAGGAAAATGCCTCCAAGACGAATATAAAATAAACGCGATTTAAATAAATAGTAAATAGGAAGAAGATAAAAATGATATAATTATAAGAGATTTTCTTTCTGTGAAAGAAAATCTGTCCCTTCATCCTCGCCCCCCTCCCCTTCCTCTCCACCACCACACTCACTTTTTTCACACGCATAGACAATGTATTAGAATACCAGAGAAAATTCGTGTGTAAAACAAATGTTTTCAAATGTACTAAACTAATGAATGATAATGGAAAGATATTAGTCATTCACCGAATAAACATTACGAATGAAAGAATATTATTTGGATTGGCAGTATCGGTAGAGAGTCGGATGCCATGCTTTGCGGCATAGAGTTACGCCCCTTTACGATCTGAGTTCAAATCCTGCCGAGGTTAACTTTGCCTTTCATCCATACGGGATCGATAAAATAAAGTACCAGTAATGCACTGGGATAATTGCTGGCCTTGTGTCAAAAGTAGAAACAATTATTTTGAATTAATTATGGCAGTGGATTGTCAGTATGGGTAGAGCGTCAGACACCATACTTTGTGGCATAGAGTTATGGCCCTTAACGTCTTGAGTTCAAAATCCCGCCGAGGTTAGCTTTGCTTTTCATCCTTACGGGGTCGATAAAATAAAGCACCAGTAATGCTCTGGGGTAATTGCTAGCCTTGTGCCAAAAGTAGAAAGAATTATTTTGAAGGAATAAATGAGACTAGAAAAATTACACAGGGTTAAAAAATTGGGAAAATGTAGGGAATTATCAATTTCTTCTAAAAGTTGTTTAACCCTAAGACAACCTCGATGAAACAAACCTATCATTAAAGGTATTACAGTCACGAACAACGCATTTTTGTTTTCAGACATAATGTTTGAGGGCTACATTATCCTTCAACCTTTTTAAAGACAATATTTGGTTTCAAGCACCCGTATTGTTGATTTCTAGCACCCGTATCTTTCGCAGGGTCAACGAGATTGGCGGTGAGGAGAGAGAGAAAAATTAAAACCAATGGGTTGCAGTAGAAAGAAGAAGACCTGATCCTAATATTTGCAACAGATTAGAGTCCGCTACAGACACTTACAGACCAACTAAATGGCAGTGTTATACCGAGCTGCGGATTGGATCAAAAGAAGACAGCCAGTAATGGATGAAATACTTTTGAACATAGGTTTGTACGATCAGATTTAACTGAAGCTTGTCGGCGGGCTTTGGTGCTCAGGAGCTTCAGAATATACTAGGTGGGCTCTTTAATTCGCATTAATTCTATGGCGGGGCTGGGAATAAGAATATTATCGTAAATCTTCTAAATCTGAGAGTAACAATTGAGCAGTGCCATCCAGAACCTTCTCTTTGACGACGGGTACGGTCAGGCTTGTAGCTACACAACAACCACAAAAACAGCAAAGTAAGTACATTTTATATAATGCAATATTAGATACATACACAATAAAATAACAAAAGTGCACAGTATCAAATGTATAAAAATGTTATCAATAATGATTAACATTTTACTAGCAAAACCAACTTGTAGGAGACCCAGGCGTAGACCCACGAGCAATATGGTTAGATAACATACATGAGTCTCCAAGCGAGACTAGGCCAGTTCATGTAGGACTCTGGCCCCACAACTCTCCCAGGAAGAAGAAGAAGAAGAAGAAGAAGAAGAAGAAGAAGAAGAAGAAGAAGAAGAAGAAGAAGAAGAAGAAGAAGAAGAAGAAGAAGAAGAAGAAGAAGAAGAAGAAGAAGAAGAAGAGGATTAACACAACATGGCTGTATGGTTAAGAAGGTTCTGAGTTCGATGGTACTGTGCAACATCATACTGTAGCCTCAGGTTAACCAATACTTTGTGAGTGAGACTGAAAAATACATACACTCACACACATACACACAACATACATACATATACATATATATATATATATATATATATATATATATATATATATATATATATATAGAGAGAGAGAGAGAGAGAGAGAGAGAGAGAGAGAGGGGAGAGAGAGAGAGAGAGAGAGAGAGAGAGAGATAAATAAATTATATGAATACGTCAATTTCACAATTGAAGGATTAATATTTATTATGTAACTGACACGCGTTTCGTTAATATGTAAGTGATTACATTTAGGACTAATTATCGTGAATTAATTGGGCTTAGCTGATAGGACGGAACCCCTTATACCTAAGTGCCCTACATTCAATCTTAAGGACCACAAAAGAGAGTTTGATTCTACCCCCTCCATTAGGCTAATGTGACAATCGAATCCAATGTAGGCCGAATAAGTAAGCATATTCTAGATAGAATTATAACTCAAAGGAAAAATAGATTAATGATCAAATTATGAGGCAGTACGGGAGAGATAATAAATTGGTTTAGGGGAATAGAAAACAGGGAGATTTCTAAATTTATACAATTTGATATAAATGAGTACTACCTTTCTATAACCCCTGTTCTCCTTAATAAGGCTCTCACTTTCGTTAGGAAAAACTTAGTATAATAATTGTTTCTACTTTTGGCACAAGGCCAGCAATTATCCAGGTGTATTACTGGTACTTTATTTTATCGACCATGTAAGGATGAAAGGCAAAGTTAACCTCGGCGGGATTTGAACTCAGATCATAAAGGGGCGTAACTCTATGCTGCAAAGCATGGCGTCCGACCCTCTACCGACACTGCCAATCCACCAATAACAGCTAGACGATCAGTTATTCCATTTGGGGATGAATACTGAGTACGCAAGGATATAATAGATGGCTTTGATATCACTATGGGCTCCAGTGACTCAGTGCAGGTGATGGATATAGTAGGTATGTACATAGCCTATAATCTCCATAGGTAATTTAATAACCTCCTAGGAGAAATTTATTGAGATGTGACGTTCTTCTATTAATTAAATAGCATTAATGGTCAGAAATTATAGAGAATACGTAAATAAATTGGATCTTTTTTCGATAGAATAGGCCGAAAAATATCATTTGGACATAATTTAAAAAAACTAACTTCTAGGATGTGATTCTGAATCTCAACTGAGGTCTAGTCAAACGCTACCATAAAAATAATGAGAACCTGTCGTATATTAACTATCAATCTAGCCACCCTAAATCTATAATTAACTCTATAGTTAGTAACGTATCACTTAGAATATCCCACGTATCTAGAAATATTTAATGAATACGTCGAGTATTATAACGATACATTATGGAAGGCAGCGCATAGGAGGGAGGTAGAATATATAAATGAAAGCAAGTGAAGTAGATATGTTACACATCACCGGATGAGAAGAAACCCGTATTCTAAAAATAGTTATAAATACTCTCGTCACAGGCCAAATAATAGTGAACAGCAGAAAGGTAAGATTTCTCCTAATCCCCAAGAAACCCCCCCCCCCCTCAAGAATAACATCACAAAACAAATTAGAACCAGAACATACCTGGGGTATATAATCCAGTGCTCTGCAATTAAGACTAGACTAACCTTCATATTCTTTAACCTGATTGACAAGCATTTCCCGCAGTCACATAGATACCATAAGATATTAAACAGAAATACTATTAGGTTATATTACTCAACATCTATGAATCTGGATGGTTGCATAAGTAAATTGAATAAGAGACGCTTAAATACCTATGATACTAAACAAACTTCTAATGTTAAAATGAACACTATTGGATGTTCTCAACCGGCACGGATAAATGGACCCAAGGCAGTAAAAGCTAGAAGTAGGAAATTAAATCTATCACAACCTATTCTCATACCTACCACAATAATAATAGTGAACAATCCCACAG
Source organism: Eledone cirrhosa (assembly GCA_964016885.1). Lineage (NCBI taxonomy): Eukaryota > Metazoa > Mollusca > Cephalopoda > Octopoda > Eledonidae > Eledone > Eledone cirrhosa. The sequence goes on along the minus strand of OZ024741.1, from coordinate 386,403,593 downwards.
AAAAGAGATAAGATGCAATTGCTTATGACCTGAGAACTGCCCCATACAAAATATGTGTATGTGCAATAACATTGTATACCAATGTGTAATCAGTCCAAACAAACAGAAAATAAAATATATAGAAGCTACTTAAAATGTATTTAAGAAAAGGTGGTATGTTCACACACATTCCTTCAAAAATCATAAACTTAGGAATTCTACAACTTTAACCAACAAAATATGAGAACTGGAGACGAGATTTCTTGGTCTGTCCTGGGATTCGCCGACCTATACAAATAAGATACGGGTATTTGTAATATCTGTATACTAGATTTGTACTTTATAATTTCCGAAAAAAATAATAAATAATAAATCATAGATTAGAACGAGTTTTCAATTGCAGGCATAAACACTTTAAAACTTTCTCTTTTTATAATCCTGACTAACATAGAATCTGATACCACAACCTTTAGTCATATAAATAAAAATAGGGATTGGCCTCAATTCTGTCTGTTTATATATTAATGGCACCAGAGAATACTCGACATGGCTCAGCTTTATCAATAAGAACATTACCTGCTCGATGTGCGCGATAAGGAATTCTTTAAATCTCAGTGAAAGTGGCCTGACACTAACCGATGGCCAACGAACTATCTTTTATTCAAAAAGCAACAGCCACTTCTGTTAATTATGTTAGCCCCGCCTCATGAGGAGAAAAACAATAATAATAATTGTTTCTACTTTTGGCACAAGGCCAGCAATTACCTAGTGCATTACTGGTACTTTATTTTATCGACCCCGTAAGGGTGAAAGGCAAAGTTAACCTCGGCGGGATTTGAACTCAGATCATAAAGGGAGGTAACTCTATGCTTCAAAGTATGGCGTCCAACCCTCTACCGATACTGCCAATCCAATAATAATGATGATATTACTATCAATGCTAATTATAGAGTTATTGTTGTTGTTACTGCTTGAGAATTCCTCTATAAATTTACATATCTCTGTCTCTCAATATAGTTGTTGATATTTCGATACTTTTATAACTTTATACAACCTAAATTCCTCCTTAGCGATTCACCTTCTCTCTCTCTCCCTGTACATGTATGTGTATGTCTGTGTGTATCTGTGTGTGTGTGTGTACGCATATGCATATATATATATATATATATATAAGGAAAAAAGGTGAAATCGAAAATGCAACTGGAGTCTTTTTTTTAATATATATTTATTTGGTTCCTTTACCGGTTTCGCAGTTCTTCTGCTTTTCAAAAGTAAAATTGAGATTGGAGGGTTTATGGTTTTTCTCACATCTGGTTGGTCTTTGAATGTTACTTCTGTTTTATATGGAAAACAGTGCCTCGAAATGCTAGGTTTTTAGAGAAGTAATTTGGTTGGTTGGTGAATAAGTATAATAAATTACGCGCGAGTTCGCGTTACAAAGTTCTTATTATATTTACCTTCAAAAATAGGGGGAGCTCAAGTTGTTTTTTCATATATTAGTTAAGTTTGGTTGGTTGATGCAGTCACGTAAATAAGTACATCAGCTTTCGCGCCAGTTTGTGTTTGAATTTCTTTTTACTTAAAAAAAAAGGTGGCTCACGAAGGCTTTTTTTTTTTATTAATGTAATTTGATTGGTTATAAATGATATCATGACTGTCACGTGAACAAGTACATTAAATTTCGGCCCGTATTTGGGAATTTATTTTTAGAGAATTTTGTGCCAAACAAAAGATAAATGTTTCTACTTTTGGAACAAGGCCAGAAATTACCCAGTGTATTACTGGTACTTTATTTTATCGACCCCGTAAGGATGAAAGGCAAAGTTAACCTCGGCGGGATTTGAACTCAGATCGTAAAGGGACGTAACTACGCTGGAAAGCATATCTGACCCTCTACCAATACTGCCAATTCAATGGTCAAGAAAGAGGGATGGAGAAAGTTGTTCTGAGTATGACTGATGTGCTGAAATGTAATTTGATTGGTTATAAATGAAATTATCACTGTCACGTGAACAAGTACATTAAATTTCGCGCCCGTATTTGGGAATTTATTTTGTAGCCTTTTAGAGAATTTTGTGCCAAACAAAAGATAATGGTCAAGAAAAATGGGATGGGGCGAATTGTTCTGATTCAGTGGATATGGCTGGTGTGCGGGGGTGTCAAAATTCAGACTGTCTATTGAAATAAAGCAAGTAGAGATATGTATGTTTATTTGTGTGCTTGTGTGTGTGTGTGTGTGTGTGTGTGTGTGTGTGTGTGTGTGTGTGTGTGTGTGTGTGTAGGAAGATGATTCTATTAGTAGAAATGGGAGAGGGAGTTGTGTGTGTGTATGGGTGCTATGTGTGTGTGTGTGTGTGTGTGTGTGTGTATGTGTGTGTGGGAGTATGGTTAGCATGTTAAGATGGAGAGAATATATATATTTGTGTGTGTGTGTGTAGGAAAATGATTCCGTTAGTAGAAATGGGGGAGGGAGTTATGTGTGTGTGGATGGGGGGTTAGCATGCTAAGGTGTTAGAGTAATAACGTATGTTAAGGTTTATTTAGTTCGGGTTTTTATTTTCTAAAATAGGTGTTATGTGTGTGTGTGTATGTATGTGTCTGTTTGGATGATTAGCATGTTATGGTGTTGACATAATGTATATTAAACTATATTTAATGTTGGTCTATATATTTGAATAAACATATTTTCCTTATTTATTCGTATTTGTTCTGTTGTATTGTCAGCGCAAAGATAAAATGGGAAGACTTGGAATTTGGGTGTCTTATTACTTGCGCATATGTCTAGATGTGCACTTAGTGGTAGCTGTCTTGTGGTAGGATCTCGTAATTGTTGGCGATGAACTGTCATTCTGTTTCTGAGTGTGAGTTTTGTTTGTCCTATATAATCTTCATGCATCCTTTATATTTAATGGCATAAATTAGATTTTTTGATGAGCAAGTGAAGTGATTTTTTACAGCAAAATTTTGTCCTGATTGAAATGTATAGATGGTGTCTTCAATGAGGTGAGTGCAGGTTCCATAATTAGAGCGACCACATTTTTTGACAGTTGGTTGTGGGTTTATGGTAGGTAATTTGGCATTGGTGAGTAATGTTTTTAGTGATTTCGGTTGTCTTTTGCTTTTGATTATTTTGTGTGTTTCAAGGGCTTTTTTTCATTCTTGGGTCTTGTTTCAATAGTGGATGTTCTTGTGAATAGTGTTGTAAGCTTCCGCATTTCTTGGGTTGAGTGTTTAGATATATGATAGAATATTGGACGTACCTTGAATTTGTTTCTGTTTTCGTAATTTATCAATGCCTATTGCTTTAGCCCTTTCTATTCCATTATTTATTAGTAATGGTGGGTACTGTCTTTCGAGTAGAATTTCCTTTAATTCTTGAAGTCTTTTATTTCGCGTTTCATAATTGGAGACAATTGTGAAAATTCTTCTTGCTAGGTTAAAAGGGATGTTCGTCTTGGTGTGCTTTAGATGGTTGGGGGTGAATAGCAGGTATTGTTTGGAATCTGTTGGTTTGTAGTGTATGTCAGTTTCAATATTTGTCTTTTTTATGATTTAGATGTCCAGAAATGGGAGTTGATCTTGGCTATATTCCATTGTGAATTGGATGTGGTTATTGATGCCGTTAATTAAATTTTTGAAATCATTTAGTTGGTCGAGTGTTTGAGACCAAAGAATGAGACAATCATCCAAGTAGCGTTTCCAATTCTCTGATAAATATTTGTGGAAGTTCAATCCGTATTTTGATTTGGACTGTTCATATATCTGGACTTCCAAGTATGCCATGACTAAGTTGGCATAAGTTGGAGCGGCTTTTGTACCCATCGCAGTCCCCGATATTTGCTTGTAAGTACTGCCATCGAAATCAAAAAAGTTGTTCTGAAAAATAAATTTTAATCCCTCGGTGATTAAGCTTTTTTCTATTCTGTCAGGTATCTCATTGGGATATTTCTCTAGCCAGAATCCTATTGCTTGTAGTCCGTATTGGTGTGGGATCGTTTTGTAGAGATTCACTACATCGAAAGACACAATAATAGTGTCGTTGTTGGCATGTTTGGGGATGTGGTTTAAGAGGTCCAGATCGTCTCTTACAAGGCTTGGTATGTGTTTGAGAATTGGTTTTAGTAGTATGTCAATAAAGTTGCTTAGTCTGTGTGTTTCACATTGTGGGCCCGCTACAACTGGTCTTAATTTAAGGTTTGTTGGGTATTGTGTGTTCACGCAGGTTGAGGAGGATTGTTTACAGGCATCGTTAATTATTTTACACTTGTGGATCTTCGAAAGTCCGTAAAGGTTGCTGAATATAAAAGAAAAACGAACACAGACATATACATATATGTGTTCAAATCGTAAGGGACCAGATTCGCTAAGGTGAAAAGAATACTATAGACAATAGGGTTTGCCAGACTCAATTTCAGAATAAATCAAGAAAGTAAATACAAACCGGAATTGTGGTAACTACCAATCACTCGGACAGTTTTGATAATGCTGTTTCGCAAAATTAATTGTGAAGAGGAATCCAATTCTTGCTCATCAGCGGTGAAGAATTATTAGTATCCTGGTCACTTCTAAATATATTAAAAAACTGAATAGTGTGCGTATATATAATAACGCACATGGTATCTGAACTTAGCGTGTCTTACAAACTCACACCACTAAAAATAGCAGCCAGGTTTACTCGACATTTGAATTAGCTCAACAAACTAACGGAGCCGAATATATCAAATGTATATATTGAGTTAGAAACTCAAAATAGTCTCTTACAATAAAATAGCTCTAGGAAAGAGATTTTTCCGCGCCGTATATTATAACTGAATATACTTATAAGTAACCAGGATACTTAATTCTTCACCCGCTGATGAGCAAGAATTGGTATTCCTCTTCACAATTAATTTTGCGAAACAGCATTATCAAATCTGTCCGGGTGATTGGTAGTTACCACAATTCCGGTTTGTATTTATTTTCGTGATTTATTCTTAAATTGAGTCTGGCAAACCCTATTGTCTATAGTTAGTATTCTTTTCATCTTAGTGAATCTGGTCCCTTACGATTTGAACACATATATGTATATATCTGTGTTCGTTTTTCTTTTATATTCAGTTATAATATACGGCTCGGAAAAATCTCTTTCCTAGAGTTATTTTATTGTAATGAGACTATTTTGAGTTTCTAACTCAATATATACCTTTGATAAATATATATATATATAGGATAGGATAAATTAAAGTGAAAAACCTACCTCATATCTAAATACCCCTTGTACAAACTCACTAAAAGATTGTTTCACCGCATTAGTGGTTTCAAACTCAGCTCTTGGATCATCAGCAAGTGCTCAAGCTGATATTGTCCCCACTACTAAAGATGACTATAGTAACTGACCTTTAGCACGTGTGAATAGAGGGAAATACGTGCGCGAGGCAATGACCGGTGGTATGAACAGAACAAGCCGCTTTGAGCTCATTGAATTACAGGATTATATATATATATATATATATATATATATATATATATATATATATATATATAAAATAACAAAATAAGATACTGAGGTTACATATATCGTTTAATCATAATAATTATTTCCACGCTTCTCCATGCAATCGAGATGTCCTTCATGCATTTGCTGTTGATTATGAGAACGGTATCCTCAGATGAAAATCGATATATTTGATATGTTGCTGGCAGGAAAACACACGTCCTAATGCCTGTGTACCCAGCATATATATATATATATATATATATATATATATATATATATATATATATATATATATATATATATATATATATATATATAGAAGAAGTAACACAACAGTTAGTTCACCATACCGAGAACAATTGTTTCACCTTAAGCGGATCTTCAGCTCGGACTGGTAATGGTTATAGGGAACAGGAAAAACCCTCTTCCTGTTCCGTATAACCATTACCAGTCCGAGCTGAAGATCCGCTAAGGTGAAACAATTGTTCTCGGTATGGTGAACTAATTGTTGTGTTACTTCTTCTACCAAACTCATCCCATGGACTGAGTGCTCTACCACTACGGATATTACCTTCCAGTGTTCTACCTATATATATATATATATATATATATAATAAAGCACAAATAAATCAGATAGTTCTTTTTGCCAGAACTTGCCATATTTGGGAGAACGAACTATCTTAATTAATTAAAATGGTCAGTTCTTTTGGTCGTGAAACTGCAGTAAGGGGAACATTTGTTGAACCCTCTAACTTTAGGTTGCTTAACGAATACTCTACCACTAGGGTGAGATGTTTGCGAAGTTTCTTTATTTTAAAGTATGTTACTAAGATCTTCCCTTTGTTTAGTCTGTGTTTTATTTAAGATATTTCTATATTTATATTTATTAGCTTCTCTAAATTAGATTCTAATGTAGCAATCGAGATGTAAAGTAAAGTATATTACTGACAAATTTTGAAATATATGTGATATATGATTTTTGATATGATACACACACACACACACATACATATATATATATATATATATATATGATAAAGAACACAAGAGCGTCTACAACATCAAAAGATTTTTATTGGCTTACAATGTTACTTCCTTACGTAACCGTAGGATTCGTCAGAGCTATAAAAGGGGTTTGATTGGTGTTATGGACTCTACCAACCAAACATTCAAGAACAAAGAGTAAAGAGAGTAAAAAGCAAAAGCAGGGGATGATAAGTCTAATTTTGGTGCGGGAGGGTGGGGTGTGGGTCCTTGTTTACTAGCTGCGGTCATATTCATTCCCGGGAGTCGAGTGGTTAGTTGAGCCATAGATGGGGTGGCGTCGATAGTAGGGTGCAGAGGGTGTGCAGAGGCTACACACACACAAAGGGCATACAATATATATATAACGGAGGAGAAAGTACATGAGGTAATTAGAAATGGAAAAAGAGTAATAATAATAATCTATAATTAATAATGTATAATAAGGCATGGGGAAGATTACACTATAATAAGGTATAAAAGTAAGAATAAGGTAAAATATAAAGGAGGATAAAAGTGAAAATAAGAATAAAGATAAAAAAAAATATATAAAAAAATATATAGAGAATATATAAAGAAATATAAGCAAGTATTAGAAAGGGAAAAACACAATGTAAAAAAAACGATTTTTTCAAATAAAAATATAAATATGGGGGAGAAAACGGGATAGAGAAATATAATCAAATGTGATTAGTTGAGAGAATATAAGATTATAATAGTTATGTCAAGTTTATACATCTTAATAATAAATAATCTGTATATCATAGTTACACATCCTTCAATTCACTTGCAGGTTCAACCCACGTGGCATAGTCCATTGTTCATCTGTGCGGTCATGTGCGTTTGTTTTTGACAAGTTCGTAAATTCCAATGCAGATAGAAATCTATTTTTGCTCACCCAGACATTGACGGAGGATCCAATATTCCTAGTTCAATATGTGTGTGGTGTTATTTTGGTCGCACAAATCAATCACTTGGTTCAATATTATGGAGTATGGTTTTCTGGTCTTCGTAACAGTATCAGTGGTTGTATATCTCGAAATCACAAGGATCACAGTACTCCAGTTTGGTGTGATTATCGGTCATCCAACTATGTTGTTGGTGGTTGGATTCAATTCTATTGCCCGAACGTAGAACTTTGGTGTTGATTGAACATTAACGAGGCATAGTGAGATCACATCTGTGGTACAAAACGGTACGCAAGGAAATTCTTCGTCTTCGTTTCATCCGGGTCTAGCAGTCACGTGCAAGAACCGCTACGTAGTAATTGTGAGGGTAATCGGTCAAGATAGTAACTGACCGAAAATTCTCTTAGGAATTCAGACAGGCATGACAGGTACATTTAGGTCAGCAGTTTCTTCATGTGTACGTGTGTCCGATATACACAGACACATATTTATATGTATTTCAACTCAAAAAATTCAATTGATTCGCTTATTGATATTATATCTCTGTTGCTCCGATGTGCATGTTGTGGTGTTCTGGTCGTGTTTACCATTCACTGTGTTTTGCCATTACCTTGGAATGTGATGTTTTGGTCATCAATAGTCCGGCAAGCGCATTCCTCTCTTATATTGTAGAGAATGGTGTTCTGGTCCTCAGTAAACATTTGGGTCAGCAGGAGGGGTGGTGGTTCTCAGTTTCAACTGCGACAATACATATGTGTTACTCTACATATCGTGCTCCACTCAAAGAAGAGTATTATAGGAGGAATTCATGCCAAACACCACATATAGAGAAGACTTCTACAGAAAAAATATACATACACACATATATACATATCATACACACACATATACACATATACACATACATATATATATATACATACATATCACATATACACATACACACAATATAATACACATGTATACAATATACATATATATATATACAATATGCATGTATACAATACACATACACATGCATGCATGCATGCACACACGTACACACACATATATACATATGTGTGTGTGAGAGAGAAAAGGAGAATATACACACACACACACGCACACACATACACACACACACACAAACACAAACCTTGTAGGGGACTGTTCCACCCTTAGGCTACCTATCTATCTGGGTTATGGGTTGGGAGGGAAGCTATAGTCAAGGAGGGGTATGTCGTGGTGGGGGTTGCGTAATATATGTTACGTCTATGTGCTAGGTTTAAAATAGAAGAAGGAACTCAGGATTTGGTGTTGGGAAGAGGAGAAAATTTCCGATTTCCTGTTAAGCAGGTTCAGTTTAGAGTGTATTATGGCATGGCATTCCAGTAAACACAGGTCACAACTCCTGCTCTGCGGTCGGTATGGCGTGGATCTAGTAAGCTTCTTCCAAAAAAGTTTGTATGGGGTACTATTATTTTTTAAAAAGGAGATGTATCCCTCCAGTGAGGTGGCATTCTTATGTCTACCGTGTCTAAATCTGTATATATGCGCGTTAAATCTAGTTTTAAATGTATTGGACGTTGATCCTATATATGTTTTGGTAGAGTTGTGTGTGGTTACGTCACATGCATATACGATGTTTTTCATGAGGCAAGCCCCCCCTTAGGGGACAATTACTACTCTGCCTACAATTGCAACTGCGGGTTCGATCAGTTAGCGTACCTCCCGAACTTTGGTTACTAGCATTATCACTAGGTGCCTCTATATCATTAGATGGCTCAGTGATGCTATTATGTTGCCCATTTTCCAGTGTAGTCGTTTGCTGGTGGTTAACTGCCATTTTAATTGCTTCGAAACCTTCCCTAGTTTTCCTAATGTTCGTGCGTGCTAGGTGTGATGCGAGGTTAGGTGTGGTCGAATAGTATAATTTAATCACGTTTTTGTTAAAAATGTTGCGATATCTATTGCCTAGTGGGAAGTTTTTTTCTAATAATGAGAAGAATACTCTGGGGAGGTTAGTGAGGACCTCAGAGTTAAAAGGTGGGTTAAAATACATGTTTTTCCTTCTTCTATTTTTCTTATCTGTGGGGTGAGTCTCGTTACTGTGCATACTATTTTGTAGGGTTCCGTTATTAACGTTAGTGGCGTTGTCTGTTTTGCTTAAGCCCAGATGGTTTATATTCATGGCATGATCATTTGCTGTTTTAGAGTTGTGGTGAGGAACTCTAGAATTGTCTCTACGTGGTTTACATTTATCTGGGTTACCGCCATTAGGGTTCTTACTATTATTCTTGCCTCTAAGTTGGTTAGGCTTTGTGGCCATACTGTGTGTGATTATGTTGGTAGGTTTCACACTCATGGTTTGGGAGTCCTTATGTATATATGATAATCTATTCCCGTAACCAGATTCTGCTAGGGCCCTGTCATAATACTCTGCATTGGAGTTGAAGATACTCTCATTACAGGACAGTCTGATAATTCTATTAGAGACCCCCCTGGGAATAGCGTTTAGGACTGATTTGGGGTGGTTGGAGCTGGCGTTTACATATGTTAGTCTATCATTAGGTTTATGGTAGGGTGCAAATGTTTTAGTTTCTAAGTCAAGGGTGGCGTCTAGGAAGTTTACTGTTTTGTCATTTGCATCTATGGTAATACTTAGATTAAAGCTTTTAAAGAACCTACGTAACTGTTTCCTAGTTCTTTCTATATTGCACTTTTTATACTCGAGAGTGAGGAGGGCGTCATCACGATATAAGCCGCCCTTCAGGTGCGGTAATGTCTCATGTAACTTCTTTAAGAGGTACAATCCTACCAGGTCCGTTACTTGTGCAGAGTCACTAGATCTCATTGTGATGTCGAAGTTATTGGGCGTATTCTTGCGGGTCCACAATTCGTCCTCAAATGTGATTATCGTTTTCCGGGCCGCAAGAATGACATCAATTTGGGACCTAGTGAGGTCACTTTTCTGCATGGCCATGATTAGGGCCTTATTAAGGAGTATGGGGGAGATTGGGGCGTAGTACGCATCGATGTCGAATTGTATAAATTTAAGGGATTTATGGTTGCTAAGGCTTGAGAACCATTTCAAAACCTCTTCCGTATTCTCCCATAGCTCTAGATTTATTTTCCTCCTGATGGTAGGTATAACGCCGTCTAAAATGTTCTTACTGATAATCCCTATATCTGACTTCGATGGGCTAATTAATCTAACAGAGGGTTTACTAATGAAGTCAGCCTTATGGTCTTTAAGGGTGAACCTGGGTTTCCTAGGGGTATATGGTTGGGTATACTTTTCCAGGCCTAGTTTATCCACTATGGCGCATGCTTCCTTATTAATTTCATCTAGGTTTGCGCTTGTTGTCTTTTTATAGTTTCTATTTAATTCATTGTATATAAACCTGCGATACGTATCATAATTTAAGCTATAAATATTTCTGGTTTTATCCGAGGTGACCAGGATATCTCTTTTATCGTTAAAGCCCTTAACTAAGGTTTCCAGTTTCATCCGGAATTTGTTGCTATTCCCATGGGGTTTTTAAACTTAATATCCCTTACTAGTGATAGGAGGTCATTCTCAAATCCTTCTAGCATGGAGTTATGGGGCGGGCTCCTATAGGTTTTAAAACCGAATTTATTATTGGGGGACACCGTGGTTGATTTCTTATTTCTCTTATCGAAGTGGAAAGTGCGCCATCTAATACGCTTAACGAAGGAGTTGACACTAGCTATCAGTAATTTCTCATAAGTAGTCCTGGATGGGGTTGGGATGTTCTTGAGTGATATAGGTAGGTAGTCTTTAGTTAGCATGCTGCCAATCAATTATAATCATACACACAAGGTGGACAGGTTATAAGGATTTAGCTCAACCGGGGGGAGCCGTAGAAATACTTAGGTTAATAGGAGTTAGATATTGTATACCCGTGTCCCATTAAGGTATTGGCAGCATAATAATTAGCTCTATGCTTTGGAGCAGAGCCGTATATATGATAAAGAACACAAGAGCGTCTACAACATCAAAAGATTTTTATTGGCTTACAATGTTTCTTCCTTACGTAACCGTAGGATTCGTCAGCGCTATAAAAGGGGTTTGATTGGTGTTATGGACTCTACCAACCAAACATTCAAGAACAAAGAGTAAAGAGAGTAAAGAGAGTAAAGAGCAAAAGCAGGGGACGATAAGTCTAATTTTGGTGCGGGGGGTGGGGTGTGGGTCCTTGTTTACTAGCTGCGGTCATATTCATTCCCGGGAGTCGAGTGGTTAGTTGAGCCATAGATGGGGTGGCGTCGATATATATATATATGTGTGTGTGTGTATGTGTGTGTGTATGTGTGTGTGTGTGTGTGTGTGTGTGTGTGTGTGTGTGTGTGTGTGTGTGTGTGTGTGTGTGTGTGTGTGTGTGTGTGTGTGTGTGTGTGTGTGTGTGTGTGTGTGTGTATGTGTGTGTGTGAATGAAGTAATTCCGTCGGAAAGGTCCAGGAAAAAAGAGTGCTCTATGTAGGTTACAGAGCTTAATAGTTATGTAATAACCAACATAAGATAATTATTTCATTTACCAGTGGTTTCTTGAAAGCAAACAAAATTTGCTTTCAGTCATCAGAATGAAAAAATCCTGGTGTCCAGGATGACTGAAAGCAAATTGTGTTTGCTTTCAAGAAACCACTGGTAAATGAAATAATTATCTTATGTTGTTTATTGCATAGCTATATATATATATATATATATATATATATATATATATATATATATATAAACATAATAAAGGAGTGAAGAATAACATTGATCGACTGTACAGTAGGATTTATACCAAGTATTAACAAATGTTTCATTGTTCTTGTGCGTCTAAAAACCGCATTCCGCAGTGTGCCGTGGCACTCGATTTTAATTAGAGTTTATATCCAACCAAATTCTCAAAATACCGGACAAATGAAACATTGTTAATACTTGGAATAAATCCTACTGTACAGGTGATTCGTGTTATTCTTCACTCCTTTATTATTAATACTCCAGGAACTGCTTACCTAGAAACTGTCAGGAATCGGCCACCCGAACACCACAACTAAGTAAACTTCTTGTTGAGTCAAACAACGCCGAACATTAGAACTATCCTCGATACAGAGTACTCATAACCTTTACTTGGATTGCCTTAAATGATACCTCGTTAACTTATATATATATATATATATATATATATATATATATATATATATATATATATAAATTAATTCCGTCGGAAAGGTCCAGGAAAAAAGAGTGCTCTATGTAGGTTACAGAGCTTATTAGTTATGTAATAAACAACATAAGATAATTACTTCATTTACCAGTGGTTTCTTGAAAGCAAACAAATCTGCTTTCAGTCGTCAGAATGAAAAAATCCTGGTGTTTTTATTAAATGTGGATTTGAAAACCTATTTCAAGAAACCACTGGTAAATGAAATAACTATCTTATGTTGTTTATTACATAAATAAATAGATATATATATATAATTCATATCAAAGTTCAAACACTTAACATGTATGTGTGACATTAGATTTCGGGATCCAGTTATAGCTACCACTGCATAGTGTAGTAGCGGTTCCGCAATTGTCCTCCCTTGTCATGCGCAAGGACAAATTTAAAGACGAATTTAAAGAAAAACCATTACTTTACGATTAATGTTCAAACTTCTTAAAGCGTTCCACCCCCAAACAATTCTGTTATTGGTTTCAATCATGAGACTGCGAGCACACAGGAACATGGCTTGTAAGTTTTTAATCGATCAAATCGCACCACAGTATAGATTATTCTTATGACTGATATTTATTTTATCGATCTCTTCTTGTTGAATCGCTAGGTTACGGGATCTGAAATAGCACATGGACATACACACACACATATACATATACGTATATAAACAATGGGTTTCCATATAGTTACCATCTACCAAATTTCATTCACAAAGCATTGTCCAACCTAGGTTATAGTTGCAACAACAACAACAACAACAACTGCAATAAACAACAAAAACCATGCCATTGTATGAAGATTTATTTTGAAATTTGCATGATCATTGGTCATTTTTCATTAGATATGACTTTTACACTTCTTCGAACACGTTATTAATCGCACCAAAACTGCTGGGATTCCGAACACATCCTTACATATTCTGAGTGCAGGAAATCCAGATGAACGCTCGAAGCTTCTATTACAAATATCACAGGTACATAACGGACTGAAATGATAAATACATTAATAGTGCAGTATTTTTTCTTTCAAGTTTTCTGTATGTTTTTTGTATGTGTGTTTTTAAGGCTATAGTTTTATCCGTGAAAAGAGAACGTTTTTTTTTTTGTTGTTGTTTAGTATCAGAACCCTTATTGAACTGATCAAAAGCGTTCCATGCGTGATCATCATGTTTTCTTTTTTAGATATAGTCCACCTGGTACTGCATTATTCAATGTTTTCCGTTGTTGTTATTATTATTATGATCAACCAGGAAAAGTCAGTGGGCCTGCAGCTCGGCACCTGGAGAGGCAGGTCCATGCCGTCCAACAGCGTCGTCGGGCGCTGGACGGACGGACCGGTTAAATTGCTAGGGGTCTGGTTCGGTCCGGACCTCTAGACGGACAAAAACTGGGACGAGGTGACGAGCAGGGTGGCTTCTCTCACCCAGAAATGGGCAGAGAGGAAGCTATCCCTGAAAGGTCGAGTGGAGGTGGCGAATGTGTACATCGCGTCCGTCATCTACTACCACCTGACCATCGTGCCTTGTCCTAAGCCTCGCCAGACTGCGCTGGGGCGTTTGCGCTTTCGCTTCGTGTGGAAGGGGCGCGCTCCGATGGTCAGGCGGTCCATCTGCTGTCAACACCCGCTACGTGGAGGGCTGAGCATGCCGTGACTGATGATGCGCAGACACGCGCTCAGGCTACATCTCCGCCTCTTCCTGGTGATCAGGTGTGGTCGCCATTTGCTACACGCGTCTTTCCCCAGCTCGTCTCCTTGACGGAGCTGCAGTCCTGGGTCAAGCGAAGACTGAGAGGGAGCGCTTGGAGACTGGAATGTCTTCAGGAGCTTAGAGCCTTCGACCAGTCGGGCAATGCGATCTTGTCGCTCTATAGAGGTTTAGTGGAGGGGAAAAGCGATGACGTACTTGGGGAAACTCTACGCGTCGACGAAAATAAACTAGCCAATCTCTTCGGGAGAACTTGTGGGTCGGGGCCTATGGGCAACTTCCAGAAATCCCTGGCCTGGCAGTGCTACCGAGGAGCTTTGCCAGTTCGGGATAAAATCTACAGGCATGGAAGTGCCGTCAGCCGGGCATGTCCGAGATGCGCGTAGGGCGATGAAACCGTCCCGCACGCACTTGTCAAGTGTCCGAGCATTGTGGGTTTATGTCGAACACCTGCTGTCGCGTGTCTTCCTTTAGCCGGGAAGGGCAGGCAGTTTTTATCTGTCTGGTGGCCATGGCGAAAGAGATAGTGTGGTGGACGCGTTTGAAAGAGCTGAAGATGAGCACTTACCTCTTCGGTGATGCCCCGATTAACCCGATTTCATTTGAAAAGGAAAATAAGGGTAGAGAGGGAATTGCTCCTTTCCCAGCATTTTGTTGAAAGATGGGTGAGAGAGGCAAACATGGCCCGAGTGAATGGGCCTACTCTGTGTATGCGCCTGTAGATTGAAGGTGTAAAACTGAGAGAGGGCATTTGCTCTGGTGGTCAGCGTCACCGTGGCTTTTTTAATGGGCATTCTCCACGAATGTCCCTCGGAGGTCGCCCTCCTATTGGGGAATTTTCATTGTTTCTTTTTTGTTACATCCTCTGTTTTGGGGTGTTTTTTTACACGCAGAAATGCCAATTGTAGCATCCTGTATTGTCCTTAATGTTATACATTGTCAACCCTTGTGTTTAATAAAGAAAGCTACCCAGTGTATTACTGGTACTTTATTTTATCGACCCCTATAAGGATGAAAGGCAAAGTTAACCTCGGCGGGATTCTGAGTTCAAATGCCGCCGAGGTTGACTTTGCCTTTCATCCTTACGGGGTCGATAAAATAAAGTACCAGTAATGCACTGGATTATTTGCTGGCCTTGTGCCTAAAGTAGAAACAATTATTATTATTATTATTATTATTATTATTATTATTATTATTATTACAGTTGCATTTATCTTGCTTTATGTTCATACGAGTTATCACCAAGTCACAACCAGTGACCTCAAGAGACAACAAGGTCCGCCATGTTCAAGAAAGAACATACATACTCACACATGCATCTTTAGTGTTTAGACTTGTGATGTACTTATATTGACAGAATCTTCCTAAGTATATGGGCAGTTCCCATTAGTACTATCTTTTGTATTATTATTATTATTATTATTATTATTATTATTATTATTATTATTATTATTATTGGCAACCTACGTAGGAAACGTATCATCGTGAGCTCCGCAAAGGTTTGTTGTTTTCGTTTGTTTAAAATTGCCATTTCTGGAAAATTTTTGTTATTAACTTATAAAGTCACAAAATTTGCTTTCGGAAAAGGACACTCAAAAAGATTGCGGCCTTGAGCTCAAAATTTAAACTTTTATAATTATCAAACAAAAAATTTCTTTGAAAAAATCATGGACGACTCACAGCTACACCAAAATTGAACGAGGCGCTTAGCAAAGGCATCGCGACCGACGTACTTGCGGCGAAATTGGCCCTTGACCAATTCTTCAATGCAAAGCACGAAGGCTGCGTTGTCAGAGCTAGGGTGCGTGCTCTCAGACACGAGGGGACGAAAGCCGTTCAATGGGCCCGAGTGGCGGAGGCGCGTCGTGGAAACAAAGCCACGATCCGGTCTTTGGTGGACCACGACGGGCACATGCTACTCGAACCCAGGCAAATGTGTGAAATTTTTCAGCGACACTTCGCTCAGCTGTTCGGGGGCAGCGGCGGACCGGGTCGAGGGATGGACTTTAGTGTCTACCTCGACGGACTGCCGCGGCTCTCGGCCATTGAGGCGGAGTGTTACGAAAAGCCGATAACAGCCGCTGAAATACGGGAGGAAATGACTGGCTGCACAAGGGGTAAATCGCCTGGTTTGGATGGTCTGCCCTATGAACTTTACGTACAGATGCCAGACTTGTTCGGAGGCCTCTTGGTGGACGTCTACTGCAACTGGCAACAGAACGGGAGAATTCCCAGCTCTGTGAGCCGAGGAGCGGTGGTGCTGCTGAGAAAGGATCCGAACAAGGGGGATAACATAGATAATTTCCGGCCCATAACTCTGCTAAACACAGAGTTCAAGATTTTGGCCAAGGTGCTAGCAAAGAGGTTGGCGCTTGTCGTTGGTAGTCTGGTGGGAGAGGCGTAGACATGCGCCATTCCCGACAGATCCATCCACGACAACCTCCACTTCATGCGATACATCGTAGAGAGGGTAGCTAGGGAACCTGACACGGGTGGGTCCTTGATCAATTTAGATCAGTCGAAAGCTTTCGATAGGGTCGACCATCGTTACCTAGCGACAGTCCTGAGGGCGGCTGGCTTTGGGCCCGTCTTCAGAGGCGACATCTGCTCTGTGGTGAGAGTGAACGGTCACCTTTCGGAACCGTTCAACATCATTCGCTCGGTCCACCAAGGATGTCCCCTCTCGTCCCTCTTGTACGTATTGACTCTCGAGCCATTACTGCACAAACTGGAGACGTTGAGAGGGATCCCGCGCGAACTAGGATGTGGAAGATCCGTGTCAGCATATGCGGACGATGTCATCGTAGTGGTGTCGAACGCCAAACACATCGAGGCGATCGGCACCTGGAGAGGCAGGTCCATGCCGTCCAACAGCGTTGTCGGGCGCTGGACGGACCGGTGAAATTGCTAGGGGTCTGGTTCGGTCCGGACCTCCAGCCGGACAAAAACGGGGACGAGGTGACGAGCAGGGTGGCTTCTCTCACCCAGAAATGGGCGGAGAGGAAGCTATCCCTGAAAGGTTGAGCGGAGGTGGCTAACGCGTACATTGCGTCCGTCATCTACTACCGCCTGACCGTCGTACCTTGTCCTAAGCCTCCCTGACTGCGCTGGAGCGTTTGCTCTTTCGCTTTTTGTGGAAGGGACGCGCTCCGATGGTCAGGCGGTCCATCTGCTGTCAACACCCGCTACGTGGAGGGCTGGCATGCCGTGGCTGATGATGCGCAGACACGCGCTCAGCTACAACATCTCCACCTCTTCCTCGACGGTGATCAGGTGTGGTCGCCGTTTGCTAGACGCGTCTTTCCCCAGCTCGTCTCCTTGACGGAGCTGCAGTCCTGGGTCAAGCGAAGACCGAGTGGGAGTGCTTGGAGACTGGAATGTCTTCAGGCGCTCACAGCCCTCGACCAATCGGGCAATGTGATCGGTGGAAACTTCACCTTGGCGTTCTATAGAGGATTAGTGTGTGGAGGGGAGCGACGACGTACTTGGGGTACTCTAGGCGTCGACGAAAATCAACTAGCCAATCTCTTCGGAAGAACTTTCGGGCCGGGGCCTATGGACAACATCCAGAAATCCCTGGCCTGGCAGTGCTACCGAGGAGCTTTGCCAGTTCGGGATAAACTCTACAGGCATGGAGGTGCCGTCAGCCGGGCATGTCCGAGATGCGCGCAGGGCGACGAAACCGTCCTGCACGCACTCGTCCTGTGTCCGAGAATTGCTGGCTTGTGGGTTTATGTCGAACACCTGCTGTCGCGTGTAGGACGGATCCAGCTATCAGCTGAGTCCATCGTGAGTATTGCCCTGCCCTCTTCCTTTAGCCGGGAAGGGCGGCAGTTTTTATCTGTCTGGTGGCCATGGCGAAAGAGATAGTATGGTGGACACGTTTGAAAGGGCTGAAGACGAGCACTTACCTCTTCGGTGATGCCCTGATTAACTTTTTCAAATTTCATTTGAAAAGGAAAATCAGGGTAGAGAGGGAAGTGCTCTCTTCCCAGCATTTTGTTGAAAGAAGTGTCAGAGAAGCAAGAATGGCCCGGGTGAATGGGCCTACTCTAAGTATGTGTCTGTGAATTAAAGGTGGAAAACTGGGAGAGAGCACTTGCCCTGGTGGTCAGGGTCACTGTGGCCTTTTAATGGGCTTTTTCAACAAATGTCCTTCGAAAGTCTCCCCCCTATTGGGGAATTTTTCATTGTTATTTTTTGTTACATCCTCTGTTTTTTGTTTTTTACACGCAGAAATGCCCATTTGTACCGCCCTGTATTGTCCTGTACTGTCCATAATGTCTACTTAATGTAAACCCTTGTGGTTAATAAAGAAAGTATTATTATTATTATTATTGGTCTAAGCGGACGTATTTTGCTCGCTCCCAGTAAGTCGCTTTATTTGACTGTTAAAATTATTTATTGTTAAATATTTCTTGTTGTGTAAGGGATTAGACTTTGCCCCTGAAGGGGAAAGTATAATATTTGGGCCTTTTGGCCCAAATATTTGAACTTTTTTTACATGTTAAAAAATTTACGGAGAAAAAAAAAAACATGGCTGAGCCACGCCCCCAGCGATATGTCTTCTGTCGTGCGACAACGACGTAGAAGTTGAGAGGAGCGCTACAGCGAAATTAACACAAATTGATAACACAAACACCACCACAGACAAGGTAAACAACGACACAATGATACCAATGAGAACTCTAATTTTGAAAAAAAAATGACAGTAACAGCTACAACGAAAATACAGATGAAAAAACAAAGGTGAAAAGTTGGCCCAGGCACGGAAGCTCATCAAGCAAGAGCAAACTTGGGCTAAATTAACTGTCCCGGTAGATGTTATTGAGGCAGTGGAGCGCAGAACGGTGCATTATAGATGCATCTCAGCACAAACAAAATGGGCAGCTTTAATCCCACAAGAAGATGTCGAAGTCGCGCTGAGGTGCATCAGAGAAAACACCCAGTACATAGAGAGGGGCAGACAGTACGGCACCATTTCGGTGTTGTTCAAGTCAGAAGCCCTCGCTATGAAACACGCCATGACTCCTTGCAAAACCAGCAAGGTCATGATGTACCCCTCCCACATGGGAAAAAGAACGGCCTGTCTCCGCATTCCCAGAATCCCACCAGGACTTGACATGTGGTGGCTTATGGGATGTGTGATTGTGGAAGGAACGGATACCGTCCCTATAGAAGTGACCAGAACGGCCAGAGAGGAGTGGTCCGGGGTTGACCTGGAGATCCTTCTCCAGATCAGGCTCGAGAATGTGAAGACAATCCCGGACCACATCCGCCTTCAGAATGGGACGGTCATTCATATTATGACCGAAGGCAAAAGGCCGCAGTGTTTTGTTTGTGGGGAAAAAACCCATTTGCGAGCCTTCTGCCCTCAACTGCTGAAAGAGGCAAGGGGTCGAAAGGTTCCACTGCTGCCGACGCTGGGGCGAGGACCACAACCAACATCAGCACCGGCAAAACAACCAACAACAACACCAATAGAAAGACCACCACCAACAGTGACCACTCAGGGGGGAAACGAGGAAAGCTGTCAAATTCCACCTCCGCCCCCAAAATACACACACTAATAAAACCATAAACATACATACAGACACACTTACAGACACAGACCCCTCATCTACCAGTAGTGAAGATGAGGGAAAATCAAAATCCTCCAAAATACAAAAAAGGAAACACAAAAAGAAAAAAAAAACTCAACAAAGCACAAAATCACCCACAATAAAAAAAAAACGCAGACACCACCCACGCAAACATCTCTCCAATAACACCAACATCAACACCACCATCACCATCACCATCACCAGAATCCCCCAAACGCAAATAACCTAAACAGACGCAAGAACAAATATACACACAAACATCTGAAACCACAGACACCGCACTCACAACAAACACAGACACAACCGAAACAACACCACCAAAACCATCACCACCACAGCCACGCAAACAAATAAAATCACACCAACAAAACATACAAAACTTCGTGCTCGTCAGGAGGGCCAACAAAAAATTGATGGCCCTCGTAGCACGAAGTGAAAATATACAAAAAGAGAGGGAAATTTTTAAA
The DNA here is from genome assembly GCA_964016885.1 of Eledone cirrhosa. Taxonomy (NCBI): domain Eukaryota; kingdom Metazoa; phylum Mollusca; class Cephalopoda; order Octopoda; family Eledonidae; genus Eledone; species Eledone cirrhosa. Next base: position 386,383,222 of record OZ024741.1, on the reverse strand, counting down.
TCGAGCACATTTCGCGTACCGGAAGATTTGGTTATTGTGCGAATGTCGATCGAATTATACAAAGAAATACGAGACAGCTTTCCTCGGGACGTGGGAACCCCGAACGTAAAACCCACTTCAAGACTTTTAAAGGGGTTCCCAAAAGAAACCCCACCAACTATGGAGGTCGAACAACCCGACCTTCACAAGAGCCAGGAAGGTAAGTAAACATTTCATCTCTCTCTTTTTAACCTGCCAACATGGCTTTATTAAGAGTAGGATGTTTAAATGTTCGAGGCCTGGGATCGCCTGGAAGCAGGGTCACCTGCTCAACGACCTCAGGTCTATAGAAATGGATGTAATTGCCGTCAGCGAGACCAGGATTTCCGACACGCGCGCACTAGCCCCATTTTCGACGACTATCAGATCTTTGCATCTGTTAGCCGCCGGGAATGGGAGGCGGGGTGGCAGTACTGTTTAGGAAAGGCCTGGATCTCGAGGTAAGGTCGATCTTCCGGTACCCGGACGGGAAGTTGGTGGTCCTGGACGTGAACAATAACGAAGGTGGTGCTTTTAGACTGGTGGCCGTCTATGCTCCTACTAGGGCAGGACGGCCGGACTTCTTTAGACGCCAGGAAGCCTTTCGGGGTACGTTTCGCCCTTTACTGTTAGCGGGGAACTGGGAACGCTGGGACTGTGTGGGAGTATCCGATAGGAGCGGGGATTGCAAAAGCCTCAAGAACCTGATCAGCCAGTTCCAACTGTCTGACAGGTACCGACTAGATTTCCCTAATGCGCCAGTGTGAACCTGGGCTAACCGCATAGGGTCATCTAGATTGTATATAGACAGGATATTCATTAGGAAAATAGACAGAAATAGTGTAAGCTGTCCACGTTTTGAAATGGTCGCCTATTCAGATCACAAGTTTGTGATCTGTATGGTCGACCTAGATAAAACGCGTAGTTTAGGACCTGGTTACTGCAAGTTAAACATGTCATTTCCGACACGTAAGGCTTACAGGGACCAGGTCAACAATTTAGTTAAGAAAAAGTTGACAGGGGGATTCGACAACAATAGATGGTGTGGCCTCTCAAAAGAGAGATTAGAGTTTAGCAAAGAAGTAGCGTCAGAGAAAAATAGAAAGGAGGGGGAGTTGGTAGATAAGTTAGACGAGGCTATTAGTAGTGGCATTGCAACTGACGTGCTAGCGGCGAGAATGGCATTAGACCATTTCTTCAATGCGAAACACGAAGGTTGCATTGTCAGAGCTAAGGCGCGTGCTCTGAGAAACGAGGGAACCAAAGCTGTTCGATGGGCCCGCGTGGCAGAGGCGCAGCGTGGTAATAAAACCACGATTCGGTCTTTGACGGACCGAGACGGGCACGAGCTGAGCGATTCCAAGCGGAAGTGTGAGGCCTTTCGTCAACATTTTGCTCGGTTGTTCGGGGGAAGTGGCGGGTCAGAGATGGTGGCGGACTTCAGTCCCTACCTCGATGGTTTGCCGCAACTCTCGACGGCTGACGCTGGGCGCTGCGAAAGGCCAATTACTTCAGCCGAGATTCAGGATGCCCTTGTCGGCTGCATGAGGCGCAAGTCACCCGGTTTGGATGGTCTGCTCTACGAACTTTACGTAAATATGCCAGACTTGTTCTCCAATCTCCTCGAAGCCCTCTACTGCAACTGGCAGCAAAACGGGAGTATTCCCAGTTCTGTGAGCCGGGGCGTAGTGACGCTGATAAGGAAAGACGAGAACAAGAGGGACACATTAGACAATTTCAGGCCCATAACTCTGCTCAACACAGAGTTTAAGATTTTGGCAAGGGTGTTAGCGAAGAGGTTGGCGCTTGTCGTCGGGTATTTGGTTGGGGAGGCGCAAACTTGCGAAATCCCAACCAGATCCATACACGACAACCTCCACCTAATGCGATACATCATAGAGAGGGTAGGGTGTAAACATGGCTTCGGTAGGGCTCTGATCAATTTAGATCAATCGAAAGCATTCGATAGGGTCGACCATCGGTACCTGGAGGCTGTCCTCAAGGCTGCTGGCTTCGGCCCCGTCTTCAGAAGCTGGATCGCTGCAATGCACAGCGGCACCTGCTCGATGGTCAAAATTAATGGCCACCTCTTGGAACCGTTTCAGGTCTCCCAATCGGTCCGTCAAGGGTGCCCTCTCTCCTCCCTTCTGTACGTATTGACTCTCGACCCTTTACTGCGGAAGCTGGAGCTGTTGCAGGGAATCCTGCTCCAACCAGGACGCGGAAAGGCTGTGTCGTCTTATGCGAACGACATCACCGTGATGGTGTCGGACACCTCAGAAATCGAGGTGGTCGGCACCTTATTGAAGGAATATGAAAGGTTGACAGGAGCAAAACTTAACCCGGAAAAGTCGGTGGGCTTGCAGCTCGGAACCTGGAGAGGCAAGCCCATGCCGTCCAACAGCGTCGTTAGGTGGATAAGAATTGTGACGAGGTGACGGCCAGGCTAGCCATTCTCACCCAGAAATGGGCTGGGAGGAAGCTATCACTGAAAGGTCGGGCGAAGGTGGCGAACGCGTACATCGCGTCCGTCATCTACTACCGTCTGACCGTCGTGCCCTTGCCCCCGTTCGCGCCTCGCCATCTTGGAGCGGCTCCTCTTCAAATTCTTGTGGAGGAGTCAGGTTCCGCTGGTGAGGCGGTCCATCTGCTGCCAGCACCCTCTACGTGGAGGGCTGGGCATGCCGTGGTTAATGATGCGCAGGCACGCGCTGAGGCTGCTGCATCTTCAGATATTCTGCCTAAACGGTGAACAGGTGTGGTCGCCGTTTGTCAGACGGGCCTTTCCGCAGCTCGTTTCTTTGACTGGGCTGCAGTCCTGGGTCAAGAAGAGACCGAGACTGGGTGACTGGCATCTGGAATGTTGCCAGGCACTCACTGCCCTCTACCAGGCAGGCAATGCGGTCAGTGGAACTTCCACTCTCGAGTTCTATAGAAGATTAGTGGCGGGAAAGTACGACGACGCACTCGGAGAGGCTCTGGGAGTCAACGAAGTCGAACTAACCAGTCTGTACCGGAGGACTTTCGAGCCGGGGACGATGGATAATTTCCAAAAATCCCTCGCTTGGCAGTGCTACCGGGGGGCACTGCCGGTTCGAGATAAACTCTACAGGCACGGAAGTGCTGTCAGACGGCCCTGCCCAAGATGCGCGCAGAGCGACGAAACCGTTCTGCACGCACTCGTCCGGTGTCCGTGCATTACTGACTTGTGGAGTTATGTTGAACAGCTGTTGTCGCGTGTAGAACGGATCCGGCTATCGGCCGAGTCCATAGTGAAGATCGACCCGCGGCCTTCTTTTGGCCAGGAAGGGCAGGCAATTTTCTTCTGTCTGGTGGCAGTAGCGAAAGAGGTTGGATGGTGGACGAGGTTGAAAGGACTGAAGACAGACACTTCTCTCTTCGGCCAATCCCTCATCAACTTTTTCCAAGTTTCACTTGGAAAGGAAGGTGAGGGTGGAGAGATAAGTGCTGCCCCCCCCCCCCCCCCCCCCCCAGTAGATTTGCTGAAAGGTGGGAGAATGTGGCGAGAATGGCCCGGGTGAGTGGGCCTACTCTGGTCATGCAGCTGTAGGTAGGTAAATTTGAGGAGGAGAGGGGTGCCCTTCCAGGGTGCTCTCGAAGCGTCGGGTCGTTCAGGATTGGTGGGGTACCTGAGCGAACCCTGGGTGGGCATCCCCCCTATTGAGGAATATTTTCTTGTAATTTTATTGTTACTTTGTTATTGTGATTCATATTGTTTACTCGATTTTTCTGTAAAACCCCACTGTCCCAGTCTTTTGTATTGTCCTCTATGTGTCGGCCCTTGTGGCCAATAAATGAAATCATTCTTCTTATTATTATTTGATCTCTAGACAATCCCGATTAAACAAACACATCATCAAATGTGTTCCAGTCGTAATTCTATTTCCTCCAAGGGTGACTACTCTTTTGTTTTTTAAGTTCCAAACAATGAGCTGGTGGTCGATATATTTAAATAAATACTATACATGGTTGTGCTCTAGCATGGCCAAAACCAGTAAAAAAGCAAATACTAAATATAAGCAATTCATCAATTAACGCAGAAAGGAAATTCGTAAAGAGTATTATCGCAACTAGATATTAGAGAATAGTGACCCTAAATCCTGACTAAACACTAAAGAGTACTGTCCCTAAATCACGACTAGACAATATAGAATACTGTCCCTGAATCACAAGACAATAGAGAATACTATCTCTGAATCACACCTAAACAATATAGAATACTGTCCCTAAATCACAACTAAAACGAGCCGAAGTAGTAGGAGTGGTTAATGAAATCAAAGGGGAAATTTCTACGTGGTTGCTTGAACTGTGAGAAATAGCAGTGACACCATCCTCCAAACAAACCTTTTCGTTTCAAAAAGAGAAAACTTGTGTATTACAACTTGCAATTATTTTGGACACAGTAACAGACACGTCACATGTCTCATTCCATCATCAGTATCGTACTCGCGTCACCACTGCACTCCATCCAGATTTTTACAGTAGTCTTATAAAGATTCCCTTGCTTCATTCTCCCATGGGTTGATATAGAACAGACACCAGAGTTGCTGGCACTCTGAATATGCTTAATTTCGGTTCATATCCCGTTTGTTGATGTAGTGTCACAACTCACAACTCTTTCGGGTTACTGATCATGATTTATCAGTTCAATTTCTTTTACCTCAAGATTTACGATCAAATATACCACATCATATTATTCTATGACTTCCTGGTCCACGATCAATACTTTATCCTCGTGGTTCACGGCCACAGTTACTGCTTCTTACTGTTTATGGTTCACGATCAAAGGTACCATTTCTTACTATTCTGTGACGGCATGATTCACGATCAAAGGTACCGCTTCTTACAATTATTTGGCCTCATGATTCACGATCACAGATGCCGCGTTTTACTATTCTCTGATCGCAAGATTCACGATCAAAGATACAGCTTCTTACTAAACTCTGACCTCATAACTAAATCTACAGATTGGTAAACCTTGGAGCTGCCACCTCAAAGCATGGGTGGTCAACTTGTTCACAAGGATTGATCATCTTCGACACTAATATCTAACTGACACTTATTTCTTTATTTCATGCATTCATTTTGAAAACTGGATGGATTTCCTTCTGCCTGAGTTGGGTGGTTCTCACTTCACTTCACCTTCCAGCGCTCACTCCACTCCGCCTTCCAGAGATGGGTGGCTCTTACTTCACTCCAACTTCCAGTTCCCACGCCCATTTAGACGATATTCTAAAATATTCTCGGTTCCACTCAGGTAATCTTCACATTTTGTTGTAATTTATTATATTTTATTTATTTTGATATTTTCCCCTTTTGTAATTAGATGGCCCTAAGTATATGACGTGATACCCCCAGCACGTGACACCCCAAGGTGACAACCTAAGCTGTAGGTGGGTAACTTTCACTGGCCTGGGTTTCTTCCGGATGATGGCTAGATAGATACATTATATTTTAAGCAATGATTTTTATCATAGATCTGCTCACGTACGCCAGACATCTGACTGAAAAGCAACAACAACAATTATTTTCTGATATTTATACTTATTTAATGTTGGTTTCGATTATTTCATTGGTGTGACCACAATGTATTCCAATCGATACAACACTTCCTCTCTCGCTGGAGCCCCACTATTATAGTCAGACTTTAGGCATTGAAGTCGATTCTGAGAGAGAAGGCGAATCAACCTTAATACTTCACTTGTATTTTATTTGTCGTTCCCAGAGGATGAAATAAATTTGACCTTAGTGTGATTTGAACTCAGGGCGTAAAGAGCCCGAACAATTACTGCAAATGCATTTATCTGCTGCTCTAACAATTCTGCCAATCGACTACCTTCAAAAAAAGCAACAACACCAACTAAACAGATAAAATACACATAAAGATACACACAGGGATACACACATACACACACATGCAAACACACAAACACAAAAACATACTAACCATCAATATAACAAAAAATAATGTACATTAAAATAAAACAAAGGGTGATTCACATAAAATATACATTGGCAACAACGTTGGCACATTTGATTAATATTTAAATGTCTTATCAGATAATTTGGAAATCATAAGAAGCAAAATTAACCTACTGATATATATATATATATATATATATAGAGAGAGAGAGAGAGAGAGAGAGAGAGAAAATAAAAACTCAGACATAACAAGATTAGCCAACAAACATAATTCAACAACTTTCACAGGACGAATGCAATTAGCTAGATATATTGCTAATAAATCATATATACAATATTCATACTACTTGTAATGTCATGTGCCAAAGTACGGAATACAGAAGTACAAAAATGAGATAAAAGAAAAACTAACTTCCAGCATGGAGTTAAAGAAAGCCATGAGAAATATGCCAAAGTAGCAAAGATCTTTCAATTACAAATGATATACAATGCAGCAATAAAACACTTTTAAAAAAGGCTTATTGAAAAATTGTAATATAAAGTAAGAAACCGTGTGTTAAAGGAGGCTATAGCAATGTTATTCGAAGATTAAAATCAATAATGATAATGATGATTACGTTAATAATAATAATAATAATAATAATAATAATAAGAAGAAGAAGAAGAAGAAGAAGAAGAAGAAGAAGAAGAAGAAGAAGAAGAAGAAGAAGACGCACGTGGTGGTAGAAGGTCATGAAATCGCTCCCGTAAGTTTTTGATTTTTAACATATTTAAATCAATTGTGAAATAACAATTCTTAGTACAAATGATGCATAAAGCATCGAATCAAGGCTCATAAAATTCGGATCCATAATATATTGTTATATCGCTCAAATATTCAATTTTGTATTATACATTTTATATTCAAAAAAGAAAATGGTTATAAATGGAAGAAAACCCCCTCTGTCTACACTATATAGAACAGCCAAATAACAGCAATTTCACCAACACCAGAAACTAGATACACCACCTACCCCATCACCCCGCTGTGTACACTAAATACAACAGCCAGATAACGGCAATTTCACCACCACCACCACCAATCCCAGCATCATAATAATAATTACTATTATTATTGTCTCAAATTTTAACAAAATGTTTAATTCCAATATTAAGGGAATATGTCAACACATATATTAAACATACGCGACACAAACACATAGATACTACAGATCAAACAAAACTACAGTCTATTCAACAAAACTCAGTAACGACAACGCCACCGCCACCACCACTCCATCCATCATTGCTACCACTATCCCATCACCGCCGCCACCACACCTTCATTGCTACCACCACTATTCCCCATTACCTTCTGTTAACTTAAGAAAGGGGAAGGTGGCGGTATCACTAGACAAGGGAGAGGCTAGCAAAAGATATAAATAGATTGACTTAGTGACCCGGCCACCGGCCAAACGTCAACAACTATGGCACTGCTGGCTCCCCTTCCTCACCAACAACAATAACAGGCAACTTCAGCAAAAAGTATATTATATTATTGTAATGCACTGGGTAATTACTGGCCTTGTGCCTGGAGTGGAGACAATTATTAATAATTTCATTCTTAAGCCACGCAATGCTCACATTAAGGAACCACTCATGATAATAACAATTTAAAAAAACAACAAAAAAGAAAACCCCGTGACCAAGAAATGCCGGGATGGCGGCCGGCGGGGAATAGCCGTGTCTCTAGGGGAGAACGACCCCTCTAGTCTTGGTTGACACTCGTTCTAGAAGTGGTAACACGAAATGATTACCCCTTGGCGGATAAGGATAAAACGCGACAAAATAAAGTAAATGTCTAATGATAAAATCTCATACCGGATCGGCCGTCACCCGGGTCAAAAAGGGCCGCGTCCCTCAGAGAGGAACCAGACTGGGGTCGAAAAATCAGCTAATGATTCAAACCTTCCCATCACTTCCCATTCACTTTATGGAGACCTCCCATAACCGGAATACTCCTACTGTTGGCCCTCCATGCTCACCACCAAGAAATCCAAAGAAAAAGAGAGAAAAATGGTTAAGGGAAGATAATAAAGAAGTCCTTGAGGCTTTCTACACTGCCATGTACTACCCATCAAATACATCGAATACAGAACAGACATATATCAACTGGAAAAAGAAACATCCCGAAAACAGAGGCTATATTGACAGTAACAAACTAGCCAATATACGAAGAAATATTGTAAAAAAAAAGTTACTAACTGATATAGAAATTGATCAGATCAAGCTATTAGCACAAAGTCAGCGAAGGGAAATTGAAACATGTGTCAGTGAAAACGAGGTAAATTGTAACACTTCGAATCCCAGGGTTGGGGCGAAATCACTGACAACAGAACAAACTAAAGAAAGGATCGAAAAAGTGGAGAGAGTGCATGCTCAAGATGAAACTCCAAATGAAAACAATGAGATCGTAAATGATAAAGAAATGAATGAGAATGAACATGCCAACTTAAAGGATGAAATTATGATCGAATGGATGAAAATGAAAGAATCTGATATGAGGGAACGAGACACCCTCCCTAAGATCCAGAACTCCAAACAGTACCAAAAGATAATACACAAGACTAACATAGTTATCAAAAACATTATCATCACAAACAAACTAAACGTTACTGATTTAAATCATCTCTATTATGCATCGGCTAAAGTCACCACTCACTTATGTGGAGTGAAGATGAAAAAACAAAGGAATTCCCACAAGAAATCTACTTGGCAAGAGAACATCAATCACCAAATAAACCTTCTCCGATCTGACATAGAAATTTTAAAAAACTATAAAGTAGGTGAACATGTTAAACAAACTAAACTTAGAAAATTGAAAAGAAAGTACAGTATAAAACCAACAAGTGACATAGACATGCTGATAGAAATAATCAAGCAAAAAGTGTCGGCCAAAGCTGCTCGTATAAGGCGCTTTGAAAAATGATCTAGATTCTATAAGGACAATAATATGTTCAAAACCAACCAAAGAAACTTCTACAGAAAAATTGGTAAGTCAACAATAGCTGCTAAATCAATACCACCCAAGGAGTAAGTGCAAGAATTCTGGGAAAAGATCTGGGCCGAAGAAAAAGTTCATAATATACATGCCCCATGGATAGACAGACAAATGAAAGATACAGCTCACCTTGAGGAACAAATATGGGAAAATATAACAGTTGAACAGTTGCGTTTGGCTCTAAAAAATATTTGGATAAATGCCTTCACAGAGTCTCATGAGCTGTTAGCCCAACTTTACAATGAAATAGTTAAGGAGCCAGAAAAGATACCATCATGGCTAGTTAACGGCATTACATTCCTGCTTCCGAAGAATGATGAGACAAACAATCCCAAAAATTACAGACCGATAACTTGCTTGACCCCAATGTATAAAATTTTAACATCAGTCCTAACTGAATATACATATGACCACCTGATAACAAATGACCTATTTCCCATTGAGCAGAAAGGGTGTAAACGAGGTTCATATGGCTGTAAGGATCAGCTTTTGGTTAACAAAATGATACTGGAAGATTGTCATAATAGACACAAAAATCTATCAATTACTTGGATAGATTATAAAAAAGCATTCGATAGTTTGCCACACAGTTGGATTGAAAAATGTTTAGAGATTTTCAAAATATCCCCTGTTGTCAGGAGGTTTTTGTCATTCAGTATGAAGACATGGAAAACGATACTCCTTTTAAATAGTGAAACAAAATCACTGGAAGCTGGAGAAGTTAATATTAATTGTGGAATTTTTCAGGGTGACTCTTTATCACTGCTTTTATTCTGCATCGCACTTATACCATTAAGTAAAATGAAACAAAACATGAATATAAAGTCTATGACAAAACCATTAATCACTTGTTCTACATGGATGACCTGAAACTATTTGCAAAAAATGATGAACAATTGCAAGGGCTATTATCCACTGTGGAGCAGTTCAGTGATGACATTAAAATGGAGTTTGGACTAGATAAATGCGCCAAAGCAACGTTCACCAGAGGAAAGCTGCTGAAAAGTTCAGACATTAATCTTGATCGAGGGAATGTGATAAGAGAACTTGATCAAGAGGAAACTTACAAATATCTAGGTGTTTGTGAAGGAGACGGAATCAAGCACTCGACAATGAGTAAGAAGCAGAGTAAGAGCAATCTTAAGAACGGAATTGAATGCAAGGAATAGGATCGATGCCATAAACACGCTTGCCATACCAGTAGTAACCTACAGTTACAATGATATCAACTGGTCAAGCACAGAGATCCGTAGGCTCGATACAAAAATTCTAAAATTCTTAACCATGCACAGAATGCATCACCCTAAGGCATATATAGATAGAATATATCTCCCTAGGAAAGAAGGAGGACGTGGGTTAATCCAGTTAGACATTGCGTTGAAAACTGCAACAATTGGATTATCTACATATCTAAGGGAATCACATGATTGGATGATCAAACTCGTTTTGAAACACGAAAGCATCAAAAGATCATACTCCATTACAAAAGATGCACAAAGATACAGTAATGGACTACACATTTCAGAAGTCCCATTTACTGCTGAAATGGAAAACACAGAAAAAGCAAAGCAGGTAAAAGTAACTGCAAAGAAAGAACTGCTACAGAAACTGGCTAAGAAATGGCAAGAAAAGCCTCTGTATGGAAAATACCCAGAGCGAGCTAACAATCCCGATGTTGACAAAACTTTAACCCATCAGTGGTTGGCATCCTCTGGACTGAAATCGGAGACTGAAGGACTGATTATATCAGCACAAGATCAGTGTCTGCCAACAAAAAATTACCAAGCCAACATAATAAAAAATGGATGCAGCCCATTATGCCGTGTATGTAAAAAACAACCAGAGACCATTGACCATATAATTTCAATGTGCAGTCCTATAGCTCCAACCGAATACCTAAATAGGCATGACAGAGCTGCACAATACATACATTGGATAATGTGTAAGCATTTTGACCTGCCCCATCAAAAGAATTGGTGGGAGCATCAACCACCTTCCGTACTTGAAAAAGATCACATCTCAATCTTGTGGAACTTTAGCATCCAAACAGACCGAAAAATAGATGCAAATAGACCTGATATAATATTGAAGGACTTTAAAAAGAGGGTATGCCTGCTAATTGATATGTCCGTTCCAATAGACAAGAATGTATCTATAAAAACATTTGAAAAATTGAGCAAGTATAAGGACCTGGAGATAGAAATTGGAAAAATGTGGAAATTGAGAACTAAAACAATACCAGTGGTTGTAGGCGCTCTAGGAATGATACCTAAGGGGTCTAATGATTACTTATCGCAAATCCCAGGAAACCCGCGTATAGGAGAAATACAAAAGATAGTACTAATGGGAACTGCCCATATACTAAGGAAGATTCTGTCAATATAAGTACATCACAAGTCTAAACACTAAAGATGCATGTGTGAGTATGTATGTTCTTTCTTGAACATGGCGGACCTTGTTGTCTCTTGAGGTCACTGGTTGTGACTTGGTGATAACTCGTATGAACATAAAGCAAGATAAATGCAGCTATAATAATAAAAATAATTATAACGGCTTGATATTCATTTCAACGAAACTTTCCAGTTAAATAACATCAATGACTGAGACTCAAAGAACAATAATAATAATAATGATTTCTTTATTGGCCACAAGGGCTGACATCAACAATAATAATAATGATTTCATTTATTAGCCACAAGGGCCGACATGTAGGGGACAATACAAAGACAGGGACAGTGGGGGTTTATAATAAGGTCGAGTAAAAGTGCACAATGGCAAGACTAATTTAACAATGAAGATATAAAAAATATAAAATAAATTATGCATAAATATAACAAAATAAATTCCCCGATAGGAAAAGATCTGGGCCAAAATCGTGGTTTTATTACCACGCTGCGCCTCTGCCACGCGGGCCCATCGAACAGCTTTGGTTCCCTCGTTTTTCAGAGCACGCGCCTTAGCTCTGACAATTCAACCTTCGTGTTTCGCATTGAAGAAATGGTCTAATGCCATTCTCGCCGCTAGCACGTCAGTTGCAATGCCACTACCAATAGCCTCGTCTAACTTATCTATCAACTCCCCCTCCTGTCTATTTTTCTCTAACGCTACCTCTTTGCTAAACTCTATCGACATTACTCTAATCTCTCTTTTGAGAGCTCCCCACCATCTATTGTTGACGACTCCCCCTGTCAACTTTTTCTTAACTAAATTGTTGACCTGGTCCCTGTAAGCCTTACGTGCCGGAAATGACATGTTTAGCTTCCAGTAACCAGGTCCTAACCTACGCGTCTTATCTAAGTCGACCATACAGATCACAAACTTGTGATCTGAATAGGCTACCGTTTCAAAACGTGGAGAGCTTACACTATTTCTGTCTATTTTCCTAATGAATATCCTGTCTATATACGAACTAGATGACCCTATGCGGTTAGCCCAGATCCACACTGGCGCATTAGGGAAATCTAGTCGGTACCTGTCAGACAGTTGGAACTGGCTGATCAGGTACTTGAGGCTTTTTCACCCCCCGCTCCTATCGGATATTCCCACACAATCCCAGTGTGCGTCTAAGATGCCGTTCCAGTCCCCCGCTAACAGTAAAGGGCGAGACGTACCCAGAAAGGCTTCCAGGCGTCTAAAGAAGTCCGGCCGTCCTGCCCTAGTAGGAGCATAGACGGCCACCAGTCTAAAGGCACCACCTTCGTTGTTGTTCACGTCCAGGACCACCAACTTCCCGTCCGGGTCCCGGAAGATCGACCTTACCTCGAGATCCAGGCCTTTCCTAAACAGCACTGCCACCCCGCCTCCCATTCCCGGCCGGCTAACAGATGCAAAGATCTAATAGTCGTCGAAAATGGGGTCTAGTGTGCGCGTGTCGGAAATCCTGGTCTCGCTGACGGCAATTACATCCATTTCTAGAGACCTGAGGTCGTTGAGCAGGTGACCCTACTTCCAGGACGATCCCAGGCCTCGAACATTTAAACATCCTACTCTTAATACGGCCATGTTGGCAGGTTAAAAGGAGAGAGAGGAAAGGTTTACTTACCTTCCGGGCTCTTGAAAAGGTCGGGTTGTTCGACCTCCATAGTAGGTGGGGTTTCTTTTGGGAACCCCTTTAAAAGTCTTGAAGTGGGTTTTACGTTCGGGGTTCGCACGTCCCGAGGAAAGCTGTCTCGTATTTCTTTGTATAAATCGATCGACATTCGCACCAGAACCAAATCTTCCGGCACGCGAAATGTGCTCGATTTAAAAATTTCCCCCTCTTTTTGTATATTTTCACTTCGTGCTACGAGGGCCATAAGTTCCTTGTTGGCCCTCCTGACGAGCACGAAGTTTTGTATGTTTTGTTGGTGTGATTTTATTTGTTTGTGTGGCTGTGGTGGTGATGGTTTTGGTGGTGTTGTTTCGGTTGTGTCTGTGTTTGTTGTGAGAGCGGTGCCTGGTTTCAGATGTTTGTGTGTATATTTGTTCTTGCGTCTGTTTAGGTTATTTGCGTTTGGGGGATTCTGGTGATGGTGGTGTTGATGTTGGTGTTATTGGAAAGATGTTTGCGTGGGTGGTGTCTGTGTTTTTTTTATTGTGGGTGATTTTGTGCTTTGTTGAGTTTTTTTTTTTTTTGTGTGTTTCCTTTTTTGTATTTTGGAGGATTTTGGTTTTCCCTCATCTTCACTACTGGTAGATGAGGGGTCTGTGTCTGTAAGTGTGTCTGTATGTATGTTTATGGTTTTATTAGTGTGTGTATTTTGGGAGCGGAGGTGGAATTTGACAGCTTTCCTCGTTTCCCCCCTGAGTGGTCACTGTTGGTGGTGGTCTTTCTATTGGTGTTGTTGTTGGTTGTTTTGCCGGTGCTGATGTTGGTTGTGGTCCTCGCCCCAGCGTCGGCAGCAGTGGAACCTTTCGACCCCTTGCCTCTTTCAGCAGTTGAGGGCAGAAGGCTCGCAAATGGGTTTTTTCCCCACAAACAAAACACTGCGGCCTTTTGCCTTCGGTCATAATATGAATGACCGTCCCATTCTGAAGGCGGATGTGGTCCGGGATTGTCTTCACATTCTCGAGCCTGATCTGGAGAAGGATCTCCAGGTCAACCCCGGACCACTCCTCTCTGGCCGTTCTGGTCACTTCTATAGGGACGGTATCCGTTCCTTCCACAATCACACATCCCATAAGCCACCACATGTCAAGTCCTGGTGGGATTCTGGGAATGCGGAGACAGGCCGTTCTTTTTCCCATGTGGGAGGGGTACATCATGACCTTGCTGGTTTTGCAAGGAGTCATAGCGGGTTTCATAGCGAGGGCTTCTGACCTAAACAACACCGAAATGGTGCCGTACTGTCTGCCCCACTCTATGTACTGGGTGTTTTCTCTGATGCACCTCAGCGCGATTTCGACATCTTCTTGTGGGATTAAAGCTGCCCTTTTGGTTTGTGCTGAGATGCATCTATAATGCACCGTTCTACGCTCCATTGCCTCAATAACTTCTACCGGGACAGTTAAGTTAGCCCAAGTTTGCTCTTGCTTGATGAGCTTCCATGCCTGGGCCAACTTTTCATCTTTGTTTGAGAGGCCCATGTTGAAGCATGGCCAGTTTTTGCTGCTGCCGCAGCGAAAGTGGTCTTGTTTTCGTTGTGGGTGTTGTTGTTAGCACTGTCGCTGTTATTATTGTTGTCTTTGCTGCCACCGTTGTTCTCGGTGCAGTTGGTATTGTTGCTGTTGGTGTTGTCGCTATTTGTTTTCATGTTAGTGGTGTTGATATTGTTGTTGCATTTGTTGTTTTTTTTTGTTATCTGTATTTTCGTTGTCGCTGTTACTGTCATTTTTTTCAAAATTAGAGTTCTTATTGGTATCATTGGTGTCTTTGTTTACCTTGTTTGTGGTGGTGTTTGTGTTATCAATGTGTGTTAATTTCGCTGTAGCGCTCCTCTCAACTTCCACGTCGTTGTCGCACGACAGCCGACATATCGCTGGGGGGGCGTGGCACAGCCATGTTTTTTTTTTACTCCGTAAATTTTTTAAAATGTAAAAAAAGTTCAAATATTTGGCCAAAAGGCCCAAATATTATACTTTCCCCTTACGCAACAAGAAATATTTAACAACAAATAATTTTAACAGGCAAATAAAGCGACTTACTGGGAGCGAGCAAAATACGTCCGATTAGACCAATAATAATAATAATAATAATAATAATAATAATAATAATAATAATAATAATAATGCTTTATTTATTAACCACAAGGGTTTACATAAAGTGAGACATTAAGGACAGTACAAGACAATACAGGACGGTACAAATGGGCATTTCTGCGTGTAATAAAACAAAAAAACAGAGGATGTAATAAAAGAACAATGAAAAATTTCCCAATAGGGGGGAGTCTTCCGAGGGCCATCGTGGAGAAAGCCCATTAAAAAAAGCCACGGTGACCCTGACCACCAGGGCAAATGTCCTCTCGCAGTTTTCCACCTTCAATTTACAGGCATATACTTAGAGTAGGTCTATTCACTCGGGCCATTCTTGCCTCTCTCACCCATCTTTCAACAAAAAGCTGGGAAGAGAGCACCTCCCTCTCTACCCTGATTTTCCTTTTCAAATGAAATTGGAAAAAGTTAATTAGGGCATCACCGAAGAGGTAAGTGCTCGTCTTTAGCCCTTTCAGACGCGTCCACCATAATAATAATAATAATAATAATAATAATAATAATAATAATAGTTTCGTTATTGGCCACAAGGGCTGACATCAAGAAAAACATTACAGACGGCACAGAACGGTACAGGACGATACAAAGTGGGTTTTGGCCGTGTAAAAAAGGTTATAACAAGATAGAAATATAAAAAAAAATTCAAACAACAAAACATTCCCCAATAGGGGGGAAACTTCCGAGGGTCACTCGTGGCGAAAACCACATAAAAGACCACGGCCACCCTGACCACCAGGGCAAGCGCCCTCTTTCAGTTTTCCCACTCCTCAGTCTACAGGCGCATACTCAGAGCGGGCCCGTTCACTCGGACCAGACATGCCACTTTCACCCACCTTTCAACAAACTTACTAGAAGGCAGCACTTGCCTCTCCACCCTGATTTTCCTCTTCAAGTGAAACTCGAAAAAGTTAATCAGGGATTGGCCGAAGAGGAAAGTGTCCGTCTTCAACCCTTTCAACCTTGTCCACCACACAATCTCTTTCGCCATGGCCACCAGGCAGATGAAAACTGCCTGCCTTTCCTTCTCTTGAAAGGAAGATGGTGGGGCTATCTGCACAATGGACTCAGTCGATAACCGGATCTGACCTACACGCAGCAACAGCTGTTCGACATATCTCCACAAGTCAGCAATCCTCGGGCACTGAACGAGTATGTGCAGCACGGTTTCGTCGCCCTGCGCGCATCTCGGACAGGCTCGGCTGACAGCAATATCCGTGCCTGTAGAGCTTATCCCGAACCGGCAACGCTCCCTGGTAGCACTGCCAGGCCAGGAATTTCTGGAAGTTGTCCATACGCCCAGGGTCTCCCTCCACTAGCCCTCTATAGAACGCCGAGGTGGATGTTCTACCGATACTAGTGCCCAGCTGGTAGAGGGCGGTGAGCGCGTGGAGACATTCCAGCTTCCAAGCTCTTTCCCTCGGTCTTTTCCTGATCCAGAACTTCAGTTCCGTCAAGGAGACGAGCTGGGGAAAAGCGCGTCTGGCAAACGGTGACCACACCTGTTCACCGTCAAGGAAGCACCAGAGATGTCGCAGCCTCAGCGCATGTTTGCGCATCATCAGCCTGGTCATGCCTAGTCCTCCACGCACCGGAGGTTGACAGCAAATGGATCGTCTGACCATGGGAGCACGTCTCTTCCACAAAAGCAGAAGAGAAGGCGCTCCAATTTGGTCAGAGTTGGGCGGGGGAAAGGCACGACGGTCAGGCGGTAGCAGATGACGGACGCTATGCACGCATTCGCCACCTCCGCCCGACCTTTCAGAGACAGCCTCCTCTCAGCCCATTTCTGGGTGAGAGAGGCCACCCTGTTAGTCACCTCGCTCCAGTTTTTCTCCATCTGGAGGTCCGGACCGAACCAGACCCCGAGCAATTTAGCCTTTCCTTTCGTCCAGCGCCCACAACGCTGTCGGACGGCATGGACTTGCCTCTCCAGGTGCCGAGTTGCAAGCCCACCGACTTTTCCTGGTTTAGCTTTGCTCCTGTCTCGCTTCCTATTCCTTGAGAGCCTCCAATTTGTGCAGTAACGGCTCTAGGGCCAATACGTACAAGAGTGACGAGAGGTGACAACCGTGACGGACCGCGTGCATGATGCTGAATGGCTGTAACAGATGACCGTTCACCTTCACAACTGAGCAGATGTCGCTGTGCATCTCAGCGATCCAACCCCTGAAAATGGGCCCGAAACCTGCCGCCTCGAGGACCGCCGCCAGGTACCGATGGTCGACCCTATCAAATGCCTTAGATTGCCAGGTTCCTTAACCACCACCCTCTCTATGATGTATCGCATGGGGTGGAGGTTGTCGTGGATGGATCTGTCCGGAATGGCGCATGTCTGCGCCTCTCCCACCAGATCACCGACGACAAGCGCCAATCTCGTTGCTAACACCTTGGCCAAAATATTATTAGTATTAACTGTCCCAGCCGAAGTGATGGCGGCAGCACAAAAGAGAACTTTAATTTTTAGATGCATTTCAGTGCAAATCTGCAAAGCGGAATCGCCCCTACAATCTGAAGTGGAGGCTGCACTGAAATGGATCAGAGAAGATATCGAGTATATAGCAAGGGGCAGACTCGGTAACCACCTCGGTGTGACTCAAAACCGAAGCCCTTGCTATTAAACATTCGGTGGCCCCTGTAAAACGGACCACTTTATGATGTACCCCTCCTAAATGGGTAAAAGAACTGTAAAGGTCCGCATTCCAAGAATCTCGCCAGGACTAGATTTATGGTGGCTCCTGGGATGCGTAATCAAGGATGGTACCTACGGTACCCTCATAAACGTCCGAATCCACCAAAGGGAAAGGTGAGAAAAGTTCTCCTTCTCCCCCTCCCGAAACAAATACACGTA
>OZ024741.1:386305184-386360184 GCA_964016885.1 Eledone cirrhosa | reverse complement strand
TCGTCCTTCGAACGCGTTAACAAGGGACGAATTCAGGCCTTGGGTAAATGAGCCTGTTCGAAAAATATATTGCAGTCTCCATTTCATGCCACGAAATCAGGCGATAGGCCTGGGGCCTGTCCTGGGAGGCGTGGGATGGACGCACAAAGATTGCGTATCCCGAGACCACAAAGGGGGTCCGGAAAGGAGCAAACCATGACAGCTGTAACCTGGAACATTACAACCCTTAAGGAAAAGGAAGTAGTGGAGGAGGTTAGACGCTACAGGCTCGTATAGTCGGGGATTCTCAACAAAATTCCATGGCTCTGATACTGTAGATTTGGATGGAGGATGGAAACTCCACTATTCAGGTGTGGTGCTAGAGATGAATGCACAAGCAGGAGTGGGGATACTCACAAGACCATGGCTGTCAGAATGTGTTATGAGTTGGATCCCATTAGGAGGAAGGGTTTGCCTCTTGAAGCTTAGGCTGAAAGATGGGTTTCTGTGGGTGGTGCAAGTTTATGCACCAAACAAGGAGTCCGAATACAGGTCCTTCCTTGATGAAGTCACTGCAGCGTTAGATGTAGTTGAGACTGAGTCATCCTGATGGGAGACTTCAATGTATATGTTGGCACTGACCACCTGACATAGAAAGCAGTGATTGGAAGGAATGGCGACCCCTATCTAAACATGAGTGAAAAGGCCTTACTAGACTTCTATTCTAGCAATGGACTCTATTATAAACACTTTCTTCCATCACAGAGACATCCATAAATATACATGGTATAAAGGGAATCAGAGATCAATAATTGATTTTGCTGTTGTCTCTGATCTCTGATTCTGCGCTGGATGTTCGTGTTAAGAGAGAGCTGAGCTGTCAACTGATCACCGTCTAGTTATCTGCAACTCGAGACTATCTAAAGCCAAGGAAGCCCACAAACCAGGCAGGCCCAGGTGAACCTACAGGATAAAGTGGAAAGCAATGGTGGACAAGAAAGTCAGGACCAGGTATACAGATACTATTGCATCTAAATTCAGAGAACTCCCTGAGAAAACTGAGGACGATGAGACAGAGTTGAGATTGTTTAGCGCAACAGTTTCTGCTTCAGCTTTTAAATGCTGCGGGTGAACGAAGATTGGCGTGGCGCCGGATGACGAGCAAAGAAGGAGGCTTACGAAGCTTGGCTTGGAAATAAGTCCTCCTTCTTGCACTTGCAGTACAAGCAGGCAGAGACAGTAAAAGTGTCCAAAGTTAAGTAATGGGAGGACTTTGGGGTTAAGCTGGAATAAAGTGTTCTGGCAGACCATCCGCCGACTTCGTAATAAGAAGCCCTCCTCCACACCTGCTATCAAGAACGCATCTGGGGATTTCTTCATTTCAGAGAGGTGCATCCTCGCAATGTGGAGAGAATAATTTGCTGATCTCCTAAACCCGATCACAAAAGCATCTTCTGATGTACACGAGGTGCATCTGGGAGTGGTGACTAATCTCTCAGAGACTGAGGTTACAAGAGCAGTTAATGAGCTCAAATGTTGCAAGGCCACTGGGGAAGGTGAAATCTGACCCGAGATGTTAAAAGCCTTCAATAGAGAAGGTATTCTTTGGCTGACTCATGGGTGCCGGGTGGCCTGGATTTCTGGAAAGGCACTTAAACAATAGCAATCGGGAGTGATTATCCCAGTGTTCAAAAAAAGTAACAAGAGAGATTGTTCCAATTACAGAGGGATCTCCTTGTTAGTCGTCGCTGGGAAAGTCTATGCTAATTGTCTGCAAAAAGATGCAAGGAGATTGTCAAGTCCAAGCTAGCTGATGAACAGTGTGGTTTTCACCCTGAATAGAGCACAGCCGACCAAATATTCACACTGGCAGGTCCTCGAGAAATCATGGGAATATTTCCAAGATGTGTATGCTTGCTTCGTAGACTTCAAAAAGGCATACGATTGCATTCCTCAGGACCATTTGTCGAAGGTTCTGCAGGAGTATGGGATTGATGGTCAGCTTCTTGCTGCCCTGATGTCTCTAGACGAATGCCTGTGTATTTGTGTTCGGATAAATGGTACTAAATCCAAACGATTCAATGCGGGAGTCGGACTCCGCTAAGGGTGAATAATGTAACCTCTCCTGTTCATTAATTGCTGGCCTTGTGCCAAAAGTAGAAACAATTATTTACATGAACAGGATCGACATGCGCAGCCGGATTGGAAGTGGTATCATGACTGGTGGGTGTAAAATTACTCGGCTGGAATTTGCAGGCGACATGGTGTTACTTAACTCGACAAAAGGTGATCTCCGACTTGTACTTGATAGGTTTGATGCTGAGTGCTGCATGGTTGGAATGAAAATCAGTGTTACGAAAACTGAGACACTCGTCCTCTCAAGGAAGTCTGTGCAGTGCACTCTACATGTGAATGGAGTTCTACTGAAGCAAGTAGAGAGGTTCAAGTATCTCGGGGCCGTGTTCACGAGTGATAGAAGGAAGGAGAGTAAATTAAATGCAAGAATTGCATGAGCTGGTGCAGTAATCCACCAGCTTCAGTATTCAGTAATGAGAAGGGAGGTAGGCGTAAAAGCCAAATTCGCTATCTTCAATTCGGTATTTGTCCCAAGCTTTACCTATAGTCATGACCGAAAGAATACAATCGCGAATACAAGCGGCCGAAATGGGATTCCACCGCAGGATCTTTGGAGTTACATTACTCGATAAAGTACGTAACTCGGAAATCAGAAAGTCACTCCAGGTAGAGCCGATAGTTCTCCGAATTGAAAAATCTCTTCCCCGATACATATATGTATACAGCTGTCCCGAAGCTAAATTTAATTCTACTTTTAAGTTGAGCCAACTCATTCAGCTTCATATGCAAAGGTTGTTTATGGCTTAGCTAGCAATTTCTGAGTGCATGTCAGCTTATGTCAGCTAATTGGCTAGCCAATCTGTTATTTTAATAAATATATATATATAGAGAGAGGGGGGGATGAGAGAGATAATATGCGTGAAGATGTTATGAAATAGGGCAACGACCCTTACAAGACGGAAAAAGTAGTTGCCATCAGTCGTTATGAGGAATTTGAACCCTGTATCTCCACGATACGGATGTGCTTTAAACCATTACGCCAATGGACAATGACAACTCTTACCGTCTACATTATGTAGCTGAATGGCAGCTTTTAAATGTAAACAAACATATATATAGCCAATCTCTCAGACTTTTACGAAACGCTGAGAGGATAAAGTTAGTATAAAGAGTGCTGTGCTCATGCACGGAGGTATATATATACATACATATATATATACATACATATATATATATATATATATATATATATATATATATATATATATATATATATATATATATATATATAGATATAGTAATGTTAGAAAGGACATCCAATCAAAAAAATTAAGCCAAAATAAAGGTTTGTATGAGCAAGATGCAGTCTTTAACCTGATTTGTCTCATAATGTAACCCAGGGAAGCGTGGAAAATGAACATTAAACGATGATGATGATGATGATAATGAATATATAAAGCACTTACTCAACTAATGGAACATCAGTACTATCACTTGGATGAATTTTTGCTTCGTTATTTTGGTCACGTGCAATCTATCAGCATTAAAACAAAATATGACATGAAAAAATATGGTGTGCTGAACAGAGACTATAACATAGGCATATATGTGTGTGTGTGTGTGTGTGTGTGTGTGTGTGTGTGTGTGTGTGTGTGTGCAATTCAGATTAAAAGATATATGTATATATGTAGAGAGAGAAAGAGCCATACATCGTTAAAGAAACTCATAGTATGTTGTACATATATATAATGCATATAACATTTAGGAAATAGTAAATACTTTAAGGTGGAAAAGTTCTTATTTTTCTTACGGTTACTGTTTCATTGTTCGTAAACCAAAGCAAAAATCGATCTAAGCAATCGATTATCGATTACCAACTATCGATTTTGGTAAAGCTACGGAAGACGCGAAACTAATCATCAGAGGAATCGTCTTTGGATAAATTCCAGTAAAATACAAAACACCTTTGTTTGTAGGGATCAGAGGGTCAGCCAAAACTATTGAGTGCATGATGTGAAGAATGTTTTAACTATGACTGCAGATAAAAATAGGACCGGACGTCGTATCTGCTAGAAAGAAGTATAACCAGCTCAACAAATTAAGAATTTTGAGCAGATATATACTAAGTTAAGGTATAATAACATATACTGTATATGTATGATATTTATATATACATATATCTTTTAATTTGAATTATTGATGCTCTGGACAAACGTCCATTGAGCTTTTCTGCTGAGAAATATAATCATCATGCATATTATATATATGATACCTTAACTTAGTATATGTATATATGTGTGTGTGTGTGTGTGTGTGTGTGTGTGTGTGTGTGTGTGTGTGTGTGTGTGCGTGTGTGTGTGTGCGTGTGTGTGTGTGCGTGGAGGTAGGGGTAGTGGGACGGGGGTGTATTTTGGTTAAGAGGTGCCTACTGACTGTAGGTTTCGCTTTGTACTTAGGCAAGGCGTGCCTTCTGTATTACTGTGTAGCGCCAAAGATCTTGGTCCAGTGACATTGTCTTGGAGAGGTGTAAGTGTGTGAGTCGTCCCAGGTTTTTCTGGGTCTACCTACTCCGTAGCTACTGTCTATTTTGATCGCCCTGCACTTTTTTATACAGCTGTCGTCTTTCATGCGCATCACGTGACCGTACCAACGTAGTCTTCTCTCGAGTAAACAGCATCTTACCCTCTTATTCCTAATTTCTCACTTAGTTCATTTATGCTTTGCCGTTCGCGTATATTACTATTACACATCCAATGGAGCATGCAAGCATCGTTCCTCTCCAGTCTGCATAGATCCTCTGCACACAATGCCCAGGTCTCACTGCCATGCAACATTGCTGTTCGTATGCAGGCATCATACAGCCTGCCTTTCATTTTTAGAGAGAAACCTTTAGCGGCCAATAGTGGTATAAGCTCTCTGAACTTTTTCTATCCCGTTCTGACTCTAGCTACTGTACTTTCGGAGCACCCTCCACCACTGCTGATTTTGTCACCCAGGTAACGAAAGTTGTCCACTATTTCTATAGAACCATCCGAGCAATGGAATGAGCTAGTATCTTGTGGGTATTTGCTGCTACTTATTGCACCTGAGCACCGGCCACATATAAAATCTATATTCTTAGTTAGCTTACCTGTGATCCCACTACATCTTCTATGCACCCATACTTTGCATTTAAGACATAAAATGAAGTTTTCTGCCTACTCCTTTCCTACACACTGAGCATGGCCATTTCCCAGATGGGACCAGTGCCCTATTTTCCTTCCTACATATTAGAACTTTAGTCTTAGACAAGTTAATTTTAAGGCCTTTTGATTCTAAGCCATGCTTCCATGTTTGGAATTTCTTCTCTAGTTCAGCCATTGATTCGTCTATGAGCGTTAGATCATCTACGTATAGAAGTTCCCATGGACAGCCGGTCTTAAACTCCTCTGTTATAGCCTGGAAGGCGATAATAAATAGGAGGGGGCTAAGGACGGAGCCCTGATGAACACCAACTTTTACGCTAAACTCTTCACTATATTCGTAGTTAATTCTAACCTTGCTGACTGTTTCTTTATAGCTCTCACAAGCCATTCGTCAACACCTAGTTTTCTAAGAGACCACCAGATAATGGAGCGGGGGACTCTGTCGAAGGCTTTCTCCAAGTCAACGAAAACTAAGTATAGGGCTACTTTTAGTTAGGTACTTCTCCTGTAGTTGTCGTACAAGCAAAAGAGCGTGTGTGGTACTTTTACCTGACACAAACCCGAACTGCATTTCATCTAGATCAATTCGCTCTCTGATTAGTTACGCTATTACTTTTTCTGTGACCTTCATGACCTGGTCAATTAATTTAATGCCTCTAGTTTCCCCTATCTAGGGCATCTCCTTTACCCTTGTAGCAGTTAATGATGATGATGCTACGCCAGTCCTTCGGTACGACCCCATTCTGTATGACTTGGTTTACTATCCAGGTGACCATAGTGTGTCCCACCATTCCAGATGCTTTCAGTATTTCAGCAACTATTTCCGAAGGCCCAGCCGCCTTGCCCGTCTTCATATCTTTGATTGCCTTACTTATTATACTACCTTCAACTTGCACTGCTGATCCCTCTATTGGATCGATGTGGGGGAGACTGTCTTTCTCCCATTTATTCTCCTCATTTAGTAGCCTTTTATATATATATATATATATATATATATAAGGAAAAGAAATTGAAAATGCAACTGGAGTCTTTTAAGAATATTTATTTATTTACTTTACCGGTTTCACAGTTCTTATGTTTTTCAAAAGTAAAATTGAGATGGAGGGTTAGTGTTTCTGTTGTGGTTTGTCATATATTCACAGATGCGAGACAAATCACAACAGAAACACTAACCCTCCATCTCAATTTTACTTTTGAAAAACATAAGAACTGTGAAACCGGTAAAGAAAATAAATAAATATTCTTAAAAAACTCCAGTTGCATTTTCAATTTCTATTCCTTATACTTTTACCCGTGTATTTTTCTTTTGGTTTTTTAAAAAATCATTTTCTTATATATATATATTTTATATATATATATATATATATATCATCATCTTCGTTTAACGTCCATTTTCCACGCTAGCATGGGTTTTTATATATTTATATATGTTTATATATTTATATATATATATATATATTACATTCATTTAAATTATTGATGTATTGTTTTATTGATATTTTTTATCTGTTTGTCCCGAATCTTCTATTATCGATTTTTTATCGTATGGTTGATTGTAGACTTGTTCTATGTGTGACGGTATTTTAACGATAGTTATAGCTCTGATTCATCTGAATTATTGAGCCCTCTGCCGCTCATTTCGAATATTGTTTATCGTGAACTCGTGCGCCGATTTTTCGATACTCGATCTTTCTAATATATATATATATATATATATATTTGTACCCATTTATTCATACGGCTGGTTTATAATTTATATCTATGCGTGTGAGTGTGCATGTGTGTGTATGTGTGTATATATATATGTGTATATGTGTGTGTATATATATGTGTGTGTATGTGTATTTTTATATCTATGTTTTTTACATACTTATATATACGTGTGTTTCTGTATGGGTGAATGTATGTGTATATGTATGTATATATATATATGTATGTGTATGTATGTGTATATATGTATATATATATATATATATATAGTCGCGTACGTACGTGTGATTAGATATACATGTGCTGATATAT
The DNA here is from genome assembly GCA_964016885.1 of Eledone cirrhosa. Taxonomy (NCBI): domain Eukaryota; kingdom Metazoa; phylum Mollusca; class Cephalopoda; order Octopoda; family Eledonidae; genus Eledone; species Eledone cirrhosa. The sequence continues at coordinate 386,352,922 of OZ024741.1, read as the reverse complement.
ATATATGTGCTTCGTGTGTATGTATGCGCGCCTCTGTAAGTATGTACGCATGTATGTGCTTTTGTCTGTACGTATTTATATATATATATATTTATATATATATATATGTGTGTGTGTACGTACGAACCTATGTTTGTTTTCTTTTTTTCTAGTGTTAATTTATAATTGATAACCCCTCCATCTTACATTCTCTTTGATTTAAAAAGTTTTTTCATTCTCATATATTGTTTCATTTTTATACATGTATCGAGCCTCAGACTGACACTCCTTTGACTGATACACTCCCTTCCCTGTATATCATTCTCATATATGTGATCGCGTGTGTGTGTGTGTTTATACGCGTGCTTTCATACTTGTATGTGTATATATTTAATACCTGAATCTGGATGTATGTTAACTATATTATCTTACTATTTCTTTTTCAACTTATATTATATACGTATTTGTGGTCATACACTGATATGCTTGCCCTCATATATGTACTTACGCACACATTTTCACTATACACATGCATTTGTACATACACACATATGTGAGTGAATATACACACATTTATACACATACCCTAACTATATTTCCTTATTGTTTTATATATCTCTTGCATTACTTTTATTTATAATTTTTTTTGCCCGTTAAACTTTTGCCTTTCTTGAGGAGATTTTTCAAATATTTCACTGTTTTAAATTGCCTTGTCCGATGAACGGATGAGGCCGTTTTTTGTATTCGTCTTATTCGGGAAACCTCTGGTAATGAGGTAATTATATTGTATTGTTTATTATATATATATATATATTATGTTATGTTAGTAGGGCGGTGAATTGGCAGTATCGGTAGAGGGTTGGACGCCATGCTTTCTAGCATAGTTACGTCCCTTTACAGTCTGAGTTCAAATGCCGCCTAGGTTAACTTTGCCTTTCACCCTTACGGGGTCGATAAAATAAAGTACCAGTAATGTACTTGCTGGCCTTGTGCCTAAAGTAGAAACAATTATATTATGTCATATTATATTATATCATATTTTATATGTTGTTATCAAGGTAGATTGTATGATGCCTGCATATGTAGTGCAATGCTGCTGGATAGGAACATGTAGAGAATATGTGACAGCTGAAGAAATTAATCGGGTATGGTCAGCTAGATGTGTAATGTTAGAGTACATGAATGATAAAGTACAGATGTGTAGAGAGAAAAACTGAGTATAAGAGGAATCATACATATGTGGTGGGCAAAGAGAAGATTGCATTGGTATGGACATGTAATGCACATGGATAATTGTTAGGTGAAGAAGTGTCAGGACTTCCAACTGGAAGGAAACTGTGAAAGTAAAATATCAAGAAAAACCTGGCCAGAGATAACGAAAGCTAATGTCAAGATAGCTAAACTTCACGAGGTAGATGACACAGAAAAGAGACAAGTGGAGAGATTTTCTAGTGAAGAAGACTTGTCTAATCCATGTAAGCATGGCTAAATGGCTATGATGATTACAGATCTAACATCATAAAGCTAGGTTTCATCCCAATTCTTAATGTCATTTCTTTGTTGTTTCAAGTATGTAACCTGCATCATTAGCACAAGAACACAAGGAATAAGGTTGCTTGAACCAACTACAGTAGATGAACCATACCAATTCTATTTACCTTGAGAAAAGGTAAAGACAACCCTGGTATGATTTAATCTCAAACCATAAAGGAATGGATATAAGAAGTAAATACAGGAAGACATCATTTAAACTGAGACTCTAAGTATCTGTACCTATCATAAGAAACAAGTTATTTGTTCTGGCTCTCTATACTCTGAGTTCAATCCCACTGAGACTAGCTTTGCCATTCATCCTTTTGATGATTAATAAAATATAGTACCAGCTAAGTACTGGGGTTGATTAACTTAATCAACCCAAATTTCTGATAAACAGTTCAAATCCTGCTGCTATGAATATATCTGGAAAAAGATCATCTTTTACATGAATGAATATGCATTAATTAAAAATATTTCTGGTACATTTATAGCTACTTCTCAACTAGGGCCAAGACCAGGTATAATCTGCTAAGATATATATTTCTTGAAGTCAACTTTACCTTTCATCCTTTCAAAGTTGATAAAAAAGTATTCTCTGGAAGAAATCTACAGTGTTTATACCTGAAGAGGGGATGGACTCCACCAGGCTTTACATATCCAAGAAATACCATGTGCCACTATGGCACCCCTATGACTGCAGTTACGACTCCAGTTACGGGAACATACCATACCATATATATTTCTAATTTTGGTGATCCACATGGTAAATGAATGCCCAGTACACATCTGTAAAATTGGTTCATGATAGGAAGGGCATCCTGCCATAGAAAACCTGCCAAACTAAGGATTGGTAAGACTCTTCAGCTATGCCAAGGACATGACAACTTCTCTAGTGTTGGTGCCATGATAAAATGCACATGGTAGAGTGCAGGATCGTATATTGGGCCCCGGCCCACCTTGAGGTCAGAGGCTCTCTCTGCTTGAGTACTAGCCAGCCTGTGACATGTCTAACCTTTGGTAGCAGGAATAAAAGTCATTGAATGATGATGATATAGGTGCAAACATGGCCATGCTGTTAAGAGGTTTGCTTTATAACCAAGTTGTTTCAGTTTTGATTTTACTACATGGTACCTTGAGCAGGTGCCTAATACTATAGCTGTAGGGTAGCCAATGTCTTGTGATGGAAACTGGTCAATGAAAACAATGTATAAGCATGCTGCATAAGTATATGTGTGTGTGAGAGAGAGAGAGAGAGAGTCTGTGTGTCTGTGTGTGTTTGTTGTCACGTTGCATTGATGCAGTTTGGCAGAAGATGAAATTTTTTTATATCCTAAAGTTCAGAAGTTCATTGAAGTTTTAAAAACATGTATATAATTATACCGTTCATGTTTCCTTCATGTTTCCTTCATGTTTCCTTCATGTTTCAATCAATTTGCTTCTTTTTCGAAGAAAGTCTTTAAAACCTAATGGACCATACAGTTGTCAAAGTATTTTACAATTGTTGTCAGTATTACTGTGGATTGGCAGTATTGGTAGAGTGTCAGACATCTTTATGGCATAGAGTTATTGCCCTTTACGTTCTGAGTTCAAATCCTACTGAGGTTAGTTTTGACTTCCATCCTTACAGGGTGGAAAAAATGAAGTACTAGTCATGCACTGAGGTTGATTTAATTGACTTGCCCCTCCCAAAAAAATTGTTAGCCTTGTGCCAAAGGTAGAAACAATTATTACTATAATTATTATCTTTTTATATTAATGTCCATGATAAAGAATAAATAATATCTTTCCTTTACCTTTTCTATGGAAATACATAAAACATATATTTATATATATATATATATATATATAATTTTTGATGATTTAGTGTTAAAGAATAAAAACTAAGGATAAATTAAAAACTTATTTTTTTTACATGGGGTCCCCTAAGCACTCTAAGCTATTGCATTGCTTATTTAGCTTATAGGTAAGTCCAGTACCGCATATGAACATAAATAACCAAATATAGAAAATCATAAAAATGATAACAATATATATATATATAATCACTTTCATTTTATATATATATATACATAAAAGCATATAATGATATGGTGAATTCTTCAGTTTCTGATAGTAGACTGCATCAAGCTGAATGATAATAGTAAGCAGAAAATATAACAAAAACTGCTTGTAAATAATATGAGTCAGTGCAGAAATGAAAACTATTTTTTTTTTCTTCTGGTAAAGATTTAGGAAGTATTAAGATCAATATGAGGAATTTTTCCTGAGTGATAGCATGACCCCTTTTTTAAAACTTTTTTTTTATATGCATGATAGCATTAAGTTTACTAACAACCAATAGTAAGGGATGGGTATATGATGAAAGGCAAAGCAGCATAAAAATCAATCATCTATTTATGGATTGCTGGAAGCTGTTTTGCAAAGAACAGAGATCAAATAGACTCCTTAGTGCAAACATTGCATTGGTTTTAATGAAGATATTGAGATAGATTAAAAGTGTGGCATCTTGATAATGAATAGAGGTGAAATAATGGAAAGTGATGGGGTAAATCATCAGATAACGAAGTCGTAAAGCAAGGTTTTTGGCATTGAAGAAGGTTATAAATACTTAGGAATTATAGAGTTAGATCAGATAAAGAAAACTATAATAGAGAAAATATTTACAAAGAAATACTTTCAGAAGCTCTGAAATTACTGCCTCCATCTAAGCTAAATGGTAAAAATAAGACTCTAGCCATTATTGCTTAGAGGTATAGGGGAATTACACCAAAGTGATATAACTTGAAAAATAATGACATACTTGGAGCATTACACTCGAAAAGTGATGATAGATGCATAGAAGTCTTTATATACCATGTAAGAAAGAAGGAAGAAAGTTAATTGGTTGCAAGAATGTACACTGTGTGAAGAAAATAGACTAACAGAGTACAAAAACAAGAAAATCAGTATGGAACTGCCTTAACAAGAAATATTGAGAGCAATGCTATCCCACTACATCTCTTGTGTGCCCAAGATCTGCATTGCGTACATTTTATGGAATTTATGCCAGTTCCTTTCCTACATTTCCCCAATGGAATCAGAGTATTGTAAATGCTAAATGATAACACATAGAAAGTCTGAGTAAGAAGCATTACAACCAGGTCTCCAACTTGAGGATACCTTCCTCCCTTCTTTCCACCAGGCTAGGAGGATCTGAAGAAAGTTAAGACTCTTGCTCTATCTCCTGAGTAAGTAATGAAAATAATAAAGTAGTATAGTTAATGACAATGAAAGCTTCTGCTGTCAAAAACATCTTGACTGATGCAACAGCTGAGACATTGAGGTCACCATAGAGGCGATGGAAATAAGTGTGGGAAATTTAAGAATCAAAGAGGCCATTATCACCAACAAGAAAAAGCCACAAATAAATAATAGATTAGAAATACACAAAGCGAATTGGTTATTATAATGATTCCATTCATGCATATTTTAGATACTTAGACCAGTTATGGAAGAACACATCAATCATTCAGCTATCACATCCTGGCTGTTCCACTGAATCAGGGGAGGGAGGAGGGTTTGAGAAGGTGCCTGTGTCTGCTTGCTATTGCATGGGCACGCAAAGAATAATGGTTTCTGATTTAGGCACAAACCAACAAATTGGGGAGAGGGGAAAGTCAATTAAATCGACCACAGTATGTTACTGGTACTTTATTTTATCCACCCCATAAGGATGAAAGGCAAGGCTAACTGCAGTGGGATTTGAACTCAGAACTGGGAGCCAAAACATTAAGGCCAATGCAAACAATCAAGGACAGTGGGGATTTAAATGAAACAAGTAAACAGGAAAACAAATAAAGTAATAATTGTTTCTACTTTTGGCACAAGGCCAGCAATTACCCAGTGCATTACTGGTACTTTATTTTATCGACCCCGTAAAGATGAAAGGCAAAGTTAACCTCGGCAGGATTTGAACTCAGACTGTAAAGGGACGTAATAACCGAATTCCTCAATGGTGCACCATCCAGGGTTAATTAAAGAATCCCACAGATTTAAGATCCCCAATAATGATAATGAAACTTACAAGTTTTTTATTTTCTTCTTTGAATATTTTGAATGTCTCTGGCCAGAAAATTTGATGCAAATAATTATTGTCAGCACTAAAAGATTGTAAGTTTAGATCCAATATTCCAGATGGTAATGTAGTGAGTTGGTTACCATCTACACTTAACTCTTCAAGGTACCTACAATGGGATAGAAATTAATATCATTTTATATCTAGAATATTCATTGTAACATGTTTTAGATAATGTAAACACCATTCAGGCTGAGGTTGTCAATGTTTAATGCCAAGTCCACTCTGATCAAGCAGTTATGAGATCAAAGACATTTTAGCCAATATTTAGAGCTACACTATCTTTTGTGTCCTCCCACTTATGTGATTTAACTCTTTTGTCACCAACCTGCCTGAAATTCTCCTTAATTTTTAAACAAGACTTTTCATTATATATTGTCTGATAGGAAGGGCATCCAGCCGCAGAAAGCTTGCCAAACAAAGGTTTGGGAGGATATTCATCAGCATCATCATCATCATCATTTTACAGCCGCTTTTCCTTCCTTGCATGGGTGGGACGGGTCCTCTTCAACACAGCATCTTTCCATTCATCACGGCCCCTCATCATCTCTTCTGTGAGCTTCAGCAATCTGAGGTCAGCTCTCACCACCTCCGCCCATGTTTTTCGTGGTCAAAAACCTCTCCTGTGCACTCAATAGAATGTGAAACCATACATAAGTGAAATGAGATCCCTGGCCCATCCAGGAGATCAGCAGTCCCGCTTCAGTCCTGACTTGGTCTACGTAGATCCATCCAACCCTTGCTAGCTGGAAAGTGGATGTTAAAAGAATAATGATGATTGTTTGTAATTAACCCTTTAGCATTTAAACCGGCCATATCTGGCCAGAATATTCTCACTGCTTTCTGTTCAAACTGGCCCCAACCGGCCCTTCATACCGACATTAAGGTATTGTTCTCAAAATAAATAATATCAAAATCTCATAGATTCGATATTATGTGAGATAATTATGTAAGGTAAAGCTTTTACTGTCAAAATACAATACTTTATATAGAGTAATGTAAATGCTAAAAGATTAAACTAAAACTTCTTATTGTAATTTTATATAATTCCCTTTTTGTTCCTGTGTGTGGATAGCCATCTCCTTGCTGATCACAGTGAGTAGAAAAGTAGCTTATATGTTCTTATTAAGAAAGCAGTGTGATATCGATGGCTGATACTTTATCAGCTTGCAATCTTTAGCCATATCTTCAGCCATGAATAGAAAGATGTGAGAGGATTCTGACCAGATATGGCCGGTTTAAATGGTAACGGGTTAATGCCAAGGAAACCAGGTATAAGCGCAAGCTTGATGAGCTTTTGGGCTAGAACAAACTTTTACTTTTTAACTGCCTTCTCTCTCTCCCTTTCTCATACACACACACACATACACACACACAGTGTCCCAGTGAGTCTGCCAGAAGATTATATTCGAAATGGTGTATATGCTTGTGGCATGTTGTGTCTGTGTGTGGGGGTGGGGAGGTATGTGTGGTGTGGATGTTTGTGTGTGTGTGCGCACATGTAAGTGTGTGTGGAATTACCCTGCCACATTCACTATAATTCAGTGAATAAGATTAGATAGTTCCATTGATGAAACAACTGGAACAGCCATTCGTCAAAAATACTGACATGCAATCCATTTATATATAGAGAGTAAATAAGCATTTGTTGCTACAAGACATAGTAGCCATTATAACTTCTGTCGCTTTTGATTTCTAAACACCATACTTATCATTAAGCCTGCCCTGGTCATCACACCACCACACTACAACCCTGGTCTTAAGCACCCTCCCCACGACTCTGGTCTTCACCACCCTACTCCTGTAACAACCAAATATATTAACTAGCCATAAGACAGAAGATACTTTTAACTATGGAACCAGTCAGTCCATGTATTGGGAGGACTGGTGGTGTGGTGTGGTGTGGTGTGTTGGGAGGATTGGTGGTGTGGTGTGGTGTGATGTGGTGTACAGGACTGGTGGTGTGGTGTGGTGTGATGTGGTGTACAGGACTGGTGGTGTGGTGTAAGATCTGGATGCCATATATAAATAGGCTGAGGACAACAACATAAAACTTAATATTGGAAAATTTCAAGCTCTACCATATCAACCTGCTAACACAAGGAGAGAAGAACAAAGCTAAACCAGACCAGGGAGGATGGAAATCTCCGTGTTGAAATCAATACGAGACCTGGGTATAGACATATATACATATATATACATGTGAAAGGGAATGTAAAATATATATATATCATCATCATCGTTTAATGTCCATCTTCCATGCTAGCATGGGTTAGACGGTTTTGTTCCACTTGATGTGGGATTGGTCAGGAGACCGTGTCTCGCTCATACAGAACTGTCCTAGCAGGTTTTCTATGGCTGGATACGCTTCCTAACACCAACCACTTTACAGTGTGGACTGGGTTCTTTTTGTTGTGTCACCGACATATATTCATATAGATATATATGTTCATATAGATATATATGTATATATTGTTATACTTTAGGATGGTCATGCTGCCAATAAAAACACACCCAACTGCTAGTTTTCACTTGAATCTATTACGAATTTCCAGTTGGTTGGTTGGTTTAATAATCGGATGGTTATTTATTTGTTTATTGCCAAAACTCTTTCATCACACATTCTGTGTTCTCCTCCTCAGTGACTAATTTATTATTTTGTGTCTCTCCGTTGTTCTGCCCTACACCATCTTGTTTTTGTGTGCTGTGTGCTGTGTACTTGGGTTGTGCGTGCTTTATATCTGTGTGTGTGTGTGTTTTTATTTATAAGTATAAATAAATATATAAAAACATACTCAAGTTAGCTGTGGAGGTGAATGTTCTAAAAGTACTATAGCCAGAGTGAGAACAGGATGGAGAAAGTTCAGGGAGCTATTACAGCTTCTAAACACAAAAGGTTTTTCCCTCGAAATGAAGGGCAGTTTGTATGATGCATGGCAGTGAGACCTTGGCAGTGTATGCAAAGGACCTACAAACATTGAAAAGAAATGAAGCTTGCATGCTTCGAGGGATGTATAATAGTAATATACATGAATGGAAAATTGTAAATGAACTGAGAGAGAAATTGGGCATATGAGGAATCGGATGCAGTGTGCAGGAGAGGAGAATGCGTTGGTATGGACATGTGATGTGTATGAAGGATGACAGCTGTATAGAAAGGTGCAGGGTGCTCAAGGTTGATGGAAGTTATGGTGTAGGAAGACTTAGGAAGACTTGAAATGAGGTGATAAAAGCTGACCTTGCAGAATTGTACCTCTCGAAGGTGATGAGAGAGCATCAAGATCTCTGATATTATGCAGTAATAAAGAAGACCTGCCTTCCCATGTGTACAGGTTGAAGCATATATATAGTAATGCACCTCCTTCCCCCTCCCACTTCCATACACTTCACACGTCCGAACACTATACCAACATCCTAACACACCACACATGCTCGAACACTCCATCCCACACATACACCCCTAGATCTGCCTGTCCAATCCCCACACACATGACAAAAAGTGGCTAGTCCACACAATAAAGAGGTCATGTAGATGACACGACTAAAAGCACCCAGCCCACACTGTAAAGTGTTTGTGTAGGAGTCACAACAAAAAGCACCCAGCACACACTGTAGAGTGTTTGTGTAGGAGTCACAACAAAAAGCACCCAGCCCACACTGTAAAGTGTTTGTGTAGGAGTCACGACAAAAAGCACCCAGCCCACACTGTAAAGTGTTTGTGTAGGAGTCACGACAAAAAGCACCCAGCCCACAAAGTAGAGTGTTTGAGTAGGAGTCACGACAAAAAGCACCCAGCCCACAAAGTAGAGTGTTTGAGTAGGAGTCACGACAAAAAGCACCCAGCCCACAAAGTAGAGTGTTTGAGTAGGAGTCACGACAAAAAGCACCCAGCCCACACTGTAAAGTGTTTGTGTAGGAGTCACGACAAAAAGCACCCAGCACACACTGTAGAGTGTTTGTGTAGGAGTCACAACAAAAAGCACCCAGCCCACACTGTAAAGTGTTTGTGTAGGAGTCACAACAAAAAGCACCCAGCCCACACTGTAGAGTGTTTGTGTAGGAGTCACGACAAAAAGCACCCAGCCCACAAAGTAGAGTGTTTGAGTAGGAGTCACGACAAAAAGCACCCAGCCCACAAAGTAGAGTGTTTGAGTAGGAGTCACGACAAAAAGCACCCAGCCCACACTGTAAAGTGTTTGTGTAGGAGTCACGACAAAAAGCACCCAGCACACACTGTAGAGTGTTTGTGTAGGAGTCACAACAAAAAGCACCCAGCCCACACTGTAAAGTGTTTGTGTAGGAGTCACAACAAAAAGCACCCAGCCCACACTGTAGAGTGTTTGTGTAGGAGTCACGACAAAAAGCACCCAGCCCACAAAGTAGAGTGTTTGAGTAGGAGTCACGACAAAAAGCACCCAGCCCACACAGTAGAGTGTTTGTGTAGGAGTCACGACAAAAAGCACCCAGCCCACACTGTAGAGTGTTTGTGTAGGAGTCACGACAAAAAGCACCCAGCCCACACTGTAGAGTGTTTGTGTAGGAGTCACAACAAAAAGCACCCAGCCCACACTGTACAGTGTTTGTGTAGGAGTCACGACAAAAAGCACCCAGCCCACACAGTAGAGTGTTTGTGTAGGAGTCACAACAAAAAGCACCCAGCCCACACTGTAGAGTGTTTGTGTAGGAGTCACAACAAAAAGCACCCAGCCCACACTGTAGAGTGTTTGTGTAGGAGTCACAACAAAAAGCACCCAGCCCACACTGTACAGTGTTTGTGTAGGAGTCACAACAAAAAGCACCCAGCCCACACTGTAGAGTGTTTGTGTAGGAGTCACGACAAAAAGCACCCAGCCCACACAGTAGAGTGTTTGTGTAGGAGTCACAACAAAAAGCACCCAGCACACACTGTAGAGTGTTTGTGTAGGAGTCACGACAAAAAGCACCCAGCACACACTGTAGAGTGTTTGTGTAGGAGTCACGACAAAAAGCACCCAGCCCACACAGTAGAGTGTTTGTGTAGGAGTCACAACAAAAAGCACCCAGCCCACACTGTAGAGTGTTTGTGTAGGAGTCACAACAAAAAGCACCCAGCCCACACTGTAGAGTGTTTGTGTAGGAGTCACAACAAAAAGCACCCAGCCCACACTGTAGAGTGTTTGTGTAGGAGTCACGACAAAAAGCACCCAGCCCACACTGTAGAGTGTTTGTGTAGGAGTCACAACAAAAAGCACCCAGCCCACACTGTACAGTGTTTGTGTAGGAGTCACGACAAAAAGCACCCAGCACACACTGTACAGTGTTTGTGTAGGAGTCACGACAAAAAGCACCCAGCCCACACAGTAGAGTGTTTGTGTAGGAGTCACAACAAAAAGCACCCAGCCCACACTGTAGAGTGTTTGTGTAGGAGTCACAACAAAAAGCACCCAGCCCACACTGTAGAGTGTTTGTGTAGGAGTCACAACAAAAAGCACCCAGCCCACACTGTAGAGTGTTTGTGTAGGAGTCACGACAAAAAGCACCCAGCCCACACTGTAGAGTGTTTGTGTAGGAGTCACAACAAAAAGCACCCAGCCCACACTGTACAGTGTTTGTGTAGGAGTCACGACAAAAAGCACCCAGCACACACTGTACAGTGTTTGTGTAGGAGTCACGACAAAAAGCACCCAGCCCACACAGTAGAGTGTTTGTGTAGGAGTCACAACAAAAAGCACCCAGCCCACACTGTAGAGTGTTTGTGTAGGAGTCACAACAAAAAGCACCCAGCCCACACTGTAGAGTGTTTGTGTAGGAGTCACAACAAAAAGCACCCAGCCCACACTGTACAGTGTTTGTGTAGGAGTCACGACAAAAAGCACCCAGCCCACACTGTAGAGTGTTTGTGTAGGAGTCACGACAAAAAGCACCCAGCCCACACTGTAGAGTGTTTGTGTAGGAGTCACGACAAAAAGCACCCAGCCCACACAGTAGAGTGTTTGTGTAGGAGTCACAACAAAAAGCACCCAGCACACATTGTAGAGTGTTTGTGTAGGAGTCACAACAAAAAGCACCCAGCACACACTGTAGAGTGTTTGTGTAGGAGTCACAACAAAAAGCACCCAGCCCACAAAGTAGAGTGTTTGAGTAGGAGTCACGACAAAAAGCACCCAGCCCACACTGTAGAGTGTTTGTGTAGGAGTCACGACAAAAAGCACCCAACCCACACTGTAGAGTGTTTGTGTAGGAGTCACGGCTAAAAGCACCCAGCCCACACTGTAGAGTGTTTGTGTAGGAGTCACAACAAAAAGCACCCAGCACACACTGTAGAGTGTTTGTGTAGGAGTCACAACAAAAAGCACCCAGCCCACAAAGTAGAGTGTTTGAGTAGGAGTCACGACAAAAAGCACCCAGCCCACATTGTAGAGTGTTTGTGTAGGAGTCACGACAAAAAGCACCCAACCCACACTGTAGAGTGTTTGTGTAGGAGTCACGGCTAAAAGCACCCAGCCCACACTGTAGAGTGTTTGTGTAGGAGTCACGACAAAAAGCACCCAGCCCACACTGTAGAGTGTTTGAGTAGGAGTCACGACAAAAAGCACCCAGCCCACATTGTAGAGTGTTTGTGTAGGAGTCACAACAAAAAGCACCCAGCCCACACTGTAGAGTGTTTGTGTAGGAGTCACGACAAAAAGCACCCAGCCCACACTGTAGAGTGTTTGTGTAGGAGTCACGACAAAAAGCACCCAGCACACACTGTAGAGTGTTTGTGTAGGAGTCACGACAAAAAGCACCCAGCACACACTGTAGAGTGTTTGTGTAGGAGTCACAACAAAAAGCACCCAGCCCCCACTGTAGAGTGTTTGTGTAGGAGTCACAACAAAAAGCACCCAGCCCACAAAGTAGAGTGTTTGTGTAGGAGTCACAACAAAAAGCACCCAGCCCACACTGTAGAGTGTTTGTGTAGGAGTCACAACAAAAAGCACCCAGTCCACACAGTAGAGTGTTTGTGTAGGAGTCATGACAAAAAGCACCCAGCACACACTGTAGAGTGTTTGTGTAGGAGTCACGACAAAAAGCACCCAGCACACACTGTAGAGTGTTTGTGTAGGAGTCATGACAAAAAGCACCCAGCACACACTGTAAAGTGGTTGTGTAGGTGTCATGACTAAAAGCACCCAGCCCACACTGTAGAGTGTTTGTGTAGGAGTCACAACAAAAAGCACCCAGCCCACAGAGTAGAGTGTTTGTGTAGGAGTCACGACAAAAAGCACCCAGCACACACTGTAGAGTGTTTGTGTAGGAGTCACAACAAAAAGCACCCAGCCCACAGAGTAGAGTGTTTGTGTAGGAGTCACGACAAAAAGCACCCAGCACACACTGTAGAGTGTTTGTGTAGGAGTCACGGCTAAAAGCACCCAGCACACACTGTAGAGTGTTTGTGTAGGAGTCACGACAAAAAGCACCCAGCACACACTGTAGAGTGTTTGTGTAGGAGTCACAACAAAAAGCACCCAGCCGACACAGTAGAGTGTTTGTGTAGGAGTCATGACAAAAAGCACCCAGCACACACTGTAGAGTGTTTGTGTAGGAGTCATGACAAAAAGCACCCAGCCCACACTGTAGAGTGTTTGTGTAGGAGTCACGACAAAAAGCACCCAGCCCACACTGTAGAGTGTTTGTGTAGGAGTCACAACAAAAAGCACCCAGCCCACACAGTAGAGTCTTTGTGTAGGAGTCACGACAAAACCACCCAGCCCACACTGTAAATTGTTTATGTAGGAGTCACGACAAAAAGCACCCAGCCCACACTGCAGAGTGTTTGTGTAGGTGTCACGACAAAAAGCACCCAGCCCACACTGTAGAGTGTTTGTGTAGGAGTCACAACAAAAAGCACCCAGCCCACACTGTAGAGTGTTTGTGTAGGAGTCACAACAAAAAGCACCCAGCCCACACAGTAGAGTCTTTGTGTAGGAGTCACGACAAAACCACCCAGCCCACACTGTAAATTGTTTATGTAGGAGTCACGACAAAAAGCACCCAGCCCACACTGCAGAGTGTTTGTGTAGGAGTCACAACAAAAAGCACCCAGCCCACACTGTAGAGTGTTTGTGTAGGAGTCATGACAAAAAGCACCCAGCACACACTGCAGAGTGTTTGTGTAGGAGTCACGACAAAAAGCACCCAGCCCACACTGTAGAGTGTTTGTGTAGGAGTCACGACAAAAAGCACCCAGCACACACTGTAGAGTGTTTGTGTAGGAGTCACGACAAAAAGCACCCAGCACACACTGTAGAGTGTTTGTGTAGGAGTCATGACAAAAAGCACCCAGCACACACTGTAGAGTGTTTGTGTAGGAGTCACGACAAAAAGCACCCAGCCCACACTGTAGAGTGTTTGTGTAGGAGTCACGACAAAAAGCACCCAGCACACACTGTAGAGTGTTTGTGTAGGAGTCACGACAAAAAGCACCCAGCACACACTGTAGAGTGTTTGTGTAGGAGTCATGACAAAAAGCACCCAGCACACACTGTAGAGTGTTTGTGTAGGAGTCACGACAAAAAGCACCCAGCCCACACTGTAGAGTGTTTGAGTAGGAGTCACAACAAAAAGCACCCAGCCCACACTGTAGAGTGTTTGTGTAGGAGTCACGACAAAAAGCACCCAGCCCACACTGTAGAGTGTTTGTGTAGGAGTCACGACAAAAAGCACCCAGCCCACACTGTAGAGTGTTTGTGTAGGAGTCACAACAAAAAGCACCCAGCACACACTGTAGAGTGTTTGTGTAGGAGTCACGGCTAAAAGCACCCAGCCCACACTGTAGAGTGTTTGTGTAGGAGTCACAACAAAAAGCACCCAGCACACACTGTAGAGTGTTTGTGTAGGAGTCACGACAAAAAGCACCCAGCCCACACTGTAGAGTGTTTGAGTAGGAGTCACAACAAAAAGCACCCAGCCCACACTGTAGAGTGTTTGTGTAGGAGTCACGACAAAAAGCACCCAGCCCACACTGTAGAGTGTTTGTGTAGGAGTCACAACAAAAAGCACCCAGCCCACACTGTAGAGTGTTTGTGTAGGAGTCACGACAAAAAGCACCCAGCCCACACTGTAGAGTGTTTGTGTAGGAGTCACAACAAAAAGCACCCAGCACACACTGTAGAGTGTTTGTGTAGGAGTCACGGCTAAAAGCACCCAGCCCACACTGTAGAGTGTTTGTGTAGGAGTCACAACAAAAAGCACCCAGCACACACTGTAGAGTGTTTGTGTAGGAGTCACGACAAAAAGCACCCAGCCCACACTGTAGAGTGTTTGAGTAGGAGTCACAACAAAAAGCACCCAGCCCACACTGTAGAGTGTTTGTGTAGGAGTCACGACAAAAAGCACCCAGCCCACACTGTAGAGTGTTTGTGTAGGAGTCACAACAAAAAGCACCCAGCCCACACTGTAGAGTGTTTGTGTAGGAGTCACGACAAAAAGCACCCAGCCCACACTGTAGAGTGTTTGTGTAGGAGTCACGACAAAAAGCACCCAGCCCACACTGTAGAGTGTTTGTGTAGGAGTCACAACAAAAAGCACCCAGCCCACACTGTAGAGTGTTTGTGTAGGAGTCACAACAAAAAGCACCCAGCACACACTGTAGAGTGTTTGTGTAGGAGTCACGACAAAAAGCACCCAGCCCACATTGTAGAGTGTTTGTGTAGGAGTCACGACAAAAAGCACCCAACCCACACTGTAGAGTGTTTGTGTAGGAGTCACAACAAAAAGCACCCAGCACACACTGTAGAGTGTTTGTGTAGGAGTCACAACAAAAAGCACCCAGCCCACACTGTAGAGTGTTTGTGTAGGAGTCACAACAAAAAGCACCCAGCCCACACTGTAGAGTGTTTGTGTAGGAGTCACGACAAAAAGCACCCAGCCCCCACTGTAGAGTGTTTGTGTAGGAGTCACGACAAAAAGCACCCAGCCCCCACTGTAGAGTGTTTGTGTAGGAGTCACAACAAAAAGCACCCAGCACACACTGTAGAGTGTTTGTGTAGGAGTCACAACAAAAAGCACCCAGCACACACTGTAGAGTGTTTGTGTAGGAGTCACAACAAAAAGCACCCAGCACACACTGTAGAGTGTTTGTGTAGGAGTCACAACAAAAAGCACCCAGCCCACACTGTAGAGTGTTTGTGTAGGAATCACAACAAAAAGCACCCAGCCCACACTGTAGAGTGTTTGTGTAGGAGTCACAACAAAAAGCACCCAGCCCCCACTGTAGAGTGTTTGTGTAGGAGTCACAACAAAAAGCACCCAGCCCACACTGTAGAGTGTTTGTGTAGGAGTCACAACAAAAAGCACCCAGCACACACTGTAGAGTGTTTGTGTAGGAGTCACAACAAAAAGCACCCAGCCCACACTGTAGAGTGTTTGTGTAGGAGTCACGACAAAAAGCACCCAGCCCACACTGTAGAGTGTTTGTGTAGGAGTCACGACAAAAAGCACCCAGCCCACACTGTACAGTGTTTGTGTAGGAGTCACAACAAAAAGCACCCAGCCCACACTGTAGAGTGTTTGTGTAGGAGTCACAACAAAAAGCACCCAGCACACACTGTAGAGTGTTTGTGTAGGAGTCACGACAAAAAGCACCCAGCCCACACTGTAGAGTGTTTGTGTAGGAGTCACGACAAAAAGCACCCAGCACACACTGTAGAGTGTTTGTGTAGGAGTCACAACAAAAAGCACCCAGCCCACACTGTAGAGTGTTTGTGTAGGAGTCACAACAAAAAGCACCCAGCACACACTGTAGAGTGTTTGTGTAGGAGTCACAACAAAAAGCACCCAGCCCACACTGTACAGTGTTTGTGTAGGAGTCACGACAAAAAGCACCCAGCCCACACAGTAGAGTGTTTGTGTAGGAGTCACAACAAAAAGCACCCAGCACACACTGTAGAGTGTTTGTGTAGGAGTCACGACAAAAAGCACCCAGCCCACACTGTAGAGTTCTTGTGTAGGAGTCACGACAAAAAGCACCCAGCAGACACTGTAAATGTGGTTGGTGTTCGGAAGGGCATCCAACCATAGAAACCAAAACCTGTTCTGTGTGGGCAAGAGATGGTCATTTGACCTGGCTTGTCTGACAACAGGGTAACTTGCCCAATTCATGCTAACATGGAAAAATGATGATGATGATGATGATGATGATGATGATATATACACACACATACACACATATGCATGTTCATTTGATGAACTTGAAGTAGTACATCTATTTCCTGTTCAATATGGTATGTGTGTATGAGAGAGAGAGAGAGAAGAAGAAGAAGAAGAAGAAGAAGAAGAAGAAGAAGAAGAAGAAGAAGAAGAAGAAGAAGAAGAAGCTCTATAGATCTTGGAATGAAGCATATCTTGATACCATAAACTGGGAAACGAGTGGGGTTTAGCAATGGTTAACAAATTGGTTGTTGGGGGGGGGGGGGGGGCAATGGAGTAAGGAGGGAAGAAAACAAAATCCCATTTTTGTGATAGAAATCAAATGAATGCTGCCTTCCTTAGTAATGATGTTGATGGTGATGATGGAGGTGGTGATGATGATGATGATAATGATGATTAGAAGGAGGAAAAGGACGAGGACGAGGAAGAAGAGGTACATAATGATAATAAGAATGATCTGTATAATGTTGGAGTTAGTTGCTACAGATAATGATGGTGGTGGTGGTGGTGGTGGTGGTGGTGGTGGTGGTGGTGGTGGTGGTGGTGGTGGTGGATGTGATGGTGATGATGGTGTTGGTGGTGGTGGTGGTGGTGGTGGTGGTGGTGGTGATGATGGTGATGGTGGTGGTGATGGTGATGGTGGTGGTGGTATTGGTGGTGATGGTGGTGATGATGGTGATGGTGGTGGTGATAGTGGTGGTGGTGATGGTGGTGGTGGTGGTGGTGGTGATGGTGGTGATGATGGGGGTGGGGGGGGGGGGGGGGGGGTAGTGGTGGTGATAATGATGATGGTGATGATAAAGATAATGATCTGAAGGATTACAGTGATGATGACTGTGATGATGACTGTGGGAATGGTATACTGGTGCTGATGATAATGGTGGTGGTGGTGGTGATGATGCTTTAGAGAATGATAACAATGATGATGATGAAGAAATGGATGATAACCAACGATAATAGCTACATCAAGAAGAAGAAGAAGAAGAAGAAGATGAACAATGATAGTTTTGTTTAGTTGTTGTTTTATATTATTTTACATTGGCATAATGCCACCAATTTGCTGGAGATGAGTGTCATTACTCACACAGCCCTGTTGTAGTTCATCTTATTAAATCATGGGGAAAATAAAAGGCAAGGTGACCTCAGCAGGATGTGAACTCAGAACTTGACGTAGATAGACCTTGTTAGGTCATTCCATTCAATGTTACCACCTGGTCGCCCCCCCCCTCTCCCTTAGGTGCCTTTAATTAGGACCAGGTCTCAGGAATGAATATATCGCCTTCCTTCCCTCCCCTCTCATCCTTCCTCTCTCTCTCTCACCCTTCCCCCTACCTCTCACTCTTTCTCTCTACTTCTCACCCTCTTTTTTTCTCATCCTTCCTCCTTCCCTCTCACTCTTTCTCCTTCCTTTTCAATCTCCCATCCTCTCTCTCACCTTTCCTCTTTCTCTCTCATCCTCCTTATCTCCCTATATCTTATATATAAGGATCCTAAAATGACCATCTCTATATATGTAACCCAAACTCCAAACAACTTTTTTGAATCAACCAAAATAGATGGCAAAAATCTTTAAAATTCCTCTATTTATAAAAAATGTTGAAGAAAATAGTGAAGGTGGTTGGCTTAGTGGTTAGAGAATTAGATTCACAATTGTGAGGTTGTGAGGTTGTGAGTGTGATTCCAAGACCAGGCAAGATGTTCTTGAGCAAGACACTTTATTTCATGTTGCTCTTTCTGCTAGGAGATGTGACTGATAGATAGTATCAGTAATAGAAACATTGTTTCCTTGGTCTGATTTGACAAGTTTCACCTCACTCAGTAAGTGAATCTGGGATCTTGTTGATTGATACCTTTACTTCTCAATCTCTACAACTCTAATTCACTGAAATCAACTTGACTCCATCTTTAATCTTAGATTCATTTCTTTGTCACTTCAGTCCACTAATCTAACTTAAGCTGATTTTAACAAATATGACAACTCTAGAGTGTTACACATCATATGATAAGTCATTTGGGGATTATACATTTGCTACTGTGGGTAACTAGTGTTTGTATAGATAAAGGTGTGTAAATATGTACATAAAATAAATAAATAAATAAAGATAAATGGGTGGTCATGCAGGTGACATGACAGAAAGCATTCAGTCCATCCTATAAAGTAGTCATGATGGTGACATGACAAAAAGCACTCAGTCCAACTTGTTAAGTTGTCATTTTGGTACCATGATAAAAAGAACCTAGTACACAGTGTAATGTGGTTGGCATTAGAAAGGGCATCTAGCTTTAGAAACCAAGCCAAAATACAGATCCGTATGAGCAAAACATGATCACCTGACTTGAGTTGTCTTATAACTTGACAACCCGTCTAACCCATGCAAGCATGGAAAACGAATGTTAAATGATGATGATGATGATGATGATGATGATGATGATGATGATGATGAAATAAAATATGAAAAATAAATAAAAATATAAAATAAATATTAATGACATAAAAATTTTTAAAAATTTGCTACACCTGCATTTGGGTAAAATAATTCATAATATTGCTTCAGTAATTTGATAAAAAGAAAGAAATTGAGAAATTGAGAAATTGAGAAAAGGAATATATATTTTGGCGTAGTACAGAACAAAGGAGAGGCACAAAAACAAAGAAAAGAATCCCCAGTCACTGAAGAGGTCACAGAATGTGTGACGAAAGAACTTTAACAATATATGAACAACCGTCCGGTTGTGGAACCAACCAACCAACCGGAAATTTATAAATTCTTAAATTTATAAATTTAATTTATAATAAATTGGAGTGAAAGCAACTGGTGCATGTGTTTCTTATTGGCAACATGACCCTCCCAAAGCATAACAATATATATTTTCATATATGTATGTTCCATTCATCAAAAAGAATAAAGAGAGGATGAGACCAAAACATAATTTTGCAGCACATGACAATTACCTCTCTATGGATGTGTGTGTGTGTGTGTGTGTGTGCATGTGGTTGTATGTGTATGTGAATGTGTGTATGTTCATTCTCCAGTATGGCATTCCTTTGCCTCTCTGTCTCTCTCTCATGTTTTGCCTGCCACTCTCCTCAGTGTATATATATATATATTAATTCAAAATATTAACAAAATAGATATTCTTGTGATATTTTATTATACATATTTCAGAGGTACTGAGTTAAGTTCAACAGTACGTGCTCATCAGATAAAATAAGATGATGCATGACATACCCTGACATAGTAGATGGTTAAGATTTGTTAATATTTTGAATTAATATTAATAACTCTGGAAAACCTTCTGTTGAGTGCTTCCAATCTATTGTAAAACTCACTCTTTGATGTATTCATTGAACCTTGTTTAACTTTTAAATATATATATATATATATTAGAAAGTGAGGTGTTTTTACAAAATGAAAAATAACCGAGGTGTCCTACACGAGTGAAAGTATAAAGAAAAACAGATGAAATCGAAAATGCAACTGGAGTCTTATTTTTTTTTAAATATATATATTTATTTGGTTCCTTTACTGGTTTCGCAGTTCTTCTGCTTTTCAAAAGTAGAGTTGAGATGGAAGAAGAACTGCGAAACCGGTAAAGGAACCAAATAAATATATATATATTTTTTTAAATAAGACTCCAGTTGCATTTTCGATTTCAGCTTTTTTTCTTTATATATATATATATATATATATATATATATATTTATTAAAATAACAGATTAAAGTTTAAGCAAAGAATCGCTGCTTTCACCCTTAACGGGATCTTCTGAAACTAACAAAGTCAATCTGTGAACGCAGAAGTGAATATTTCAAAAAACGTTGCAACCGGAGGAAGACAGGAAGACGATACTTTGGTTCATGGAAACGTTCCCTGGCAAAGAACGGGAAAAAACGAATACAATACGTCATTATTTGGAGCGGTGAAAAACAATTACACACAAAGACAAAACCACGTTTATGGTATAAAAGAAGTCGTAGACTAATATTCTATTAGGTGGTTCATAGAGACGTTCTCTGGCAATGAACGGAAAAAACGAAGATAATACGTCATATGTGGAGCGTGGAGAACAATTGCACGCAAAGACAAAACCACGTGTAATCAACTTATTAATATATATATATATATATATATATATACAGAAGACCCGAGTTCCCACGGGTACAAGCTGAAGCTGAAGCATATAGACAATATGCCCCCACACCCCTCCCACTGTAAAGTTGTCGTGTAGGCACCACAGTAAAAAAGCACCCAGTACTCACTGTAAATGAGGTTGGTGTTAGGAAGGGCATCCAGCTGTAGAAACTGAGCCAAAATCAGTCCTTTTCATTTATTTATATATATATATATATATATATATATATAAATGAATATTAACCCACTCGATATGCATATTGGGCTACTCAGCCGTTAATATGCATAAGGTAAGTATATACGTTCAACAATCTGGCAGGAAGGTATACGTTGCTGACGATAGCTAACAAGCTTGAAACTAGTACAGCGTTCCTTTGTCAGTGTTGAACAAACGAGCAACGGTGGTTGCTAGACACTACGGCTTAATGCGGGATGTTTGTTTACAAACACACCGAGCATTATAATAAATGTTCGTGAATCCATACGTGCATATATATATGTGTGCATGTATGTATATATATATATACATACTACTGTACGTCGGTATACATATATGTATGTACGTGTACATACTTATATTTAAGTAACAGCCGTACTAAGAGTGGGAAATGAAATATCGTTTCATTTTTTCCGTTTATATATATATATATAATGGAAAAATTTGAACAGGGACAAAACAGAGAGGCAGTACAATAAATGTTTATTAATTTCACGCTCAGGAGAGTGGGGGGTATATATATACATTGGACAGATAGGTGTCCTCATTTTGTTTTGTTGTTAACACAACAAAAGGTTATACAAAGGTAAAACAGGCTGCCCCCTCAAAATAAGGGTAGAAGAATATTGTAAAGCTGTGACACAAGGAGACATCAATATATCAGGTATCACCCTCTCTTTACATCTAGTACTCTATCTACCTCTTATATCAACCCCCCTCTCTTTACTTCTATTACTCTATCTACCTCTACTTTCTCCCCCTCTCTTTACATCTATTACTCTATCTACCTCTTATTTCTCACCCTCTCTTTGCTATCATCATCATCATCATCATCATCCTTTTACGTCCACTTTTCCCTGCTTGCAAGGGTGGGACGGGAACTGATTCTGGCTTGATTTCTACAGCTGGATGCCCTTCCTAACACCAACCTCATATACAGTGAGTGCTGGGTGCTTCTTTGCTGTGGCACCTCCACGACCACTTTGCAGTGGAATGATGGGGACCCCAGTCCCTATCATCTCATTTCTACAGCTGAGTAAACTGGAGCAATGTGAAATAAAGTGTCTTGCTCAAGGAAACAACACATCACCCGGTCTGAGAATTGAACTCACAACCTTTCGATTGCAAGGCCAATGCTCTAACCACTAAGCCATGTGCCTCATGTATGGAAAAACGCAGACCACCTTCCCCTGTGAGATGAAGTTAAAATAATAGACAGAGAACACCACTGGGAAACATGAAAACTAAAAGAGGCAGCACATATGCTGGGACACAATAACCTCGTAAGCAGACCTAGTGCAGATATGAGTAGTATATGGGAACCGGTGTTGAGGAGCGATAGAAAAATATCAGTTTATAAGCCCTAAAAATTCACGAGAATAAAGAAAAATCACGGGGAGAAAGAAAAAAAAAAGTGGTTAAAAAGCAGGCTACTAACCTCAAGATTCCAAGTACAATTCTAGGCAGTGACCTGAACAAACATTAATAATAACATCACTGGGACACCTGATGAAGGGTGGAGAGTACATCAGCCGAAATGTTGTGTTAACAACAAAACAAGATGAGGACACCTATTTGACCAATGTATATAATGTAAATAATTCCTTATCTCAAAAATATAGAACAGTATTATTTATATCATCATCATCATCGTTTAACATCTATCTTCCATGCTAGCATGGGTTTAGATGGGAATTGTCCCACTTGAGGCAAGATTGGTCGTCTTGCTCGCATAGGACTGTCTGGCAGATTTTCTACGGCTGGATGCCCTTCCTAACACCAATCACTTTTACAGTGTGTACTGGGAGGTTTTTACCGTGTTACCTACACAGCCACATTACAGCATGGACTGTGTGTTTTTTTGTCGTGACACCTACACGACCTCATTTATTTAGGACTGGATGTTGTGGTACCAACATAACTTTACAGAGAAAGGGGTGGTGTGGATGGGGGTGGGAGTGGGGGAGTTGGGGTAGTGGGATGGGGGTGCCTACTGACTGTAGGTTTCGCTTCGTACTTAGGCAAGGCAGGTCTTCTGTATTACTGCATAGCGCCAAAGATCTCGGTCCAGTGACATTGTCTTAGAGAGGTGTAAGTGTGTAAGGTCGGAATTTATCAAATCGTCCCAGGTTTTTCGGGATCTGCCTACTTCGTAACTTCCGTCAATTTTGATCACACTTTTTTATACAGCTATCGTCTTTCATGCGCATCACGTGACCAACGTAGTCTTCTCTCGAGTAAACAGCATCTGATCCCTCTTTATACCTAATTTCTCACTTAGTTCATTTATGCTTTGCTGTTCACGTATATTACTATTACACATTCAGCGGAGCATGCATGCTTCGTTCCTTTCCAGTCTGCACAGGTCCTCTGCACGCAATACCCATGTCTCACTGCCATGTAACATTGCTGTTCGTATGCAGGCATCATACAGTCTGCCTTTCATTTTTAGAGAGAAACCTTTAGTGGCCAATAGTGGTATAAGCTCTCTGAACTTTTTCCATCCCGTTCTGACTCTGGCTACTGTACTTTCTGAGCACCCTCCACCACTGCTGATTTTGTCACCCAGGTAACGGAAGGTGTCCACTACTTCTATAGAACCATCTGGGCAGTAGAAGGAGCTAGTGTCCTGTGGGCACTTGCTACTTATTGCACCTGAGCACCAGCCACATATAAAATCTACGTTCTTAGATAGCTTACCTGCGATCCCACTACATCTTTTATGTACCCATACTTTGCATTTGGGACATAAAATGGAATTTCTGCCTACTCCTTTCCTACACACTGAGCATGGCCACTTCCCAGAGGGAACCTGTGCCCTATTTTCCTTCCTACATACTAGAACTTTAGTCTTTAATATATATGTATATATATATATATATACACACACAAATCCAACACCACCCAAAAGGAGTGGGAAATTACCCACAAATTGAAGAAAATTCACATCATAATTAAAGAAGTAGATAAGGGAAGTACAGTCGTCATTATGGATGTTAAAATCTATAAAAATTCTATATCTTCTCTCCTACAAGACGAGTCAGAATCCTATGGTCTCTAGTCCATATTGGTGTAGGATTGTAGTGTAGGGGTTTATTACATCAAAAGATACAATTTGGGCCCACTACAAGATAACCAGAATCACTTTAAAAACTACTCACTAACACCAAATTTCTCACCACAAACACAACACTAACAGTCAAAAAGTGTGGTCACCCTAATTGTGGCAGTTGCATTAACCTTATTGAAGACACACAGTACAAACTTAAATCAGGACAAACAATTTATGTAAAAAATAATTTCACCTGCTTAACAAAAAATTAATATATGCCATTAAATGTAAAGAAAGAGAATGACAATTCACCGCCAACAATTGCGCCACAAGACAGATACCACTGTTGTATTATGAGGAGGCATCTCTTCTCACAATGCAACAGTTTTTTTACAGGCACTCCCCAAATCAAATTCTTTTTTTCCCTATCTTCCATGATAAGTTTGGGTTCAATGTAACCCTGTTAAGTAATTCTGTGGAAGTCACCTGATGAGATTGTCCTGTCTTGCATCATAAGTCGATGATGGAGCTGGGCCATTGAAATATGTATAGTGATTTCACAGAATTAAAATTTTAAAGCATATCTTCCAGTCTGGGCTTCTGTTGTCATTTTATAAATACTTTACTCCATTCCTGCGCCAACCACTGGATACCACATCTACGATGGATGACTTACATAACGTTGAGTGCTTTTATTGATTTGTTACATCATGGTTTACCTACCAGAACCACCAGTTCTACCCTTAGGTAATCTAAATAACTTAATTGGTAATGTATAGCAGGTGGTGTTATTAAGTTAGACATGGCCTGAGCCAATACTGGCCAAAACCTATCAAAGTTATCAAAGTTATACATATATATAAACTCTTCTTTTCACCCATAAGTTCTTTCAGTCTTTCACTTTATTCCCTTCTCTTTGATGATGATGATGATGATGGGGGGAGGTGTATATCTCTCAACTATTAATATAACAAGCAACAACAACAACAACAACAGAAAGAAAGAAAGAAAGAATATGTAAATATTACTTGAGATGAACAAACTCATCTGGCAAATTTGATAGTAAATTATATGATAAATCCAGGTGTCTTAATTCAGCCAGCATTGAAAACCTGAAATAATAGAAAACAAAAAGTAAAAACCAAAAAACCAATGGTTTAACTTCCAATATCATTTATACTTTGTCTTTTTATTGTATATTTTTTGATATGCATAAATATGGGATTTTATTTTTAAAATGTGTAAAATTACCACTAAATTGGAACACTAGGTATGATTAAAGAAAATATGAACAAAAACATAGATGCCTTATTAGGGTTCACAAAAAATAGTTTTGCAAGGAACAGCCCATATCCTGCACAAGACATTGATATTATTGATTCAATAGCACAAAGCAAATAAAACAATTTTCACACACAACATATACACACACCCCTAATACAATAATCACCCAATAAAGTAAAAAAGCAAAACAAATTCTACAACAGAGACCCCTAACCTTTTTGCATGAAGGGCCTATAGAAACACATGTTTTTTTGTCTTTTTTAGAAGTTGCGTTAACTATATGTTGAATTTGTTCCATACACGCACAGAATACTCACACATATATACACATATGAAGTATGATGGACAGACAAAGGGACCAAGAGACAGATGAAGAAATTGGCTTAGTGGTTAGAGTGTCAGGCTTACAATCGTGTGGTTGTGCGTTTGATCCTCGAACTAGGCTTTGCATTATGTTCTTCAGCAAGGCACTTTATTTCACGTTGCCCCAGTTTACTCAGCTGTAGAAATGAGTTGCGATGTCACTGGTGCCAAGCTGTATCGGTCAGTGCCTTTCCCTTGGACAACATTGGTGGCGTGGGGAGGGGAGACTGGTATGCTTGGGTGACTGCTGATCTTCCACTAAACAACCTTCCCCAGACTTGTGGGGAACATTCTAGGTGCATTCTAGGTGCAAATCCCATGGTCATTTGTGACCGAAGGGGGTCTTTATCCTTACCCTTACCCAATTACTACTACTACTACTTTGAAAAGTATTATTGATTTATATAAGGGCAATGGTTAAGAAGACATTAATGGACAGGTTACAAAAAAGGGAGACTTTAAATGGAGAGAAAGAAAATGAATGTGAAACGATGCATAATACACAAAATTTTAATAAAAATAATTTCTATTATAGGCACAAGGCCAGCAATCTTGAGAGAGGGGAAAGTCGATTAAATTGACCCCAGTGCATTACTGGTGCTTTATTTTATCGACCCTGTAAGGATGAGAAGGAAAGCTAACCTCAACAGACTATAAAGGGCCATAACTTAATAATAATAATAATAATAATAATAATGCCGGAGGAAGAAGAAGGAAAGGGAGAGTGTTTCAATGTCGAACCTAAAAAGTTCGAATAACGGTGAAGTGGAGACTGGAATGTCATGTGATAGACTCTCACCCAGCAAGTGCTCCCTGGCTCAGCAGCAGGGACCTGGCTGTCAACCAAATACTGCTGGTGTCGGAGGAAGAATAAGAAGGAAAGGGACCAGAACCAACTGGACGAAAGAATTGAAGAGAACTGTTATGCAATGTTACCTGAAGAGTAACCCCAAGGGAAAAGGCTATAGGAAACGGATGCATAACATCTGGAACGAGATTGGTCTATTTAAATTAGATGAACAAAAATTGGCTGGGCAGGCTCGGGTAATAAGAACTAATGGGTGCATAAGCGAGTTTGAACTGGAGGAACTGAGCAGAGAGATTAGGTTGGAAATGGAGAGTGGAGTATGCCAGGCAAACGAGCCAGTGGGAGATGAAGGTGAAGAGGTTGAGAGAACGGAGGAACCATCCGAAGCAGACAATGATCTGAATGCTGAAATAAATAATACCTGGAACAAAGATACGGCCATTGGGGAGATGAATGCTGACGGGCTAGGACAAGATTTGGTTGATATCCTAAACTTAGTGGTAGATGAAATGAACAATGATAGTGGGAAACCTATGAACCTAAGATTTGTAGACAGGAAAAAGTTAAAAGAAACAACAGCTAATGTAAACAAAGTCATCTCATACCTTGAGACGAGGAGCCTTCACCAGTGCAACAATATCCTCAAAGCAACAGCAAATGCGGTGAGGAAATTACTTGGCATAAAAGCGAGAGGAAACAACAAACAAGAAAGATCAGAACCTTGGTGGAAGAAACGACTGAATGGTCAAATCAGGGAAATGAGAAATGACATTGGAAAGCTTGAGTCCCTACTGAATGGGACACTAAAAAACATAGACACTGAAAATAGACTGGAAATAAAGTACAAAACTAGGAGGAAAAAGCTAAATATTATCATAGAGGAACTGAAGCAATGCACTGTAGCAAAGAGTGCATAAATTAGGCGATACGAGAGCAGGGTCAGTCAGTATAGAGAGAACCGCATGTTTGACAACAACCAGAAGATGTTGTTTGGACAGCTTGAAGGGAAAGAAAGAGGCAACGGCTTGATCCCTGAGGCGGAACAAACTAAGACATTCTGGAGAGGAATATGGGAGCAGGATGTTGAACATAAGGATCAGGCAGTGTGGATTGAGACAATACAAAAGGAGATTAGTGAACAGGCACACCAACAAACTGATTTGAGTATCACAGTTGAAACTCTTAAAGGGCAGGCCAAAAAACTAATCAACTGGAAATCACCAGGCCCAGATGGTGTGCAGGGGTATTGGATTAAAAATATAACATCCCTCCACCCGAAACTGACAGCCATGTTCAATGACTGCTTGATGTCGGGTGAGGTACCAGAGTGGTTGACAAAAGGTACCACAGTTCTGGTAATGAAAGACCTAATCAAGGGTAATGATGTTACCAACTATAGACATGTCTGTCCATAATGTGGAAACTGTTGACAAGCATTGTGTCTGAGGAAATCTACCATCATCTCCACACAAACAACTTGTTACCGGACGAACAGAAAGGATGCCGAAAGAAGTCCCGTGGTACAAAGGACCAGTTACTTATTGATAAGATGTTACTTAATGTTACTTAATGAGGAATTGCAAGAGGAGACACACTGGTCTTGCCATGGGATGGATAGACTTCAAAAAGGCATTTGACATGGTGCCTCATTCTTGAATCACCAAAAGCCTAGAGATCTTCAAGGTGGCAGATAACATCAGACAGTTGTTGAGCAAAAGAATGAAGTCCTGGAAAACAGAGTTAACATCAAGTGGAGAATCCTTGGGAGGCGTGAAAATCAAGAGAGGTATTTTCCAGGGAGATAGTCCTCTTCATGGACAATCTTAAGCTCTTCGGGAGGAGTGAGAAGTTGGATGTGCTTGTTGACACTGTCCGTATTTTCAGCAATGATATATGTATGCAATTTGGTATTAGTAAGTGTGGAGTCGTTGTGATGAATAGGGGTAAATTGAGCAGAAGCAACAGAATGCAGGTACCAACAGGTGAGATGATAAAGGAAATTGACACTGAAGAAGGATACAAGTATTTGAATGTTCTTGAGGCTGATGACATCAAGAACAAATAAATGAAGGAATTGATAAGATCTGAATACATTCGGAGAGTAAGGAGCGTATTAAAGTCACATCTGAACAGTAGGAATGCCATAAGTGCATTAAATTCCCGAGCTGTGTCTATTATTAGGTACAGTGCGGGAATTCTGAGATGGAATGTTGCTGAACAAAAAGAAATGGATAGGAAGACTAGGAAGCTATTGACTATCTACAACATGTTCCACAAGAGGAGTGATGTCAATAGACTCTACTTAAGGAGTTCTGAAGGTGGAAGAGGTCTCTTCAGCATAGAGGACTGTGTTCAGATGGAGAAAAACAACCTACACAAATACGTGACTGATAGTAAGGAGCCAATGCTCAGAATTGTACTGAAGGAGAGGACAATAGACCAGGGGATGTCCAAGAGGAAATAACAACAAGGAGAAAGAGCAGCCTTCATGAAAAATCCCTTCATAGTACCTTCTTTGAGAACTGAATTCAGAGATCCACAGACATGGAACTGGTTAAAAAGAGGAGACCTTAAAAAGGCTACAGAAGGAATGCTAATGGCTGAGCAAGAGCAGGCCCTCAAAACGAAGTGACTGAAACACCATATTTACAAGGAGGAGGCTAGCCCACTGTGCAGGATCTGTGGAGAGAGAGAGGAGACTGTGGCTCACATTGTATCCAAGTGTAAACACCTAGCCCAGACTCACTATAAAGGCTGGAGACATGATGTAATGGCCAGGGTGATCCACTGGCACCTATGCAAAGTAAACAATTTACCACATTCTGAGAAGTGGTATGAGCATAAGCCAAAGTCAGTGATAGAAAACGATCAGATGAAGGTGCTGTGGGATTTTAGGATACAGACGGACAAGAAACTGGAACACAATAGACCTGACCTGGTGGTTTTGGACAAGGAAAAAAGATTGTGCCTGATTGTGGATGTGGCCTGCCCATTCGACACGAGAGTGCAAGAGAAGGAGAGGGAGAAAATTAACCGATACCTGGACTTAAAGTGGGAGGTAAAAAGTATTTGGAACTGCCATGAAGTCAAAATGGTCCCGATTGTCATAGGCGCACTAGGTACTATCTCAAAAAATTTCCAGGGATGGTTAAAGAAAATTGACCCCGTCCTGCTTTTTGGAACACTTCAAAAGGCATGCTTGCTGGGAACAGCAAGAACCCTCCGATATGTCCTGAATATCTGAGGCTGCAGGTAGTGGCTTGATATTCATTTCAACAAACTTTCCAGTTGACTAACATCAATGACTGAGACTCAAAGAACAATAATAATAATAATAATAATAATTGTTTCTACTTTTGGCACAAGGCCAGCAATTATCCCAGTGTATTACTGGTACTTTATTTTATCGACCCCGTAAGGATGAAAGGCAAAGTTAACCTCGGCGGGATTTGAACTCAGAATGACAAGGGCCGTTACTCTATGCTGCAAAGCATGGCATCCGACCCTCTACCGATACTGCCAATCCACCGCCCTTTAATAATAATAGTAATAATAATAATAATAATAATAATGATTTCTTTATTGGCCACAAGGGCTGACATCAAGAAAAACATTACAGATGGCACAGGAAGGTACAGAACGGTACAATGTGGGTTTTGTGCGTGTAAAGATTTTTATTATTTATATAAGAAAAGAAAAAAAAAGGACATAGAAACATATATATATATAAACAATAAAAATGAAAATTGAAACAATGAAAAATTCCCCAATAAGGGGGAAACCTCCGAGGGATACTCGTGGCGAAAACCACTCAAAAGACCACGGCCACCCTTACCACCAGGGCAAGCGCCCTCTCTCAATGTTTCCATCTCTCAAACTACAGACGTATATTCAGATTGGTCCCGTTCACTCGGACCATTCTCGCTACATTCAGCCACCTTTCAACAAACTTGCTAGAAGGCAGCACTTGCCTCTCCACCCTGATTTTCCTCTTCAAGTGAAACTTGAAAAAGTAAATCAGGGATTCGCCGAAGAGGAAAGTGTCTGTCTTTAACCCTTTTAACCTTTCCACCACACAAGTAATAATACAGAACAGAACACAGACAAAAACAAATGCAACATCAAAAGAAAAACAAATTTCAAAAGTTTTGAACGCAATACCCACTACCTCCCTCGTTGCTATGACTATGACCTTAGTATAGCTAAAATCATAAACAGCAGCAGCAACAACAACACTAGTAACCGATGTTACTGGCCTTGAAAAACAAAAAGAGAAAAAAACTAAGTCAGACATTCAAACATTACAATGAAACTTATTTTTATTTTTTTATGTTTTTATTTATTTATTTATTTATTTATTTATTTTCGTCTACAGCGTGATGGTGCCACGCTAAAAACACCGGTGGTTATGTAACCATAAATTGACCAATCCTCGATATGAATGTTTAAATGTCGAACCTAAACAGCTCGAATAACGGTGAAAAGGAGACTGGAACGTCATGTGAAAGACTCTCACCCAGCAAGTGCTCCCTGGCCCAGCAGCAGGAACCTGGCTGTCATCCAAATACTGCTGGCGTTGGGAGAAGAAGAAGGAATGGGACATGAACAAACTGGACGAAAGAATTGAAGAGAACTGTCATGAAAAGTTACCTGAAGAGTAACCCCATGGAAAAAGGCTATAGGAAACTGATACATAACATCTGGAACGAGATTGGTCTATTTAAATTAGATGAACAAAAATTGGCCGGACAGGCTCGTGTAATAAGAACTAATGGGTGCATAAGCGAGTTGGAACTGGAGGAACTGAGCAGAGAGATTAAGTTGGAAATGGAGAGTGGAGTATATCAGGCAATTGAGCCAGTGGGAAATGAAGGTGAAGAAGTTGAGAGACCTGAGGAAGCATCCGAAGCAGACAATGATCTGAATGCTGAAATAAATAACATCTGGAACAAAGATACGGCCATTGAGGAAATGAATGCTGACGGGCTAGGACAAGATTTGTTTGATATCCTGAACTTAGTGGTAGATGAAATGAACAATGATAGTGGAAACCCTATGAACCTAAGATTTGTAGACAGGAAAAAGTTAAAAGAAACAACAGCTAAGGTAAACAAGGTTATTCCATACCTTGAGGCGAGGAACCTTCACCAGTGCAACAATATCCTCAAAGTGACAGCAAATGCGGTGAGGAAATTACTTGGTATAAAAACGAGAGGAAACAACAAACAAGAAAGATCAGAACCTTGGTGGAAGAAACGACTGAATGGTCAAATCAAGGAAATGAGAAAGGACATTGGAAAGCTTGAGTCTTTACTGAATGGGACATTACAAAACATAGACACTAAAAATAGATTGAAAATAAAATACAAAACTAGGGGGAAAGAGATAAATGTTATCATAGAGGAACTGAAGCAACGCATTGTAGCAAAGAGTGCAAAGATTAGACGATATGAGAGCAGAGTCAGTCAGTATAGACAGAACCGCATGTTTGACAACAACCAGAAGATGTTGTTTGGGCAGCTTGAAGGGAAAGAAAGAGGCAACAACCTGATGCCTGGGGCGGAACAGACTAAGACATTCTGGAGAGGAATATGGGAGCAGGATATTGAACATAATAGTCAGGCAGTGTGGATTGAGACAGTTCAAATATTTGAGTATCACAGTTGAAACTCTTAAAGGGCAGGCCAAAAAACTAACCAACTGGAAATCACCAGGGCCAGATGGTGTGCAAGGGTATTGGATTAAAAATATAACATCCCTCCACCCAAAACTGACAACCATGTTCAATGACTGCTTGATGTCGGGTGAGGTACCAGAGTGATTGACAAAGGTACCACAGTTCTGGTAATGAAAGACCGAATCAAGGGTAATGATGTTACCAACTATAGGCCTATATCCTGTCTGTCCATAATGTGGAAACTGTTAACAAGCATTGTGTCTGAGGAAATCTACCATCACCTCCACATAAACAACTTGTTACCGGACGAACAGAAAGGATGTCGAAAGAAGTGCCGTGGTACAAAAGACCAGTTACTTATTGATGAGATGGTAATGAGGAATTGCAAGAGGAGGCACACTGGTCTTGCCATGGGGTGGATAGACTACAAAAAGGCATTCGACATGGTACCTCATTCTTGTATAACCAAAAGCCTAGAGATCTTCAAGGTGGCAGATAACATCAGACAGCTATTAAGCAAAAGTATGAAGTCCTGGAAAACAGAGTTAACATCAAGTGGAGAATCCTTGGGAGGCGTGAAGATCAAGAGAGGTATCTTCCAGGGAGATAGTTTGTCCCCTTTGTAGTTTGTCCTTGCCCTTATACCCATGTCCGTCATATTGAGAAAAGTGAGAGCAGGATACAAGTTGGGAAGAAGAGAGCTTACCATCAACCACCCCCTCTTCATGGACGATCCTAAACTCTTTAGGAAGAGTGAGAAGGAGTTGGATGTACTTGTTGACACTGTCCGTATTTTCAGCAATGATATATGTATGGAATTTGGTGTTAATAAATGTGGAGTCCTAGTGATGAAGAGGGGTAAATTGAACAGAAGCAACATAATCCAGGTACCAACAGGTGAGATGATAAAGGAAATTGACACTGAAGAGAGATACAAATATTTAGGTGTTCTGGAGGCAGATGACATCAAGAACAAAAAAACATGAAGGAATTGATAAAATCTGAATACATTCGAAGAGTAAGGAACATATTAAAATCACATCTAAATAGTAAGAATGTCATAAGTGCAGTGAGTTCCCGAGCTGTGTCTATTATTAGATACAGTGCGGGAGAACTGTATGAAATGGATAGGAAGACTAGGAAGCTAATGACTATCTACAACATGTTCCACAAGAGGAGTGATGTTGATAGACTTTACTTAAGGAGATCTGAAGGTGGAAGAGGTCTTATCAGCATAGAGGACTGTGTTCAGATGGAGAAAAACAACCTACACAAATACGTGACCGATAGTAAGGAGCCAATGCTCAGAATTGTACTGAAGGAGAAGACAATAGACCAGGGGATGTCCAAGGAGGAAATAACAACAAGGAGGAAGAGCAGCCTTCATGAAAAATCCCTTCATAGTACCTTCTTTAAGAAAACGGAATTTAGAGACCCACAGACATGGAACTGGTTAAAAAGAGGAGACCCTAAAAAAGCTACAGAAGGAATGCTAATGGCTGCACAAGAGCAAGCCCTCAGACGAAGTGGGTGAAACACCATATTGACGAGGAGGAGGCTAGCTCACTGTGTAGGATCTGAGGAGAGAGAGAGGAGACTGTGGCTCACATTGTATCTGAGTGTAAACACCTAGCCCAGACTCACTATAAAGGCTGGAGATATCATGTGATAACCAGGGTGATCCACTGGCATCTATGCTAAACAATTTACCACATTCTGAGAAGTGGTATGAGCATAGGCCAGAGTCGGTGATAGAAAACGATCAGGGGAAGGTGCTATGGGATTTTAAGATACAGACGGACAAGAAATTAGAACACAATAAGCCTGACCTGGTGGTTTTGGACAAGGAAAAAAGATTGTGCCTGATTGTAGATGTGGCCTGCCCATTTGACATGAGAGTGCAAGAAAAGGAGAGAGAGAAAATTAGCCGATACCAGGATTTAAAGTGGGAATTAAAAAGTATTTGGAACTGCCATGAAATCAAGGTCGTCCCGATTGTTATAGGAGCACTAGGAGTTTCCAAGGATGGTTAAAGAAGATTAGTCCAGCCTCGTTTTTTGGAACACTTCAAAAGGCATGTTTTCTGGGAACAGCAAGAACCCTCCGATACGTCCTGAATATCTGAGGCTGCAGGTAGTGGCTTGATATTCATTTCAACAAACTTTCCAGTTGACTAACATCAATGACTGAGACTCAAAGAACAATAATAATAATAATTGTTTCTACTTTTGGCACAAGGCCAGCAATTAATTATCCCAGTGAATTACTGGTACTTTATTTTATCGACCCCGTAAGGATGAAAGGCAAAGTTAACCTCGGCGGGATTTGAACTCAGAATGACAAGGGCCGTAACTCTATGCTGCAAAGCATGGTGACCGACCCTCTACCGATACTGCCAAATAATAATAATTATTATTATTATTATTTCTACTTTTGGCACAAGGCCAGCAATTATGCTAGTGCATTACTGGTACTTTATTTTATTGACCCCGTAAGAATGAAAGGCAAAGTTAACCTCGGCGGGATTTAATAATAATAATAATAATATTAATTGTTTCTACTTTAGGCACAAGGCCAGCAATTACCCAGTGCATTACTGGTACTTTATTTTATCGACTCCGTAAGGATGAAAGGCAAAGTCAACCTCGGCGGGATTTGAACTCAGATCGTAAAGGGACGTAACTATGCTAAAAAACATGGCGTCCGAACCCTCTTCCGATACTGCCAATCCACCGCCCTTAATAATAATAATAATGGCTTCTTTGTTGGCCACAAGGGCTAACATGAAGAAAAACATTACAGACGGCACAGGACGATACAAAGTGGGTTTTGGCCGTGTAAAAAGGTTATAAAAGACAGGAAAGTGTAAAATAAATTAAAATTCAAACAACAAAAAATTCTCCAATAAGGGGGAAGCCTCCGAGGGTCACTCGTGGTGAAAACCACACATAAGACCATGGCCACCCTGACCACCAGGGCAAGCGCCCTCTCTCAGTTTTCCCACTCCTCAGTCTACAGGCGCATACTCAGAGTGGGCCCGTTCACTTGGACCAGATTCGCCACTTTCCCCCACCTTTCAACAAACTTACTAGACTTACTTGCCTCCCCACCCTGATTTTCCTCTTCAAGTGAAACTTAAAAAAGTTAATCAGAGATTGGCCGGAGAGGAAAGTGTCCGTCTTCAACTCTTTCAACCTTGTCCACCACACAATCTCTTTCGTCATGGCCACCAGGCAGATGAAGACTGCTTGCCCTTCCTCCTCTTTACACAATGGACTCAGTCAATAACCGGATCCATCCTATATGCGACAGCAACTGTTCAACATAGCTCCACAAGTCAGCAATCCTCGAGCACTGAACAAGTGCATGCAGGACGGTTTCGTCGTCCTGCACGCATCTCGGACAGGCTCAGCTGCTGGCACTGCTGTAGAGCTTATCCCAAACCGGCAACTTCCAGGCCAGGGATTTTTGGAAATTGTTCATAGGCTCCGGGCTGAAAGTTCTCTTGAAGAGAGCGAACAGCTGATTGTCTTCGATGCCCAAAATCTCCCCGAGAACGTCATCACTCTTCCCCTCCACTAGCCCTCTATAGAACGCCAAGGTGGATGTTCCACCAATATCAGTACCCAGCTGGTAGAGGGTGGTGAGCGCTTGGAGACATTCCAGCTTCCAAGCGCTATCCCTCAGTCTTTTTCTTATACAGGACTGCAGCTACATCAAGGAGATGAGCGGGGAAAAGAGTGTCTGGCAAACGGCGACCACACCTGTTCACCGTCAAGGAAGCACCAGAGATGTCGCAGCCTTAGCACATGTTTGCGCATCATCAGCCATCGTCTGACCATGGGAGCACGTCTCTTCCACAAAAAGCAGAAGAGAAGGCGCTCCATTTTGGTCAGAGTTGGACGGGGGCAAGGTACGATGGTCAGGCAGTAGCAGATGACGGACGCGATGTACGCATTCACCACCTCTGCCCGACCTTTCAGAGACAGCTTCCTCTCAGCCCATTTCTGGGTGAGAGAAGCCACCCTGCTCGTCACTTCGCTCCAGTTTTTCTCCTTCCGGAGGTCTGGACCAAACCAGACCCCAAGCAATTTAACCGGTCCTTCTGTCCAGTGCCCCATGACACTGTCGGATGGCATGGACTTGCCTCTCCAGGTGCTGAGTTGCAATGCTTTCTTTGTTAACCACAAAGGTTTTACATCAAGAAAAACATTATGACAGTACAGGATGAAAACATAGAGGGTGTGTACAAGTAAGGGTTTTGCATGTAAACAAATTTTAACAATGTTAAAAAAAAGGTAACAGTAAAATTAAAACAATAGGGAGGACATGTTCGAGGGTATTCGTGGAAAAAGCCCCATAAAACCACGAATGCCCTGATTTTTAGGGTAAGTGCCTTGTCCCAGTTGTACTCCTCCAATCTACAGGTACACACTCAGAGCAGGTTCATTCACTCAGGCCATTCTCACTTCTTTCACACATCTTTCAACAAATTGCTTTGAAGGCCGCACTTCTTTCTCTACCTTGATTTTTCTCCTCAAGTGAAACCTGAATAAGTTAATCAGGGCTTCGCCAAGAAGGAAAGTTCTCATCTTCAAACCTTTTAATTGTGTCCACCATACAACCTCTTTCACCATGGCCACAAGACATATAAAAATGGCCTGCTCTTCTTGACTAAAAGAAGGCGGCAGGAGAATCTTCACAATGGACTCAGTTGATAACCAAATTTATCCTACATGTGATAGCAGGTGTTCGACATAAACCCTCAAGTCGGGTGATTGTGTGCAGGACAGTTTTGTCACCCTGCGCACATCTCGAACAGGCCCTCTCCCAGTTTTCCTCCTACAATACTACAGGCACACACTTAGAGCAGGCCCATTCACATGGGCCTTTCTTGCCTCTCTCACCCACCTTTCAACAAACTGGCCGGAAGGCAGCACTTTCCTCTCCACCCTAATTTTCCTTTTCAGATGAAACCTGAAAAAGTTAATCAGAGCATCACCAAAGAGGAAAGTACTTATCTTCAACCCTTTCAGACATATCCACCATACAACCTCTACCACCAGGCAGATAAAAACTGCCTGCTCTTCCTGGTTAAAGGAGGGCAGTGTGGCAATCTTCATGATGGACTCAGCAATTAACCAGGTCCATCCTACACATGACTCAGATGTTCGACATAAACCCACAAGTCAGTGATGTTCGGACACTAGACGAGTACATGCACATAAGTTTCGTCACCCTGGGCGCATCTTCGACGTGCCCAGCTGATGGCACTTCCATGCATGTAGAGTTTATCTCGGACCAGTAATGCACCCCAGTAGCACTGCCAGGCCAGGAATTTCTAGAAGTTATCCATAGACCCTGGACCGAAGACCCAACAGAATGGTTAGCTGATTTTCATCGTCAATATTATCCTTATTATCAGCATCAACATCATCAACATCATCAACATCATTATCATCATCATCATCATCATCATCATCATCATCATCATCATCATCACTATCATCACAATCATCACCATCATAACCATTATCATTATCATCATCACCATCATTACTATCATTCTCCTCATTATCTCACTATAATTATCATCATCACCATCGTCATTATCATTACCATCATCACTATTATTACAATCATCATTATCATCATCATCGTTATCATCATAATCATCATCATGACCATCATCACTATTATCATTATAACCGTCATTGTTATCACCATCACCATTATCATTATCCTCACCCTCACCATTATCATCACCCTCACCATCACCCTCACCATCGCCATCACCATCACTATCACCATCACCCTCACCATTATCATCATCACCATCATGACCATCACCATCACCATCATGACAATCACCATTATCATCATCATCATGACCATCACCATCATCACTATTATCATTATAATCATTATAGTTATCACTACCAGCCTCCCCCCCCCCCTCCATGATAATGAGGAGACTGTTGTTGATGATGGGACAGAGGAGGGAGGGGGGGGGGGGGTAAAGATGTAATTTGAATTCTTATCTGTACAACAGATGAGGAACAGCTTTCAGGAATTACACTGCAATCAATATTCTACATATCTACACACATATATAATCTCATGGACACACACGCAACACATACTGTCATACACACACACCCACACACACACATATATATATATATATATATATATATATATATACACACATACATATATATATATACATACATATATATATATATATATATATATATATATATATATATATATATATATATATATATATATATATATATATATATATGTATGTATATATATATATGTATGTGTATATATATATA
Organism: Eledone cirrhosa; assembly: GCA_964016885.1. NCBI lineage: Eukaryota > Metazoa > Mollusca > Cephalopoda > Octopoda > Eledonidae > Eledone > Eledone cirrhosa. Next base: position 386,314,248 of record OZ024741.1, on the reverse strand, counting down.
TGTATATATATATATATGTGTGTGTGTGTGTATGACATATATATATGTGTGTGTGTATATGCATGTTTGTGTGTGTGTGTGTGTCTGTATATATATATATATATATTATATATATATAGTCGATTAGAAAACCTGAAACTTTACTCACTCCAACGTCGCCGTGAGCGTTATATTATCTGCATGATGTGGAAAATGTTCCATCATCACTGCCCAAATGATGTTGGCATCGCCTTCAAGATACACCCAAGGCTTGGGCCCCGTGCTATCCGTCCCATTCAAAAATCTAAATCGCAACTCATAACAACAATACGGCACAATTATTTCACCTCAATCGGCCCTGCTCTCTTCAACATCACACCAGGACACGTCAAAACAGAAACTGACCACACAAAATTCAAGAAGTCTTTGGACAAATTCCTCCAAGTAATCCCGGACAAACCACCCACAAACAGTAATTCTCTTCTCGAATGGGCCATGGTGCCCAAATCCTGAATTGAAAGACTTCGCCAGGTGGTGCTATTAAGTTAGACATGGCCTGGGCCAATACTGGCCAAAACATTTCAAAGTTATTCAAAGTTATATATATATATATATATATATATATATATATATATATATATATACATATATATATATATACATACATACATATACATATATATATATATATATATATATATATATATATATATATATATATATATATAAGCATGCATGTATGCATGTTTGTGTGTGTATATGTGTGTGTATATATATATATATATATATATATATATATATATATATATATATATATATATATGTATGTATGTATGTATGTATGTATGTATGTATGTATGTATGTATATATATATATATATGTATGTATATCAAACATGTAATATTGAAAACATGGCTATGCTCCAGTTTGATCAGGATTTTATGAAGGATTTTTTAATATTTCTCTATTAGTTCTTTATATTTAGTTTGGAACAGTAGCATTCCTAAATCCACCTGTGTGTATTAACATCTGAAACCTTCAGAGTTCCATCTTTAGAATAACAATCGACATACTAGTGGTGTGTTGGTCATGTGTTTAGTAGTGGTCGTAAATAATCCTTTATATTGTATGTATGTATGTATGTATGTATGTTATCTCTTTCTCTTAATTTCGAGTATATTTTTTTGACTAGCCACCTTCCTGGTGGCAAGGTTGTAAAAGAAAAGAAATTGTCATCCCTTGAATCGCAAGAATGTTTTGCAAATTTTGAAGGTGCCAGCTATCGCAGCCATTTGTAGATTATGAATTAGGGAGCTGCGCTCTTTGTCCGCAAATCCAAGTTCAGTCATACTTTGGTCCAAACGGGTTGGTATATAACTCGTAGCTCCAATAATGATGGGTATGAAGCTAAAGGTGTATCTTGGATACTGGATTTGCAAACTCCTCATCAATGGTCTGTAGATGTCCTCCTTCTCCTGTATTTTTCTGACAACGTTTACATCAAGTGGACAGCTGATCTCCACAACAGAACACGTTTTCAATGTGTGGTCCCAAACAACAATATCAGGCCGGTTGTGCTTTAATTTGGTGGCAGTTTTTATTTTCAGGTTCCACCAGTATTCTTTAGTGCCATCTGTCTCAATATATTCTTCCTCGTTTGTTGTTAATTTTGTTTTCCGAAGTGCGTTCCAGATGGTTCTAGCTATCCCATCATGTCTCATGGGGAGGTAGTAGCGAGATGACATTCTTTCGCAGCTGGCAACAATGTGGCTTACATCCTCGATCTTTGTTTTACATAGCCTACATTTATTGTCAGCTGATGGCCCTCCCCTTTTGTGCAACAGATATTTGGTAGGGAGTTCTTGTTCCTGTATTGCATAGAGATATCCCTCAAGGTGTCATGTCATAAACTTGTCGGAACTCCATGCCAGGCTTTTTGAGTGGTTTATCACCTCTATGGTCTGTGTTTTATGTCTCAAGTATCCATGCACAACTTTTTCTGTAAATTGGTCAATTTTTTCATCTTGTTTGAACATTGAATAGGGTCTTCCGATTTCTCTGGGTGAGAGATTTATATCAGGCTTTATTCCATATCTCTCCTCCAGATCAGTCACTATTCTAATGATATTTTTTTTTCATGCTCATAAACCTGGGCAAGATGGTCGCCAACCTTTTTCCTCTGTTGAAGGTGTTGCTTCCATGTTACTATCCGGGTCTCATATGTTGTTAATATTGATTTTAGACCCCGGCCACCTTCCTTGCGTGAGAAGTATAGCCTATCCACATCACCATTGATGTTAAAGTTCCCAGTAACACTGAGAAGTTTGCGAGTTCTAACATCCATCTCACTTAGTTCTTGCAGTGACCAGTTCAGCAGGCCAAATGTTGGCGTTAGAATTGGCACAGCATAAGTATTGTGGGCAATGTATTTGTTGTATGCTGACAGTTCTGATGACCATATTTTCTTTACTCTTCTGAGGTATTCAGTTCTGGTTATCTCCTTATTTATGGGTCCATCATATCTGACATTCTCATCCTGTCCAAGATATCTGTAGTTGTCACCTGACTGTAGAGGTTGTATTGTCAGGCCGTTCATCTCTAGATTTCTAGAGGAGGGCACAGCTCTTCCACGTTTGACTGCCAAATATGCACACTTGGACTCACCAAATTTTATTTGTATGCAGGTATGTATGTATGTATCTAGGTATGTATGTATCTAGGTATGCATGTATACATGTATGTATGTACTTTTTTGTGTGGAGCAAGAGACTCCTAATCTTCATTAAGACATCTCTCTAGAAGGTCACTCTGATATAAAACCTGCGACTTCATTTACATCCAATGATGTAGACCAGTTCTTCTTTTTAAGCAAATGCATTCGATGTTCAGAGAGTGGGATTAACCCTGTGCAAAGCCTTTCTTCAATTAAAAAAGCTTCAAGAACAGGTATCGCTTGTTATGTGACATTCTGAGCAAGAGTATGCAAGTCCCTAGCAGGTCTAAGGGGCCATATTCTGGGTGATACAGACATGGCTTTTTGGTCCTGATTCAGTGCTGCTCATGCTTATGCATCAAGCGATCGTATTACTCAAAATCGAGTTGTAGCCATCATGTATGTATGAATGAATGTATGTATGTATGTATGAATGTATGTATGTATGTATGAATGAATGTATGTATGTATGAATGAATGAATGTATGTATGTATGAATGAATGTATGTATGTATGTATGAATGTATGTATGTATGTATGAATGAATAAATGTATGTATGTGTGTATTGTGTGTATTGTCTGCATGAAAGAAAGCAGGATCCCGAAGCAACTGTTTTACAGTGAGCTCCATCTTGGAAAAAGGCTTCATACAAACCAAAAAAGAGGTACAAGAACAGCATCAAGAACAACCTCAAAGAGCTGGCATTTGATATAGACAACTGGGAGGAGATAGCTCTAAATAGGGCTCATTGGAGAAAGTACATAAAGGGCAGTTGCAAAACTTTTGAGGAATGTCGTCTAGAACATAAACAACTGAAGCATCAGCTCCGGAAGTGCTGTGCTTACAGTCTTGATAAAGTCATCAGTAGTTGGACATGCAAGTCCTGTCAGCGTGTACTCCTCTCAAAAGATGGTTATGTTAATCACCTAAAGTTACATGAAAGGATAACCACCTGCAACACCACTCAACAAAGACCTGGCAAAACAACTTGTGCAATATGCAACAAAGTGTGTAGAACTAGTTCCGGACTAAAAAGACACATGGTGATATATATAGATTGTCCCCCACAGGGTGACACCACCGGTCCTGTGGAAAGCATAACTCACTTCTGTTGCCTGTGTTGTAAACCATGCAGATCTACAGCTGGCCTACAAAGTCATCTACAAAGTCATGGGATGACAATGAAGAATCAATGAGAGACGGCAATCGTCTGTGAAGACGATGCAATCCTCATGTTTGTATGTATGTATATATGTATGTATATTTGTATGTATTTATGAATGTTTCTCTTTCTCGTAATTCCAAGTACATTTTTGACCGGCCACCTTCCTGGTGGCAAGGTTGTAAAAAGAAAATGAATTGTCATTCCTTGAATCACAAGAATGTTTTGCAAATTTTGAAGGTGCCAGATATCGCAGCCATTTGTAGTCTATGAATTAGGGAGCTGCGCTTTGTCCACAAATCCAAGTTCAGTCATACTTTGGTCCAAGCAGGTTGGTATATAACCTGTAGCACCAATAATGATGGGTAAGAAGCTGAAGGTGTATCTTAGATACTGGATCTGCAAACTCCTCATTAATGGTCCATAGATGTCCTCCTTTTCTTGTGTTTTTCTTACAATGTTGACATCAAGTGGATAGCTGATCTCTACAACAGAGCACCTTTTCAATGTGTGGTCAAAACAACAATATCATGCCGGTTGTGCTTTAATTTAGTGGCAGTTTTATTTTCAGGTTCCACCAGTATGCTTTAGTGCCATCTATCTCAACATATTCCTCCTCATTTGTTTTTAATTTTGTTTTCCTAAGTATGTATGAATGTATGTATGTAGGTATGTATGTATATTCTTCTGGTTTTATAATTTCACAAATTGTTACCAATAGAGAGAGTCGGTTTCTAACATAGACACAAGACTCTCTCATTGGAATTTACACATCAACTAGGTAGATATGTATGTATGTCTGCATGCATGCATGTGTAGATATGGATGTTATTGTATGTGTGGATATGGATGTTTTGAGTTGTATGTGTGCATGTGTATATGCTTTGTATCTGTACAAGTGTATATGCAGTTATTCGATGCAAAATTTTTGGAATGTTTTACATATTTTTACTGTTCCATTAATGGATTGTACTTGTAATTTCCTAACTAGTCATGTTCTTTCTGTTCCTGTGAGGCCTAGCTTCTCAAGATTTGTATTGAGGCAGTTACTAACATACCCCAGTGTCCCAATAATCACAGGCATAAATCTGAAGGTGTAATCAGGGTGGAGTATCTGCAGATTTCTCATCAGTTCTGCATAAATATTCTCCTGTTCGCTAATCTTTGATATTATATTGGCATCTGCTGGGCAGCTAATTTCCACTACTGTGCATGCTTTCTTTTCCCTGTCACATATCATAATATCTGGTCTGTTATGCCTGCATTTTATTGGGGTTTTTACTGGAACATTCCACCAGTACTCTTTCATATTATGTATATGGATGTCTTCCACATTGCTGTAGCTTTTAATGTGTTTATTATCGGGGCTATCTTTTCTACGGATTGCATTGTACAGTGTTTTGGCCACTACATCATGCCTCATAGGTAGATAGTACCGTGATGACATCTTTGGACAGCTGCTGATGACATGGGTTACATCTTCGATGTTAATTCTGCAGAGTCTGCACTTGTTATCATATCTAGGTGTTTTGCCTGCATCCCTATCTCTTTTGTGAATCAGGTATTTTGTGTTAATTTCCTGTTCTTGGATTGCAAAAGCATATCCTTCAAAGTGGGAGCAAATATAGCAGTTGTTGGTCCAAGATAGACTACTTTCCTTATCTATATTACTCTCACTTTGGAGCTTCCTGGCAACATATCCATGCATGATTTTTTTGCTGATAAACATGCAGTTTTTCATCCATGGATTCACTGCGATACTGCTGAGCGACTTCCCTGGGTGTGAGTTTTTGATTATCACACAGGGAATATCTCTCGAGGAGTTCCTTCTCAACTCTCATGGTCTTATCTGTTTCATGCAGATAGACTTGCTCGAGAGATGGGCTCCTACGCTTCGAGGTTCGTAGATGTTGTCGGAGGGATATGATGCGACATTCAAATGCTGTCTGGACTGATGTTAGCCCTCTGTCTCCCTGCTTACGTTTTGAGTAAAGGTGGTCTATGTCACTGTTGATGTGGAAGTTTCTGGTGTTGGTTAGTATTTTTAACATCAACTGCTCAGATTTCGTCTGTTGCCCAATTGAGTATTCCAAATGTTGGTGTTAGGACAGGCACAGCAAACACATTGTGCGCCACTGTTTTGTTTTACGCAGAGAGTTCCGATGACCATATCTTTCTTAATCGGGTGTAGTATTCCCTGGTTACGCGTTCCTTATTACAGATACCATTATAGGATATGTTCTCATCTATCCCCAAGTATCTGTTGCAGTCCTCATCAGATATCAGTGAAATGGTTAGGCAGATATCGGTGAAATGTATGTATGTATGTAGGTAGGTAGGTATGTATGTAGGTAGGTACATATATATAGATTCATTAGTTTATAAATTTTACCAATAGAGAGAGCCGGTTTCTAACATAGACAAAAGACTCTTTCATTGGAATTCACACAATGTCAACTAGGTAAATATGTGTGCATGTCTGCATGCATGTGTGTGTGTGTGCAGTTATGGATGTCATTGTATGTGTAGATCTGTATGCTTTGAGTTATATGTGTACACCTGCATATGTTTTGTGTCTATATATATGTATATGTAGTTATTACACAGACTTTTTGGAATGTTTTACATATTTTTACTGTTCCATTAATGGATTGTACTTGTAATTTCCTAACTAGTTGTGTTCTTTCTGTTCCTGTGAGGCCTAGCTTCTCAAGATTTGTATTGAGGCAGTTACTAACATACTCCAGTGCCCCAATAATCACAGGCATAAATCTGAAGGTGTAATCAGGGTGGAGTATTTGCAGATTTCTCATCATTTCTGCATAAATATTCTCCTGTTCGCTAATCTTTGATATTATATTGGCATCGGCTAGGCAGTGACATCCACTACTCTGCATGCCTTATTTTCCCTGTCACATATTATTATATCGGGTCTGTTGTGCTTGTATTTTATTGGGGCTTTGACTGGAACATTCCACCAGTACTCTTTCACATTATGTATATGTCTTCCACATTGCTGTAACTTTTAATGTGTTCTTCATTGTCTGGGCTATCTTTTCTACAGATTGTATATTATAGTGTTTGGGCCACTACATCATGCTTCATAGGTAGATAGTACCATGATGACATCTTTGAATAGCTGCTTATGACATGGTTGACATACTCTACTACCCCAAGTATTTAATCTGTTATTTTAATAAATATATATATATTTATTAAATATCTGGAAGTTAAAAGATATTTCACTAAAATACAAATTTAGGAAAGCCCTTCAAGATGTGTATGATGAAAAAGAAGACGATTTAGAGTCGTATGACATAGATGATAACTGGAATTTCATTTTTCATCTGTAGGGGGATAGCAGGCAAACTAACAGTTAGGGAGAAATACGTATGCAGTAGATGTACAGGGAAATTTGACAATAGAAGTCGCATTGATAGACACATTTTTCAAATGCAGGTGGGTGCTATAGAAGTGGTTGATAGCTTCTGGTACCCAGGTGATCAGATTAGCATGGGAGGGGGGGTACCCAGGTGATCAGATTAGCATGGGAGGGGGGTGTTCCGAGGCCATAGTTTAGGGAGCTGCTTTCTCTGCTGATGAAGAAGGGTTTCTCCCTGTGTACGAAAGGCCGGTTATATGATGCCTGTGTGAGGAGCGCGATGCTGCATGGTAGTGAGATATGGGCAGCAACTGCAGAGGATATGCAACGGCTGGAGAGAAATGAAGCAAGCATGCTCCTAGTGATTTCGCAGAATTAAAATTTTAAAGCAAATTTTCCATTATATATATATATATATATATATATATATATATATATATATATATGCCTTATATATATATATATATATATATATATATATACATATATATATAAGGCTTATTATTATGGTTGATATATGTATGTATATATATAAAGAGAGATGAGAGTGAGAGAGAGAGAAAGACATATATATGTATACATATATACCTTCACACCACACAGATGAACAGACAAACAACATAGTTTCATGCAAGAGGTTTTATTGAAGAAAGTAACTGCAATGTTTTGGTAGTTGGCCAAATATATTTTAGAAAAGGAATTAAAATTGGGAGGTGAAAAATATCTAGGAACTTCTAGCTCTTCCCCATCATCATCTTTCCTTTTCTTCATCTTATCTCCTTTTTTCTTATTTTTTGTTTTCTTCACCATCTTCTTTTTCTCTTCTTCCTTTCTTTTCTTTCACCTTCTTATTCTTCTTCTCCATCTTCTCCTCACCTCCTCATTCTCCCCCTCCTTCTCTTCTGTCTTCTTCAGCATCCATTTTCTAAACATTTTCATCTTTCAACTTCATTCTTGTATTGATTTCATTCTTCTACCATCAATATTCATCATAATCATCATCACCACTGTTTTATTCCTATTTTCCATGCTTGTATGGGTTAGACAGGTTGTCAAGTTCTGAGGCTAGACAGGTCTGTTGACTGCATCACACTCATACATTCCATTTTGGCAAAGTGACTATGGCTTGATGCCCTTCCTAATTTCAACCACTTCATAGCATGTATCGAGTGCATTTTATCATGACACTACCACTACAACCTAAAAGGGCGGAATAGGTAATTTTTATCATGGCACTAGCGTTACCACTTTACATTAGTGTATTTTATTGTAGCATCAGTGCTACCATTTTTCAACACTAGATTAAATGCAGAATCCTCAACCAGGATGAGAAGGCAGTGATATGAATGAGAGAATAGGGGAGTAGGGGGTCTTGCATCATGGTTTTATATCAGAACCTTTGTTAATTTATGTTCCAAACATCAGCTTTATAATGAGAAGGTTAGTTATGTTACTAGATCACTTCAAATTTTCGATTACTTCAAAAGATATTTGAAAATCATAAGCTGTGACTTTCATTACAAAAAAAAGGTTAAATTAACAAAATTGGTGGGTAAAATCGTGAGTAAAATCCTGAACTATGAGTTAAGTTGAACTATGAGCATTTGATGAAGGGGAACACTGAGCTGTATATGTGGTTGGTTTACAAAATCAGGATTGCAGGTCAAGGGTTGGTTTTGTGAGGATTATGGGTGTAAGTTTAGTGTTTACTGAGTGTTTTCTTTATGGGTTAAGGCAATTAACAGTTTAACTTACACACACACACATATATATATATATAAAATCATCATTTAAAGTTCACTTCCCCAGCTAACAAAGGTTGGACA